>OX578281.1:66630366-67296519 GCA_951217055.1 Gerris lacustris
TAGGTGACATTATATATATTTTCGTTCTTCAAAACGGTCATATAGCTTCCGTTACCTTCGATAAGCTCGGAAGCAAAATCTGGTGGGTGTTTCTTTGAAACATTCGTTCATTTGATCGACTCTTGTCGAATAAAATCTTATGAAACAGGAATATTTCGTATCGCATATATTGTTTTTGACGGATTTCTTCGGTGTTGATTGAATAAAATACTCAAAACCTGTTAGTTTTCATTTATTTTTTCCATTATAAGACGTTTCGACCCTTCTTTATGTTTTTTTAAGGTCATTTTCAATCTGTTGGAGGAAATTAAATTGACATCAAAATTGTACCTGTAAATGTAAGTTAATTTTAGAATTAATTGTTATAATATTAAGGCTTTCATAAAGTCAAAATTGAAATAATAGTAAAGGTTTTAAATTGTAAGATAATAATAGGAGTTGACTAATAAATATTATTGTATTTCATTTTTAGGGAAAAACAGATTGAAAATTACCTTAAAAAAAACATAAAGAAGGGTCGAAACGTCTTATAATGGAAAAAATAAATGAAAACTAATAAGTTTTGAGTATTTTATTCAATCAACACTTAAGAAATCCGTCAAAAACAATATATGTGATACGAAGTAAAGAAGGTGTTAATTTTTAGGGTCCGTAGGCAAAACCAAGGACCCTTATATTTTCCTGCGTGTGTCTGTCCGTCCGTTCTCTCGCGTGTTCTCACTGCTACACCTATCGTCCGATCACTTTGAAATTTGGCATGTATGTGTCTTGTACCTGCCCACATATTTTAAAAATATAGCGACTTAAAAAAAAAAATTCAAAAAAATTAGGGTAAAAAAACTTATGGGTTAAACTTTTTTTATTTTTTTTCGACACCGTAAGGGGTGTCATATAAAAGGGTACGTCGAGCTGATTACAAAAATATATAATTCTTTGGTTATAACTTTGATAGGGCGAGCGTAGGCGAGTTTGAAGCGGGTTTGAAACGTGTCCCCCCCATCTATCTCGCTTATGTGAAGTGCAAAAAATCTGAAAAAATTCCTGAACATTCTTCGACCAAAAGTAAAGATACTACTTTTTGGAAATTTCGAAAAAAATATTATTTTATTTTTTATTGACAAAATAAGTTTTTTTTTATAATTATGGTCTTTTCGATGTATTTATATTGTTGTAGTCCGGTTCAGTGGCAAAAGAATACTTTATCAGAGTGGTTTACTTAGAATGGTTCAAAGTAAGCTTTTTTAGCATTTTAAAAAAACACTGTTTATACACTTAACAGTTAAACACTATATAGTGTGGCCTACGGACCCTCGCTGTGTGCTGACTAGCACACACTTGACCTGTTTATTAATAACGTCAATTACAGGAATATTTCTTAAGTTCGAGTTCATTGAGATGGAAAATTCGGTGTTTTTAATGAAATCTTTACTTGGATGCTGATTCATTTATATTCTTGTTTTCGTTGTTTTGATTGCGGAATTTCTTATTTGTAATTTTTGTTTTTATTGATGCTAGGTGCTCTAATTATTGATTCAATGAGCGTAAGATCTCATACATAGGTGGAAGGTGTGCAATATTTACTAGTGTATTCCGGTTGGCTAACTTTTACACTGAGTCCGCCCGCTTATAACTGTGTTAGTTATTATCTTTTTACTATCATTTTCTTGAAGCTAAAGCTGGACCCTAGTTCAAGACGCAGGAATCCGCTACTAATCAACCCGTTTTATCTTGTAGAAAAAGAATTTTTGTTTGCATTAGTTGATACGCTTGGCTGCTCACAGATTTCAATCTTTTCTTTTCTGAATCTGGTTACAGTTTGTCCTACAGTATTGTATCAATGCCAGAGGCCAATCTGTGTACATAATTTAAAGAAACTATAAAACGAATTGCATACTATTATTCACCATTCTTAATATTTCCAGACATTCATTTATAAATTGCCTTCATCTAGAAATTATTTAAAATGTTTCTGATGCCAGTCTTTAAGAAAATCTCATTTTCCAAATTAATATGAACCCATTTTTCCGTAATAATTATATAAACGATTTTGCAAAAGGATTTTCCAGAAATTTTTGCAGAAGGAAGTTCGAAAATTGATTATAAATAACTTCAAATTCGAACGAAGTGGTTCTCCTTTGGTTAACTAACTAACTTTTCAATATCACTTTATCAAGTTTATTTGTAGATCTTGTCATACATATTTGTGATAACGCATTTAACAAAGAACAACCATAATAATTTTAAATAATATTGATAAAAAGTTTAAAATAAAAACATGTCCAACAAATTTTCTTTAATTTTTCGCTGCATAATTCTACGTATTTGAAAGAGTAAACATTTATAAAAACAATATTTGTGTTTGATTTTTTTTTTTTTTTTTTTTTAGTTATTTATGGAATTTAATTCTATAATATATCATTTAATTTATCTATCTATATTATTGTGTCAAATTATAAATTTGACAAAAGGTTCGAGGCAGCGGCCGCTGCGCTTTTCAACGACCGAAGCAAGTAGGGGGCAGAGCTCCCCTAGTTTATTGTTAAACTATTTAAAAGTGTTTAACATGTGACATGTGATTGTTGTATATAGAAAAATCATATCTATTTTCATGTCCTAAATTAGATTTTTCCCGGGAAAACGACTGCATGCTTATGTGCCTTTAAAAAGACTACATTTTTCAATGTTTCATTAAAAATTCTCTTCACGTTACTTTGAAGCAATTTAAAGGCAGCGCTCCCAAAGTTAGAGTTGAAATTCATTTTTAGATTTCCCTCGGGTTATGATTTCTTTGAACATTTACACCATAATGTTTTTGAAATCGGTCTTATGGTTTAAAACCTCCACGGATCTGCATAGACGACCCTTTCCTTTACTTTCCTATCGCGTTTAAAATTTGGATGGTTGGTAATAATTAGCTCATTGTTGGTCCCATATAAGTTTCAACCTTATGCGCCCATTTATTTCTCTACCACATGCACACAATCATACATTTATTTACACCTATAGTTTTAAAAGTACTTGTCTGATTCGTATGAAACTTTTACAGTTTATCGAAAGTAACCCGCAGATTGCCCCAGATTAATTTATAGAGTATTTTGCTTCCGAGCTTACCGAAGGTAACGGAAGCCATTCATTGATATTGAAGCTCCGATTTCAAACATTCCAAGATCCGTTTCAGACATCAGGGAACATTTTTGGTTCCGTGTCTGTCTGTCGGTCTGTCGTTCGATTTTTGCGAACCAACATATCTTAAAAACTACCCGTCTGATTTTAATGAAATTTAGATGGTAGGTCATAATTAGCCCAGTGTTGGTCCCATAAAAGTTTCAACCTTCTGCGCTTTTTGAACCTACATGTATTTACACCTATAGCTTCAAAAGTACTTTTTCTGATTTGTATGAAACTTTTACAGTTTATCGAAAGTAACCCGCAGACTACCCCAGATTAATTTGAACCGTCTGCGCTCTTTAAATTTTGCTAAATTGGTACTTTAATTCACCTAAAAAATTAAAACAAATTTTGACCAGATTTAAAAATGGGGAAACAAGTAAACAAATTAGACAATAATGGCTTGTAAAAGCATAAAACCAATAAAGTACATGGATAGGATGCTAGGAAGCAATGTGCCACACCAATTGGCAGTCTATTTTTATAAAAGCATAAAAGTGTATAATTAACATTTTTGCTTTGGCAATTCAAAATGTTCCCTGTTTTCTGAAAGAGATGCCTGTCTTGAAATGTTTTTATTCGGAGACAGGAAACGAACGGATCCCAATGCTTCCGTTATTATACAAAAATAACAAAATTGTAACTTTACCGACGTTTTGGAATGATATATTATTTATTCTTCAAACACCTACATCTTCTGATGGCTCATATTCCAGAGTGTTGAGGACACTGAATCAGGTCGAGTAGATGTTTAAAGCGGTCGATTTCTTGTCCTGTAATTGTCTAAGGAGAATTGGGACAATGGCTATCTCATACAAGAAAGTTTGTTTTCGTTAAAGGTCGAAACAAATGCTATCTTGGTTTCTTGATGGTTAACTTAACTGATCACATAATGCTCTTCAAATTTTATCACTATGAGTAAGTTCCTAACAAAATTTAACTGTATTTCCTTGCGTAGCTGACGAAAAACTATATCAACTGGGTTTTTTTTAAGATGTTAAATAATACTCATTATAATGATAAAACTTTGTTTTTTTATCTTTGCCTCCATATCTGTGTACATTTATAATGATAACAGTAGTGGTATCTATTAAACAGTTGTCCCTGAATCATAGTTGACCCTGACTGTCTCCGAGTCTTGTTGGGGTCATGTTGGGGTTAAGTAGAGAATCTTCACTTCCATCTCTCTTTCTAACTAACTAACCTATCTTCTTCTGTCCTTCAATTATATTCCTGGAAACAAATCACCTGTTCGTATGATTGTTTTGATTTTTTATTTTCACACATATTACGTAAGAGGAAGTACTGCGATGGCGTGAAAATTCGATTTGGAGTTTTTGATGCGCATTCAAACGTTTTGAGGTCTCTTTATTCCAAAAAGAGTTGTTTTTTGTTTTTTAAAAAATCTATCTTCAGTCTGTCATATGCGCAGGTGCGTGTAGCCTAAACTGCTGGACCGATTTCAATTAAATGTGGCATACATGTTCAGTGTATTGTCTGTCTTCTGCGCAGGTGCTTGGAGCCTAAACTACTGGACCGAATTCAATTAAATTTGGCTTACATGTTCAGTGTATTGTCTGTCGTCTGCGCAGGTGCTTGGAGCCTAAACTACTGGACCGAATTCAATTAAATTTGGCTTACATGTTCAGTGTATTGTCTGTCGTCTGCGCAGGTGCTTGGAGCCTAAACTACTGGACCGAATTCAATTAAATTTGGCTGACATGTTCAGTGTATTGTCTGTCGTCTGCGCAGGTGCTTGGAGCCTAAACTACTATACCGAATTCTATTAAATTTGGCTGACATGTTCAGAGAAATCATAACCCGAGGCGAGATCGAGAAATGAATCTTAGTTCTAAATTGGTGACACCATTCCTTAATAGCTGTTAAAAAGCTATTTCTTGATAATGGTTTTGACGATGATGATAAATAAAAATACGTGTTGCGTTAGAACGTAAGATATCGGTAAAAACGTTGTTTTCTTTATTTTAAACGTTTAGGTCCGCTTTAATAAATTTAGCAATCTTTATCCCTTCATATCTGTGTCGGTGTTCGTTTTCTAAAAACATTTATTTAAAAAAGTTGTTTGTCTCATTAAATAGGTGAAGTTAGAATTTTTTCCCGTCCTAAAATTCCAATTTTAAATTTGAAGGTTACGTTTACGCGAACATTGCGTGTGAACGCTTGGGCGGATAACGTTGTCCAACGAACTCAGCCTGGGCATTGGTAAAATGAACATGTGTACCAAATTGCAAATAACTCGGTTATCCTTTACTCCAGTTATCGTCATTGGTAGATTTCGTGACGCTTGGTTTTGTGACGATGGTTTTTTCGGATTCACTCCTGGGCTCCAGAACGTACCATAAGGAACTTCGTTTACAAAATTCCAAAAAACAGTCCATTTAAGTATGAATACAACCATATACGTCTTTTTCCCGGGAGAGATCTAGTTCCAGAGAAAAATGTCTTTAAAAGCAGATGGTGAGAGGCCTGGTTCGATTCACTGCCGAGGAGAAGTTATTTTTAAGGTACATTTTGATAAAATTTACAATTATAATTAAATCTAACCACGAAATCTCGAAACTATTACCAAGTAATTATGTACTCGTAGTTACGTTACAAAGTTTAGAACGTGTGGAAACCAGCAAATACAAACAAACGTTGGAAGTAGACTTTGAAAGAAGACAAAAGCCTTTAAAGTATCGCCTTATGAACAATGCCTTGAATAACTAATTGGAACCATTTAATGTTTTGAAAAAGAATAGTAGAGAATGAGATAATTAAATAAAAGAATAGATTGATTATTGCTAGTAATTTTTCATGGGGTGTACACACAATACTAAATTGAAGAATATCTCTGAAAATGTACGAACGTTTAAAAGAGTAATCATTTGCCTCCCTACTTGTTGTCGATCATTAGCAAATGCTTTATGTTGAGTGGAAACATTTAGCAGGGATATACGACGCCTGATAGCAGCTCTAGAGAACAAAGAGTCGACACTGTGTCGCAGGAATCTCTTGCCTCACTTAACATCCTGGCGCTCCAGTCAAGCTATTACGTAATTAATCAGGCGTCATTACTAATTGTAACCATGTGTAGTCCGTATCAAAGATTCGTTTATTCAAAAACTGTGATAACGTAGAAAGCCATTCAGAAGGAAGAGAGGGTCATCGCATTGAATATCGTAAAACATTTTTTAGTGTCTAGGAGGAAATGAATGATTCATACTCTGTAACCTCTCTTCTTAGATTTATAATAACCGAACCACATTATTTACTAATTTACTGGGGTCTATTTTTACTGGTCTTATATTACTTTGCTTTGTAAGTTTCATCGCACATTTCCGTTTCCCCAATTTTGAACCACTTCCCCTGATTCAATCTTCCCCAAATTTTGTACATAGAAACAATTCAGGCGAAGAATACAGAAACCAAAAAAAAAAAAAAAAAAAAAGGCGTCAAATTTATTTGCTTTTTAAGTTTCATCGCACACCTATTACCCCAATTTTGAACCACTTATCGTCATTCAATCTTCCCCAAATTTTGCAGATAGATACAACTAAGGTGAAGAATACAGAAACCAAAAAAAAATGAAATAAAATAAAAAAAATAAATAATAAAAAATACACTGCCAATTAGTGTGGCACATAGCTTCCTCGCATCCTGTCATGTACTTTATTGTTATATTAACATTAAAGTTTTATTACTTTATTGTTATATTGTTTATTGTGTAAGAACAATTAACATTTTTTAGCAATCTTTAACACTTTATAGGGGTGTCGCTGTAGGTTTTACTAAAAAATTGTATTTGAATAAAATGTTCGTCTCATTGACTAAATAAGGTTTAATTTTTTTCCCGACCAAAAATTCAAATTTTAAATTTGAAGTTCACGTTTACGCGAGCGTTGCGCGTGAACGCTTGAACGGATAATGTTGTCCAACGAACTCGACCTGAGCATCGGTAAAATAAACATATCTACCAAATTTCATCAAAATCGGGCAACATTTACTCAAGTTATCGTCGCACGTTTCACGATTTGCGGACACACAGACCGACAGACTGACAGACAGACAGACAGACAGACAGACATGGAACCAAAAATGTTCCCTGATGTCTGAAACGGATTTCTGTCTTGGAATTTTTAAAATCGGAGGCATAAAACTTTTTTGTTCTCAAAAGTGAACACAATACTTCCGTTACCTTCGGTAAGCTCGGAAGCAAAAGGTTGAAAATAAAACCAGTTTTGAAAAATGGCATTTTTATATTAATTATTTTATTCTCTGTATGTCTCCCGTAGTTAATGATAATTATAATTTGATTTAAATTAAAATTTAATCTTTCCATTGTATGAATACTACCTAAAACTTAAAAATTTAAATTTCTAATTGATTGTACTAGGTACAGGTACTAATTGAGTACTTTATAATTATAAGCGTTAATTCTCGGTCTAGTTCTGTTGCCGTGAATATTTGGCTTGCTAGATTTGTAGAAAAGATTGAAAGCTTGGATTCGGGACTTTGTATCGGTAACGACAGAGAAAATCATTCTCCAGTATAGCTCAGTTGGTCAGAGCGCCTATAACGGATATATTGGAGGCCCGTGGTTCAGGTCCCGGTGCTGGGGTCTATTTTTCTTTGTATGTCTCCCGTAGTTAATGATAATTATAATTTTATTTAAAGCACATTATTTACTTTTTTTACCTTGTTATGTACAACGTATATCAATTTTGATTTCTATGTTCAGAAAAGTCATACCTTACGGCGAAAATGAGAAATTAATTGAAGCGAGCATAAGCGATCTTCTTATATTCAAGAAAATAAGCATCCTGTCTCTCTGTTTCTCTGTTTGTCAGTAACGTCTGTCCGACGATAACTTGAGTAAAAGTTTACCGATTTAGTTGAAATTTTGTATAAATGTTCCTTTTACTAATGCTCAGGCTAAGTTAGTTAGACAGTATTATAAGTCTAAAAGTTCGCGCGCAACGCTTGCGTAATCGTAAATGAAATTATAGACTTTGCTCATCTCTAACTAGGCAATAGAATTTCTGTGAATTCTTGTGGCTCCCATCATAACCATATGTTAAGCTAGAAGTTAGGGCACTTTATGGTTAAGCGCACACCTGTATATCCGGATCCGAACCCCAATGCTGCGAGGCCGACCCTTCGTCCCAAAGCGACAAAAAAAATTGACCCTTTTATGTTCCTTTTTTGTAATGTATAGTACCAACTTAAGCTTTCTCATTAAAGAAAAATAAATTTCATTATTAATAATGTTATAGTATCATTTTAAGTTTTATTGCCTTCCCCTATAAAACGGAATATTAAAATTAAAAATAACGGAGAATTAAAATTCTACCGTAGACTTATTAAAACATAAATTTATTTATTACTTAAATAGAATGAACATTTATGATCTTAGAACTTTAATGTGTGACGCAGTTTTCACGTATTCCAGGAGATAATGTGCATAAAAGTTCAGTAATAAAGTCAAGTAAATATAATTTACTAACTAACTTCAAATTTACGTACGAAAATAGAAACTAAAAATCTATTTTTAATATATACACACATACACACACACACACACATATATATATAAATATATATATATATATATATATATATATATATATATATATATATATATATATATATATATATATATATATATATATATATATATATATATATATATATATATGTATATATTTTATAATAAATGTTAAATGCCTACACTTTAAATAATTGGCAAATTAATTTGTTTTATTGAAAGCGCCTTGAAGATTAAATTTTTATTATTTTATAATACATTAAATAATAATTGTATTTATATAAATTGTTCGTGCTTATTGTTAAATTAAAATTTGTTTAAGATTACAAATGACGAGTGCTCTAAGATTATGACCTTTTTATCTTGGTTTTACGCTGTAGGAAAGTATGCATTTCGGTTCTTGGAAACAAAAATATATTCTTAAAAATTATTTCAGTTTTTTACATTTTTCTGTACACTTTTCTTAAATAATACTGATCGAAATCGTGTATTACAAGACAGGTTATAATCTAAAATGGGGATCGCTAATTTGGCTTTTTTGCAAAAGTCCTTCATGTGGATTAAGTCCTGTCCGTTGATGCGTGTTATGTTGTGGTAGTTGGCTAGAGAGTGGGGGTAAGGCGAAGTGGGCAGGTGTAGACTGGGGTAGGGATGAAGCTAGCCCGGCTTGTCGACTCTTCATATCATGGCTTCAGTAACGTATCGCGGCTCTTTGTGTTGCCAAGTAGTTCTGTATCGGAGGGAATCTCAACATTAGCTTCGTCATATCGCGGGTGAAGTGAAGTGTTGTGTGCTATATGTGCTACGACTTGTTGATATCGTACAATCTGGAACAAGACTCATGCCGGTATGGTCAACTCTCTTCCACCTGCACCTGTTCTCCCCTCTACGGATGACAAAGATCCTACGTTAGTTAGAATTTTATTTTTTTTTTCTTTTATAAGAAAAAAAAAAAACATTGAATTAATCATCTATTATTATAAAAATGGCACTTCTTTAGATTGTTACTCCCCTAATAAAAAACAGAAGGGAGTAGCAATCTAAAGAAAGTGTACGGAATGTTCTTCTTTAGAATGTTACTCCCCTTTTAAAAAAACAGAAGGGAGTAACAATCTAAAGAAGGTGTACGGAATGTTCTTTTTTAGAATGTTACTCTCCTTTTAAAAAAACAAAAGGGAGTAACAATCTAAAGAAGGTGTATAGAATGTTATTCTTTAGAATGTTACTTCCCTTATAAAAACTAAAAAACAGAAGGGAGTAACAATCTAAAGAAGGTGTACAGAATGTTCTTCTTTAGAATGTTACTCCGCTTATATAAAAAAAAACAGAGAGGAAGTAACAATCTAAAGAAGGTTTACAGAATGTTCTTCTTTAGAATGTTACTCCCCTTAAAAAAAAAACAGAGAGGAGTACCAATCTAAAGAAGGTTTAAAGAACGTTCTTCTTTAGAATGTTACTCCCCTTAAAAAAAAAAATTTGAGAGGAGTAACAATCTAAAGAAGGTGTACAGAATGTTCTTTTTTAAACTGTTTAGACTTCCCTTATAAAAATAGTAGTGTGATATTCCTTTGTCCTAAAGTACATTGGACTAAACATCCCTTTGTCTTAATAGTTATTTAGTCAAAGTCGTTTGACATTCTAAAAAATCATAAGAGAGTTACAATCTAAAGAAGTACCACAAAAATTATTTGTATGAAATGACTTAAATAAGAAAGTTTATTTATGTAATCAACTATTCAATTTATTTGTATATAAACTTAAGAACCATAATTGTAGCAAGAATGTTTCAGGGGTTGTTCATCCCCTTCTCTTATTAGGGGCTTTTATTTTTTTTCTACATCCGCTTCACCTTCACCCCAACCATTACATCTTTTCAAACCCTCCCAATAACATATACCTAATTACAATGCTTAAATTCTTTTCCCACAAAATTCTTTTCCAATAACAATTACAAATATGAAAGCTGACCAGCTTCAAACTATAGTTGTTAATTGATGATGATCAATAATTCTTTGTTTAGTTTGAACAATAAAACTTATAATTATTATTGAACTTATTTGACAGGTTAAATCTTATCAGTGATGCTGTCAGTTTTAGTTAGTTAATGCTCCACAAAAAGCGTTTCAGTTACTTTATAGTTCATAGTGTTTGGTTCATTTAGTTTATGCTCCATAATGTTTGTTTCAGTTATAGTGTTACTCAGCAGTATTCAGCTTCATAGTGTTTGGTTCATTTAGTTTTTATGCTCCATAATGTTTGTTTCAGTTATAGTGTTATTCAGCAGTATTGTTCAGCTTCATAGTGTTTGGTTCATTTAGTTTATGCTCCTTAATGTTTGTTTCAGTTATAGTGTTATTCAGCAGTATTGTTCAGCTTCATAGTGTTTGGTTCTTTTAGTTTTTATGCTCCATAATGTTTGTTTTAGTTATGGTGTTATTCAGCAGTATTTTTCAGCTTCATAGTGTTTGGTTCATTTGGTTTTTATGCTCCATAATGTTTGTTTCAGTTATGGTGTTATTCAGCAGTATTGTTCAGCTTCATAGTGTTTGGTTCATTTAGTTTTTATGCTCCTTAATGTTTGTTTTAGTTATGATGTTATTCAGCAGTATTGTTCAGCTTCATAGTGTTTGGTTCTTTTAGTTTTTATGCTCCTTAATGTTTGTTTCAGTTATGGTGTTATTCAGCAGTATTGTTCAGCTTCATAGTGTTTGGGGTTTGTTTCATTTAGTTTATGCTCCACATTTTTTGTTTCAGTTATGTTGTTATTCAGCAGTATATTGCTCAGCGTCATAGTGTTTGGATTTTTGTTTTATTTAGTTTATGTTCCATAATTTTAGTTTCGGTTAGCTTACGCTTCATAGTGTTTGGTTCATTTAGTTTTTATGCTCCATAATGTTTGTTTCAGTTATAGTGTTATTCAGCAGTATTGTTCAGCTTCATAGTGTTTGGTTCATTTAGTTTATGCTCCTTAATGTTTGTTTCAGTTATAGTGTTATTCAGCAGTATTGTTCAGCTTCATAGTGTTTGGTTCATTTAGTTTTTATGCTCTATAATGTTTGTTTCAGTTATGGTGTTACTCAGCAGTATTGTTCAGCTTCATAGTGTTTGGTTCATTTAGTTTATGCTCCTTAATGTTTGTTTCAGTTATAGTGTTATTCAGCAGTATTGTTCAGCTTCATAGTGTTTGGTTCATTTAGTTTTTATGCTCCATAATGTTTGTTTCAGTTATGGTGTTATTCAGCAGTATTCGGCTTCATAGTGTTTGGGGTTTGTTTCATTTAGTTTATGCTCCACATTTTTTGTGTCAGTTATGTTGTTATTCAGCAGTATATTGCTCAGCGTCATATAGTGTTAGGTTTTTGTTTTATTTAGTTTATGTTCCATAATTTTTGTTTTAGTTAGCTTACGCTTCATAGTGTTTGGATTTTGTTTCATTTTGTTTATGCTCCACAATTTTTGTTTCAGTTATAGTGTTATTCAGCAGTATATTGCTCAGCGTCATAGTGTTTGGTTTTTGTTTTATTTAGTTTGTGTTCCATAATTTTAGTTTCGGTTAGCTTACGCTTCATAGTGCTTGGATTTTGTTTAATTTAGTTTATGATCCACATATTTTTTTTTAGTTAGCATGTACTTGCTGTGTTTAGATTTGGTTTCATTTAGTTTATGCTCCATAATTTTTGTTTCAGTTAACTTATACTTAATGGTGTTTGGATTTTGTTTCATTTAGATTATGCTTCATATTTTTTTGACAATTTTTTTTTTTGTTAGTTTACAAATACATTACGTATATTTGTCTCCATAATTTTTTGTTAGTGTACAACAATTTCTTTTTTTTTTTTAGTTTACAAATACATTAGGTATATTTTGTCTCAAGTCTCAGCTAGTTTATTATTTATTGTATTTGTTGTTGTCAGTTTATGCATCATGTTTGTTTCATTTTAGTTATTTTTATTGTCACTAAACCAATTAGTACATTATAGTAATAATTAATCATGCATTGAATTAATTATTTCATGCCTATATAGCTCTCCATGGATATCCTATATAAATAGTTAAAATCTTAATGTATTATATTGCATTCAAATGTCGCAATATAATACATTTAAATTAAATGTATTTAATATTTATTTATTTTATAAATTTATATTATTAAATGAATTTATAGCATTTATTAATTTATTGATTTTTTACCATTTTAATATTAAATTATTGATTGCAACGGCATTTAGAGTCCTTAATATTAAAATAAATAACAAAATTAATCATAGCTTATAATAAAAAAGTAAATAAGTAATAATAAAAGTCAAGAATTTAGAAATAAAATCACAACTTCTTTTCCTACACTGGATTTAAAAGTATCGTATTACCTTATTCTGGATTAAGAGTGTCGCATTTTATTAATGAAGTTAATATATTTTTATGAATGAAATCGAAAGGGGAAGTGTGAATGGAATTACTATATGATACTTATTACCTCTATATTTCCCAGTTGTTAAAGAGAAAGAACTATTCATTTATGTGTTTTATATTCCTGGATATTTTGTGAATTAAAACAAACCACTTTGTAAATTATTGTCAATACTATTTTGTTTAAATAAAATGGTGTTTCTTTACTTAATTTTAGGTTTTTTTACTTGATTTTAGTCTGTCTGTCCGTTGGCATGTTTCAATTCATAAACTACTATAGCTAGGAAAATGAAATTCGGCACACAGGTGGCATCTCGGCATTTGTGACATCTGTACACTTTTTGGAGTTTTCACACTTGATATTTCCAAGATGGCGGGCGACTACAATAAAAGTTTTTAGTTACCATGACATGTTATACATCAATTTAAAGGTCTTGAAGTGTAGAAAAAGAATATGCAACTATTAAAACTTTTTACACTTAATAATTTTAACTTAATTGTACAGAAACCGGCGATTATCGCCTCACGTACTTAAGTGAAGCGCGCCTTACTTGTTTTTTAAATATATCAGCAATTAAGATTGCACCAAGTCTTCTCAATTATAATTTAATTGATATAATTGTTTTTTGAACTTTTACTACAACTGCTGCGTAGGACGTAAAGAAATTATATATATATATATATATATTTTTTTTTATTGATTTTCAACAGAAAATGTGGTTTACTTCGGAAACCAGTTTAAGTTTCTCTCTAGGGAAGAACCTAACCCAGTTTTAAGTTTCAAATATTGGTTACATTTTTACTAATATCCTTTTTTATTACCAATTCTCGTTTATATTTTTTATTTTAATCAGGATAAAAATAAATTACAAGCTTACTTCTTTGAGAAAATTCAAAGTTTGCCGCTTGAGTTAAAGCTAATTTATTATTTTTTTTAAATATACTTCTTTTTTTTACCTTCTTATTAAGACCTGAGCTCGAGATCAGATCGTAAAAATGATGAAATTACAGAGGAATTAGCTCTGCATCTGCAAATTACTCTTCTCAAGAGAATTTCCACTTTACTTTCAAACTGGTTTAACCATCTTTATATAAGAGGTACAAACTACTTCTTATTGGAACAATCTGTTAATTTCTTCTGCAAAAATCTCATCAAAATTGGATTACATTTTTATTTTTTTGGAACGAAGTTCCTTATTCCCACAACGTTCTAAACTTACTCACGTAAGTACGAGTACACAATTACTTGGTAATAGTTTCGAGATTTCGTGGTTAGATTTAATTATAATTGAACATTTTATCATAATGTACCTTAAAAATAACTTCTCCTCGGCGGTGAATCGAACCAGGCTTTTAAACATATTTTCTCTGGAACTAGATCTCTCCCAGGAAAAATACGTATATGGTTGTATTCATACTTAAATGGACTGCATTTTAGAATTTTGGAACGAAGTTCCTTATGGCACGTTTTGGAGCCCGGGAGTGAATCCGAAAAAATACGACTGTCGCTAAATCACTGTCACATAACCAAGCGTCACGAAATCTACCGATGACGATAACTTGAGTAAAAGATGATCGAGGTACACATGTTCATTTTACCAATTCCCAGGCTGAGTTCGTTGGACAACGTTATCCGCCCAAGCGTTTACGCGCAACGCTCTCGAAACGTAAGCTTCAAATTTAAAATTAGAATTTTAGGACGGGAAAAATGCTAACTTCATCTATTTAATGAGACAAACAACTTTTTTAATTATTACCATTATTACTATAGAATTTTTTTAGTAAAACGAACACCGACACTGCTATGAAGTGATAAAGATCGCTAAATTTATTAAAGTGGACCTAAAATAAAGAAAACAACGTTTTTACCGATATCTCACGTTCTAACAACGATTTTAATAAAATTTCATGCACATCGTCTAATGTACAATTGAAACAGGCATGTAAAATTTCAACCTGATACAAGCAGACGTTTTAGAGTAGGGGTGAGATATATTTTATAATATTTTAAATTAGTAAGCCGGGTAGGTAGAAAGCAGTTCTTTTCCCTCAGGCTATATACTACAAACATACTATTTGACTATAAACTCATCATGATTAACTTTTTTCTCAATATTCAATACATATTTATTGTAAGACGCTTGCTTTAATGATACAAATAATGTTGTTTTTTTTAAATTTTGCCTTAACTCTGCTAAGTACAAAACGTTAGTTACTTTTAATTTTGTCTCTTTTCCAACTCCGCCATGTATAAGTAGTTAGCAATGTATAATACGTACTTAGCAGTGTGATTTTATAATTTATATTTAATGAAAAGCGTAAGGAACTTCGTTCCTACCGGGTGTCCCGCGACACCACGCGTATTTTTATTTTTGTATACTCGGCGTTATTATCCTTAATTCGATCTATAAACATTGTCGTCTCCATTGATAATTTGGTGGCTATTCGACAATACAATCGAAAGGATGTCTTAATTTATTATTTTTGTTATCGCTTGGAATCAGCTATAGTAGTGAGATCGGTACTTAGTGAGTTATCTTATTTATGAGTTATCTTCTTGATTAGGTTTTCTTGTTACATTATTGCTATATTTTTGCTTCCGAGCTTACCGAAGGTAACGGAAGCTATGTGATCGTTCTGGAGAACGAAACATTTTTAGGCCTCCAATTTCAAAAATTCCTAGACAGAAATCCGTTTCAGACATCAGGGATCATTTTAGGTTCCGTGTCTGTCGGTCTAGCGCTCAATTTTTGCGAACCAACGTATCTTAAAAACTTCACGTCCAATTTTTATGAAATTTGGGTGGTGGGTCATGAGTAGTCCATTGTTGGTCCCATATTAGTTTCAACTCATTTGTTTCTCTTGCACATGCGCACAAACGTACATTAATTTACACCTTCAAAAGTACTTATCTGATTTGTATGAAACGTTTGTAGTTTATCGAATGTAACCCGCAGATAGCCCCAGATTACTTTGAACCGTCTGCGCTCTTTAACTTTTGCTTAAATGATATTTTAATTGAAGTAAAAAATCAAAACAATTTTGACAGATTATTAAAAATCAGGGGAACAATTAAACAAATTAGACAACAATGGCTTGTAAAATCATAAAATCAATAAAGTACGTGATAGCATGCGAGGAAGCTATGTGCCACACCAATTGGCAGTCTATTTTTATTTTATCTTCATTCAAAAACGTATTTATGATCTCTTTTGACAGTTTGGCACAGGGTTTGCCGATCTGCATGTTTTTTTTAATGTATATGAGCTCGTGGAAGCTATTTGTAAGGTTGGGTGAAGACGCATGGTGCATGGTCCGTCGAGTATGGTCTATTAACGGTTCAGAAAGCTTCTTTATATATTTATCATTCATACATCATATCTTTATATACTTTGACTCTTAGACTCGACCCAAGTGAGTCACGTACCCTGACAATATCACGGGTCTCTGTTTAACTTCCTTTGTCTCCCAGTCTTGTTTTCGCACTCCCCTCCCTCAATCAGACCTATTTTCACTGTATTGACTCTGTCGTCTATCTCTACAAATGAACTATTATTATCACAACAATTGCATGACACAAAGTAAACGAAGATGTTGACTTCGCTACATTAATTTTCCAATCTCAGTCGATTCGATTGAATGTACATGAAATACAGAACGCGTTTTTGTTTGCGGAGTTCAAAATTGAGGAAAAAGTGTGGTAAGGTGTATCAAAGATTTTTGCTTCCGAGCTTACCGAAGGTAGCGGAAGCTTTGTTATCGTTCTGGAGGACAGAAATCCGTTTCAGACATCAGGGAACATTTTTGGTTCCGTGTCTGTCTGTCGGTCTGTCGTTCAATTTTTGCGAACCAACATATCTTAAAAACTATACGTCAAATTTTAATGAAATTTGGGTGGTAGGTCATAATTAGCCTATTATTGGTCCCGTATAAGTTGTAACCTTCTACGCCTATTTGCTTCTCAATCATACATTTATTTACACCTATAGCTTCAAATGTACTTATCTGAATTGAATGACTTTTATAGTTTATCGAAAGTAGCCCGCCGATAGCCCTAGATTAATCTGAACAGTCTGCGCTCTTTAACTTTTGCTAAATTGATACTTTAATTCGTGTAAATAATCAAAACAATTTTGGCAGATTTAAAAAATGGGGGAAACATTTAAACCAATTAGACAATAGTGGCTTGTAAAAGCATAAAATCTATAAAGTACGTAGATAGGAATTGAGGAAGCTATGTGCCACACCAATTGGCAGTCTATTTTTCATTTGCTAAAATGTAATGACACTATTTTATTTTACAATTATATTCAACATAACCATTTCTTAATCCTGAAATAATAAAATCGTTAACAAATACAATAGAGAGCAATGCATAAAATCAACTGTTTCTAGAACTTAAATTTTACTTTAAATGCGTGAGAGTTTCACACTTTTTTTTTGTTTTTAAATCGCGTGATATCTTTTCTACCCTCTATAATCAATAGTATGTGTTTTTCTACTCTAAAACGGGATTGCCAGTCGCCGGTTATGCGCTCAAAAGGAGTGGCCGATGTCTTTGTCTAGATATGAATACTGCGGCGACTCTCTCCCTTCGAGGAGGAATGCAGAATACCTAGGGTTTGTTGCCCCTAGGTGCCTAACCCCCGTTATGCTTCCATTCTAGATTAGATGGGGTTGATTGTCGGTTGTCATTGGCAAGTTTTTAAGCATCAATCACTCGCTTCTTACTCACATCAAGCTGTTCTCATCCACTGACGGTAAACACCTGCTTATCGCAATGAGCAGCCAATCAATCACCTCTCTGCTTTTTGTCCTGTCTCATTATCAAATGCTTTCTAGCTCCCGAAACAAAATCTCGCATCTAAAACGGTGATTCATCAGAAATAACTTTTTTATCTCCAGTCTATATACCTGTCGCCAAACTATTGTATTCAAAGTCACTAATTTATAAAGGTAACAGTTAAGAACTTGTTCTTTTTTCCTTTAACCAAACAACACATTGTTTGAATCGTCCTTGTTACTTGTTACCAAAAGGAACATTTTATAACCCTTTGCATCTTGTAACAAAGCTTTTATATTTATTTTGCTTCCGAACTCTTACCGAAGCTGTTTCCTTGTGCTATGTGATCGTTCTGATAAACGAAAATATTTAAACGGATCACATTAAAAAAGAAGATTGAATATAAGGGGTGAATAGAAACAATAGTTATTTATGCACCTAGGGAGTAAAGTAAGCCATTATTCCCTGAGCGAAAAAGTTGGTTCTTAAGGCAAAGCCGAAGGAACCATGGTCCCTAAATCCCGAGGCGAAGCCGAGGGAATCAGACTTTAATTCCCGAGGCGCAACCGAATGAATAACGCTAATGATAATTATCGTGAGGAGAATAATGGCACTTTACTCACGAGGTACATACATCATTTTATCTCCAGTAGGGGAAAAATACACATTTTCGTCCATTGCACAGTTTTTATTTATTATTTTAATGAATAACAATAATTATTGGCACTTTTAATAGCAGATATAAGAGATTCAATATTAAAAACAAATAGAAATTGGAATTAAACTCAAATAGAAGGTTATTTAGATGCAGGTTATAAACAAAGATAAACATGGTCGAAAAAGCAGTGTCGACAACCTGATTTCAACAACTTCATTTCATTAGCCATACATTTTCTACTATTTATAAAATTATTAATTTGCAATCTTTACTTTTTCGTCCTACTTTACTTTTTCGCCCTACTTTTACTTTTTCTCCCTACTTTTTGAGTTCAGGGATGAAAAGACTTACTTTAGTCCCTCTAAACTAATTCAAAATCATAACTTTTTCTCCCTACTGGAGATAAACAATATTCATTTTATTTTGCTTTCAAATTTTACTTCCGAGCTTACCGAAGGTAATGAACGTTATGTGATTGTTTTGAAGAACGAACATTTTTTATGTCTCCGTGATTTCAAAAATTCCAACACAGAAATCCGTTTCAGACATCAGGGAACAATTTTTTGTATGGCTGTCGGTCTGTCGCTCAATTTTTGCGAACCAACATATCTTAAAAAACTACTCGTCGGATTTTAATGTAATTTGGATGGTATAGATCATAATTAGTCTATTGTTGGTCCCATATAAGTTTCAACCTTCTGCACTCATTTGTTTCTCTTTCACATGCGCACAATCATACATTTATTTACTCACATATCTTCAAAAGGACTCATCTGATTTTTATTAAATTTGGATGGTTTGTCGAATGTCGAAAGTATAGCCTGCAGGTAACCCCAGATTAATTTCACCCGTCTAAGCTCTTTACATTTTGCTAAATCGATACTTTAATTCATGTAAAAAATAAAAAAAAGAATATAATTTTGACGGATTTAAAAAAACCGAGGGTAAATTAAACAAATTTGACAATAATAGGTTGTAAGAGCATACAATTATTAAATTATATGAAACAGGGCGCGAGGAAGCTATGTGCCACACTAATTGGCAGAATATTTGTTTCATACCCTTGTCAAAAGCCTTTTGTTCTTTTATGTTTGTTATAGTCGATTGGGGATGTAAAAGAAAAAGTAAATAATACTTATATGGGATTTTTCACAATTTTATGTTATCATAGCTTTAGGTTTCTGTACAAAGTACAAATAGAAACCTTATATAACGCTTCTGTCTCTCTGTCTGTCTGTCCGTTGGTGTCTGTCCGTTGCTTGATTCAATTCATTAACTACTAAAGCTAGGAACATGAAATTCGGCACACAGGTGCATCTCGGCATTTGTGACAACTGGACACTTTTTCGATTTTTCACACTTAATATTTTCAAGATGGCGGCCAATATGGCGGGTGACTAAAAAATATGGTTTTAGTCACCATGACATGTTATACATCAAAGTAAAGGTAATCAAAGAATATGCAACTATTACACTTAATAATTTTAACTTAATCGTACAGAAATCGACGAAAAAGCGCGCCTTACTTGTTTTAATATATTAAGGTTAACTCTAACATTCTAAAATAAATTTTTGTTGGTCCCTTGGAGTTTGGTATAAGCTAGTTTTAATTATATTACAATATAAAAATAAAAGAAAAATAAAAAAATGAAATTGATGTTACGTCAGAGGAATAAGCTATTACTGTGTGTGAGTTTTGCCAAATCGTTGTCGTTTATCCACACTTACGACCATATGAATTTTTTACATCTTATTTAATGCCTTGGTAAGTTTTTTGACCAAAGCACCGAGACACAGCGTTGTTATATTGTCTCTGATGTTGGATGTACAATGGGCACAGGGAATCTTGCCCACACTCTCGGGTATACTTTGATTCGCTGGCTCGGGTTTTAAAACAAATCCTTTTTCTTTTTGGGACCTAGCCAAATATGAAATCTCTCCCTTGTAACACTCTTTCTATACCTGCCATGCTTTAAAAATAACCGAATTGCTCTGTGTCTTTCTTTGATTTTGTAATAGCATTGCCAAATTTAAACGATGCTCGGGAAAAATTGTGTTTTTTTTTGTGTTTTCAATCATAACATGGTGAAAGTGTTCTAATCAAAAAACAAAAATATTAAAATTGTGCTACAACAGGGCTTAATCAAAGTTATTATTATAAAGACATAATTAAATAGTAATTTTTAAAGCTTAAATAGTAATATTAAGTAAGAAATTATTAGTTCGCATACTCTTAAATTTTTTTTAAAAAAATCGTTCCGAGACAACTCAGAAAAACCTTCTCATATCATAATTTCTTAGCCCAGTGTTTTCCATTTATTAGTTTTCGTATGTACATTTAATTATTCTTGAACATTTCATCAAAATGTATCATAAAAATAACTTCTCCTGGGCGGGGAATCGAACCCGGGCTCTCTCCGTCCGCGTTTTAAGCTATTTTCTCAGGTACTAGATTTTTCCCGGGAAAACGGATTATATCGTTAGAATCGTATTTAAATGGACAACATTTACAATCAAAATCGTCGGAACCGCTTTTGAAAAATCATTTTCACGTTTATTCAGAGTATTTGGGGGGTAGCGCCCCCAAATTTGGAGCTAAAATTAATTTCTCAATTTCGTCTCGGGGTATGATTTTTCTGAACATATGCCAAATTTCGTCAAAATCGGCCCTAGGTCGGTTTAGGCTCTAGGCCTCTAGACGACAGACAGACATTTTTTAAAAACCACTCTTTTGGACTCAGGGGACCTCAAAACGTGTAAATCCATCAAAGTCTCAAAATTAATTTGGGGCCATTACAATAATTTCTCTTTATATGACAAAGTAAAAACATAAATATTAGCTTTGCGCTAAAACAGGGCTAAATCAAAGTTATTCTTATAAAGACATAATTAAAAATAGACATTTTTAAAGCTTAAATACTAATATTAATTAAGAAATAATTAGCCCGCCGACTCTTAAAATTAAAAAAAAATAATTAGACTCAAGCACCAGACCATGTTACAGACCGATTTGGAAACTTACTCAGTTGATTGTTCTATCTGAGCTGATGTGAAACTTTACTTGGCAAATCTTCACTATTTGGCTAACCAATTGTCCTAATTGTAAAGTTCGCCGACTCTTAAATTAAAAAAAGAAAAATCGGGTACGGGGTACCTCGGAACTTTTCCTCACTTCAGAGGCCACTAAAGAGGCCTCTCCTGCTGTATATTTAAAAAAAAACAACAATGCGAAAAGTGTCACTTTTCTTTTTTACCGCACTAGGGCGGCGAAAAAGAGGAATTATGAAACGCGCATGCGCAATGAATACAAGTACGTAAAGAATCACTTTCTACGCATTTAAACAGAGATACAATGTTTATATTTCGTATCAATCGTAGATAATAGTACATTACGCGTCGAGTGCGGAAAGTAGCATTTTGCATGCGAGTGTGGAGTTTACATCCGAGCGACAGCGAGGGTAGTAAAACCACACGAGCAATGCAAAATGCCGTTTTCGCACGAGTTGCGTACCGTACTTTATCTACGATTGTTAGATTTAAATAATAAATACAGAAAAAAATAAACTTGCTGTATGTAAGTTCGTATCTCTTCTCTTGATAAAGATGGCATTAATCTTGAGTTGTATTTTTTGCCGAATTAATTATTTCTGGAGGAGTATTATTCTCTACATTTTCGTCAAAGTCACTTAATTCACTCATTGTTTTTCACTTAAAATTCTATATAAACAGTTACTTTAATAAAAGAATAGCAAATTAGTTTTGTTAAATGTAAACAAACTCGCTAATCGTGCGTAAAGCTGAAGAATTCCTCTTCTTTACCGCGCTAGCGTGGTAAAGAAGAGGAATTCTTCAGAACCATGAGACGCGCAGCGCATGCGCAATGAATACAAGTACGTAAAGAATCACTATCTACGCATATAAACAGAGATACAATGTTTATATTTCGTATCAATGGTAGATAAAATACTTTTTGAATATTTGTTATATTACTATTTATTTGTTTAACTGTACTAATTATTTGTTGTATGATTCGCCGCAAAAAAGTAAAAAAATGTTTCGAAACTAATAGTGTTAACCCCACATTTCCCGTATATTTAGTGACTTAACATTCGCGGTTTTTTGGGACCGTACTATCGCGAAAGATAAAGATAGTCTGTATTTAATTAGTGCACTAAAAATCCCAATAAGTGAACAAAACACTTCAATGACCTGACTGCTATTTTTTACTGAATTAAAACAAAAATGTAAACAAGATTTTTCCTTGATCAATAATCAATAGTGATAATTAAATAACTCATATAAAATCATATTAAATGACCTCATAATAATTCCACATAAACACTCTTCTATCGATATTTTATCAATGAATCACATAAATTAAAATTAAATTGTTGATTCTCTTTTTTTTGTTACAGAATTTTATTTTTTACATTTTTTTTTTTTTATGAATGAGTGTAATCCAATTTTACTCTGACGTCTTATCAAGAGTGTCTCTCTAGACCAGCTGCCTTATCAGTTTTTTTTTTTTTTTAAAAAAAAGAAGTTTTTTTATATGATTAAAAACAGTCATTTAAATTCCCAGCCTGCGACTTGGCACTGCCCCTTGAAGTGGCTCATTTCCTTCAAATCTTATTTCCTCTGACTATTTTACATCTGTTTTGATTATGTCACTTCTTTTTTGCAAATGATAATTTTGCCTGCAAAATGAACACACACACACATATTTATATATATATATGTGTGTGTGTGTGTGCTATAGATTTTTTAATATATATATATATATATATATATATATATATATATATATATATATATATATATATATATATATATATATATATATTTATTTATAAGGGGAGTAACAGTCAAAAGAAGAACATTCTGTACACCTTCTTTAGATTATTAATCCCATCTTTTTATTTACAAGGAGAGTAACAGTCTAAAGAAGAACATTCTGTACACCTTCTTTAGATAGTTACTCCCATCTGTTTATTTATAAGGGGAGTAACAGTCTAAAGAAGAACATTCTGGACACCTTCTTTAGATTATTAATCCCATCTTTTTATTTACAAGGAGAGTAACAGTCTAAAGAAGAACATTCTGTATACCTTCTTTAGATTATTAATCCCATCTTTTTATTTACAAGGAGAGTAACAGTCTAAAGAAGAACATTCTGTACACCTTCTTTAGATTGTTACTCCCTTCTGATTATTTATAAGGGGAGTAACAGACTAAAGAAGAACATTCTGGACACCTTCTTTAGATAGTTACTCCCATCTGTTTATTAATAAGGGGAGTAAGGAGTAAATGTCTAAAGAAGATCATTCTATACAGCTTCTTCAGATTGTTACTCCCATCTGTTTATTTATAAGAGGAGTAACAGTCTAAAGAAGAACATTCATTTACACCTTCTTTAGATTCTAACTCCTATTTGTTTATTTATAAGGGGGGTAACAGTCTAAAGAAGAACATTCTTGTACGCCTTATTTAGACTGTTACTCCCTTCTGTTTTTAGGGTTTCGAGTTCATCCTAGAAACCCTTATGCTTTTGGTATAGTTTGTCCGTCTGTCCGTCACATCTTAGATCATAACTCCCGACCTATTGTAGCTAGAGATTTGAAATACAGTACACAACCTAAACTTTTTTGCCAAAAAAACAGGAAATATGAACTTCACAACTCGAAATTCCTTCGATCGGCGAGAAATTGCGAACTGATCGCATATAGGGGAGTAGCAGTCTAAAGATGTGCCGATATTTATATTTTGGCATTTTTTTCAATGCCTATTAAAGTTATCGCACAACATATGTTTTAAAAAGCTTTTTATTTGGCAGCCGCTTATAAATGTCTCTATTATTGTAATATTTCTTGAAATAATAATTGCAGACACTTTGAAGTTGTTCTTTCCTTTAAAACTGGTAATAGTAATAACAATACTGAATACAAGCTATAACTTATAATTTATGTAATAATAGCGGCTATAATTTTACAAACTTTGTCGTTTATTATCGCGATTAATTAAACATTAATTAAGTCTCGTAATATAACAAGCCTATTTTTCCTTAATTATTTTAATTTAACTATTAAGAAGAAAGAAAGGCCACAAAAGTTTTCGACTAGCAAGATACATATTTAATGGTTAAATTATATGTAACGAGCCGTTAAGCCCCTGGCAATGGGCTTAATTTTATATTTAGAAAAAAAGTAATATTAAGTAATTTAATTTAGATAATTTATTATGATATCTATTTGATGACCAACAAATCAAAACAAACATTTATTTTTATTGGAATAAATGTGGTTGACTAAGCTTAGCAATAACAAATCATTTCTATATAGGTGCGTCGCCGTCGGGCTACTCGATTATATATATTTATAATATAATATATTTAGTCTTATTTTTTCAAGTATTTCTAATAACAGAACATTATTATAGGGTAAATTAATATAATATTAGTCATTTAAATTAATAGTTAATGTTATTAAAAAAGTTAATTTATATTAACTAATTAAGTCAAATAGTTAGTTCAAAAAGAGTTCTTGAAGGTAGCGCCCCCAAATTTTGAGCTAAAATTTATTTCTCGATTTCGCCTCGGGTTATGATTTTCCCAAACATGTATAACAAATTTCGTCAAAATCGGCCCAGTAGTATAGGCTCCACGCGTCAGCACAGACAGACAATTTTTAAAAAAACACTTTCTTGGACTCAGGGGACCTCAAAACGTGTCCATCACTATACTTATATAGATAATAAAAGTAAAATGGTGGGGTAACAGAGTAAAAAGTGTGCCACATTGTCTTCGTGCAGATTACAGCCCTAACGTAATTTATTTATTTACCTTGAAGATATTGGTCCTTAAAACGCGTGTCCATGTTTGGGCTGAACACTGAACGCGGGGTTAAAGGGTCCAGCGTTGTGTATAGTTACAGTAGAATCTGTGCGTTCCACGTCCTTGACAGAGTAGATGCCAAGGTCGTCCAGTTTCTGAATCACTTCACCCGGCGGCCGAACCCCCATTCACTTGATTCTGTTTTGTTTGCCTCGGCACTCGAGACCCAGGCCCCGCTATCAAGTCGATAATAATGTACCGAAAATAGCGCATCGCGTCACATTCCAACTATCTCTTCCAATCCTAAATACACATTCTCCTCTCCACAACCAATTGTTAACATCTAACCTGTTGTAATAGTTGTTTTAGAATGACACGAAACACCTCTCAATTAGGAGTATGACGGCATCCAGCTAGAAACTAGAAACTGTCATATATATAAATGAACATGTATTTACTTCCAACAAAATTTTTAAGAACTTCATTTTTATACTTTCAAGAGTATTAAATTTATAATTTTGGGCGTTCTTTATAATTTGTATTACTAAACTAGTTGGTAAAAACTTAGTTTTTTTCTTTAGACCGTACCTCACTAACTCTCTCATATCTATAATTTGTATATTTACTATTTAAGATGTTTTTGGTAAAAAAAAAAATCCTTATATAGTGTCGTCCCTGCGTCTGTCTGTCACTACAACTCCTTATAATGTCGTCCCTGCGTCTGTCTGTCACAACAAATCCTTACAGTGTGGTCCCTGCGTCTGTCTGTCACTACAACTCCTTACAGTGTCGTCCCTGCGTCTGTATGTCACTACAACTCCTTCTGTATTGTCCCCTGCGTCTGTATGTCACTTCAACTCCTTATAGTGTCGTCCCTGCGACTGTCTGTCACAACAACTCCTTACAATGTCGTCCCTGCGTCTGTATGTCACTACAACTCCTTCTGTGTTGTCCCCTGCGTCTCTATGTCACTACAACTCCTTATAGTGTCGTCCCAGCGTCTGTATGTCACTACAACTCCTTACAGTGTCGTCCCTGCGTCTGTATGTCACTACAACTCCTTCTGTGTTGTCCCTGCGTCTGTATGTCACTACAACTCCTTATAGTGTCGTCCCTGCGTTTTTCTGTCACTACAACTCCTTATAGTGTCGTCCCTGCGTCTGTATGTCACTACAACTCCTTATAGTGTCGTCCCTGCGTCGGTATGTCACTACAACTCCTTACAGTGTCGTCCCTGCATCTGTATGTCACTAAAACTCCTTCTGTGTTGTCCCTGCGTCTGTATGTCACTACAACTCTTTATAGTGTCGTCCCTTCGTTTTTCTGTCACTACAACTCCTTATAGTGTCGTCCCTGTGTCTGTCTGTCACTGCAACTCCTTATAGTGTCGTCCCTGCGTTTTTCTGTCACTACAACTCCTTATAGTGTCGTCCCTGCGTCTGTATGTCACTACAACTCCTTATAGTGTCGTCCCTGCGTCTGTATGTCACTACAACTCCTTCTAGTGTCGTCCCTGCGTCTGTATGTCACTACAACTCCTAGTGTCGTCCCTGTGTCTGTCTATCACTCTGTACGGTTCCAATAACTTTTGAATCAAAAATGATAAAAACATGAAACTTTGCAGTATTAAAGATCTTTTTTGACGCACACACCGAAAAAATATAGCGAACTCAAAATTATTTTATGTATATTTCTAAAGCTAATTTTGTCAGCTTTATCTTATATTTTTTGTCTTGACTTTAAGAAATTTTTTTCCATTTAATTTTATCACCGATATTTCATCCCTCTGTTTGTTAATTCCTCTCCTTTTTTTTAATAACCAGCAATAAGGAAAAGATGAAGCAAAGGTACGAGGGAAGACTTAAATATAAACTGTAGCTTAGTCTGGAAAAAACATCAAAAATAAACTATGTTACTCGAATTTATGGCGGAAACAAAATATCGAGTTTTTTTATGATGATTAAAAAGCACAGATATTGTTAAACATTTCATTTTGCTTCCGAGCTTATCGATGATTTCCATTGCGGAAGCTGTGTGATAATTCTAAAGAATGCATTTTTTTATAACTACAATTTAAAAAATACCAAGATACAAGTCCGTTTCAGACATCACGGAACATTTTTGGTTCCGTGTCTGTCTGTCGGTCAGGCTCTCAATTTTTGCGAACCAATTCATCTTAAAAACTATTCGTTCGATTTTAATAAAATTTATGTCTTGGGGAGACAAACACACAAACCTTTAAGACTTGTGACTTTTTGGGACAGAATATTATTTAGAACCAAGGGGTCCTAAAGTATTTAAGTAAATAATTTGGTATAATTTTTAAAAACAGATTCGTGGCTGTTATGTGAACGTTATTAAACTTGTATCTACTACTCTTGATATCGCTTTTAAAAAATAATCGGAAATTCAGATTCGGAGAGGCAAATTAGTTATCACAAATTTTGTTCAGAATACTTGTACATGTAAGTGATCATTAAAATACCATTTAAGCAAACTAATTTCATCAACAGAAAGAAAATCATTTTCGTTGTGTACTTACTATCTAACAATACATTTGGGTTTAGCGGATTTTGTTTGTTGAAAATAAGAAAAGATATGGCACTCGTTTACTTGGTAGTAGTAGTAGTTACCTAGTACTTCCTACTAGACGGGTAGGTCGAACCACTTGTTGGAACCTAGCAATTAGGCCTTATAGTACACCCATTTTACTAGCCCTGTGGTGGATCCTCATGTACTTTGTAACCCACCCAAAATAACTTTAATGTGTAAATATTTCCTTGTTTTAATATTTATTTTGTCTTGTTATATAATCATGTTTATATAGAAAAGTGATATTCCTTCGTTCCAATGTACTTTAGGCTAAATATCCCTTTGTCTTAATTGGTATTTGGACAAATCATTGTTTATAAGTGGTAAATAAGTATAAGGTGGGTTACCAAGTAAACGTTTACCATATCTCGCTATCCGCCGTTTCGTTTTTACTTCGTTAGTCGAGTCCTCTTCAAATGTATAGTGCTAGGGTGATCGGGAGGATTCCCGCAAGATTGTTATCTTAAGACTGTGGTATTTTACTTCGTCAAGTCGTTGCCAATAAGATCTACAAGCGCCATAGTTATTTTATAGGATTTATTTTAATCGAAATATTTCATAATTATGGTGAATTGTCTAGTGTATGTACCTAAGCCTGAAAGAGCCTCAATCCCCTTAAGGGACAGACAGACAAGACTCCTTCAACTTCAAGGTTAGATGTCATCACATTTGCTTGCTAAGGCGCTAAATTAGCATCTACAGGTAACTACAAGAATCCCTACTTCTTTCTCAATCAAGCTTGTGAGCAATTATGGTAGATATATCTGCTCTCACACTTATATTATGTTGGAATGTGACTTCGATAGTTAATTTAATTTTATAGTGTTGGAATCTGGCATATGTTTGCGTTATTTCTTAGCATGCTGTCTGTACATCAATCCTCACTTAACACTGATTGTTTAATAGAATAACACAAAATTGTTTACAGTTGTTTACGTTTAGGAGAAGACCCAAGGAATACCTTTTCAGCCTGATTTATCAAACAGTAATGTGTGTGTTTATTACAAGAATAAATATTTATTATTACTTGGGCGATAACTTGAGCCCCTTATTAGATTGCCAAAATGGCTAATCTGCAGTTATCCATGCAGTCGAAAATCGCATGGCGCGCGGCACAATTTCGCTTGATTTATACACTTGAGAGATTATATATCCCTTTGTCAAAAGAGTTCATTTTTAAGATTTATACATGTGAAAGATTATATCTATATAATTCATTCATTTTAGAGATGATATCCCTTTGTCTAATCAGTACATGCGAGTGAGCCCCCCCCCCCCCCCCCCCCCCCCAATTTTCTAACCTCTTCTTCACTTAGGTAGCTGGATAACTGCAGATTTACCTCCATAACATGTGTCGTGATTTTTTTAACTTCCGCAGAAGCCTATGATAAAAGGACTCGCAATTAACAATGATTGTCACTACACTTTACAAACCAATCACAAGATTTTGTTCACTATCACCTGAACGGATCTTTTAAGGTAAAATTAATGTTTCGTCATAATATACTCCAACGTTGAAGCCTCGTCCAGACTGCCGACCGAACAGAGGAAACGAGCCAAGCATTGGTCTCTGCGCATGCCCAGTCTAAAGTGCGCCTGCGTATCTCAGACTGGACATGCGCAGACTGCCGAACCGAACAGAGGAAACGAGCCTAGCATTTGGTCTCTGCGCATGCCCAGTCTAAAGTGCGCCTGCGCATCTCAGACTGGACATGCGCTGACTGCCGAACCGAACAGAGGAAACGAGCCTAGCATTGATCTCTGCGCATGCCCAGTCTGAGATGCGCAGGCGCACATTAAGCTGGGCATGCGCAGATACCAATGCTCGGCTCGTTTTCTCTGTTCGGCTCGGCAGTCTGGACGAGTCTTTAGTCTATTTTGACATTTATTAAATATTGTCAAAGTGTCAAAACACAATTTGGTGGTGTCAGCGCATAAGGTTTGATCATGAATAAAAAGTGTTTTCAAAGCAAGTTAAATAATTATTTTAAAATTTTTCATCCCTAATAAGGCAAAAAAATGATACTCCTTACTTTTTATGATTTATGTCAAATAAATTTATAAGTTGTATGCATTCTTATTTAGATTCTGTGATGATCATTAAAGAAACAATAAAATAAATCCTTGAAATGTCTATATTTACATTTATTTAGATAATTTAAGTAATAGATTACGAGTTTTATTTTCTTCCTATGAATTTTATTGCGAATCATTAATATTTGTTAGTTCTGACTAAAAATGGAGGAAGATGTAGAAAATATTCCTGGTCCCAGTGGATTAAGGTAGTCTAATTTGTATTTCTATACTTACTTTTAATTAGCCTATCGTAAATTTGTATTATAATTAAATCCAGCAGACTAATTATTGCTATTCGAATATTAGATGTATTCTTAAAGGCGGAAATTATTAAAAACCGATTCTTCTGCTCTACCACAATACTTTCTCTGTTGAGTAAAAAGTGAGTGTAACGTCATGTGCCAAATATTTAATTGGTTTCCCACCCATATATTTGTTTATCACTTAGGAATTCCTTAGTCTTGATAATTATTAAGACGAAGGGATTTTTCGTCCAAAGAACTTTGGCAGAAAGGAACATCACGCTTATGCTTGTAAAAATGATAATATCCCTTGAAGCCTGGTCTACTCGTCATGTTTTTTCGTCATTCTTGCATGATCGTGCCAGATTTGTCAAACAAAACGTTACGTCAAACGTCGACGTTTGACGTTTTGCATTTACCAAATTAAGTTTGAAAAACTCGCAAAAGACCGATGGTCTGCGTTTTGTACTTGCAAGACTGCAGATAAGTCTGTGTATGTATAGACGCGCGTCAGCCGTACGCATTAGTTAAACCTCACTCCGCTGCCAGTTTATCCGTTGACGTGTGGGGTTGCAATTGATATGTTAGTGTGTGTAGTGGTGAGAGAAAATAGCATTAGGCTTTCGGCATTGAACTCGTGACTTTTTCATAAACAGTTCATTTGAGAGTTCATAGACTTTAGCTAAGATAGCTAGCCAAAATATTTCTTAGGATATATTTTTGCATGATTTGGCATGCCTAAGGCGTTTCTAAGGGATAACTACCTAGCAATGAAACGGACCACAACTTACATGCAATGAATTTAGAGAGTTCTGTCGGAAAAATGTTGAGCATATAAAAGCAGCACCGTATCACCCGAGATCAAACGAACAGGTAGAGAGGTTCTTAAGACTTTTTAAGGACAGAAAGAAATCATGTGGATAGGATGAAAGAAAAACAGACGAATATGGGTTATAGGAAGTGTTACTCTCACAGTAATACTCCAAATCGTACAACTGGGAGAATACCAGCAGAATTAATGCTTGGACGACGACTGAGATGATGACTGATTAATGTTTGGACACTTCAAGATATGCTGAGGCCAGACGTCAATGGTAATGTCGATGGAGCCAAGAACTTTAAGAAGGGTGAGAAGGTGCGAGTTCTTGGGGTATCTTGCCGATACTGGCAAGAGGGAGAGATTTAAGAAAAGACTCTTTCTTCCCTACTTGTGTCTTATAGTGAGCTAGGGACAAGTTTTAAGGAAAAATGTTGACCAGCTAAAGATTAGAATGCGAGAGGAAGACTAAAAGCTTATCACATCAAGAAGGGGGAATATGTAGGATATTATAAATTCCATCAGATTGACAAGGGTCTTTGAGATGATTGACACCGTTTTGTAAATAATTAATAGCCACTACTTTAGATTGTTACTCCCCTTAAAAAACACAAAATAAACAGAAGGGTGTAACAATCTTAAGAAGGTTTACTGAAATTTTCTTCTTTAGACTGTTACTCCCCCTATAAAAACAGAAGTGTGATATTCCTTTGTCCAAAAGTACATTGGACTAAACATCCCTTTTTCTTTATAGTTATTTAGTCAAAGTCATTTATATTCTAAAACAATATAGGGGAGTAACAATCTAAAGAAGTACCAATTAGTATAATTATTATTTGGGTATATCCGAGAGTCACCTCCAGTTCTTTTTTCCATGACGATTTCGAAAAGACTGAGCGAAACTTATAATCGTGAAGTAGCGCGATCTACCAGGCTTTAGTTTAAGTAATTATTAAGAATGTGTAATTAATTACTTTAATGTGTTAATTACTTGTGTAATTACTTTAATGTGTTAATTACTTTAATGTGTAAATTACTTTAATGTGTATTTAATTAAAGTAATTTGGGGTTTGTAATCAGGCAAATGAGTGCTGAAATATCGGTAGAGACAATTAATTTCATAACACTTAAGAAGACCAATTAAAGTGGTCTACATTAAACATTAGCTGTTGTAGACGTTGTAGTATATTCGACAATTTTAGGTGGTCAATTTTTTTAATCTTTAAGGATTATTGAGACACAAAACACTATGAAATCATTGCATAATATGGTCTACTTTAACCTTAATTTACTCTGTTCGTGAACCATGTTTCAATTTCGGTCAGTTTGAAACTAGTACAATGTCTTTAAAGCACGCACATGCACCATTGTATTAAAAATCTATAAAACAAAAATTGAAAATTCCCTTAAACGCAAGCCATAGACTTACATAGTAAATGTTTATTTAGTGAAACAATTAATAATAATAATAACTAGGCGTATAGCAATAAATATGTATTGAATATTGAAAAAAAAGATAATCATGAATCTTGATGAGCTGATAGATATAGGGTATGATAGTAGTGTAGCGGCTATTAGTAAGGGAACCACCCTGCATTCTTACTATTCCTCTAACCACACATCTCCTTTTCAATTATTATAAAAGGTATCACTTTGCTACAAAAAAAACTACTGCATGTATCAAATTGAAATTTTGCATGCCTGTTTCAATCATGGTGTGTATGAAGTTTTATTAAAATCGTTACGTTAGAACGTAAGATATCGGTAAAAAGGTTGTTTTCTCTATTATAAACGTTTAGGTCCGCTTTAATAGTTTTAGCGATCTTTATTAATTCATAGCGGTGTCGCTGTTGGTTTAGAATAGAATCTTTTCCCGTCCTGAAATTCCAATTTAATTTTTGAACCTCTCGTTTACGCGAGCGTTGCGCGCGAACTCTTGGATGGATCACTCTGTCCAACGAACTTAGCCTGAGTATTACTAAAAGGAATATGTATACCAAATTTCAACTTAATCGGTCAACTTTTACTCACGTTATCGTCACACGCGTAAACGTTACTGACAGACAGACAGACAAGATGCATAGTTTGTTGAATGTAAGAAGCTCGCTTCAATTATTACTTTTACATTAGCTATGACCTTTCGATCGATTGCTAGTTGCTACCGCAGACTAACTCAATGTAATCATTTTGAATTCAAAACGGTTTTTCTTTGAAATCCCAATAAGATTAGTTCACTTTTCACATCCCAGTATCTAATATTTGTTTTTGTTATCTTTATAGGCAACCCTATATTGGTAAATATTAAAGAAAGTCACAATCTATTTTATCTATATACATATTTAGAGGACAACAGTCGCTTATCAATAAATACATATTGATTTCATAATATTTAGACAGCTTCATATTCTGGGAGTTTTTTTGTTGCACTTATGTAAAAAAATCTTAACGGCTTTCCAAAAATAAACTACCTCTTTATCTAGATCTAGATCATAATAAATTTGTTTTTATTTTTTGAACTGAAACTTCTTTGGCGGTGGTAGAGTGAATTTTTTCATATAGTTACATCGTGTAACGAAGTTTGCGATTCGAGACTCGTCCAAGTGTAACATTTTTACAGATCAATTGTATTATATCTATTTAAAGACCAGCAAATCAAAACAAAAATTGATTTTTATTGAATTTTATTAAATGTGGTTGCCTTAGCGTGGCAATATTTTTTTTTTTCAATTAAATTTCCCATAACCATTTCTTAATCCTGAAATAATAAATTCGTCAAAAAATGAAAGAGAGCAATGCATTTTAGAACTAAAGTTTCACTTCTTATGCGTGAGAGCCTCACTATATTTTTTATTTAGTCTAAAAACCGATTTAGTTAATAAATGTTTCAAAAATTCTGCAGAAACAATTTTAAACAAACTTTTAGGTGATGCTTTTTTTATTATTTTGTCATTTTGAAAAAAATATTCGATGCAGTAGTAGTAAACATATGTTTATAATGCCTATGTAAAAATATATATTAACAGCGCAGTGTAGGAAGTGACCCCGTACCCCTGTGTACCAATTTGGACCATTTCAGATTTATACCTTCCTGTGGTTGGTCACTATGACATAGCTCCTTTTAATACTATATAGGTTAAAGAATAGAGTTTATTTCACGAACAGAAGTTCTAAATTTTTCTATGAGGCACCCTTATAAGAAGAACAATAGAAATATAAATGATAAGATTAAACTGTGGCGTAGATGCAATCAGTAGCGATCCTAGGTCAATAGTTCTGGGGGGGCTAAAGCCCCCCATGTCTTGTGGGTTTAGTATACATTTTAATGTACCAGGAAGCAACACATTTATATATTATATGTATGTTGTTACAGTCCTTTCCGGTGGCAATCCTATGCAGTGGCGTATCCAGCGACAAAGTCTGGGGGGGGGGTATTCGTGTACAACTAATAAACAAAAAATATCTCCGCGGCCAAGTAACAACAACTGTGTTTAGAACGGATTCGTTAGAAATGTAATGCTGATGCTTACTGCAGTACAATATCTTACTGTAAGACATGGGCGTCGTCTGCAGTTAATTAATGAGGGGGGGGGGGTCCAGGGGTACACCCAAGGAAAATTTTTGAAATATGACCCCTCAAAACAGCGCTTTTATGCATTTCTGAGGTGAAATTGATAATTTGAATCCTGGGGGGTTAATTTGGTTTCTGGGGGGGCTCAAGCCCCCTTAGCCCCCCCCCCCTAGGATCGCCACTGGATGCAATAAGTATGTGCAGGCATTAAGTAAAAACTCCGCCTTCAATTTCAATTGAATCACTAAAAGAAATAAAACTATAGTTTTCGAAAAAACCTTAGAGATACAATGCATGCGAAATGCAGTTGTCTGCTTGCAATATTGAGCTGAGCGTGCATTTTAATCTTAAACAATAAACATGTTTAATTATAAACAGCTGAAATCGGATCAATAATTGTAATATTTATAATTTTTAATTAAAAAACATTTTTTCCTGATTTTCTATTTTACCCCCCTCTTAAATGAAAATATAATATCTCACACTAGGATGCATTATAGGACGCACAACAAATTTTAAAATGTTAATAATATCAAAAGAAAGGATGAATTTGTTGGCCAACATTTTTGGAGTTCTTTTAGGAGTCAAATTTTGACAATTTAGGGTCAAAAATAGCATAAAAACGTCCCCCCCCCCCTTTATATGAAAATATGACAAAAGTGAACATAACAATAACTGTACTCTTAAAGAGCTTTCCAACGACATGCATCATGAAGGGCATATACTATTTTAACTTTTGTACCCCGTACCCCTGTGTACCAATTTGGACCATTTCAGATTTATACCTTCCTGTGGTTGGTCACTATGACCGTGCCGAATTTTGTGAGGATCGATTCAGCCCTTCAGGAGGAGTATGCGTCCAACCAAATGCAAAGTGTAGTATAAGAACTTCGCTTCGCTGAGTTCAATAATCTATAGGTAATTACTTATGTCTTACTACCGACCTGGAGTTAATTTCTAAAAAATACTATTTACTACTTTAACTGTTAATTACTAGTGATACGATAAAGCACTCGCCTAGAAAAATATTATTGCAATTTGCTCGGTCATATGTTTTCAAAATTGCTACCAATACGAAACATTTTTCGGGAAAAAATTACTTATTCTTACTTTCCCTGATATATGACATTAACTTTTTTGTTAACCCCATATCGGCCATATTTATTTTCAAAATGCCAGCAAAGAATTTTCATGATAAGTACAAATTAGTTAGTAGTCCGAAAATCAAGTTGATGATAGTTTGTCACTTGATAGGGTTAGTCTCTAAATCAAAGTGTTCACCTATCAAGTTACAAAATAACATCAACTTGATTTTTGATCTACTAAACTTATCTACTTTCTCAGGATCATGAAAATCTCAATGTCCACCATAATTAGTGGGACATAGCCGCACTCCACCGGTTTTTTTTTGGGGGGGGGGGGGTTTAAATGCCTATTGCCAAGCTATGTCCAGTAAATGAATTTAGCCAACCACATATTCTTTAAACGCACTAAGAGATTAACCTATAAACAAAATTCTAGCTTGACGTTAGTTAGGCACTTTTTTTGGACGATTATCTCCTAGACTCTAGACTATGAGTTCACTTATCTTTTATGATGTGAAAAATATTTTCCTCAAGTTACAAATTACACACTGTGTAATTTTGTGTAAGAAGAAGAAGTGTCACATGGTCTGAAACTGTGCCAGAATGTCCGTCAAACTGATGCGTCACGGTTGCAGTTTGTCGCTTGTTTCAAGCATGTCAGGTTCTAATAGTCGAAATGACACTGTCCCAGTTTAAAGGCAATATTAGGGGCTTGAGCCAGCTTCTCCCCGGACCATAATTAGATATGAAAGGAGCTGAGTAGGTCGATACGGTCGGTAAGTTGGTTGAGCCCGGTATCCTGTGTTAGGATAATGGTCGGCGAGTTCAACCTAATCTCCGCCCTACTACACGTCGTAGACATCTTTTAGATGTGTCTCGTTGAGACGGTTTTTTTTTGTCGACTTCATTTCGGGGATTATGGTCTTTTTAGAGAAAGGACTTAACTCCGAATCCACTTCTCTATCTTGAGTGTCTTTTCTTATCCCTAGTTGTTTTTTTTTAAAAAAAGAACCGATAAATATATTATATTTTTAACAGCGCAACCATCGCAATAAATTATTTTAATTAATATCAAAAATCTTTAGTCAAAACACAAATGACATACTTTTGTAATCTAATAAATCATCAATTAATGAACTTAATTCTCTTTTATAATCTTGATTTTATAGTCAGTAAGTCATTATTAAAGCACTTGTATTAAGTGTCTTATGTCTTAAACTTACAAATTACTTAACTGAACAAGTAAAGCTGGGTTTCTACGGTTAGTCGAGGAGATAGCGTACAAAAGAATGTCTGACTAACATCAAGCTAGAATGTTGTGTAAATGATTCTTTTGGAGCCTTTTAAAAATATGTGGTCGACTAAGTTCGTCTGCGGGACATAGCTTATCAATAGGCATTTGAAAAAAAAAACTGTTAGAGAGCGGCCATGTCCCACCTATTTTGGTGGACAATGTGATTTTCATGATCCTGGAGTACAAAAATAGTTAGTAGATCAAAAATCAAGTTGATGTTAGTTTGTCACTTAATAGTTTAGTTATTCAAATATTACTCCAAATCAAAGAGGTCGCCTATCAAGTCACAATCAACTTGATTTTTGGTATACCGATTAATTCTGTACTCGGGATCATGAAAATCACATTGTCCACCGAAATGGGTGGGACATGGTCGCTCTCCACCGGTTTGTTTTTTTCAAATGCCCATTGCCAAGCTATGTCCCGCAGATGAACTATGCCGTCTACATATTCTTAAAAGGCGCTAAAAGATTAACTTTTATACAAAATTCTAGCTTGATGTTTGTCAGACACTTTTTTGCACGCTATCTCCTGGACTAGGCGTATGACTTGACGAAGCTCGACTCAAAGTAATAGGCTTGATATGGCTTGTGGTGGCTTGACCTTTCCCGCTAAAGATTCGATAGGCCCCCAAGCCTACGAGCATGAACCTCAGAGCACGAACCTCCGAGCACGAACCTCCAAGCTCGTCAAGTCACTGGCGGTGGGAACCCAGCTTAAAATTAACTAATAAAGTAAAAGAATTCCAATTAAAAAAATATTGATAAACTAACATTAACATAGAACGTTAAAAGTACATATAATTTTTATTTTTTAAATTATTTTTGTACATAATTATTTTTTTTTGGCAAATAATTATAGTTATTTATGTAACTAGGCAGCAAAATGGAATTTTTCTGACGAGTGATTACTGACGGGCAAAAAAATTAACTGATAATTTACTGATTGGAATGCCGAGGCAGGCAATGAATACACGAGGCAGAAATGTTTCCTTTGCTGCCTTGATGCATACGATATTTTATATTTTATCTACGGGTGGCAGTAAAATGAAACTGTTAAAATATAACATAGTTAATTACTATGTTATATCAATAAGATATATAATTACACATTAACTAAAATTAATTGTTCATTAAATAAAAAAATAAATAAGAAGCTTTGGAATAATAACAATAAGTGAATAGCACAGTTAATCTCTATGACAAAAATGAATCAAAGCACGCGTTTACGACAAACAAAACTTCTGAATGAATAATGCTTAAAAAAAAATATAAACTATTTTTGTATTTTTTTACTAACAAATTACTAATACTATTGAAGATGTCTTTCAAATATTTTAAGAAATTAAGAAAATAAGTAATTAGGATAAATCAAGAAAATCAGCTGATCTAAACTAGAATGACTTCAATAATCCTTAGATTTATTTTACTACAAAAAATAAATTATGTATCTTTCACTGAATATAATTTGTTTTTAGGTTTATTATGATCATTACCTTTTTATTTGTTTGAATTACATTCTTCATTGTTCTAATTTATTATGTTTTTTTATTGTTTTATTATAGTTTTGTATTTGCCATGTTTATTGCTCTGTTTTCTGTGAAAAAAAAAACAAACGAATATATATTATATTTGTCGCCAAATTTTTGCGGATAATGTCTTTTAAACGATGTAAAAGTGTTTTATGGAGTTGGGAGTTATTACTTTTAACATAACCATAATTTTGTAACGTAGATAACTATAGAACATTTGTAAAAAAAAAAATAAAATAAAAAAATATTACTACACACGACATTATTTTAACGATTTAAATTATTAAACATTATTTAAACATTATTTTACACGATTATTACACTACACGATTATTACACTACACGATTATTACACTACACGATTATTTCACTACACGATTATTGCACTACACGATAATTACACTGCAAAAAAAAACCATTATTAATAGTATGTTTATGACTTCCCACCTCATACTCTACTTATGATATATTCTATTTTTAGTTTACAAAGAACAATTATTATTATAATTATATTGTATTTCAAGATAACGTTATCGTAATAATAATAGTTTCTTTTATTTCTGTGAGGTTTTATTTTACAATAATTTAGATTTTTTTTTTTTTTTTTTTTTATCAACGTTTAATAATTGTTTGGAGTATGCAGTCTTTCATTATCGCATTATGCAATCAAAATACGACCTTGTACATTTGTAATTTTTTTTTTTTTTTTTTTGCCAGTGCGATTTTAAAATAAAACCAAATGTTGTTAAATGTATTTATGGACATTTGTTGAAGTTGTCACTGATAATATTGATTGCAATCGTTGCACATAAATTTTATATGTCGGCTTAGTATTTACTTTCATGACTTATTTTTTATTTTAGTGACTTATTTTTCACATGTGAGTGGTTGTATTTAGTAGATTTATTGGCACTTCTTTAGATTGTTACTCCCCTTATAAAAATAAGAAGCTGAGGGAGAGGGAGCGTAACAATCTGAAGAAGTTCCAATAAATCTACTTAATACAAAGAGACCAAAATAAGAAGGGGCATTATAAAAGAAACAGAGGGGAGTAACAATCTAAAGAAGGTGTGCAGAATGTTCCATTTTAGGCTGTTACTCCTCTTATAAAAAAAAATACGTGTGGTGTCGCGGGACACCCGGTAGAAACGAAGTTCCTTACATTTTTAATTAAATATAAATTATAAAATCACACTGCTAAGTACGTATACATTGCTAACTACTTATACACGGCGGAGTTAGAAAACAGACAAAATTAAAAGTATCGAACTGTTTGTACCTGCAGAGTTAAGGCAAAATTAAAACTACTCTACAGCTTCTGCTTGTATCAGGGTGAAATTTTACATGATTATATTTTATTTAGTTACAAAACAAAGTGACATTTTTGACGTATATATAACAAAAATAATCAAAACAAGTCAAGTAACAGGCTTCCTTAATAACACTTTTTCCCGTCTTTTGAAGCTTACGTTTACGCGAGCGTTGCGCGTGAACGCTTGGGCGGATAACGTTTCCCGACGAACTCAGCCTGGGCATTGGTAAAATGAACATGTGCACCAAATTTCATCTAACTCGGCATTCTTTTACTCAAGTTATCGTCATCTGTAGATTGTGATTTTGTGACGGTGATTTTGGTCGTTTTTTTCGGATTCACTCCCGGGCTCCAGAACGTGCCATAAGGAACTTCGTTCCAAAAACAGAAATGTGATATTCCTTTGTCCAAAATACATTGGACAAAACATACCTTTGTTAAATAGTTATTTAGCCAGTCATTTATATTTTAAAAAAATATAAGGGGGTAACAATCTAAAGAAGAACCGATTTATTTACGTATAGTACCAGGAGATAGCGTGCATGTTAATTTATCACTTGATAGGTGACCACTTTGATTTGGAATTTTTAAATGACCAAACCTATTAAGTGACATTGTAACATCAACTTGATTTTTGGTCTATTTACTAATTTTTGTATTCAGGATTATGAAAATCACATTGTCCGCCAAATGGGGGTGGGACATGGCCGCTCTCCACCAGTTTGTTTTTTTCAAACGCCTATTGCCAAGCTGTCCCTCAAACGAACTTAGCCTTAAAAGGCACCAAAAGATTAACTTGTACAAACAATTCTAGCTTGATGTTAGTTCAAACATTTTTTTTGCACGCTATCTCCTGGACTATAAGTATTGTAATTGTACTTGTAATAATAATTATTATAATACTCTAAATGTAGTAGTAGTAGTCTAGTACTACCTACCTACTAGAACGGGTAGGACGAACCACTTGTTCGAACCTAGCAATTAGGCCATCTTTTAGGCCCTTTTTACGCCCCGTGGTGGAGAGTTCCAGCTACTTCACACATCATACATTTGTACCGCCGAAGCGAGTATAGTGTGGTCATTAGTAAGCTATATAAGCGTGGGGGAAGATTGACCCATAGGGGGTGTCCCTCGCCCTGCACCGTCCGCGATTCATAGATGCAATTCAGAGTATCATGGCGCAGGATCGAACCCACACCTCGAGTCGCCTCGACTTATTGATAGCTGAGCGAGTGCCTTAAGACCCTCGGCCACGCTGGCTCCCATACTCTAAATGTAAAAAAAAACACTGGATATATAAAATTAACTGATTAAAAAAGTATGTCAATTATTTGGTGTTGGTCACATGTTATGTAGGTTATTGTAAGTTTTTGAATCATAAAATAATTCATAATTATTAGATATTTTGTACTTACTGCATTTAGATAATGTTTATTACACTTAAAAGGTTCAATTTTATTCCCCGTTTACTTTTTACTTCTTTTTACTTGTTTGTCCACTGTCAACTACACTATTGCTTTTGTCACACTGTTTGTCCAATCTTATAACTTATCCAGAGTTGTTTAGGTGTAATTTACAGAAGAGTATATAAATATAAGCATAAATGTATGACAACATCTCGAAGCTAAATGAAGGAATTAATTGAAGTGCCTACACAAGGTCATTATGAAAATTCTATGTATAAATTATCTTGTTATCTTATATAATATTATTTAATTATAAAGATTAGCAAATGTTTCTTTCCCCTTCTACTGTTGTTCATTTATTTGTTTTGACTTGTTGCTAGTTTGAAGGTCTGCTCTTTCTTAAAATAATAAATACTCATGTGTAGAAGCTAGTGGTTTAAAGGTTCTCTTTTACCGCTGGGATGCTTTATAGGGACTTAGGTTGGACGAATTATGACATTTTTCTGCTGCTTCTTTCATCGTAGGGTTTGGTGTGTATATAGTGGGGCTTTACTATCTTAATACCTGAAGCTGAATGTTTCCATAAGTTCTTAAGTCTGGTCACTGAACCCATGATGAATTTAGACCACTTTACCTTATGTTTGTTTAAGAGTTTAGGAAGGTTTCGTTTCTCTTATAGTTTATAGCATCTTCTTAAGGTCGTTATATGTTTCTACGCTGTTGAGAATAATGCTGGTACGTTTACTTTGCTTAATTTCTAAAACTGTTTTCTTTAATTAGGTTCGCAAAGAGAACATGACAGTTTTGACATTTTCATGTTTAGGCTATAAGTCAAAAACGTTACGTTACTTTTAGCTTAAAAACTCAGAAAAGTATAACAGGGAGTTAGAAAGGTATAGGGGGTCTGTAATCCAGGCTCCAGCTGTAGTGCCTTCCCCTACCGCGCTTCGTAGGGCCGAAGAAAGTCGAAAAGATTTATATGTGTGACAGGGAGTTAGGAAAGTACAGGAGGTTTCCATCAACTCTCAGCCCTCTCGGTCTACCTAGTATGAAGGCATATTAACAATTCGTAGAAGGCGGGCGCCTTTGAATTCAGTCGTTTGTAATCAAGCCGAGGCAGTGCCGGTGTGGAGATAAGAATAACAATTATCTTCCATCTACTTTTAGGCCGACAGTTTTTCATTGTTGGGAGAAGAAGAGCGCCTTTGCGTGAAATGAAAGCCGACAGTTTTTCATTGTTGGGTTGGGAGAAGAGCGCCTTTGCGTGAAATGAAGGCTGACAGTTTTCATTGTTGGTTTGGGAGAAGACCGCCTTTGCGTGAAATGAAGGCTGACAGTTTTCATTGTTGGTTTGGGAGAAGACCGCCTTTGCGTGAAATGAAGGCTGACAGTTTTCATTGTTGGTTTGGGAGAAGACCGCCTTTGCGTGAAATGAAGGCTGACAGTTTTCATTGTTGGTTTGGGAGAAGACCGCCTTTGCGTGAAATGAAGGCTGGCAGTTTTCATTGTTGGTTTGGGAGAAGACCGACTTTGCGTGGAATGAAGGCTGACAGTTTTCATTGTTGGTTTGGGAGAAGACCGCCTTGTTTGGAATGAAATCCGTCAGTTTTCATTGTTTGGAATAATTCTAAACAATGAATTAATTCTATTTATTATTTGCTAATAAGATTTATAATGATCAAATTATTATAATGATTGCTTGTTATTTAAATGTTGCTATGTGACTTTCCCCCCATTTAAGGAATAAACCGTAAACATTATAATCTGTTTTAAAGTTTCTCTTTCATACGAAGACAAATCTCAGACAGGATTTTCTCCCTGTTATACTCGTACAATTATATATAGTTCGTAAAAGTAATTTTTTTCAATTTGTTAAAAATGCAAGTGAGGGTTTTTTTTATTTTAAAAACAGGTTGTAGATTATTATTATCACTTTCTTTCTGTTTTTAATAGTCTCATTATTACCGAGTTGTTATCTATACAATATTAGTGCATGCAGAGTGAAACTATAGAGTACTAATTAGTGTCCATTATCTATTACAGCGGAAAGTTAGTTACCTGATGGGCTATTACATAGGAACTAGACTAGCCCGACAACATACTCGCTTTCCTGTTTTAACAAGTTTAATAGTTGTGATTGTCGCGTTGTTCCCCTCTCTAAAATGTTCAAAAACAATAATAGTTAGTTATTTCTAGAACTCGAGGTAAACGACCAATGTTTAATAGTTTACATCGTGAATAAACTAAATAATATGATGTTCCTTTAACAGAAACAATATTAATAAACACTTTATCGTTACCCTGTTCATTGAAGTTCCTTCAAAGTTTGAAGTTTGTACTTTGTTTTCACATTACCCTGTTATTTGATTAAACGTTTTATCAATACATTCATAAGGACTCAGACTGGCATTTAATTCAATTTGTTCTCTATATTCGATTTTACACATGATAAACGAATAACTATAAAAAAATAAATTTTTGAAACCTTTGTCATCTTTTATATGTAGAAAAATTATTGTGATATCAAGAAGACCACTTCCTTGATTTTGTGAATGTAGGTGAATGAATTTTAACTTAAAATTTAGATGCGCTAACACCAAAAACTCTGAAAAATCGTTGAAAAAATTGTATCTCGAAAACGGATTCGAATTAATAATTTATTCAAAAATGTAGTAGGTACTTTTAAATACGAATAGAATGTTATAAGTCGTTTTCCGGGGAAAATTATTTTTACTACGTTTTTATTAGCTTGCTTTCTTGTTTGTTTGTTTGTTTGTCCGGTACAAATCTGGCAATCGATTTCTAACTAACTTCGCGAGTAGCTAGACATTTGAAACTTTTAGCATAGCTCAGAACACGATGACAATGCATTGTTTTAATACTTTTAGCCATCTTTCAGCAGAATTTAATTGGTTTTCAGCAAATTTTGCTGTATGGAAAATTAATTCGGAAAAAATCCGCAAGTTATTTTATTTTTTTTGCCATGTCCCATATTTACAATCTTCATTTTGACTGGTTTCAAATTTTTGATTTTTATAAATGAGAGATAAACATTGAATGACAGCAAAACAGGAAATATAACGATTGTATTATTTATCGATTAAATAATTATTATTTATTATTATATTATTATAATAATATAATATTATTATTATTATATTAGGATTATTTATATTATTTCAAATATATCGATAGTACGGTTTAGATTTGGTGTTGGGGAGATCCGTTGTACAAAGATTTGACCTTTTATAGGTTTAAGATCAGCTCTGCTCTATAGATGGTTGTCATTTATGTGAAGTAAATAAATTCGGAACTTTTTTTTTTTCACTAACATTATACATTATATAACAATAACAATTATATAATCGACATTACAAACGATTTATCAGAAAATTTAAAAACGTAGTATATAAAAAGTTCTTTTTATCTTGAAATTATTCCGAGATATTGATATAAATGTTTTGGAGATCGAAAACCAAAAAGTAAACAATCATCTGTTGATCACTTGTTTAATATGTTTAAAAATATGAAACGTCATATATTATCATATATATGAAACGTCATGTCAATTTGATTTAAAAGGTTTTTAGTGCGTTCTAAAGAAAGTTATTTTTGAAAAGTTAAAACGATCTATACAATTTTATCCTATTCACTTAGTTATAAATAGAAAAAAATGTAGAATTCTCGAGACACTTCTGTATTTTTGTTGTAGAATTCTTATTTTTTCTTATCTATCAAAGACGTCTTACATGTAAAGCTATTGCTGTTCTTTTGATACTTGATGTTATATTGATATTTTAAATTATTTTTATTAATCCAATGCCTTAAAATTTAAATATATTTCATATTTATATACTTTTTAACTTGATTTATGTGTTATATAAAAAAATATATATATGAACATAAATTAGTTATATATATATATATTTTTTTTTTTTTTGAAAATTCTGACGTTTCATTTTTATTTTTGTACGATACGATATTATTATTTTTATTTTTCTCAATAAATTATTCGTATTTTCCTCCCCAGAAATATGGAATAGGTTTTTTTCCCTTCCGTTTTGAATTTTGAATTTTATTTACTTGGAAAAAACATACTGCTATGACATATATACCTATTACTTCAATACACCTACTCATAAACATCCTACCAGATAAATATGTAATTTTTTCTTTTTATAATGTAAACTATTCGCGTGGGATTGTATTTCAATCGTGGTTTTTATATTTGATATTTCCAAGGTCCGAACTTTTAATACGATATCAAAGGCCGAACTTCTCAACACCGCTTCGGTTTTTTTCAAGATCTTTTAATAACAAAAAAATAAAAAAAATTAGAAATACTTAAGGAAGTACGGAAATAGTCGTAATATATATTTACACAGATCTCGGTACATTCCAGTCTGTTATATTATGCTGGGCAATCTCAAGGTCTATTTCTAACACATCCTGCCTCTGAAAGTCAGTAATTACCAATCATTCGTCCTTCTTTAGCAAGGAGTTCTCAACCCAAAAAACTGACGTCATGTCTATTTTTGATTATTAGTAACTTGATATTCTCCTTTTTTTGAACTTTTTTATTTTTTATTTATACCTCAAGGCTATTTTTATCCTTGGAGTAAAGTTTTATGCAATTTTTTTTCACTCTTTCTATTTTATATATATATATATATATTAACCCGTTACTTTTTTTTTAATCTCGTAGTGTGTAGGATGTTAGATATGCTTTAAGTTGCGATTGCGTGAATCCTTTTTGTTTTTCATCTTTGATAATATTTGAAGAGTGTGAAGTTTCGAAGTTTTGTTTCTCAACACTTTTGTAAATGTACCGTTAAAGGTTCGAACAGGTCATCAAGTAAATCCCAATTTCAAATATGACCTCAAATATATTAGTTTTAAAACATTGCAACTCCAAATTCGTCTTATATAAAATTCAATAGTTATGATAATGCATCCTACACATTGATAAACAATATATTAGATTGTTAAATAGTCTGCCAATTAGTGTGGCACATAGCTTCCTCGCGTCCTATTTCGTATACTTAAATGATTTTATGATTTTTCAACCTATTATTGTCGAATATATTTGATTTTCCCCCCGTTTTTTAAATCTGTGAACATTGTTTTGATTTTGCTTCCGAGCTTACCGAAGGTAACGGAAGCTATGTGATCGTTTCGAAGAACGAAAATATTTTTAGGTCTCCGATTTCAAAAAATTGAAAAGACAGAAATCCGTTTCAGACTTCAGGGAACATTTTTAGTTTTGTGTCTGTCTGTCGGTCTGTCGTTCGATTTTTGCGAACCAACATATCTTAAAAACTACACGTCCGATTTTAATGAAATTTAGATGGTAGGTCATAATTAGCCCATTGTTGGTCCCATATAAGTTTCAACCTTCTGAGCTTATTTGTTTCTCTTCCACATGCGCACAAACATACATCTATTTACACCTATAGCTTCTAATGTACTTATCTGATTTGTATGAAACTTTTACAGTTTATCGAAAGTAACCCGCAGATAACCTAAGATTAATTTGAACCGTCTGCGCTCTTTAACTTTTGCTAAATTCATACTTTAATTCATGTAAAAAATTAAAACAATATTGACAGATTAAAAAACGGGGAAACAATTAATCAAATTAGACAATAATGGCTTGTAAAAATAGTATAAATCCAATACAGTACGTGGATAGGATGCGAGGAAGCTATGTGCCACACCAATTGGCAGTCTATTTTACATGGAATAAAGTATGCATTTAGCAAAATTTAAAGAGCGCAGACGGTTAAAATTAATATGGTGCTATCTGCGGGTTACTTTCGACAAACCATTCAAAATTTTATATAAAATCAGATAAGTACTTCTGAAGATATAGATGTAAATGAATGTATGTTTGTGTGCATGTTGAAGAGAAACAAATGGGCGTCGAAAGTAAAACTTATATGGGATCAACAATGGGCTAATTATGGTCTACCATATAAATTTCATTAAAATCGGACGTGTAGTTTTTAAGATTTGTTGGTTCTCAAAAATTCCGTGACAGACAAACACGAAACTAAAAACGTTCCCTGATGTCTGAAACGGATTTTTGTCTTGGAATTTTTATAATTGAAAACATAAAAAAACAAATCCTTCTTTAGAACGATCACATAGCTTCCGTTACCTTCACTAAGCTCAGAAATGAAATTTAAAAAGGTATACAAGACTTTTTAGTGTTTTTAGCTCATGCGGTGTTTCAAACATTAATGATAGTCGTGGCATTCAATTTTTTCCACACCTGCTAATAATCTTTTGTACTAATTTAAGAATTATACTAATCTATAAAATCTAATTATTCGCATAACATAACTAACAGCATTAAAGGTCTACGAATATCTCAAAAACTTGGTAAAAGAGAGGCTAAGGAATTTCTGAATTCCAAAGTTAAGACCCAATATTTGATGCCCTAATTTACGACTCTGTCATAAAATACACGCGCTAAATACGGTATCCTCCGCCTTTTTACCAGTTTATACTTTTAGTGGAGAATTTTTCCCTTTATTCTCTTTCGATAAACACGAGTCGTCCTTTCTTATATACTTTGTACGTGTAGAGCCAGTATTGTAAAGAAAAAAATAAAATCGATCTTGAAATTTTTATGAATTTACACGTTTTGAGGCCCCCTGAGTCTAAAAGAATGTTTTTTAAAAAAATGCTTGTCGGTTGTCGTGTTGTTTGCAGACGAAAACTTTACCTTCGAAAACTATTTAATGGAAAAGCCAGGGCTTAGTAATTATGAACTGGTATATGCGAAAGTTTGTCTGAGTTGTCTTGAATATATTTTTACTACGTTTTTATTTGCTTGCAATCTTGTTTGTTTGTTTGTTTGTTTGTCCGGTACAAATGTGGCAATCGATTTCTAACTAACTTCCCAAATAGCTAGACATTTGAAACTTTTATCATAGCTCAGAACACGATGAGAATGCATTATTTTAATACTTTTAGCCATCTTTCAGCAGAATTTAATTAGTTTTCAGCAAATTTTGCTGTGCGGAAAGTTAGTTCGGAAAAAATCCGCAAGTTATTTTATTTGTTTTGCCATATCCAATATTTACGCAATCTTCATTTTGACGGGTCTTAAATTTGTGATTGATAAACATAGAATGACAGCAAAACAGGAAATATCGATTATATTATTTATCAATTATATTATTTCAAATATATCGATGACATGCTTTAGATTTGGTGTTGGGGAGATCCGTTGTACAAAGATTTATCCTTTTATAGGTTTAAGATCAGCTCTCTGGATGGTTGTCATTTATGTGAAGTAAATAAATTCGGAACTATTTTTTTTCACTATCATTATATATTATATAACAATAACAATTATATTATCAACATTACATACGATTCAACAGAAAATTTAAAAACGTAGTATATAAAATGTTCTTTTTATCTTGAAATTTTATTTTCATTTTATACTTAGCTCTTGGGAGCTAAACAGGTTTGAATAAAAGTACAATTGATTAGTCATTAACCTATTAAAGTATTTAGAATTGATCTGAACATTTAGTAAACCTTATGTCTACATTGTTCGCTTGTTGTACTGTCAGTGACAGATCTACAATGTTCATTTAGTCACTTCAATTCTACATTGTTCGCTTGTTGTACTGTCAGTGACAGACCTACACTGTTCATTTACTCAACTTCAATTCTACATTGTTCGCTTGTTGTACTGTCAGTGACAGATCTACACTGTTTATTTACTCAACTTCAATTCTACATTGTTCGCTTGTTGTACTGTCAGTGACAGATCTACACTGTTTATTTAATCAACTTCAATTCTACATTGTTCGCTTGTTGTACTGTCAGTGACAGATCTACGCTGTTCATTTAGTCAACTTCAATTCTACATTGTTCGCTTGTTGTACTGTCAGTGACAGATCTACACTGTTCATTTAGTCAACTTCAATTCTACATTGTTCGCTTGTTGTACTGTCAGTGACAGATCTACACTGTTCATTTAGTCAACTTCAATTCTACATTGTTCGCTTGTTGTACTGTCAGTGACAGATCTACACTGGTCATTTAGTCAACTTCAATTCTACATTGTTCGCTTGTTGTACTGTCAGTGACAGATCTACACTGTTCATTTAGTCAACTTCAATTCCACATTGCTCATTGGTTATGCAGTCAACCTCAATTCTGCGTTGTTTATTCGTCCAACCTTTTTTACTTTCTCATATAAAGAGAAAGTATTGTGATGGCGCGAAAATTCGATTTTGAGATTTTGATGGATTTACACGTTTTGAGGTCCCCTGAGTCCAAAAAAGTGGTTTTTAAAAAATGTCTGTCGTCTGTGCAGACGCCTGGAGCCTAAACGACTGGGCCGATTTTGACTAAATTTGGCATACATGTTCAGAAAAATCATACCCCGAGGCGAAATCGAGAAATGAATTATAGCTCTAAATTTGGGGGCGCTACCCCCCAAAAACTCTGAAAAAAACATGAAAAAAAATTATTTCTCGAAAACGGTTCCGACGATTTTGATTAAAAAATTCTAAAATGTAGTCCATTGAAATACGAATCTAACGATATAAGCCGTTTTCCCGGTAAAAATCTAGTTCCTGAGAAAATAGCTTAAAACGCGGACGGAGAGAGCCCGGGTTCGATTCCCCGCCCAGGAGAAGTTATTTTTATGATAAATTTTGATGAAATGTTCAATAATAATTAAATGTACATACGAAAACTAATAAATGGAAACACTGGGCTATGTAATTATGAACTCGTATATGAGAAAGTTTGTCTGAGTTGTCTCGGACCGATTTTTTCTTTCTCATATAAAGAGAAAGTATTGTAATGGCGCGAAAATTCAATTTTGAGATTTTGATGGATTTACACGTTTTGAGGTCCCCTGAGTCCAAAAAAGTGGTTTTTAAAAAATGTCTGTCCGTCGTCTGTCGTCTGTCGTCCGTCGTCTGTCGTCTGTGCAGACGCCTGGAGCCTAAACTACTGGGCCGATTTTGACGAAATTTGGCATACATGTTCAGAAAAATCATACCCCGAGGCGAAATCGAGAAATGAATTTTAGCTCTAAATTTGGGGGCGCAACTCCCCAAAAACTCTGAAAAAAACATGAAAACAAAATTTTTCTCGAAAACGGTTCCGACGATTTTGATTAAAAAATTCTAAAATGTAGTCCATTTGAATACGAATCCATCTATATAAGCCGTTTTCCCGGGAAAAATCTAGTTCCTGAGAAATTAGCTTAAAACGGGGACGGAGAGAGCCCGGGTTCGATTCCCCACCCAGGAGAAGTTATTTTTATAATAAATTTTGATGAAAACTTCAATAATATTTAAATGTACATTTGAAAACTAATAAATGGAAACACTGGGCTAAGTAATTATAAACTCGTATATGAGAAAGTTTGTCTGAGTTGTCTCGGACCGATTTTTTTTTTTTTTTTTTTTTTAACTTTTATTTGAATACTGCAACTACAATAAATAATTGTTATAAGCAATAAATATCTAAGAATATTTGGCTTGAAGGAACATGATGTAAGAAACTATCCAGTGATAGCACTTACTGACTGACAGATTTTATTGATACAAAGGAAGTGAAAATAATATAAACTAAATAAATTAAATATATTTTAGTTATCTAAGAGGTCTCGCGGCCACTGCCTCTTCAGGCGTCTAGTCGGATTGTCAGGAATGGACCGGGAAAACAGACTGTGGACTAGTGGATTAGAATGGTCGGAAAGGGAATCGTGGAAGGATTTGTATCTGGATATGGCTAATTCTCTGACAAAGGGTACTTTGAGGTCATTATGAAGGATAAAATTGTATACAAAGAATGGAGCGTCAGCTATTTTTCTTAGGATTTTGGATTGGAGAGATTGGATGCGATAGGAATTGGAAGGCTTGGTGCAACCCCAGAGTTCTATGCCATATGTCCATGTGGGCTTAATTATTGTGTTATAAATAAGTACTTTGTTCTGCATGTTGAGTTTAGATGTGTTGTGTAAGAGTCTGTGTAAGAGTTTATAGCGTGTATTGCATGTTTGACGTATATGTTTAGTGTGGTGTGCCCATGTTAGACGACGATCTAAGTGTAGCCCCAGGTAGCGGACGGAATTGGAATGAGGAATAAGGATTTGGTTTAGGGTAACTGGTTCACACACACCATGCCTTAGAGCGAAGGTCACGTGGGAGCTTTTTGTTTCGTTTACTTTAATTCGCCATTTCTTAAACCAGGTTTCTAGGAGAAGAAGGTGCTGTTGGACATGATCAGAGGCTGTACGAGGAGACTTATTTGAGGATAGGACACATTTATCGTCGGCGAAGGAAGCAAGAACTGTTGAAGGATGCTGGGGGACATCGGAAGTATAGATGGAATAAAGGATAGGACCTAAAATGCTACCTTGGGGCACCCCTGCTTTTACAGTGAAGATGGAAGAGGTCGAGGAGTTATAGGAGACTTGGAAGGAACGGTTTTCCAGGAACGATTTTAGGATGAGGTAATAGGTAAAAGGAAGGATACCCTTGAGCTTCCAAAGTAAGCCGGCGTGCCACACCCTATCGAAAGCCTGGGCTTCATCTAGGAAGACAGCCGAACAATACTTTTTTTGCTCAAGAGCAGAGGAAATTACATCCACAACTCTGTGGCACTGTTGGACGGTGGAGTGGAGGGAACGGAAGCCAAGCTGGTGATCAGGAATGATTTTAAGGGATTCTATTAAAGGGTTTATGCGGCGTAGGAGAAGCTTTTCGAGGATTTTTCCTAGTATAGGGAGGAGACTGATAGGGCGGTAGGAAGAAGGTAGATGGGTTGGTTTTCGAGGTTTGGGTATCATTATTATTTTGGCAAACTTCCATAGGAGTGGGAAATGTGTGGTTCTAAGGACGGCATTGTATATATATGTGAGGTAAAGGACTGCTTTTCTTGGAAGGTGTTTGAGGATATAAGAGGTAATTAAGTCATAACCAGGAGCTTTGTTGGAAGGAAGATTTTTTATTATGTACCAAACATCGGAGGGATGGAAAAATTTTGGGGGAGGGGATAATTGTAAAGGGATTGATAAGTCTTTTATTATTTTCTGGGAGTGATTAGGTTCGTGGATATCAGGATGAGGAGTGAACTGTTTGGAGAGGAAATGAGCAAAGAGCTCTGATTTTTCATCGTCACTCTTTGCCCAGGACAGGTCAGGGTTTTGAAGGGGAGAAGGGATTATTTTATGTTTTAGGATTCTACGGGTAGCATGCCAAAGGGATTTGTCTTCAGTGGTTAGTTTGTTGGTATAATCTGTGAACCGTTGTGAGTTATACGTCTTTAGGGCTGTAGTCAGTTGTCTACTTAATCTGTTGAAAGTCTGTTTGTCAGTTCGGGTCCTGGTCCGTTGCCATCGTGCTCTAGCTCGTCGTTTGTCTCCTATTAATGTCCGTATAGTAAGTGGTAGTTGTAAGTCAGTAGAAGTCCGATGTTGCTTAAAAGGTCTTGTAGAGTTCCAAACGCTTGTCTGAATTGTCTCTGTTAATGTTTGTACAGCTGTATCTATCTCGTCAGAAGTTTTCAGTGACACTTGTAAGTCAAGTCTGTCTTCTGTTTGTCGTCGAAATGAGTCCCAGTCAACTAGTCCGTTAATTAACGTTTGTCTAGAAGGTATAGGGGAAGGATGAAGTTCAAGGAGTAGTAGGACAGCGCTGTGGTCTGAGGAGAGGTCGTGAAGGTTCATAACAGTAGGGTTTAGATGGGTTATTGGAGAGGTAATAAAGAAATCCAGGAGGTCAGGGAGTTTTTGAGGATCAGATGGCCAGTAGGTGTAATCAGGAGGTGTTTGGACTTGGTAGTTGGAGGATAGAAGGGTGGGAAGAAGAGCAGTAGATCCTCGAGGATTACATCAATTTAAAGCCGAAGTAAATAATAACCGAGATATTAATTTTTAGTAAATTTTAGCTATTGTGGATTGTCAATAAACTAACTATTCTACTCTTTGAGAATTATTCAGTTTCATAAAAAACACAAGAAAGAATTTAAGAATACTTTTTTGCATTTGATTATTTGTAAACTTTCTGTTCTTTTGGAGTACCTGACACTCATTGGAGAATCCTGATGCCAAAAGAAGAAAAAAATGTAAATTTGTTTATATACGCAAATACGATTTTCTTGTCAACATTTGCTCAGTACGTCATTCAATAAGAGATACCTTACTTTCTGTTCTATCTTTTTGTAAGCTTATGTAAAAGATGTCACGTAGAACGAATAAACAAATTCCATTTTATTAAGTGACAGTGAAGAAGAATAAGAAGAAAAAAAGAAATAAGGGAAAAAGAAAATCCGTGAATTCTATATATATAATAGAAATACAAGGGAATATTTCAGTTGTTTATATGGTTAGACTTGATGTTGTATTGATACTAGTGAATAAGCCCGGGTAATAAAATCAGTGTATATACGGTTGTAGGGTATCCCCTGGGTAAATCTCGTTCTGGGAATATTGTATAGGCGTAGGGCTGTAGAGCAAGGGCAATGTAGGGTAGACATTTTTATAACGCGTCGCAGGGGGATGACATTTGCTCAGTTTGTTTACCATAGTACAGTTTCCTCTTGTACGACCTTCCTTGCTTCCTACGTTCCTACCGCGCTTTCCATCATAATTTAACACATTTATTCTCCTATATTTCCCTGAACTGAAATCTGTTAACTGTAATAAACGTGGCAATAAATAATACTTTCAGTTAACGAGAAATGGTAGCCTTTTTTTTCCTCCCTTCTATTTTTTACAAGGTAGCCAAAAACCTCAGTTAAATTCAAATAAATTGAGATATTCCGTAGAAAAACCGAGTTTGATGTTATATATTAGCCTACACCCCCTAGAGGCTCATGCTACGGATCAGTGGCTATAGCTTTTTCTATTATTTATGTAGGACAAGCGGTAAAATGAAACGCTTTAATAATTTCGCTTCTAAAAACTTCATAGAAAAAAATCAGGACTATATATTATTCATTCCATTATTAAGAGTAAAATACTTCGTAAATCGCAGTTCAGAAGCTATATATTAGGTAGGTACATTACAAATTCCTCCATTTTTGTACCATTTTTTTGAAGGAAGTAAATCAAAGTATGTAAATTGCACCACTTCTGTTTAAGTCGAAGTAGATCAATATTGTTGACATTTAAATGAGTTTACTAAACCAATCGTACATTTTTTTACTACGTTTTAGCGAATTTTCAAAGAAAATTACGCTATTGTAATGGCTTCAAAATGTTTGTAATGCGAATTTTTGAAAAATTTTTCCATGGAAATCCGTTTTAGACCGTTCTGAATCGATTCCTAAAATTTAACACTTTTTTTATGTATGTATGTATATATGTATCACTCCAGACGATATCTCCCCTTAGGATGCACTTAAAAATTTCAAAAAATTTTAAAATGTCAATAATATCAAAAGAAAGGATGAGTTTTTTGAAGGATGAGGGGTCAAATTTTTACAATTTAGGGTCAAAAATAGCATAAAAATTTGTTTTTTCTATTTTACCCTTCTTTTATATGAAAATATGATAAAAGTGTACATAGCAACAATTACTGTACTCTTAAAGAGCTTTCCAACGATATGCATCTTGAAGGGTAAATACTATTTTCACTTTTGTACCCCGTACCCCTCCCTGCGTACATTTTTTTTTTTTTTTTTCACTCATGCAAATTCTAAACCAAAATTTTCCTATATTATCATAAGCTAATGATACGCAGATTTCTTTGAAAATTCGCTCATTAAGTCATGGTGCATGACTGGACTTTTTATTAGCTTGCTTTCTTGTTTGTTTGTTTGTTTGTCCAGTACAAATCTTGCAATTTTTAACTAACTTCCCGACTAGCTAGACATTTGAAACTTTTAGAATAGCTCAGAACACGATGTCAATGCATTATTTTAATACTTTTAGCCATCTTTCGGTAGAATTTAATTTGTTTTCAGCAAATTTTGCTGTATAGAAAGTTAGTTCGGAAAAAATCCGCAAGATACTTTATTTGTTTTGACATATCCCATATTTACAATATTCATTTTGACGGGTTTCAAATTTATGATTTATGACAGAAAATTTAAAAACGTAGTATATAAAAAGTTATTTTTATTTTGTAATTATTAATATATGCTTTTAATATAATTTAATCACCTGTAAGTCAACAATAGCAACAATTAACATGTTTCTTTTTTACTTTCAGCGAAGTTTACTAACAATTCCACCTTATGAATGGGTAATAATATACATATCGATCGAAACGTTAGTAAATAAGGAAGTTTTTCCTGAAGTCCGCCATGTTTAAGCTCGGTTCTTTACCAAGTTATGGAACCACAAAAAAAATTCTTAAAATAAAATTTGTATAAATTATTTTGTAATATAATTTGGGTCTATGAAAATTGAAATTACTCTTTTCTTGTAGGACATTTTTGTCAGCATTATAACGATACTAAAAATTTTCTTCTAGCTTTTATACTTTTGGAACAGTAATTATTCATACTACAGAATATAGAGGCCCGTGGTTCAAATCCCGGCGCTGGATTGTATTTTTCTCTGTCTGTTTCCCGTAGTTAATAATAATTATAATTTGATTTAAATTAAAATTTAATCTTTCTGTAGTATGAATACTACCAAAATGGTAAAATATGAATTTCTAATTGATTGTACTAGGTGCAGGTACTAATTGGGTACTTTATAATTATAAGCGTTATTTCTCGGTCTAGTTCTATGTCATTAATGTTGACTTCTAAGACTATGTGGAAAATTGAAAGCTTAAATTCGGGCAAGGTATCATTAACGTCAGAGAAACTCATTCTCCTGCGTAGCTTAGTCGATAGAGCGCTATACTGGAAATATAGAGGCCCGTGGTTCAAATCCCGGCGCTGGAGTGTATTTTTCTCTGTCTGTTTCCCGTAGTTAATAATAATTATAATTTGATTTAAATTAAAATTTAATCTTTCTGTCGTATGAATACTACCAAAATGGTAAAATATGAATTTCTAATTGATTGTACTAGGTACAGGTACTAATTGGGTACTTTATAATTATAAGCGTTATTTATCGGTCTAGTTCTATGTCATTAATGTTGACTTCTAAGACTTATGTGGAAAATTGAAAGCTTAAATTCGGGCAAGGTATCATTAACGTCAGAGAAACTCATTCTCCTGCGTAGCTTAGTCGGTAGAGCGCTATACTGGAAATATAGAGGCCCGTGGTTCAAATCCCGGCGCTGGAGTGTATTTTTCTCTGTCTGTTTCCCGTAGTTAATAATAATTATAATTTGATTTAAATTTAAATTATTTTTATGAGCAAAGGTATGCCATCTTAAAAAAATCATAAAATTTGACCTTGTGGGAAAACGGTTGAGAATAGACCCATGGTTTATATGACGTTTTTTGTAGCTAATGAGATTTAGAATCATCCTATTTATTTTTGTACATATATCGCAAATCACCCTGTATATGATTGTTGACTACTTCATTTTTATGCTGTATACAAGCCAAATAAACAATATGAACTTAATATTCTGTTAAAGATTAAAGTGAGTGAAAAAAAAAACAATTATATGATTGTTATAATTACTTGTACTGCCCACATTTGCATTATTAAATAATTATCTCATAAACCATTATCTATATATATAAAACTAAGAGTGACAGTGACTGATCATCAAAAATTCTCCTACTTCCCATTGACCTAGAGATTTGAAATTTGGTACATAGGTAGAGTGTACCATAAATAGGAAAGTGCGGCCATTTTGATTTCGATATGTGTCCGCCATATTGAATTATAGCCGCCATCTTGGATTTTTTCATCAGTAATTCTCCTACTTCCCATTGACCTAGAGATTTGAAATTTGGTACATAGGTAGAGTGTACCATAAATAGAAAAGTTCAGGTGTTTTGATTTCGATATATAGCCGCCATTTTGAATTATAGCCGCCATCTTGGATTTTTTCATCAGTAATTCTCCTACTTCCCATTGACCTAGAGATTTGAAATTTGGTACATAGGTAGAGTGTACCAATACTAGAAAAGTGCGGGTGTTTTGATTTCGATATATAGCCGCCATATTGAATTATAGCCACCATATTGGATTTTTAAAACACGTGTATATTTTTATGTGTCGTATATCGTTTTAAAGGCCTTGATTAATACTTTAATGTTGTGGTATTTATTTATTTTTAAAATTTTTTGTACGGGTACATTTGTACCGATTTGTACTTTTGGTTCAGGTTAAGAAGGTGAAATAATTTTTTTTTACATTTATTAGAATTCATTAGCCTAAATAATGATCTTATACATGGTTTGATTTTTAAATATATTTTTGGTACCTATGGGTACACGGGTACAAATATGCTTTTAAACACAAAACCTACTTTCATGTATATCGTTGAAAAACTCTTGAATAGGCCTTTTAGTGTAGTTATGTAGTGTTTTGTGATATTTTTACTTTTTAGGGGGGTAAAATTGAAAAAAGTCCTTACATAGCTGTTTTTTGACAATGGTTCCTTAGGTTTTGGTTGAAATTTAAAACATTGTTATTATTTTTTACTCTCCTTTTCGAGACGTTTACGAATATACCTCATTTATTTTGTTATCTTCATTTTGACTTTTTCGGGTAAAAAAATCACAGGGGTGTGGCTTGACAATTTTTTGGTAAAAAATAAAGTTTGTACTATCTTCATGAAATTTGTCACGCTTATAAAAATGAAAAATACAAGACGAAAGTGCTCTTGGACTTTTTTTTCCAAGACTCTTAGTTTCCGAGAAAAAGCCACTCAAAGTTCATATTTGGCAATTTTTGGGGTTTTCGATTGGCCATTTTTTGGGCTTTAAAAGTGCTAAATGGTAAACTGACGGCATATTCGTAATCTACTCGACGGGGGCTTTAAAAAAACGTATAGTTTGTATGGGGTTGTCGACAACTTTTTTTGCCCAAATTTTCCGGCTCAAAATCTGGGCCCAAAAATAGGAAAATTAATAAAAAATTAAAAATATGAGAAATATTGATTCGATTTGATTTAAAATTTGTATGCATGCCTTATTTAATATTAGGAACTCGGAAAAAAATTAATACTTGAACATATTTGTACACATGTGTACTTTTGGTACATACGGTACCTAATGTGTTATTTTAACTTGAGATTTTATGTTGTGAAACAATGTGTTATTAGTAATGATTTTATTTAGTAAGCTTTATACCATTCAGTGAATTTAATTTGTTTTAATATAATGTTGGTACCTATATGAGGTACATGGGTACAATGATCGAAATGCTCGAAATATATCATATTATATATAATTTTACAGTGCTTGAAAAGTACTTTCATTGTTGTTATGTACACTTTTTCAAAATTTTACATTTTAAGGGGAGTAAAGCATAAAAAACCGTTAATTTATCTGTTTTTCCGAATTGGTTTTTTAGATTATAATTTAAATGGAAAACTAATTAATAATTTTTTACTGCTCTTATCGAGACCTTTACAACAATACCAATTTTGATAATATTCGATGAATGAATAAACCACTGCTGCTGCTCAGCAGAGTAAGGATTTTTTATTCGATAGACTGCTGCGCATTTGATTTGTTTTGATTTTTTTTTAGTTCCGTGAATTGTTGGTTGAGTTAGTCTAATTGTAGCCGTTACTCTTGGCGACAAGCTATTTAATTGAGATAAAATGTTTAAAAATAAGCAATAAAAAATAATATAAACTAATTGCACTAAAATACAAAATTATTTAATAAAAAAGATATATTACTTATATTGTTTTAATTATTTTTTACACCTAGCGCCAACTTCTAGACGAATAAGGCACGCGAAGCGTGCCAATTCGGCTAGTAATATTATATTTATATTTATTTATTTAGTATTTCGTTTTTTTTATAGTCGCAATTAAAGTAATCTTAGATATTATCTTATATTGAAGGTATTTCAAAAAAAGGTAAATATCTGCAAGAAGAGTCTCGTTCAAATTCACTATTTACTCGTGGATTTCTAAAGAACTTTATGTTTGAACAGTTAACTGCTTTTCCCTTGTGCGACTAAAACCATAATAAACAGAAATAAACAAATAAACAAATATACATTCACACTTCAGACACAAATATAATAAACCTAAGAAACAATTGTTTAAGTTCTACAAACCTATAAATTCTATTTCTCGATTTTTTTTTTTTTTTTTTTTTTTTTAAATGGTCCGAGACAACTCCGACAAATTTTCTCTCATTTACGAGTTCATAATTACTTAGCCCACTATTTTCTATGTATTAGTTTTTGTAGGTACATTTAATTATTATTGAACATTTCAATTTCATCAACATTTATCATAAACATTACTTCTCCTCGACGGGGAGTCGAACCCCTGCCCTCTCTCTGTCTGCGTTTAAAGCTATTTTCTCAGGAACTAGATTTTTACCGGGAAAACGGCTTATACCGTTGAATTCGTATTTAATTGAACTGCATTTTAGGTTCTTTTTAAATCAAAATCGTCGGAACCGTTTTCGAGAAATATTTTTTTTCATTTTTTTTTCAAAGTTTTTGGGGGGTAGCACCCCCATATTTGGAGCTAAAATTGATTTCTCCATTTCGCCTTGGGATATGATTATTATGAACATTTATACCAAATTTCGTCAAAATCGGCCCTCTAGTTTAGGCTCCAGGCCTGTCGTCTATTACTAGCAGACGACAGATAGACATTTTTTAAACTCTTTTGGATCTGGGAATTTTTTTTTGGACTCAGGGGACCTCAAAACGTGTAAATCTATCAGAATCAAATTTTCCCGCCATCACAGTACATTCTCTTTATATGAGAAAGTAAAAACGTTTGAAAAGAAAATCACATTCTTACAATTTATATTTAAGTGTAATCTATTATCAATTCGGCTTAGGATTTATAATGGAATTATTTTCTTATTCCTTCAATATATAGATGGTGGCAAACCTGGCCACAATTTTACTATAGCAACTATTTCTAGCTAAGTGACTACTTATTTGTTAGAATGTTAGAACAATAACTTGAGTCCGATTACCGGATTAAAAGAAAATTTAGCGTCTTATAAAAATACTTTTAAGTCGATAAATTGCTTTCCTTGCCTTTCCCCTCTATATACCCTTTTTAGCTATCTTTAGCTCAAAATTTAATTAAAATAGTCTGCCAATTAGTGTGGCACATTGCTTCCTTGTGTCTTATTTCTTATACTTAAATGATTTTATGCTTTAAACCCTATTATTGTTAAATGTATTTAATTTTCCCCCGTTTTTTTTAAATCCGTCAAAATTATTTTGATTTTTACTGGTCTTATATTACTTTGCTTTGTAAGTTTCATCGCACATTTCCGTTTCCCCAATTTCGAACCACTTCCCGTGATTCAATCTTCCCCAAATTTTGCACATAGATACAACTAAGGTGAAGATACAGAAACCAAAAAAAAAAAAAAAAAAAAAAAATGGCGTCAAATTTATTTGCTTTTTAAGTTTCATCGCACACCTATTACCCCAATTTTGAACCACTGCCCGTGATTCAATCTTCCCTAAATTTTGCACATAGATACAACTAAGGTGAAGATACAGAAACCAAAAAAAAAAAAAAAAAAAAAAAAAAAATGGCGTCAAATTTATTTGCTTTTTAAGTTTCATCGCACACCAATTTCCCAATTTTGAACCACTTATCGTCATTCAATCTTCCCCAAATTTTGCACATAGATACAACTAAGGTGAAGATACAGAAACCAAAAAAAAAAAAAAAAAAAAAAAATGGCGTCAAATTTATTTGCTTTTTAAGTTTCATCGCACACCTATTTTCCCAATTTTGAACCACTTATCGTCATTCAATCTTCCCCAAATTTTGCACATAGATAAAACTAAGGTGAAGATACAGAAACCAAAAAAAAAAGATGAAAATAAGACCAGTTTTCAAAAATGGTATTTTTATATTAATTATTTACATGATAAAATAAAAATACACTATAATAATATTTATTGTTCAAAGATCTCCTCTACGCATAGACAACCTAGTAGAGGAATAGAAAAACAATTGCACTCATGTTGTAATTATATATTATTTTAATTGTTAATCTTATGCAAATTACTTTTAAGTGTATTGTATAATTTATAATTATCAATTTGTCAAAATTTAAAGAGCGCAGACGGTTGAAATCCATCTGGGGCTATCTGCGAGCTACTTTCCACAATCTATCCAAATTTCATAAAAATTAGATAAATACCTTTGAAGATATACGAGTAAATAAATGTATGTATGTGGGAGAGAAACAAATGGGCGCAGAAGATTGAAACTTGTATGGGCCCAACAATGGGCTAACTAGGCATCGCGTGGCTCTATCATTGAAGCGAGCGTATTGCAATAAAATACTGAATATTGAAATTAGTTAATCATGATGAATGTCATAGTTGAAGATAAGTGGAAGAGGGCAGTGTGGAGTAGAGTGGGGGTACTCGGTACAAAGCTTTACTTCCTAAACAAATCTATAGAATCTTAAACACCCGCGATAGCTTTTAAACAATTATTATAAATGTATCACTTCATTACTCAAATACTACTGCTTGTATCAAGTTGAAATTTTACATACTTGTTTCAATTGTACTTTAGACGATGTACAGGAAGTTTTATTAAAATCGTTAAGTTAGAACGTAAGATATCGGTAAAAACGTTGTTTTCTCTATTTTAAACGATTAGGTCCGCTTTAATAGTTTTAGCGATCTTTATTATTCATAGCAGTGTCGTTGTTGGTTTTACTAAAAAATGTTATTTGAAAAAAATGTTCGTCTCATCGAATAGGTGATGATAGAATTTTTTCCCGTCCTGAAATTCCAATTTTAAATTTGATGCTCACGTTTAGGCGAGCATTGCGCGCGAACTCTTGGACGGATCACGCTGTCCAACGAACTTAGCCTGAGTATTAGTTAAAGGAAGATGTATATTAAATTTCAACGAAATCGGTCAACTTTTACTCAAGTTATCGTCGGACACGTAAACGTTACACACAGACAGACAGACAGACAGACAGACAAGATGCATATTTCGTTGAATGTAAGAAGCTCGCTTACGCTCGCTTCAATTATGACCTACCATCAAAATTTCATTAAGCAGTTTTTAAGATGTTGGTTCGCAATAATTGACCGAAAGACAGACACTGAACCAAAATGTTCCCTGATGTCTGAAACGGAATTTGTGAAATCGGAGACATGAAAAATTTTCGTCCTTCCATTACCTTCGTTAAGCTCGAAGGTGATTAAGTTATTATGCCTTATTTACCAAATACACAAAATTACTAAATGATGTTATGCTAATGCTTGTCTAGGTGTAAATAATTACTGTAATTTGTAAAGGCTAGATGTCGTAGTTGATATACACAATGTCATGCAAGGTGGTTCCGCTTTACCAGTCGAGTGGAAGGGTCTATTAGACCCCGGGTGTATTAGACCACGGGTCTTAATATTTGGTTTGAAGATAACAATAGCTGTACAATAATCTCCTCTACGCATGGGCAAACTTTGTAGATGCGTATAACAACAATCTTTTACATTAAAGTTATTATTATATATTATTATAATTGTTAATATTATGCAAATTACTAATAAGTGTATTGAATAAATATTTTTTGAAGATACCTATTATAAAAATAGTTACATAATAATAAAAAAATAGGTATGTTATTAAACAAAAATCTATAGTGCAGAACTGAATTTCTTTAGTCGTACTGTGTAGATTTTTTAAAAAAAAAAAATTTTGGATAAATTTATTTAGATGAAAACTGAGGGATCATAGTAAAAAATTTGATTTATTTTGTGAGCTTACCGAAGGTAACAGAAGCTATGTGATCGTTCTGAAGAACGAAACAATTTATATCTCCGATTTTAAAAATGCCAAGACAACAATCCATTTCAGTCATCAGGCAACAGTTTTGGTTCCGTGTCTGTCTGTCGTTCAATTTTTGTGAACCAACATATCTTAAAACCTGCTCGTCTGATTTTATTGAAATTTGTATGACCTACGTCATAATTAGCCCATTGTTGGTCCCATATACGTTTCAACCTTCTGCGCTGTTCTTCATTTGTTTCTCTTTCATATGCGCACAAACATACATTTATTTACACCTATAATTTCAAAAGTATTTATCTGATTTTTATGAAATTTGTATGGTCTGTCGGAAGTAGCCTGCAGATGGCCCCAGATTAATTTGAACCGTCTGCGCTCCTAACATTTTGCTAAATTGATACTTTAATTAATGTAAAGAATCAAAACAATTTTGAGAGATTTAAAAACCGGGGGAAAATTAATTAAATTTGACAATAATTGGTTTAATAGTATAAATTATTAAAGTATACAAAATTGAACGCGAGGAAGCTATGTGCCACACTATTGAGCAGAGTGTTTTTGTAATGCGAGATTCTATATGTTAGTCTAAATAAATATCAAATAATTTATATATTTCAAATAACTTTATATCTATATACATATAGCTATATTGACGATATGTACTCGCATATAAGTATAGATATGTATTGGGATCTACGCCATCATGAATATCTAAGAGATTAATTTATATGCATTGCATATTAAGTATGTACGAGTATAAATAATGAAAGGTGTTATGGTTGGTAAGAATCATGAATTGAATACCTGAATACCTGTCGGAACTTGTTTGTCAAGAAGTGAGAGTAAGCCGGACAATATTTATTACAATATCGGTTACTTTCGAAAAACCTTTCTTTTTTTTATCCTAAGCTTCCCCTTTTTTCCGTCCCATCAGGGATTTAGAAGCCCTACCTAAGCCATTACAACTCTAAATTTTGTTATAAATTATAGTAGTATGTGATAAGCTGATAGGGAATTGCCAACCTTCCGGACGAAAAAACTCTAAAGCTGTGTTTGTTTCTTTTTCTAAACCTGCTGTAAAGCGCTGTAAGCCCTTGGAAGGTGTTATATATATATATATATATATATATATATATATATATATATATATATATATATATATATATATATATATATATTAGCATTGAAAATACTGTGTTTGCACACTGCAATTAGCTGCACAATTTGTGTGAGTGAGAGACAGCCAGGCAAATATGGCGGTGTGAGAGCACGCTCGTCTCTGACAAGTCCTATATCTGATCTTCTTGGTCTGGTGTAGGTCCAGAGTTGGGTGGGCATCGTCGGGCCCCTGATGAGTCGGACGCGACGAAACGATGCAGGACATAGCGTAATGCCGAGCCAACATCTTGATGACGCAGGTCTGATGTTGGAACAGTTCCTATGTGCCATTCTTTGCGTGGCACGTATATATATATATATATATATATATATATATATATATATATATATATATATATATATATATATATATATATATATATATATATATATATATATATTACACAATTTGTGTGAGTGAGAGACACCAAGGGACAGTTAATGTTCACAAATTGCACTGGCCAGACATTTACTTATCAGCTGATAATCTAAAATTGAGATTTCGGACACACTAGTCCCAAACACTAAAATTTACCTCATCCTGTAACAGCACTTCATTCGATCTTATCCAACTTGCAATCATGCGATTTCGTACAGATCGAATTTAAATTGCAAATATCGAACAATTATGTAATGGTTTTTTTTAAGCGGACCTAATCTAATATCTGCAAGTTACACTTCAATTATCCAACATTTCAACTAATTCGTCATTTACACATTCGACATTTACATTCAATAGTTGATATTTAATCACAAATAATTATATATTTGTTTACTTCCATTGATTATGTAAAGAATGAAAAGTCTGATCTGTACAACTCGTACTAAATTGTTTCATATCACACATAATTACATAATTACAAGATTTTTACATAATTGCATTTTTAGAGGTTAGCTCCAAAATGTGGAGCTTAAATTAATATCTCGATTTCACCTTGGGTTATCAGAGATTGTTCTTAATATGTAGGTGCACCAATTCTCATCGAAATCTGTAAAGTTGTTCAGCCTCCACGTGACACAGGCACAAACAACATTTTTTTTTTTTTTTTTATCAGGGGACCTTAAAACGTGTTAATTTATATTAAAATAGATTTGTTTGTGTCATCAAAATACTATTAGTCCTTGTGATAGCGTGCAAAAAAGTGTCTGACTATAATATCAAGCTAGAATTTTTTTGCACCAGTGAGTATTTTAGTGCTTTTTAAGAATATTATGTGATCGTCTAAGTTCGTCAGCGGGACATAGCTTGGCAATAGGCATTTGAAAAAAAGTCCAGTACCATGCACCATGGCTTAATAAGCGAATTTCCAAAGAAATCTGCTTATTATTTATTGGCTTATGATATTATAGGACAATTTTGGTTTAGAATTTGGATTGGTGAAAAAAAAAAAAAATAATTGGTACAAAGGGGTACAGGGTACAAAAGTCAAAATAGTATTTATACCTATGTCAAATAGCATGTCATTGGAAATCTCTTTAAGGCCGCTCCCTGACTTATCGGTACGATATCGGTGCGGTATCGGTAAGCTAGTATGCTGTTACCTTAAATTATTCAAAAGGTAAAAAATTATAGGAAAATTGGGATGGGCTAGCTAATCGGGGAGGGTATGGGTTCTTTAAAAAAAAAATATATATATATATATATATTGGGTAGTCGGTAAGATATCTTACCGATTCCTTACCGCGCGGTAAAGAATCTGTACCGAATCGGTAAGATATAGGCGCTCGGTAAAGAATCTTACCGCATCGGTATACTAGCTTACCGATACCGTACCGACAAGTCAGGGAGCGGCCTAAGAGTACATTAATTGTTGTTTGTACACTTTTGTCATATTTTCATATAAGAGGGGGGTAAAATGGAAAAAACACGTTTTTATGCTATTTTTGACTCTAAATTGTCATAATTTGACCCCTAAATGGACTCCAAAAATTCTGGCCAACGAACTCATCCTTTCTTTTGATATTATTGACATTTTAAAATTTGTTTGGATTTTTTAAGTGCATCCTAGCGTGAGATATCGTCTTGAGTGACACACATATATATATATACATAAAAAAGTGTTAAATTTCAGGAATCGATTAAGAATGGGTCTCAAACGGATTTCCATGGAGAACATTTTCAAAAATTAGCATTACAAAAATTTTGAAGTTATTGCAATAGCTTAATTTTCTTCGAATATTCGCTAAAACAAACCGGTGGAGAGCGGTCATATCCCGCCAATTATGATGGAAAATGTGATTTTCATTATCGCATAAGTATAAAATTAGTTAGTTGATAAAAAATCGTTGGATGTTAGTTTGTCACTTGATTGGTGACCACTTTGATTTGGAGTTATATTTGAATAACTAACTACTAACTTATGAAATGAAAAAAATAACATCAACTGATTTCGGTCTACTAACTAATTTTGTACTCAGGATCATGAAAATCACATTGTCCACCATAATTGGGCGGAATATGGACGCTCTCCACCGGTTTTTTTTTTTTTTTTTCTTTCAAATGCCTATTGCCAAGCTATATGTCCCGCAGATAAACTTATAGCTTACTTCTGACCACATATTCTTAAATGGTACTAAAAGTTTAACTTAGACACAAAATTCTAGCTTGATGTTAGCCAGACACTTTTTTCGCACTATATCTTGGACGATTGCTTCATTTATACCACTTAAATGAGGAAAAAGTAACCAAGATTATATTGAACGCTTTATATATTCATAATATATTAGTTGCTTCATGTATTTTTACAGCAAATACTTATTTTAATTTATTTAATTTTCTTAATCTAATGTTACTACTATTATTATTTATATGTAAATAATACAACTTGTCGAGGACGATTCATAATTATTTAAATGTGCTTTAAATAACATTTATGCATAATAATCCATTACTCTATTAACTCCGACTTAATCTATAAACAACCTCCTATTGTTTTACCGTTCTCAGACCAAAACAATTATCGGACAAGTGCTTGTGTTTTGTATTTTTGTATTATTTGTAGTAACGCGTTATTTTTATATCTTTGAATTGCGAAGGTTGAATTCAATGTTGGTTTTTGTCTCTTCTCCGTCTAATGTATCGCAGATGTTGTTCAGTAATCCGGAACCACGATATCAAGGTTCTAACAATGTCTGTTCTTTCTATCATAAAAATATAGGGTGCTGAGTAAAAAAAATAAAATAGGGAACTAAACGCAATTGGACCCAACCCTATACGTAGTCTCTTTATCTATTTAGAGTTGCGGAAGAAATGGTTACCCTACCTTTGTCAACCTAAAAGTCTCACACCCTACTGCGCATGCATTCTTTTTTCAATTTTTTTTTTTTTTACAACTCTGACCTATATTCTCCGACCTTGTTTTAACATTTGAGAGGGCTGTTATTGTCCCTTCATTAGTTTATTACGTCCAATATCATTTAAGGGCAGTAGCTCCTGTGGACTATTGATCCATTTTATGTAATACAGTATTTATGATACCCAGTTTCCTGCCAAGTTCATTGTATTATGTATTGTATGCAGTTGTAATGTGATTGGTTGACTCCGAGATGCACTATATATATATATATATATATATATATATATATATATATATATATATATATATATATATATATATATATATATATATATATATATATATATATGCATAACCCATTCTATAGATTATAATTTTCGTTCTACAAAGGTCTCAGTTAAATGGTCCTCTTTTAAGTTTATTTTGGACTATGCTTCTAAAACAATTCGTATCTCAATGCCAACAGTGAGATTGACGAATTTAAACATTTATTGTTAGTTCACATTAACTATAATTTCAATATTAGACCTTTTTAGCGAATTTACGAAGAAAATTAAGCTATTGCAATGGTTTCAAAACTTTTGTAATACGAATTTTTGGAAATTTTCTCTATAGAAATCCGTTTTAGACCATTCTTAATCTTTTCCTGAAATTTAACACTTTTTTTTATGTATGTATATATATGTATGTGTCACTCCAGACAATATCTCACACTAGGATGCATTATAGGAAGCACAACAAATTTTAAAATGTTAGTAATATCAAAAGAAAGAATGAGTTCGTTGGCTAGAATGTTTGGTTCATTTAGGAGTCAAATTTAGGGTAAAAAATAGCATAAAAACGTGTTTTTTTTCCATTTTACCCCCCTTTTATATGAAATGTTACATAATAACAATTACTGTACTCTTAAAGAGCTTTCCAACGACATGCATCTTGAAGGGTAAATACTATTTTGACTTTTGTACCCCGTACCCCTGTGTACCATTTTTTTTTTTTTTTTTTTTTTTCACCCATCCAAATTCTAAACCAAAGTTTTCCTTTATTATCATAAGCCAATAATACCCAGATTTCTTTGAAAATTCGCTCATTAAGTCATGGTGCATGACTGGACTTTTTTTAATAACTTTAGAAGGCCATTAGTAGACAGGGGAGTATAAGTGAACTTTTTACATTATTTCTTTCAATTACCATTTATTTAATTAGTTTTTTATTTTATTTTGTTTTAACTTGTTGGTTTTAGAAAAAACGGAAGAATAAGGTTTACGTAGTACTTTAATTTATAGTAAAAAGTTTTCTTTAAAATAAAAAAAAAAAATTACAATACAATTAAAAACTAATTTGAATTAGTTGTAAATGTTTGTTAATGTAGTTAAAGAAACTTTTTATTTTAAAGCTCTATTTAAAAAAAAAAAAAAAAAAAAAAAAAAAAAAACTTTTTCCTCTTTATTCCAAATGACCGTCTGACTAAACTAGGCAAATACATTTATTTAAACTTGTACAACAAAATATCTGTTTCTCCAAGTTGTATACAAATTTAAATTGTTATAATTTTCGTGTTGCAACAATTATCGAAAAAATTTCAGGTTGTAATATAATATTACCAAATATCTACTAATAATTTAAGTTAATAGTGCGTGTGTGTACTGCGTCTTTATTTTATTCTTTGGAAAATGAAAGGAAGATCAAAAACATTAACATATATCACTTTAAGTGGCGCCTGCGGAGTGGCGCCTCTAGGAAATGACTACTTGTAACATCATAACTATTATTTTCGTATGCGGTTGTCGCAAACAATGCACATTTATAATATGTTAGTTGGATCTTTTACGTTGTTTTTTATTCAAACGTAAGGCTAACATATGTCTTATTGCACATGTGGTAATTATAACTATAGTCTAAAGTTATAATGTTGTGAATGAAGAGAGAGTATTAGTTTATTTTCAAATAGTAATCTAAAGTCAAATTGAATGATTTTGATAAATAAATTATTTTTACTCGTTAATTCATAAAAATCTTTACATTAACTGATAGTCCAGGAGATAGCGTGCAAAAAAGTGTCTGACTAACATCAAGCTAGAATTTTGTATACAAGTCAATCTTTTAGCGCCTTTTAAGAATATGTGGTCGGCTATATAAGTTCGTCTGCGGGACATAGCTTGGCAATAGGCGTTTGAAAAAAACAAACCGATGGAGAGCGGCCATGTCTCACCAATTATGGTGGACAATGTAATTTCCATGATCCTGAGTACAGAATTAGTTAGTAGACTGAAATTCAAGTTGATGTTAGTTTGTCCCTTGACAGGTGACAACGTTATGATTTTTAGTAATATTTGAATAACTAACCTATCAAGTGTGAAAATAACATCGACTTGATTTTTGGTCTACTAACTAATTCTGTACTCAGGATCATGAAAATTACATTGTCCACCATAATTGGTGAGACATGGCCGCTCTCCACCGGTTTGTTTTTTTCAAACGCCTATTGCCAAGCTATGTCCCGCAGACGAACTTAGCCGACCACATATTCTTAAAAGGCGCTAAAAGATTGACTTGTATACAAAATTCTAGCTTGATGTTAGTCAGACACTTTTTGCACGCTATCTCCTGGACTATGAATTAGGTATCCGTTTTGGTTGTTTTTAAGACCTCCTGAGTGTTTTTAAGCATTACGTCTGTATGTGTGTTATCATTTTAGCACCCAGACTATATAACCTAGAGAGTTGAAACTTGGCAGTAAAATCAGTCCTTACTTCTAGTTGTGCCGCCCAGAAAATCAACATTTTCCGCCATCTTGAACCCAGTTTGCTGAGCCAGCAAAAATTTAAAACAAATCGTAAAAAATCGAAAAGTAGCTCGGTTGAGTTGAAAATTGGCACGTATGTACCTCTCTGTATAACAAGCAAATCCACTAAGCAATCCAGTGGCGCACCCAGGATTTATTTTTGGGAAGGGCACAGATTAAAAAAAAAATAAGGGGGGGGGGGGGGGTGTAATGTGGGGGCACACGTGATGATTTTCACGGGGGCACACGTGCCCCCCGTGCCCCCCCCCCCCCCTTGGTGCGCCACTGAAGCAATCCATTTTGAAGTTAACAATTTTTGAATTTTGAAACTTTGGTGGTTAATAATGCCGAGTGTATAAATACGTTTTTGACTTATAGCATATCGTTGGAACCGGTAAAAAATTAGGAACAAATATAAAAAAAACCCGATGAATTTCCATTAATTAGTTAAAAAGTTATAAGCGAACATATAATTATTAATTAGTGTGATACTTTTGTTAAGGCTGCACGGGAACGGGGGTCGACACACGCGCCATAAAATCACGCCTCTAATATTAAACCTAGAGACTTGAAAATTTGTATGCTTATAGTTTGGGAAAAGCCAGAGGGTTGTTAGTTTTTGTTTTTTTCTTATCACCTTTAGTATTTTTGATAAAAAATAAAATGTGAGAGAAAAAAAAATTAAAATATAAATTTCAAAATTTTAAAAACAGGCGGAAATTTATATCTTTACAAAGAGTTATTGTGTGAATTTTGGTCAAAAAATATTAAGCTGGTGAGGCGTAATCTTATGGGAACTTTTTTTATATTTATTATCTGGAATGTGCTGACCCTAGCGGATTTTTTAAAAAATACTATTTATTAAATTCTGATTTGTTGATTTTCCAATTTAAGCCACACCCACCATTGTTTTTCACCCTTTTATTATGACAAATGAAATAAAAACAATTTCAAATATTCTTAAACGAAGAAAGAAAAAAAAATCGAAATAAAACGAATTATTATTTTTAAATATATTTTGAAAGAGATTTAAAGAAGATAGTAAATAATCTTTTAAAAACTAAAATTAAATAATAAAAAAAAACCGCGATGAGAGGAGGGATTAAATACTAGTTAATAAAAAAAGTTTGAGAAGAAAAAACATTTTTTTTTTCATTACTTTTGGTCAGCGCCCAATGCTAAAAATTAAGCCGCCTTTTTTCACAAATAACACAATTGTATCTTGTTATGTGCCTCGCCAGTCAACATGAAAATGATCTAAGGAAAGGTGTATCGCTATAGTAAGGCAATTGATTCCTTTCTGATCCTACTATACCCACTAATCAAGAATTGAAGTACATTTTAAAAAAAAATTAGTTTGATTAATAAGTTATATTTCATAGTCACATAATGTTTGCTTCCTAGTTTAACGTAGATAACGTTTAACGAGGAGTTCTGAAGGGAACGAAAGCATCGTTAACATTCTGCGGAACGAATTTTTGGTATGTCTCCGAAAAACATCTTGAACTCGTTTCCGTCTATAAATCCATTTCAGACTACAAGGAACAAATTATCATATCAGTTTATCGTTATAATACATTTTTGCGAACCTCCATATCTTAAAAAACTAAAGCAGCCCACATAGATGATTCCATATTAAGTTCAACCTTCTGCCATCTGATCACATTTATTATATTGAATAAAAATAACAGGACCCTATTGGGAATCGATAATGATCCATGAAAACAAGATTTTAATTCCTAAAGCGATCACATTATTTAATACTAGGTGACCATTCATCCACAATATAAGATGCAAATAATATGCTATGTGCCCCACTAATTGCCAGACTTTTTCAACCTACGGTCCAATAAGCTAAAAAAAATTTGCGGAACTAAATAAGAAAAACAATTTTTTTTTGGCATATACATTATGCTTATAAAAATACTCTGCCAATTAGTGTGGCACATAGCTTCCTCGCGCTCTAGTACGCAAAGAAAAGATCAGTTTAAGAAATAAAAATAATCAAAAAGTTTGAACGGCGCGGCACTGTTCTATAGTAAATATTTAATAGCGTTGGTTCGAACCAACATTTTTTGGAGAAACAAAGCCCCCAACATGCGCCAAAAGTTAGCGCACATATAACAAATGTAATAAACAAATAACACAGCAACCAAATCGTAAAACAGTTTTTTTCAATTTTACCCCTCTCAAAACTAAAAATAACAAAAATGAATCTACTATTCAAGAGCTTTTCAACGATATACATCATATTGTACAAGATTAACTTTGACATTTGTACCCCTGTACTATGAGGTACCAAAATTATATTTTTTAAAAACAACCCATACAAAAGAGCATTAATTTAACTAATAAATAAATATAAATAAAAAACCTAATAACAAAAAATTATTTAAACCCTTAAACTTACAACAAAATTATAAATCAGTACAAAAGTGCATGTACATAATTTTTAAAAAATATACAAATAAAATAGCTTAAATGTACATATCAAGGCCTTTAAAATGATGTACGACACAATATTAAAAACCAAAAAAAGTGGTCACGTGACACGGCACACGGGAAAAAAATTACTCTCATGTTCTCAGCAAATAGGATTATGAACTAATAAAATAAAATATACTCAATTTAAAGAGCATTAGAGTGAGATTCAAGCGCCTTAATCAGAAATAAAATCGGTCAACTATTACAGAAACTATGGCCATTCGCCATTCAAAGACAAAAAGGAAAAAAATACCAAAATTATCACCATCTAAGGTACAACCGATGATGATACGACAAAAAGTCATAGGCCAAAGTTGTAGATCTTTTAAAATCAATTACCGTGGGTGCTATCCGTTTTCCAATACGACTTACCGTTTAGCCGCAATAAGTCCTCAATAAAGCTTAAAATTAAAGTCGATAATTTTTATTTTTTTAAGGGGGGAAGGAGGAGGAAACGTGAAATTTGTATAGTTATTTTGGTTCACAATATGGATGTTGCGCGTCGAATGGCGCAAACCACAAGTCTTCTGGAAGTGGGTAAACATTGATGTCAGTCAGTGAGTCAGTTAGCCATGCGGCTTTATAGTATTAGACATATTATTTTAGCATGATTTAAAGTGCGCAGACGGTTGAAATTAGGCAGGTGCTATCTGCAGGCTACTTTCGACAAACCATAAAAATTTCATAAAAATCAGATGAAGATGATTCTTTTTAAAGATATAGCTGTAAATAAATGTATGTTTGTGAGCATGTGGAAGATGAACAAATAAGCGCAGAAGGTTGAAACTTATATGGGACCAACAATGGACTAATTATGACCTACCACCCAAATTTCATTAAAATTGGACGTGTAGTTTTTAAGAAAAGTTGGTTCGCAAAAATCGAACGGCAGACCGACAGACAGACACGGAACCAAAAATGTTCCCTGATGTCTGAAACGGATTTCTGTCTTGGAATTTTTGAAATCGGAGATATAAATATTTTTTCGTTCTTCAGAACGATCACATAGCTTTCGTTACCTTCGGTAAGCTCGGAAGCAAAAATTATTATTGATGTTTATAAATAAAAATTTCAATAGACCTGAAAGTGGCTTATTTTCATGGTAAATAGGTCCGATATACCGGTTTTAAAATAATTAGTTTTACCAAAAAAAAAAAAAAAATAAATAAATAAAGCACATACAATTGTCTACAGTCTACAACAAACGGTTCTTATCATTTTCTTGATAACTCTAAAGATTTTAGAGGTATTTTCAGTTAAAATCGTGGTTTTACCATGGCCAGGTAGGGGTACACTTTGTATGTACCACCTACCTTATTGATTTAAAAAAATGAGTTTATTTTCTGTTTTTGCTACTGTAAAATGCAACTTATAAAAAAATGGTTTTAAATATAAAGTAAAGCTGATACAATATCCCATTAGATTACGTATGTCTGAACGAGTTTGTACGAATTGTAATAATTATTATCAATACAAAGTAAATTGGACGTATTTTTAAATTAATTACAGCAACTATAATTTCAATAGAAACAGATAATAAAAAAATTAAATAATACGCATGGTTTTAGCTTTCTTATGATATAGAGAGAGCTAAGAGAGCTTCGTAAACCACCAAATATTACTCTGCCGGTTGGACTCGACCAAAGGAGAAGCAAACTACACTGATGGTTAGAAGTGCATGGACTAAATTTGGCATTTAGATTTAATATTCGAATAATACATAGAACTAAATGTCTGAACGCATAAAATATGAAGATGGTATAGTTATCGTGTGCAGGTTTTCTTGCCAGGTCTAATTTTTTCCCCCGTAACAAGAACTATCTGCCCTTTTTGGATTCCCAGTTGATCAGATCAAGTTGCTATTCATGTTATTTCTATGGCCCAGCAGACCTAACATTTTTTATATTATTAGAAATAGCAGAAATATATAGTTTTAGGGAGGACACGCCAAATGTTGATGTTTTTTTGACTAATTGGCGTAAAAAATTAAACTATTTCCACAAGTGTAGTATATTTTTGTAATCCACTCTTCATTACCTACCCACTCAAACTAAAAAAAAAAAAAAACATTTCGTGACACCAATTTGCCGCCATTTTGGATTTGAACAGCAGATAATTTTTAGTTCGCTATATTTTTCCTGTGTGCGCGTCAAAACTATCTTTAATACTGGAAATTTCCATGTTTTTCCCTCTTTTGACTTGTTTGATTCAAAAGTTACTGGAACCATTCAGATTGACACACGCAGACAGACACAGGAACGAAACTATAAGGGTTTCTATTTTTGGTTTTACCAACGAGACCCTAAAAATATATTCAAAGCAAAATATTTGTTTTATCCAATTTATATAATATAAGCTAATATAATATAAAAGGTTGCTATCAACATCTTAGGATCTGGCTAGTTATTATACAGGAAAATCCACTTTAATGTACATTAGTTAGTACCTAGTAGATTTATATACTACAAGAGCTTTTGCCTAAAATTGGTTTAAAAAATAAGCAGACGAGCAAATTATAAGCTTTTTAGCTGGATGTTTAATAAAGAGTAGAATTACATTTTCACCTTAATCAAAACAGTAGCGCAATGATTTTAAAATCCTTGCTATTTGCTCATTTCAACTGAGATATTTTTGGAACAATAGCTTCAATTTTTTTTTAAAGTTGTATGGGATGATTATTAGTTTAAAACCAAATGTATGAGGGGGTGTCGTTATATCATTCGAAGAAAATAAAATTATCTACTTTACTTAATGGTCTAGTTATTGCAGTACAAATTATCTATAATATTAAATTTAAATATATATATATTAAAATTCATATTTATATCAATATCTTATGTATTAAAACTCAATTTTTCAATATTTCCATAAAGTGACATATATTAAAGAAATTAATATTTATACATTTCTGTTTTTTTATTTATTTTTAAAATAATGCAATGGCCGACGTTATGTCAAAATAATGGGAGGGGTAATGTGGGCGTTTCCTTTTCCTCCCAAAATAAACAAGGGGTTGAAATAACTTGTGAAAATCAGCGCTATCTCTGAAGAGAAGGTCTCAACACAACTCACTCCCGCGGGCTCTTAAACTCATAGTTTGTTTTCATCTGTCAAAATACCGCCTAAATTCAAATAATTAAATAAATGAAATAAAATATAAAAAAAGAATGTATACTTTTTTTTAAATAGGATAATAAAAGAAAACATTCAGTTCAAAACGGTCACCCATCCAATTACTGACCACGCCCAATGCTTCCTCCTGCTGCAGCGGAGTATTAGAGGCCACTTTAGTGGCCTCCAAAGTGAGGAAAAGTTCCGAGGTACCCCTACCCGATTTTTTTTTTTTTTTTTTTTTTGTCTAATTTTCTAAATAACTGATTTATAGTATACAAATCTGATGAAATTGTATAAGCTTCAATAAAGCTAAATATGCTTAAGAAAGCTATGTAAACTACAGAGAATTATATAAGCTACAACTCACGCAAATACTTCTAGTTCACATTGTTACTAACATTAGATCAACCAGATACCTGTCTCCTGAAGAACCTTTAGCATAAGAGGTTCAACAGGAACATACATCTACTAGGACGCGGTCACTAATGGAAGACCAAGAACTCCACAAGAACATTTTGGTCACTGAAATAGGTGCAATTTCTATTAGAAACAGATAAACCATATACACATGTACACTATCATTATGTTCGTATTACTTATATCCAAGATTATCTGCTCTAGACAGACACTTGAGAGTTAATGACCTAAATTTTTATGATAAGTTGTTCATTAGAAGTTAATATTTTAGTTTCAATGTTGATATTTTTGTGTTCAATGCTATATTACCCAAAAATCACTTTTTCAGTGTTTTATTTCTGCTTTTATGAGTATGCTAATGAATTTTGGTTTTCCTCTGAATATTGCAGGATGGTGCTGGATGGAAAGAGTGTAGGAGGCCATAACCAGTACGGAAGTATCGGACCGGGTGAAGAAGCATCGGAGAGACCACCGAGTCCTCAGCCGGACACTCAAACAGACTCGTCTACAGACAAACGTATGTTAACTTTGTTAAACATATTAGATGTGTTTTTGCTAATAATATTTATAATTTTTTTTTTTTTTTAATTTCTTCTGAGTTTACCGAAGATAAAGGAAGCATTATGATCGTTCTAAAATCTATTTCAGACATGATAAAAATCTATATATATCAGAGATCTATATATCAGAGATCTATATATTATAGATCTATATATCAGAGATCTATATATCAGAGATCTGTATATCAGAGATCTATATATCATAGATCTATATATCAGAGATCTATATATCAGAGATCTATATATCAGAGATCTATATATCAGAGATCTATGTATATATCAGAGATCTATATATCAGAGATCTATATATCAGAGATCTATATATCATAGATCTATATATCAGAGATCCATATATCAGAGATCCATATATCAGAGATCTTTATATCAGAGATCTGTATATCAGAGATCTGTATATCATAGATCTTTATATCAGAGATCTATATATCAGAGATCTATATATCAGAGATCTATATATCAGAGATCTATGTATCAGAGATCTATATATCAGGGATCTATATATCAGAGATCTATATATCAGAGATCTGTATATCAGAGATCTATACATCAGAAATCTATATATCAGAGATCTATATATCAGGGAACATTTTAGAAAAATCTATTCATCTGGGAACATTGTTGGTTTTGTGTGAGATATGTTTTTTGCGAATCACCATATCTTAATAAATACTCGTTCGATTTTAATGGCAGGATTATAATTAGCCCACTGTTAGTTCCATATTAATTTCAAAATATTAATTTTTAATTTTTTTTTTTTTTTTTTTTTTTGTTTCTGAACGGGAAGTGGTTGAATTTAAGACGGGAAGTGGTTCAAAATTGGGGTAATAGGTGTGCGATGAAACTTACAAAGCAAAATAATATAAGACCGGTTTTTTTTTTTTTGTTTCTGTATTCTTCACCGAAATTGTTGTCATGTATTCATGTGCAAAATTTAGAGAAGATTAATAGTGAAAGACGGGAAGTGGTTCAAAATTGGGGTAATAGGTGTGCGATGAAACTTACAAAGCAAAGTAATAAAGACCAGTAAAAATTACCTATTTTACGCGAAGGGACATTTAGTTAGTGCTAATATGAAATTACTATCTGGATTCCTATGCTTCTCTACGGAGCTTATATTGCTCCCGAGCTTAACGAAGGTAACGGAAGCTATGTGATCGTTCTGAAGATCGAAGATATTTGATGTCTCCTCTTTCAAAAATTTCAAGACAGAAATCCGTTTCAGACGCCAGGGAACAGTTTTGGTTCCGTGTCCGTGTCTATCTGCCTTTCGCTCAATTTTTGCGAATCAACATCACATCTTATAAATTACTCGTCCGGTTTTATAATGAAATTTGTATGGTAGGTCATAATTAGCTCATTGTTAGGTAGGTCCCATATAAGTTTTAACCTTCTATAAGCTCATTGTCTCTCTTCAAAATGCGCACAAACATACATTTATTTACACCTAGAGCTTCAAAAGTACTCATCTGACTTTTTGTTTGTCGAAAGTAGACCTCATAGAGCACCAGATTAATTTCAACCCTCAACGCTCTTTAACTTTTGCTTAATTGATACTTTTAATTCATATAAAAAATCAAAACAATTTTAACAGTTTTAAAAAACGGGGGGGGGGGGGGGGGGGTGGACAGTTAACTTCTAATTTTTTTTTAAGGGGAGTAACAGTCTAAAGAAGTGGCGTCTATCCTAGATAGGATTACTTTTCTGATTGAAAGAGCATTGACTTTAGGATTTCATATAAAATATTAGAATATATTTATATTGCATGTAATATTGTAATATATGCATCTAACCAGCTTTCTCATATGATATCAAACGAATAATAGCAACTAGTGACTGTAACCATACCTCAAAGCTTATGGTATGAATGATGTAACATTTTTTTTAAAAAATGTATTGGTTAAATGGCTTTTCAAACAATTATTTAATTAAATGGTTTCATCATCTTAAGTAACCTGACACTTAAGTTTGTGAAATATTCAAAAAGATCAGTTCCGTCTTGTTTAATTTACATATTCAATAAGTAGGTTTAGAAAGCTTTGTTAAGTTAATCAGGACAAATATAGGAACCTCATTGAGCTAATATTACCTTTTTAGGGTTTCGAGGTCATCCTATAGAAACCCTTATGCTTTTGGTACTTCGTCCGTCCGTCTGTCGCATCTGGGAGTATATCTCCCGACCTTACTGTAGCTAGTAGTGATTTTAAATTTGGTACATAAGTTAAACTTTTTTGCTCAAAAGCAGAAAATCCATTGCAATCAAACACTCAACATTTCTGCAATCAGCGATCATTTACAAATTGATTGCAATATTTTATATTTTTTTACTACGTTTTTATTAGCTTGTTTTCTTGTTTGTTTGTTTGTCCGGTACAAATCTGGCAATCGATCTTGGCAATCGAACTAACTTCCCGAATAGCTAGACATTTGAGCATAGCTCAGAACACGAAGACAATACATTATTTTAATACTTTTAGCCATCTTTCAGCAGAATTTAATTGGTTTTCAGCAAATTTTGCTGTATGGAAAGTTAGTTCGGAAAAAAGCCGCAAGTTATTTTATTTGTTTTGCCATGTCCCATATTTAAGCAATCTTCATTTTGACGGGTTTCAAATTTGTGATTTTTATAAATAAAGAGATAAACATTGAATGACAGCAAAGCAGGAAATATATAGATTATATTATTTATATTATTTCAAATATATCGATGGCACGGTTTAGATTTGGTGTTGGGGAGATCCGTTGTACAAAGATTTGTCCTTTTATAGGTTTAAGATCAGCTCTCTAGATGGTTGTCATTTATGTGAAGTAAATAAATTTGGAACTATTTTTTTCACTAACATTATACATAATATCACAATAACAATTATATTATCAACATTACATAAGATTCAACAGAAAATATAAAAACAGTATATAAAAAGTTCTTTTAATCTTGAAATTATGTAATTTTTAAGTTGGGTATCATTTTAAAGGTATTAAAAGTTGGATTACAAATATATATCGCGTTTCCAAAATAGTGGCAATTTTACCCCCGAAAAAATTAAAACAATACGCAAAAAAAAAAAAATTCCCGCTACCCCATTAGGACAACAGATCCTAATAATAAGGCAAAAATACAAAAATTATACATCTCTTTGGTCCAATGATATTTGTGGGAGTTGATATAAAAAAGTCATATTTTAAAAATTTTAGGTGGCCGTTGGCCGTAACTATGGAGACCCGAAATTTTTATTTCTTGAAAATTTGAAGTTGGGTATCATTTTAATGGTATTGAAATTTGGTTCACAAATATATATCGCGTTTCCAAAATGGCGGCCATTTTACCCCTAAAAGAAACAAATAAGTGCATATCTAAGATACTAAAGGATAATAATATATGCACACCTTCTCAAAGTAGAAACTTTTTATCCATATTTGAGTTTAAAAAAATAATGTTCTATATTTTGACGAAGAAACCTTTTAGTAACTTGCTCGCAAGTACATGACAGGAATTTTGTATGGTTATCTTTTAGTTTTGTATTGTTTGTAGAAAAAAATCGATTAAGTAAAGTAAGTAATACCTGCTAGAAATTAACAAAGAAATACTTCCTTGTTTTTATACATTTTGGCTTGTATGTGAAAAGCTAATTTGTTTATATTTTGTTAAAATAAACTCTGTCAACGTAGCTGTGATTTTTCTAGTCTGGACGCCTAAAGACTAAACATATAAGCTGAAAATTGTTTTTACCTTTCAATGCTTTGATCTTACTTCTTCTAGGGTCATTGCCAGAGGGCCGCTTGAGTTGTCCTTCCTTGTAAATATTTCATCTGACCTATATATATACACACCATTCTTTGCTCTTTTTTGTTAGAAAATGTTCTAGTGACAGTCTATGTCAATATATCATTTTTCCTGAGCAATCTTTACTGTGTCCTTTTTTTTTTCAATCTACCCTATTCCATTTTAATCTAATGTCTTGACCTAGAAAAATAGTTGATACTCTGTTTAGAGTAAATTACAATTTTTTATCCTACTCTTTTTTAGAAGAGGTTTTTAGAAAAATCCCTGAAGACATAGATCAACCATATTGATAGATCCATTTAATAAATCTGGTTTTTGCCCTGAACTACTCAATAAAACGCTTGAAATGAAATCAGTGGAGTAATTCATGAAGAATATACTTCAAAATAACGTCATGAAGCATTATCTCTACACGTAAAATAGATTTTTTATTGTTATCAAAATAGCTTTATGACTTCTAGTCTAGATAATAGTACATTACGCGTCTAGTGCGGAAAGTAGCATTTTGCATGCGAGTGTGGAGTTTGCACCCGAGTGACAGCGAGGGTAGTAAAACTACACGAGCAAAGCAAAATGCAGTTTTCCCACGAGTTCCGTATCGTACTTTATCTACGACTGTTGGATTTTAATTATAAAAATACAGAAAAAAATATTTAATAAACTTCCTGTAAGTTCGTACTTCTCTTTTGATAAAGATGACATTAATACATTAGTTGTATTTTGTACCTAGTTAATTATTTCGGGAGGCGTATTATTCTCCTCATTTTCGTCATAATGACATAAATCAATCATTATTTTTCACTAAAAACTCGATATAAACAGTTACTTTAATTAAACAAACAGCAAATTAGTTTTGTTAAATGTAAACAAACTCTCTAATCGTGCTCTAAGGTGAAGAATTCTTCTTTTTTACCGCACTTGGGCGGAAAATAAGAGGAATTATGAAACGCGCATGCGCAATGAATACAAGTTCGTAAAGAATCACTTTCTACGCATCTAAACAAAGATATAATGTTTATATTTCGTATCAATCGTAGATAAGAGATTATTGCATTGATCTCCGACATAATAAGATTCACCAACTTCTCAACTATATTATTATGTAACTTCAACGTTTAAAAAAAAGGGTTTGGTCATCTGGTGAGGACCGAGTCATAGTGGATGAGGGTTCGGACGTTTCGCCACTTGCGTAGAGACATCTTCAGGGTTTTACATGTTGCTCTGATGAAAGTAACAACGTGAACTACTTTCATCTCTTGTGCTTGAGGCATCTTCAGGGTAGTAGGGTAGGGCGGGGCTAGTTGAGCAATTTTTTATATAATCTATAATAACTCCTAAACGGTGCATCCGATTTACTTGATTCCTTCAATGTTAGATAAGTAATTTACCCTACTTTAAATGTATTCAGAAAATAAAATTATTTCAGATCTGATTTAGAAAATATTATCATTAATGCGAGAAATCTCCTAGTTGCTCAACCTGCCCCATGGTAGGGGTAAGTTGAGCAAGGGCATGGGGCAAGTTGAGCAATGAAAAGAATAGGTCTAATAGTGTTATGGCAATTGCTTAAAACTACAATAAAACTTCATTGATAATCGAATTTATATTTTTTTAAGTTTCATCTCTAATGTAGGTATACAGTGAAATAATAACAAAAAATAATCTAAAGCAAATATATGACACTTTTACGACATAACTTATTATTTATCTTTGGATATTATTCCAGTCTTTGTACTTAAATGAATGCTTTATTATTAATTTTCAGACGAAGGGTATCTTTAGGAGAATAACAATAAAATATCGACGCCATTTTTAAAAAATATTTTTTTCAAAGAACTTTCTTGGTTATTAGACAAGTGTTGTCTAATAACCCATGAATGGGTTACCACTTTGGGTTAATGGGTTAATATTGCAACGTATCTTGTGGGAGTCATTCGTTTTACGTTAAATTCTTTGACAGCTGCTTTCATGCTCTTGTACTCGGCCATCACAAATTTTGCAGCTTTACTTGACTGTTGACTGTTGATTTGACGTTTTTATTTTATATGTCTGCATCCTAAAATGAAATGCAGGACATTTAACTTTTTTTTATATAATAATTTCAAAATGATATAAATGCAATTATTTTACAAATTGTTATTACAAAGTATAAAAAGGCATGACTAGCAGTCTGCCAGAGTCTGAATAGTACTTCTAAAAAATAATAAACATTTAACTTTTTGTAGCGGTTGAGCATGCCTGCCCAACTAACCCCGACTAGACTTATTGATAAAAAGTTGGATTATGAAAAAAATCGGGTGGACTTGGGACTAAATAGCTTATTATAATCAAAACTACAATAAATACGTAAAATATCAACACATACGTGATTGTATTTGGTTGAGTAAGTACGAGTCTAGGAGAAAAATAGCGATCACCAATTTTTTTTACTTTTTACTATGAATATTGAAAAATGTGTCTGTTATCTTTCTCGATTGTCGTACGGGCAACCAAAGGTCACGCGATGCGTTCTCCTTCCTCGTCCCCATCTTTCCGTCATTTGAAGTATTTTTGTGAAATGCGTAGTTTTAGAGATATTTAAATTGCCCAACTTACCCCTATGCTCAACTAGCCCCGCCCTACCCTACATGTTGCTTTGCTTGATGTAGTTCACGGTTCACGTTAACAACGTGAACAACTTTTATTAGAGTAAGGTGTTTAACCCTGAATATGCATTTTGCATAAGTGGGCAAAACGTTTGAGCCCTCATCAACTATGACCCAATGACCACCAGAAGACCTACAGATAACTCCATTATAAAACCAACTCTGTAGGCCTACGCCACTAAGATAGTAAAAATTTTATTTTTTGACATTTTTATGTTTAGGCTATGGAACATAAGTCAAAAACGTTACGTTACTTTTAGCTTAAAACTCAGAAAAGTATAACAGGTTGTTAAAAAGCTATAGGAGGTGTGTAATCCAGTCTCCAGCTGTTGGGCCTCCCTCCACCGCACGTCATAGGGGCGAAAAGATTTATACGTGTGACAGGGAGTTAGGAAAGTACAGGAGGTTGCCATCAACTCTCAGCCCTCTCGGCCTACCTAGTATGAAGGCATATTAACAATTCGTAGAAGACGGGCCGGCGCCTTTGAATTCAGTATTTTGTAATCAAGCCGCGGCAGTGCCGGTGTGGAGATAAGAATAAAAATTATCTTCCACCTACTTTTATCAATTACTTGATTAAATTACCGATTTTATTTAATTGTGTGTCGGTAGTTTACGCAGAGCGAAAACATGAAAATGTCTCACTGTCTTGCGGACTCGTATGCAAGAAGAATTTTTTATTAAAAGTTCAAAAAGCAATTCTAAGCATAAATAAGAATTTAATAGATTCAGTTTATAAAAGACAAAGTATATTAGAAATTACTTATATTTTTAATCCATAGCACTTTTTTTTATTATTTTTTATCCCCCATTTCCAATTATAAAATAAATTTATTCTTTAAACTTTTATATTATTTAAGTGCATAAATAAATTTAATATTCATTTCCTTTTTAATTAAAATACTTTAAAGTAAATGTAGTAAAGATTGTATCATTATGTTTGAAGATCCAATTTTTATTTGCTTAAATTGAAGTACTATTATACTTATCCATTTGATCAAATGAAATAAAGAGTGAGATTTACAATAAAAAGTGATATTTGGAATTAAGTTAATGTTTTAAATAAATAAGTTTTTGGAACGAAGTTCCTTATGGCACATTCTGGAGCCCGGGAGTGAATCCGAAAAAAAACGACCAAAATCACCGTCATACAAAATCCGTCACGAAATCTACAGATGTCGATAACTCGAGTAAAAGATCACCGAGTTTGATGAAATTTGGTACACATGTTCATTTTACCAATGCCCAGGCTGAGTTCGTCGGAAAACGTTATCCACGTAAGCATCTAAAGACGGGAAAAAGTGTTATTAAGAAAGCCTGTTACTTGACTTGTTTTGATTATTTTTGTTATATATGTCAAAAATGTCACTTTGTTTTGTAAATTAATAAAATATAATCATGTAACATTTCACCCTGATACAAGCAGAAGCTGTAGAGTATAGGGAAGAGATGTATTTTATAATATTTTAAATTAATTGGCCGGGTAGGTAAACAGTCCTATTTCAATCCCAACTCCTTTAACAAACATACTCTTTCACTATAAACTCATCATGATCAATTTTTTTCTTATATTCGATATATATTTATAAATTCATGTTTTACGATTTTGGTAGTATTCATACTACGGAAAGATTAAATTTTAATTTAAATCAAATTATAATTATTAACAACTACGGGAATCAACCAGAGAAAAATACACCCCTGCGCTGGGATTTGAACCACAGGCCTCTATATTTCCAGTATAGCGCTCTACCAACTAAACTACGCAGGAGAATGAATTTCTCTGACGATGATACCTTGTCCCGAATTTAAGCTTTCAATTTATATAATATAGAGTCCTGTGGTTCAAATCCCAGCGCTGGAGTGTATTTTTCTCTGGTTGTTTCCCGTAGTTGTTAATAATTATAATTTGATTTAAATTAATATATATTTATAGTAAGACGCTTGCTTTAATTATACAAATAATGATTTTCTTTTAATTTTGCCTTAACTCTGCTAGGTACAAACAGTTACTTTTAATTTTCTCCGCCATGTATAAGTACTTAGCAGTGTGGTTTTTATAATTTATATTTAATGAAAAATGTAAGGAACTTCGTTCCTACCGGGTGTCCCGCGACACCACACGTATTTTCTTTATTGATCTTCATGATTCTAATATATTTAAAATTAAGTAGGTATTACTAGGGTAGGGCGGGGCTAGTTGAGCAATTTTTTATATAATCTATAATAACTCCTAAACGGTACATCCGATTTACTTGATTCCTTCAACGTTTGATAAGTAATTTACCCTTCTTTAAATGTATTCAGAAAATAAAACTATTTAAGATCTGGTTTAGAAACTATTATCATTAATGCGAGAAACCTCCTACTTGCTCAACCTGCCCCATAGTAGGGGTAAGTTGAGCAAGGGCATGGGGCAAGTTGGGCAATGGAAAGAATAGGTTAATAGTGATGTGGAAATTGCTCAAAACTACAGTAATACTTCAGTTGATAATCAAATATATATTTTTTAAGTTCCATCTCTAATGTAGGTACAGAAACAACATCAAACAAACAACAAACAAATCTAAAGCAAATATAACACACTTTTACCACATAACTTATTATTTATCTTTGGATATTATTACACTCTTCGTACTTAAAATTATGCTTTATTATTAATTTTTAAGGATAAAAAAAAAATGTAAATATAAAAACAATATAAAAATTCGAGGTTAGTAGGTAATTTCGAGGTTAGTAAGGTAAAAATATTGATGCAGGGTTTATCATCAGTCATCTTATGAGAGTCATTCGTTTTACGTTAAATTCTTTTGCAGCTGCGTTCATGCTCTTGTACCCGGCCATCACAGATTTTGCAGCTTCACTTGACTGTTGACTCGTAGCAGAACCCCTTGACGTTTTTTCGTTTATATGTCCGCATCCTAAAATGAAATGCAAGACATTTAACTTTTTCTTTTTTTTTATTAATAATTTCAAAATTATAAATACAATTATTATAAAAATTGTTATTACAAAGTATAAAAAGGCATACCTATTTAGCCGTCTGCCAGAGTCTGCTTAGTATTTGTAAAAATAAAAAATAAACATTTAACTTTTTGTCGTAGTATAAGAGTGGGGCAAGTTGAGCAAGCCTGCCCAACTAGCCCCGACTAGACTTATAGAAAAAAAGTTAAGTTATAAAAAAAACGGGTAGACTTGGGACTAAATAACTAAGTATAGTCAAAAGTACAATAAATACATAAAATATAAACACTTACGTGATTGCAGATGGTTGTTTTAGTACGAGTCTAGGAGAAAAATGACGGTCCTCAGTTTTTTTACTTTTTACTAAGAAAATTTAAAAAAGTGTCTGTTATTTTTCTCGATTGTCGTAGGTCAACTGAAGGTCGCGCGATGCGTTCTCCTTCCTCGTCCCCATATTTCCATCATTTGAAGTATTTTTGTGACATGCGTAGTTTTAGAGATATTTAAATTGCCCAACTTGCCCCTATGCTCAACTAGCCCCGCCCTACCCTAATAACCAATTTGAAAGTTGTTTTTTTTTAAAAAAAGTAATTAATTTATTGGAAAGTTGAAAGAAATTAATTTACATTGAAATTACCACTCCAAAATAAAAATAAATTATATTTATATTTTATTACAGTATTATAAAATATGTATAAAGAATTTACCTAGAATACTTTCTCCTTTATTAGATGCAATAAAGGAGGGGAACAAGAAAAAAACCAGTTATGATCTTCATTTTTTTTTAAAAGCCTCCATATATTTTTTTTTATGATGACAATTGACAAGAAAATTATTGCTTTTTTTGAGTCTTAATCCTAAAACTGGGCTGTCAAGAGATGAAAGTACCTCTAGAGTGTTTTGGCAATTCGCTTAGAGATAAGCCAGTAAAACTTGATATAATGGTTGATAATCACTCACCTTATAAAAATACACCATATTTCCTCCACTTTACGAGTCTTTCAGTCTGTCCACTTAACTTTATTCTTCCTTTTTTATTTTTATTAATATTTTACTTTTAATTCAAACCTATTTAGAATTCTCTTCCAGTTTAAATATTAATCGGTTAATGTTTTAGTTTTGTTCCATTAATGTAATTGATTTTTTTTTTTTTTTTTTTTTTTTTTTTTTTTTTTTTTTTTGTACTATCTTAATTTAATGGTTTATTTAATTCAATCAACTTTTTTTTTCTCTTTATCTATTGTTACTAAAACGGTAAATGTTTTATTAGTAGATGAATAGAAATTAAAATGTATAATTTTTAATTAAAAGAAAAAAAAAATGAATAAATTTTTTGTTAAGTGGCTTTCACTTTAGAAAAGTGTCATGTTGTTTAATATTTATTATGTTTACATTATTATTTTAATTTTATTTTATCCAAACACAACCTTTTCTTATATTAATTAATAAGAAAAATGTATTGAATGTTAAATTATTCAATCAATATTAGATTTAACTTTGATTAAAATAAAACATAACATTATTATTTTAGAATCTTAGTATCTGCTTGAACATTGTTGTAATAAGGAACATTTATGAATAATTTTAGTTAGAGACATAATACAGGGTGGTCCAAAAGTCTCCCCCCCCCCCCCCCCCCTCTTAACTTTTAAACGGTTTGAGATAAATTAATGAAACTTGGGGGGATCTCTACCATGCAAAGGGAAGTTTGTTTTCACGCAATCACCCACTAGGGTCAACCACTCACTTTGCCCCCAGGCCACTCAACTTCAAAATTTCAAATTGGAATGTATATTTTTGATAGCATATTTGGATTCTACAGTTAAAAATAATAAACTTTTACTTGTAACTATTTTTTCTATCTCCAATATTTTGCGCCCTACAGGGGGCCAAGATAGCAAAATAACCCTTCCGATAATACGTTGTAAAATCTAAACGGTTAGAGATAAATTAATGAAACTTAGGGGATCCGTACCATGTAAAGGGAAGTTTGTTTTCATGCAATCGCGCAGTAGGGGCAACCACCCATTTTGCCCCCAGGCCACCTAACTTCAAAATTTTAACCTAGAGTGTATATTTTTAATAGCAGATTTAGATTCTAAGGCAAAAAATAAAAATATTTTACTTCAAACTTTTTTTTCTATCTTCAATATTTTGCCCCCTATAGGGGGGGGGGGGGGAATGTATAAAAACATTACATTTCAGTGCCTGAGGGCAAAATGGTGGTTGCCCCTAGTATGCGAGTGGATGAATACACACTTCCCTTTACATGGTACAGATCCTCTAAATTTCATTGCTTTATTTCTCACCGTTTAGATTTTATAACGATCTAAGTGCTATTCTTTTACTATTTCGGAAGGGTTATTTTGCTATCTTTGCCCCCCTGTAGGGGGCAAAATATTGGAGATAGAAAAAATAGTTACAAGTAAAAGTTTATCATTTTTCACCGTACAATCCAAATATGCTATCAAAAATATACATTCCAATTTGAAATTTTGAAGTTGGGTGGCCTGGGGGCAAAGTGGGTGGATGCCCCTAGTGGGCGATTGCATGAAAACAAACTTCTCTTAGCATGGTAGAGATCCCCCAAGTTTCATTAATTTATCTCGAACCGTTCAAAGGTTAAGGGGGGGGGGAGACTTTTGGACCACCCTTTATGTATTTATGTGTATAAGATGCATTTATGTATAGTTGAAGTGGTTTTTGTTATTTAAGATTTTCTGATACTTACTCAACTACACCAATAGTGATCAATAATAATAACACATTTTTGTTCTTGTGTAAATGTAACTCCTTTCTTTAGTGTGTTTAAAAACGTAACTCTAGTTCTTCTACAATTTTCACTGCTGGTTCATAATATAAAGGCCAAAAGCCGCTTTGATAAATAAAAATTTATATTTTTTAGGTAGTAATAAGTTTCTTCTAGATTTTTATAATTAAATTTGTAATAGTTATTTATGCACCTAGGGAGTAAAGTAAGCCATTATTCCCTGAGCGAAAAAGTTGGTTCTTGAGGCGAAACCGAAGGAACCATGGTCTCTCGAATTAGGCTCTTTAATTCCCGAGGCGCAGCCCGCAGCCATAATTATTGCGAGGGGAATAATGGCACATTAATCACGAGGTACATACAATATTTTATCTCCAGTAGGGAGATAATACAGATTTTCGTCCAGTGCACAGTTTTTATTTATTATTTTAATAAATAACAATAATTATTAGCACTTTTAATAACAGATATAAGAGCTTCAATATTAAAAACAAATAAGAATTGGAATTAAACTCAAATAGAAGGTTATTTAGATGCAGGTTGTAAAAAGATAAACATGGTCGATAAAGCAGTGTCGCCAACCTGATTTCAACAACTTCATTACATTAGCCATTCATTTAATACTATTTATAAAATAATTAAGTTGCAATCTTTACTTTTTCGCCCTACTTTACTTTTTCGCCTTACTTTACTTTTTCGCCCTACTTTACTTTTTCGCCTTACTTTACTTTTTCGCCCTACTTTACTTTTTCGCCCTACGTTTACTTTTTCTCCCTACTTTTTAACTTCAGGGATGAAATGACTTACTCTGGTCCCTCTAAACTAATTCAAAATCATAACTTTTTCTCCCTACTGGAGATAAAAACTATTTTAACCTTATAGATCTAGGAGCGTAAATGGAGGTCATCATAAAGGATAACACAAATAGTCTCTCCACGTAAATTGTAAAAAGATTTTTTTTATTGCCAAAGCAGCTTTCAGCCTTCAAAAGGCCATCATCAGTGCCTATTGTGGACAAAGAAAGAAGAAAAAAAAGGCTACATCATAAAATGAATATGGTGAGTCTATTTCATGTCGGAGATCGACATAAGACTCATGTCAAGACTCATCTAGTCTTATGTCGATCTCCGACATGAAATAGACTCACCACTCACCATATTCATTTTATTGTGTAACCTTTTTTTTTTCTTCTTTCTTTGAACACAATAGGCACTGATGATGGCCTTTTGAAGGCTGAAAGCTGCTTTGGCAATAAAAAAAATCTTTTTACAATTTACGTGGAGAGACTATTTGTGTTATCCTTTATTTTAACCTTAATTAAATTCATATGTTGCATTTTACGAGTATTTCAAAGAATTATAACTAGTTATGTGTGTTCTTCGATGGATAACATGGAAAATTGTCAGATAAATCTGCTATTTTTGTGGTATTATTATTATTTTTTTTTTTTTTACTGTTATGTATGAATTATTGTTGTTAGGTGTGACCAGTATGTCAACAGTTAGTGGAGATGTCTATCAGCGGCAACCACTGTTGGCTGGAGGCGGCCAGGAATGGGGTGACGTGCCGCCCCTGGCTGAAGAAGACCCTGACCCTGGCTCCACCGACAAAAGATCTCTTCATGCGCACAATGGAATTGTACGCATCGACATGTCTGGTGCCCATCGAGAAGAACCTAGATTCCCCAAAGAGAAATGGAAAACATTCATAGGTATAACTTTTTGCTTCCTTATTTTTAGATTTAACAATTTGGGGTACTTTTGACATTTTCATGTTTAGGCTGTGCTACATAACTTGAAAAGCGTTACTAAAAAACGTTACCCGGTGTATCAAGGAGTTAGAAAGGTATAGGAGGTGTGCACAGTCTGTCTCCAGCTGCTGGGCCTCCCTCCACCGCACCTCATAGGGCCGAAGTAAGTCGAAAAGATTTATATGTGTGACAGGGAGTTAGGAAAGTACAGGAGGTTGCTATCAACTCTCAGCCCTCTCGGCCTACCTAGTATGAAGGCATATTAACAATTCGTAGAAGGCGGGTCGGTGCCTTTGAAGTCGTTTGTAATCAAGCCGTGGCAGTGCCGGTGTGGAGATAAGAATAAAAATTATCTTCCATCTACTTTTATCAATTACTTGAATAAATTACCGATTTTATTTCATTTTATGTCGGTAGATTACGCAGAGCGAAAACATGAAAATGTCTCACTGTCTTGTGGACTTGTATGCAAGAAGTATTGTACTTTAGCACCCCCCTATATTTGTGTTAATAGTAATTTAGACAAAGGGAAATTATACAGAGTAGTATATATTCCTTAGTCTAAATTACTATTAAGACGAAGGGATATTTATTCCAATGTACCTTGGGACAAAGGAATATCACACTTGTGTACATAATTGTGATCATATCCATTAAAGCCTAGTCTACATTGGTCTCGAGTAAACGGTCGAGTAGCTAGGTCGAGTAGCACTCTACCAATCTACTAGCCTAATGTGAACGATACGGATAGTAAACGGTCGAGGAGAGTGGATAAAAGTTGGTCGAGTAAACAAGCGAGTGCGGTGGTAGAATAGCTCGCCCGCCGACGGGCGAGTAGACCCCCCACCCTACGTCCGTCCTAACATTGAATACCTCTTCTATATATTAATTGCGGGATTATTCGGAACTAAAAACGTAATAGTAATAACCTCTACTAAGGATACTATCTCAAGCGCTTGTGAACGACTTTAGAGTCATTCTACCAAAAAACAGCACACTATTTTACACGGCCGTCCCTTGTGCTAAAAAGTAAGCTAGTGCACTCGACCATTTACTCGACCAATGTAAACTAGGCTTTAGTCTAATCAACTATTCAGATAAAGGAATATTAAATATAAAACTTCCCCAGGAGTCTCAATGTCTTGGGGAGACAAACACACAAACCTTTGAGACTTTTGTACGGCGGACTATTGTTTAGAACCAAGGGGGGTGCTAAAGTAAAAAAGTGCCCAATTTGGTATTAATAGTACATTACGCGTGGAGTGCGGAAAGAAGCATTTTGCATGCGAGTGTGGAGTTTGCACCCGAGCGATAGCGAGGGTGGTAAAACCACACGAGCAATGCAAGATGCCGTTTTCGCACGAGTTGCGTACCGTACTTTATCTACGATTGTTAGATTTAAATAATAAATGCAGAAAAAAATAAACTTCCAGTATACAAGTTCGTATTTCACTTTTGATAAGGATAACATTAATTCATTAGTTGTATTTTGTGCCGAATTATTTCGGGAGGCGTATTATTCTCCAGATATTCGTCATAATCATTTAAATCACTCATTGATTTTCACAAAAAAACTCGATATAAAAGTTACTTTTAATAAACAAACAGCAATTTAGTCTTGTTAAATCTAAACAAACTCACTAATCGTGCGTAAAGCGGAAGAATTCCTCTTCTATACCGCGCTAGCGTGGTAAAGAAGAGGAATTCTTCAGAACTATGAGATGCGCATGCGCAATGAATACAAGTACGTAAATAATCACTTTCTACGTATCTAAACAGAGATATAATGTTTTTATTTCGTATCAATCGGAGATAAAAGATTATATGCGGTCGTAAGTTGGACTTATACTACTATAAACAAGGGTGTATCATGTCTTCAAAAAAAGCATGTCTTCATGCATATTCATTGCAAGATGCTCGCTTCAATGATAAAAATAGTTATTTTCTTTTAATTTTACCTTAACTCTGCTGAGTACAAATAGTTAGTTACTTTTAATTTTGTCTCTTTTCTAACTCAACCATGTAAGAGTAGTTAGCATCTTGTACTTAGCAGTGTGATTTTTACTAAGTTTTTATTAGCTTGCATTCTTGTTTGTTTGTTTGTTTGTTTGTTTGTCCGGTACAAATCTGGCAATCGATTTCTAACTAACTTCCCGAGTAGCTAGACATTTGAAACTTTTAGCATAGCTCAGAACACGATGACAATGCATTATTTTAATACTTTTAGCCATCTTTCAGCAGAATTTAATTAGTTTTCAGCAAATTTTGCTGTGCGGAAAGTTAGTTCGGAAAAAATCTTCAAGTTATTTTATTTGTTTTGCCATATCCAATATTTACGCAATCTTCATTTTGACGGGTCTCAAATTTGTGATAGATAAACATTGAACAGCCAAACAGGAAATATCGATTATATTATTTATCGATTATAATTTATATTATTTCAAATATATCGATGGCATGCTTTAGATTTGGTGTTGGGGAGATCCGTTGTACAAAGATCTATCCTTTTATTTTAAGATCAGCTCTCTGGATGGTTGTCATTTATGTGAAGTAAATAAATTCGGAACTATTTTTTTTTCACTAACATTATATATTATATAACAATAACAATTATATTATCAACATTACATACGATTCAACAGAAAATTTAAAAACGTAGTATATAAAAAGTTCTTTTTATCTTGAAATTATTATCATTTAAATTTAATGAAAAGCATTAAGGAACTTCGTTCCTCAAGTTTTTTTGTTCAATCTAATTCTTGCCCGGCTAGTATAGAGGCATATTATTTATGTTTGTAAGTTGGAACACTAGAGTGCGGGAAAGTTAATTCTATTTTGCATACTAATTTGAGTACAAGAACAACCACTTTGTCGAGCAACTTTAGGAAATAATCATTTCCTTGTAAATTTTAATTACTTATCAATTTTTAATATTTTGGTACAATAATTTGATTTAAAATGATGTTCTATATTTTATATTGTAGTTAGAGTGAACCACATAAAGATGGTGAATAGTTTAAATTGGTGTGAGGTTTCCCTGGTGTGAGGTTTCCCTCGTGTTGAGGTTTCCCTCGTGTTGAGGTTAAGCTGACCGTGTTGGAATGACAGGTTTGGCCCTTGAGGAATTTAACCACCCTGTGTAGTAGCATACCTTGACCCTTGGACCTTTCCACGCTAAAGCTGAAATTGACAGTTAACTTAACATACCGATATGTTAATTAGATTTCAACACATTCATACCATATTTAAGCAATTTTTATTTACAATAAAATCTAGTTCTATTATTAATTTATTTTACCTCCAGCGGGGAGAAAAAGTGAACTTTCCTCCCTAGTTTACAGGGAGGGAAGTTACTCATTGCACCCGGTCAGGTTAAACAGGGAGTAATGAAAAATAAGGGAATCATGAGAGTTCATGATTCCCTCCAGTGTTGCCCTAGGCCCTAGATAAAGCACAAGAAAATAAGGTTGGTGCTAATACACATTTCATTTACTAACTTTTGTTTAATGCCGAAATCTATAATGTCATCTTCACACATGTCATGTAACCTACACAACGGTTGCCATAGTGATTCATCAGTAAAAGAAACAAACAAGTTAAAAGTGGAAACATAATTTCTAAATGTAGATTAACTAATCCATATTTAAATACATCAGTTTTCAACACCATTCAATACATGACTCAGCTTCCAGCTGATTCTCCCATTTAATTTTAGCATTTAAATTCAAATAATCATTATATAATTTAATTTTAACATGATTAAACTTATTTAGAGAATTGTTAATATTATATCTAACTATATTTTTGTAAAAATAAATATAAACCTACGTATTTTTTGTTGAATAACGTAATTTAAAATTAAAATCTTTCCATATTTTTTTCTCCCTTCTGGAAGTAAAATCTTGTACGTACCTTGGGAGTAAAAGTCACTTGCACCCTCGCGATAATTAACTCCCTCGGCTCCGCCTCTGGAGTGAACGTTATGGCTCCCTCGGCTTCGCCTCAGGAACCAACTTCATCGCTCAGGGTGCAATCACTAACTTTCCTCCCTTGGTGCGTAAATAACTATAACATGTTAAAAATAAATAAATAATAGTTATAATTATAGTCATCACCATCACTTAGGAAACCTAAAACATTAAGCCACAAAAATTAAAATTAAATCATTCTAACACCAAAAAAGAAAAAACTTCAGTATTATAAGCAATATATGTATCCTAAAACAAAAATTATGGTTTTTTTGGACAAAAGGAATAGTGTTGTAGTGGACAGTGAAAGAGCTAGTAAAAAGAAGGATGAAAAAAATGGATAGAGGTAAACGGGAAATAAATTGTACATACTAATACTACCTTTAAGTGTAACAAACATTATCTAAATGCAGAGATTTTGACAAGAATCAGACCATTCAAGATCCAATTTTTACTACGTTTTTATTAGCTTGCCTTCTTGTTTGTTTGTTTGTTTGTCCGGTACAAATCTGGCAATCGATTTGTAACTAACTTCCCGAATAGCTAGACATTTGAAACTTTGAGCATAGCTCAGAACACGATGACAATGCACTATTTTAATACTTTCAGCCATCTTTCAGCAGAATTTAATTGGCTTTCAGCAAATTTTGCTGTACGGAAAGTTAGCTCGGAAAAAAATCCGCAAGTTATTTTATTTGTTTTGCCATATCCCATGTTTACGCAATCTTCATTTTGACGGGTCTCAAATTTGTGATAGATAAATATTGAATGACAGCAAAAGAGGAAATATCGATTATGTTATTTCAAATATATCGATGACACGGTTTAGATTTGGTGTTGGGGAGATCCGTTGTACAAAGATTTGTCCTTTTATAGGTTTAAGATCAGCTCTCTAGATGGTTGTCATTTATGTGAAGTAAATAAATTCGGAACTATTTTTTTTTTCACTAACATTATATATTATTTAACAATAACAATTATATTATCTACATTACATACGATTCAACAGAAAATTTAAAAACGTAGTATATAAAAAGTTCTTTTTATATTGAAATTATTTCTTTTAAATTTGAATTAAATAATTTCAATGTAGTGTAATCTTCTAGTCAGTCAGTTTGAGAATGAACCAAGGAGGGGTCGAAATATTGCTAAAGGAAGCGTTTTATTTTTCCTTAAGACCAAACAAAAATCATATTAAACAGTACAAGGAAACAACTTCTCTACTTACTAAAAAAAAATTGATATTTTTTTGTATTTTTTCGTCCAGATCAACAGTAGGTTATTATAGGCAGGGGTAATTTTATTTTGGAAATTACTTCTAGGAATCTTAACCTCTTTGGAAAACAATTGGTTTTCCAAAAAAATGAAATGAAATCCGGTCTTAATGAATGGATCAATTATTGTACTAACTTATCACCATCAGAGACGGGGGAAAAGTCATAAACGTCATAGTCATATTATTTTGTCATAAAATAGCCATTTCACGCATAAACGTCATAAAATGGGTTTTCTTGGAATAAACGTCATAGAATGGCCTTTTTTTGCCAAAATGTTTAGCAAAAAAAGGTTTTTCTTTTGTTAAAGCAAATTTTTAAATTGAACATTCGTGGTCCGGTTCCAGGTAAAAGTGCTGTTCGAACAAAAAACCATTACACCAGCTTAGTGAAACACCTGGGCTCTTAATTCCCTGACCACTTTCGGACTTAACTAATGCGCTTATGCATACTTACAACTAGAGAGGCACCTACGGTCATCCCTAATTCCAAACTAGGGCTCCTGATTGGCTCCTTCTTGGATAACTATCAACAATTCCTCCAATTAGAATCATGGAAGTTCAAGATAGATTCTCGTATCAGCCAATAGTAAACCCATTGGGTTGCAACCCATTGTAAACCCATTGTCCTTTGCAGTACCGATTGGGTTGGAAGAGTGGGGGAAAAGGTGAAAGGAAAGTTGACTGCTGCCCTCTCAAGGAATCCTGGGTTCAACACGCCCAGGCCATAGCTGGGCAGCTGGGGCAGTCGGGCGACTGAAGGGTGAAGAAGTTGGGAAATTGCCTGAGGGGTGGAAAGCAAATGATGTGTCATGCATGAAATTTGCTCCCACCTCATCTGCCGACGTCGAAAGGTCTTTTTCCAAGTTTAAAATTCTATTGACGGACAAAAGAACCCATTTAACGCTAGAGCATATAGACCAACACACGATTATTTTTTACAATGTTGAAGCATTCTGCTAATTATTTATTATATATGATAAATATAATTCTGTAGTAAGTATTGGAATCTTTCTTTTGAACTGTTCCAATCCAAAACCCTCCAAAATAACGAAACGCTTTGTACTGGGGCTAGGGGTCTTATACTAAATAAAGAATAATTACTCCATAGAACGAAACATATATAATTTTCTTATAAACTTAAAAGTATATTATTTTTATTTGACAAATGTTTAATTAATAAAAGAAACTTTATAAAATATATCTTGTTTAGTAATAGAAATCAACTATAACTTGTATATTCAATCAACACTTTCAATTCATTACGGGTTATATTACTCTTAATTGATACATTCAATTAATTATAAGTTGGGTTATATTATACTAATTATTACTTTCATTTAATTATTAGGTATATTATATCTAGTTAATACATCCCATCATCTATTACTTTCATTATATTTAATTAAGAAAAATCAAGCATAACACCAATATCTTTCATTATAAAACCCCCTATATCTACCCCTTTAGTAAAACAAATGATTTAGTATTTCCAAAATATCCTAACTACTATTAATACATATAATTAACCTAGTGTTTTGTAGCACTCGCTAACTTTCCCTTTACTATAGGTCGCCACCTACCAACCAGAGAAGGAACAAAAAGGGGAGTAATTATAGTTCATTTCATTTACTCACAGATACCGGGTATCAGGAAAAGTACTAATCCAATATAGTCCATACTGAGTCTCGCTCGCCTGCTCCTAGCACTTGGTATATATATATATATGTTCACTCGCATCAATCTAGCACAAGACTGAGCTCCCGCTCTTGTCTCGGGGTGGGACGGCCGAGAATGTGCTGACCGCGCTCTGCCCCGCCTAACTCCCACACATTTCTACTGACTCTTATTCACTTTGGATTAAATGCGAATGCATATTTACGTTTCGGGGGTCCTAGGCCGCGTTTCCCCCCATTACACTACCCCCCCGCAAAACGAAAGTGGTGCCAATGGCAGCACTTTCAACACCCCTGAGCTGTGGGACAGTTGGAGCGTTCCCCTCTGACTGGCAGGCGCCGTTCTCTACTCCTTAACCATACTGTAACTATTACATAATTGTACAAACAGAAGTGTACATATAAACCTAAACAGAACAAGTAAAACTGATAGCAAATACATATACAAATAACTTAAACCTAGCGAATGTTCACACATTCTTAGTGTCTCTGTTTTCCGATCGGTGTCACGGATCCTCCGGGCAACTGCGAGGGTAACACACTGGAAAGGGGGTCGGGGTGGCTTGTAATTCCGTCGTGGTTCCTTCCGCCTCGGTGGCTGTGGTCTCCCGGGGCCGGGAACATCGGCGGTACATCCAGAATCCAACGACTACAACAACTATCAGCGTGAAAGCTAGAGTCCCACCGCTACTGCCGTAAAGAATATACCGCCGCCTCTGGTCTAAGTGGTCGTGCAGATTTCTCGATTCCCTCTCTAAGATGTCTAGAGGAACCTCCAGGTCTGCGTAGGGTCCCCGTTTTACCTCCCCCAGTTGATGTAGCTTCTCTAACAAAGCTCGCTCCTGCTCCCCATGTATTAACGAGTGGTTGAGGGTAGGAGGAATTTTCAATTCTTCTTTGGCGAACTCCCCCGCATGGCTGGGGATTACCGCTGTACTACTTCCTTGCCAATTGGGGTATAGCTGGTAGTGCGATGTGCGCACTGCACACATCTTGGCCAGATGCATGGAACCATGCCCGGCCAAAGTCATCTCCTTGGTGGTAGTGGTGCCATTTTCAGCTCGGCAGCTAACAACTGCTAGCGTGGGGGAGGGTAGACTGTAGACCCAGGAACTGCTCCTGGTATCTGGGATCCAGTACGGGACCCACTCGCTGAGAAGCACCAATTGATTGCAACTTGTTAGTGCGCTTAATCTTTTCCCAAAATATAGCTGGCTTTCGCAGGTCTCATATTCTCTTTTGAAAATGGGGAATGCTGAGGGACATAGAGTTATCGATCCCGTCCTACAAGAGGTATATTGTTCCTGAGGTAGGAAGGCATAGCCATCCCTCTCCTTGTTGACTATCATATATTCTACACTGGTCCGCACTACCACTGTTCGTTTAATGTCTTTCCGATATATCGGGAACTCACGCACTCTATACAGATCGAATAGGCGGTGGGTGGTAACAAGGGGTACGCTTAACATGATGTACAGACGGCCCTTTTCGGGGGCTGCAAAAGCACTTACTTCACATACGTCATAATATTGGTATATCTCCTCTACGGTAAGTTTGGACATTATCCCTAATCCTTCGGGTAGGTGGGCGACTATATTGGTGAGTATAGCAAGCAACTCGAGAGGGGGTATTATAGTCGAACTGAGCCTACCTAGAGCTACTACGTCTAAGGCACCCCTGAGTTTCCCTAGTTCATATTTAGTTTGTCCTATCATGAACTCTAAGTTTCTAAAACATGTCGTTATATTGACGTAATTTTCTAATATAGTTAAATGGTCCGTGAGAGCTTTGTGTGCGGTTATCGACAAATTTATATGTTCCTGCAGAGTCTCTGAAAGTAAGAACAACTTCCTCGTTGCGTCCTCCGCGCGTAGTCCTAATTTACGACTAACACTAATTTGCCGGTCTAACAAGTGGATGATTTCATCCTGATGAGTTTCCAATTCCTCTAAATCTGTCGCTACGCGCCCTAGCTCCTCCTCCGTCGCCGTGCCGAATAAAGCTTGAAGGGCATACCCCCCCATATTAATCAGGCCCCTCTTGACTCGACGCGTGGGCAACACTTGCACTAGTTCCTCCGCATACCCTCGTACTTCCTCCATAGCTTGGGTCACACGCCGGAGTTCACCTGCTAGCATTAAGTCGGTCGTCGCCCCGTTCATCCTTTGTTCCTCTAAGGTTATTCGTACTCCTTCTAGACTTCGGGAGAGCACGTCAAGATCTTCTCTGTATCCTTCTACTCTTAGTTCTGTTATTACCCTCCACTGGCCTCCGACAACCAGTGCTTGGCCTAGCGGTAAGAAGGCTAGTCCTTCTCTTACCTCTCCCCCTGTAACATAGAGCATAGAATCAGTCTCTCCGTCTTGGCCGAAGCCGGCTAGCTATGGGTGGAGAACTGGGGTTGGAGGCTGGGAGGGGGGAACTTGGGGGTGAGAATATATCTCCTCCGTCTTCAGGAAACCACGTAAAATCATGGGGGTCCTCGTTGCTTATAGTTACACTGTCATCGTCCTCCTCCCCCGTAATACTCCCTCGTGGAATTACTAAGGCCGCAGGTGTTTCCGGTTCCTTCTCCTGTTCTGCTCCTGAGGGTAGCTCGTCGAGTACCGGGATGAAACCGCCTTCCCATGCCTCGGTGGTGGGCATCGTCGCTGTCCACTGGTCGTCGGTATCTTGATTGGGGTTTCGGGCTTCAGCCAGCCTAGGGCTCAGATCTAGGTCGTTATTCGAACTCTCCCCTTCTGTGGTTGTCAGTCGCAGGTTCTCACCATGAGCGCGTTTCAGCCTATTCGCATGGACAATAGTGGTTTTCCCATTTCCTTTGTCGATCTCGAAGTCTAGCTCCCCATATTTCCTCACAATGCGGAAGGGTCCTTCCCAAGGGTGACGGAATTTCTTCGCATGCCCTGGCGTTAACACAGGGTTGTGTAGGTATACATGATCACCTTCACCGTAGGTGGGGATTTTAGCACCGGCATCATGGTATTCCTTATTCCTTTCCCGGTCCTTTTCCGCCTGTTTCAACGCCTCTTTCCTTGCTTCTCCTAACCTTCTTTGGAGCTCCTCTATGTGGGGAATTGGCTCGGAACTCATCTTAGGGGATATGTCACATTCAAATGGGCTGGTTATGTCAGTTCCATAAAGGAGATAGTGGGGAGATTTCCTGAGAGTCGAGTGAGGAATACTTCGGTAGGCCATCAGGGCGTAGGGGACCCACCTGTCCCAATTTCGGCCATCCTTCCGGACAAAGTGTGATAGCGTATCAGTTAGAGTTCGGTGGAAGCGCTCAATCATACCGTTACACTCCGGATGGTATGGAGTCGTCTGTACTTTCTTAATATTCAGCAATCTACACACCTCCTGCATCAATTCGGAAACGAAGTTCCTTCCCTGATCCGTTAGCAGTCGTTGGGGTATTCCATGTCGAGTCACTATTTGGGTGACGAAAGCATTTGCAATGGTCTCCGCGGTTTGGTCTTTCAGCGGTATGGCTTCCGGGTAGCGGGTGCAATGGTCTATGAACGTCAGGAGATACCTGTTCCCTTGGGTCGAGGTCGGCAGAGGACCTACGATATCCATCGACACTTGTTGGAAGGGTAATGTGACAGGGAAAGGGCTACCCATCGGGGCTTTAGGTTTTCGCGTCGTTTTCCTAGTGGCACAAGAGGTACAACACCTGATATAATCCCGAACATCTCTCTCCAAACCGGGCCAGTAGTAGTTTCGCTCGACTAGAGCTTGCGTTCTCGCCGCCCCTGGGTGGCCTGCCGCCGGCGCATCGTGATTAGCCTGTAACACTCGGCTCCTCATAGGTCTTGGCACCACCAGTCTCCACGCTCCTAGCTCTTGCTCCTGGTAGAGTATTCCGTCGTCATCGGTATGGTGTTTACTAGTCTCCTTCCGTAGCTTCTGACAATCTTCGTCCTGTTCTTGAGCAGTTCTGATATTCTCTCTGGTCCACGAGCTCGCTTGCACCGGGGCCACATGCCTGCTCAATGCATCGGCGTTCGTGTGTCTTCTACCCGGTTTATGTATCACTTCATAATCGTATTCGGCCAACCGAAGAGCCCACCGCATGAGCCGGGAGCTGGGATCTTTCAGTCCTAACATCCACTTCAGGGCAGCGTGATCAGTGATGAGAGTAAATCGTCGCCCATAGAGATAACATCTAAAATGTTTCACAGCCCAGACGACCGCCAGGAGTTCTTGTTCTGTAGCAGTATATCTGCTCTCCGCCCCTTTCAATTGTTTACTCGCATAGGCTACTGGTCTCTCCTTCCCGTTCCGTATCTGGGATAGTACAGCTCCGGCTGCGGTTGCTGAGCCATCCGTGGCGAGGATGAAAGGCTGTGTGAAGTCGGGGTAACAGAGAACGGCGTCGCTACATAACTCATCTCTCAACCGGTTGAAGGCCTCGTTTTGGGGAAGTCCCCAGGTAAATTTAGTCCCCGTCTTTGTTAACTCAGTCAATGGTTTCGCTATTTCTGCAAAGTGAGGGATGAAACGTCGGTAATAACCCACTAACCCTAGGAAGGATCGAATGTCCTTGGCATTGTAAAGCATCGGATATTCCTTCACAGCTTTTACCTTGCTCGGGTCGGGCTTCACGCCCTCTGAAGAGACTACGTGACCCAAGTATACAACTGATGACTGAGCTAGCTGACACTTCTCTAATCGTATTCTTAGGTTGGCCTCTCGAAATCGTTGCAGTACGTGTCGCAGCCGCTCCGCGTGCTCGGCTAGGCTCTCGCTGTATATTATAACATCGTCCAAATATATGTAACACTCTACTCCCTTTAGGTGGTGTAGGACGCGGTCCATCGTGCGCTGGAACGTCGCAGGAGCCCCAACCAATCCGAACGGCATGCGGAGGAACTCGTAGTGACCATCCGGTGTGGAAAAAGCAGTCTTCGCCCGATGTTCCTCGTGTACTGGGAGCTGGTGATATCCACTTGCCAGGTCTAGCGTGGAGAAGTATCTACATCTACCCATCCCTTCCAGGGTTTCGTTTATGTTTGGCAGAGGATACGCGTCAGTACGCGTCACTGCATTTAACCCTCGATAGTCAATACAAAATCGGTATTTCGTCGTTCCATCTTCCGTTTTCTTCGCGACTAATACAACTGGAGCCGACCAAGGCGAATCGGAGGGAACTATAACCTGTTCTTCAAGCATACGGTCCACCTGCTCTTTCATCTCCTGTCTAAGGTGGTATGGTACCCGGTAGGGCTTCTTTACCACCGGGGGCGAGTCCCCCGTCTCTATTCGGTGGGCTACTCCTTTGGTGCAGCCCAAGATTCCATCGCAACCTTCAAAAAGCACATCCTGATATTCCTCAAACACTTGGCCTATTTTCTCGGCATCCCGCTGGGACAGATGCTTGAGTTTCTCCCTTACTAAACCCCTCGCCGTGTCCCCATCCCGTTCTCTATATGGCGGTACCATGGTGGTACTAGCTACGGACTTGTAGCTCTCATTACCTCTGTACGTCGTGGCTTCTGCTAAAACCTGATGATTATCAATGACAACAGCCCTCCCAGTTAGATTTACCCCTTTCACATATACTTTTCCATCCTGGACCGTTCCCAAAACCCTCGCAACACGGAACCCTGGTTGCGGTTGTGCAACTGGTTCGCACCAAATCTCCCCGGTCATTCCCTCTATTTCCGCCTTAACCAATCCCTCAGACCACGGTGGGAGCGTTTGGGCTCCATACGCGGTTACTCTCCTTACAACAATCCCGGGTCTCTTTTCTCTACCGGCTTCCTCTGGTCGTACGTCTATCGCCGTTGCTTTCTCCGAAGGTACCATTCCTGTACTCGGTTCCCCCTCCCTTTTCCCTTTCCTAGATTTCGGGGTCCGCTCTGTCTGCTCACATGCTCTTCCTTGGCCGGTAGGCCTAGGGACGTATGAACTCTCCAGCTCCTCTTTCCTGCTTATCTGCTTGCGTGCTCTCCCTTGGCCGGTAGGCCTAGGAACATACAACCTCTCCAAGTCCTCCTCTTCTCCTTCTTCTGTCACAGTGTTGGCTGCGACAAGTTTTGTCAACCTTACATCTCCTCCGGCCGCGTCAATCACGGCCCCTACTTTGCGTAACAGGTCCATCCCTAGAATACCATCATATCCCTGGAAAAAGTCGGTGATGATGAACTCGTGTTCGGTTTGCACCCCTCCTAGGGTCACCTCCAGGACTTGGTGTCCCTGGACAGGCATACATTCTCCTGTCACTCCTCGGGCTTGGATTCTGGCCTCCGTTAGTCGCACGCCTGGTCTCGGCGAGCGAAGGAGCGAGATATCCGCACCCGTGTCTACCAAAAGAACGAGTTTTTTTCCTTGAACTTCCACTTCGTATCCTATTCCTCCTTCACGCCGCACGATCACATTCGGGACGTAGGCGTCCCTTGCCCCTGTCCTTGGCCACCCAACAGTGGGGCGTCTGTTAGGTGGTAGGCGTTTGGGTGTGTTGGGCCCGAAGGTATCGACTGACCCCTATATGATGTTGGGGCGGAGTCCGGTGGAGGGAGGGCCCTTAAAGGCCGTTGCTGGTTGCCCCAGGCCTCCCTTCCTCTCTGGGGACAATCCTTCATCAGGTGGTTCACTCCATTACACGTATAGCAAACCACAACGCGTCTGGGACACTCCCGAGCTAAATGATCCGCTCCGCAGACGTAACATCGCAATGGAACTCTGGGTCTACTTCCGGTCCTTCCTGGTCCGTTCCATCTCCTTCCGCCTCCTGGATCTTGTCCCCACTCGGCGTTGGACCTTGACCCGCCCCCTGAACCTTGCCCCCAGCCGCCGTTGGCCCGAGGCCCCCTCAAGTACCTACCCCCTGTCGCTTGGCTGTTTACCATCGTCACGCCGGCGGTTGCATGTAAGGACGGGGCCCCTCTCTCCCCGGGGTCTGGTCTTTCCCTATTAGTGGCCACCTCAAACACGTGTGACGGTGTAATCTCCTTGACCTCTAGTTGGTTGGCCCGTTCAACCCTCTCGGCTCTCAGCACTGCGTCTTTGAGGTCTACAGGCGGCTGGTATCGCAGCTGCCGCGCCGCCTCTCCCTTCAATCCGGCTATGAACACGGCTAAGATCCGCCTGCTCAAGTCCTTTTTCGCCCATTCCTGCTCCTCGATCGACGGGTATACACTAAGAGTCTTCAACCCGAGAGAACTGCATCGATCCGCAAACTCCCTCACTCCCTCTCCTTTTGTCTGCCTTGCTGCGTGGAAGTCCTGCTCTAATGACTCCCTATCACGGGTTTCCCCAAATCGGTCTTTCAGTTTCCGACTATAGTCGGAGAAGCCTGTGTTTTCTGGTTTCAAATCCGGGCACGCAGCTACAAAAGTGGCGGCGGCCCCCGTTAGTTTAGCCTCACAGACCATTACTTTGTCTTCTTCGGTCCATCTCCCATTTTTAGCAGCCCTTTCTATGTTCCGGATAAAGTCCTCTACCGGTATATCCGTTTTTATGTCCCCCGACCATGGTTTAATAAGATTCTGTAGTGTCAAGTCTCTTCTTGGGGTAGAAGAGACTTCACGGGCCGCGAACTGGGCGTTCGCAATCAGGAGTTCCCCTATCCTGCCCTCAAGTTCCTTAACTTTCTCCTCCATATTTATATGCCTTAGCACCGCAACCCTATTCTCTTAATAAGTAACTAATTCTAAGTTTAAGTCCTATCTCACAACTCGATCTTGGCCGAGGACCGTCACGCACACAAAGCTCAAAACAATAACCAATAACCAGCTCCTGCCTCTTATGATACAGGATATTTATCGTTGACAATAAAGTTTACACAACATAACGACAGAGTACAAAAGAACAATTAAATAAACAAAATAATTAAATCAAGGGTAAAAGTATAGTTAATAATTAACATAAAATATTGGTCGGCATACTAGACCGGTAATACACGCCTGCTCTGGGGTCTGGCGTACCTAGCTTCCCCAGGCTGACCTAACTTACTACCTAGCTTCCTTAATAAAATAATAATCCGGCAATTCTTGCAGCCGGTAACCCCACACCTGACACCAATTGTACTGGGGCTAGGGGTCTTATACTAAATAAAGAATAATTACTCCATAGAACGAAACATATATAATTTTCTTATAAACTTAAAAGTATATTATTTTTATTTGACAAATGTTTAATTAATAAAAGAAACTTTATAAAATATATCTTGTTTAGTAATAGAAATCAACTATAACTTGTATATTCAATCAACACTTTCAATTCATTACGGGTTATATTACTCTTAATTGATACATTCAATTAATTATAAGTTGGGTTATATTATACTAATTATTACTTTCATTTAATTATTAGGTATATTATATCTAGTTAATACATCCCATCATCTATTACTTTCATTATATTTAATTAAGAAAAATCAAGCATAACACCAATATCTTTCATTATAAAACCCCCTATATCTACCCCTTTAGTAAAACAAATGATTTAGTATTTCCAAAATATCCTAACTACTATTAATACATATAATTAACCTAGTGTTTTGTAGCACTCGCTAACTTTCCCTTTACTATAGGTCGCCACCTACCAACCAGAGAAGGAACAAAAAGGGGAGTAATTATAGTTCATTTCATTTACTCACAGATACCGGGTATCAGGAAAAGTACTAATCCAATATAGTCCATACTGAGTCTCGCTCGCCTGCTCCTAGCACTTGGTATATATATATATATGTTCACTCGCATCAATCTAGCACAAGACTGAGCTCCCGCTCTTGTCTCGGGGTGGGACGGCCGAGAATGTGCTGACCGCGCTCTGCCCCGCCTAACTCCCACACATTTCTACTGACTCTTATTCACTTTGGATTAAATGCGAATGCATATTTACGTTTCGGGGGTCCTAGGCCGCGTTTCCCCCCATTACACGCTTCATATAAAGGCTACATTTTCTCAGTGAAAATAAACGTCATACTTTTGGCTAAAATGTCATAAAACAACCGATTTTCTAAAATAGATGTCATAAAACAGGAGAATAAAAGTCATAGAATAATGGTCATGAAATGGAAAAATAAAAGTTATAAACGTCCCGTACTTATCACTCTTGGGTAAAAAATTACCTTTTTAAAGCACCTTGTTAATAATTATACTTTAATGTAATTAACTCAATTTGTAAACTCTAATTACCACTTAGCTTTTATTACTTTAGTTCTCTTATTTGAAAACCTTAAAAAATTATAGGCGAGGTCATTGATTTAAATATTCATATCCTATTATAAGTACTACCTTCATAATTCAACTGATATACATTTTTATTGTTGAGGAATTCAATTAGTACTAATTTAATTCCTCAGCAATAAAATTAGAAATGTACTAATGATGTTCTATCATATTTACTGATACAATAATATTGATTAATTTACTAATTTGTAATTTGTATGTAACCAAGTTCCTATTACTTGTCATTTTAAATCATGTGATTAAAGATATCATTTCTTAATAATATGTATACGGGTGGCACAAAAGTATGGAAACCCCTGAATAACTCGTCAGAAATGTATTTTTTTAAAAAAAGTTAAATACAAAAGTTTCAGGATTTTTCCTTAGCTATTCAATGGTGACCGTGGATTTGACTTTAACCTTGCCCTTCAGGGTCATTTGAAGGTCAACTTTGTTATTTTAAATGGGAACCCCCATTTTTTATTGCGGATTTGAAAAGAGCAGGAAATATTACGAAAAATATGACCTTGACCATGTCCTTGAGCATGACCTTTAAGGTCATTCCAGGGTCAAAATTGTTTTTCTAATAGAAAATTTTAATTTGTATTGCGGATTGCGAAATAACCAAATTTTTCCCTTTAACAGTGGCCTTGACTATGGCCTACACCACGTCCTTGACTATGACCTTAAAGGTCATTACAACTCTTCCCCCTCCTCTTTTTTACTAAGTTATTTGTTTAAGTACTTTTATTAAATTTTTTTTTTCTTCCCGGTCTCATTTCTGGTCATGGTCAAGGATGTGGTCGACCTTCAAGAAAAAAAAAATAAATAAAAGTACTTAAACAAATAAATTATTAACAAAAGGGGGGGGGGGGGGGGAGGGTTGAAATTACCTTGAAGGTTGTGGTCAAGGACATGATCTAGGCCGTGGTCAAGGCTGCTGTTGAAGGGGAAAAATTGGTTATTTCAAAATCCACAATACAAATTTAGGTTTCCCATTGGAAAAACAATTTTGACCTTGGAATGACCTTAAAGGTCATGCTCAAGGACATGGTCAAGGTCATATTTTACATAAAATTTCCTGCTCTTTTCAAATCCGCAATAAAAAATGGGGGTTTCCATTTAAAAAAACAAAGTTGACCCTCAAATGACCCTGAAGGGCAAGGTTAAGGTCAAATCCAAGGTCACCATTGAATAGCTAAGGAAAAATCCTGAAACTTTTGTATTTAACTTTTTTTTAAAAAAAATACATTTCTGACGAGTTATTCAGGGGTTTCCATACTTTTGGGCCACCCTGTACAAAAAAAAATCACTTATTGATCATAATGAAGTTAGTGTGTATGCATGTCTGGCCTCCTTAAAGGGCGTCTAAGAAGAATTACAAAACATATTTCAAAATTTAATATAACAAATATCACGGTCATGGACACCCTTTCCGGGGCCCGCTCTTACACGTCCGGCTAGTTTACTCTCTTCCAGTCGTCCAATTGAGCTGAAACTTGGCACATAGACTCTCTACCACAAAAACATTTTAACAAATTAATTAATTTTTCAATTTAATTAATTAACTTTAAATCAAATTATAATTATTATTTACTACGGGAAACAGACAGTGAAAAATACACTCCCGCGCCGGGATTTGAACCCGGGTCTCCCGTATTAAATAATAATTATAATTTGATTTAAATTAAAATTTAAACTTTCCGTAGTATGAAAACTACCAAAAACTTAAAATTGAATTTTTAATTAACTTTTTAAAAATAAATGGATTAATTAAATATTGAAAAAATTAAGTAATATAAATAAAATAAAAATTTAATTTAATTAATTAAATTGAAAAAATAATTAATTAATTAATTTGTTAAAATTTTTTTGTGGTAGAGAGTCTATGTGCCAAGTTTCAGCTCGATTGGACGACTGGAAGAGGGTAAAGTAGCCGGACGTGTAAGAGCGGGCCCCGGAAGAGTGTCTATGACCGTTGTTTGCTTTAAGATGACACATTTCTTTTACACCTCAACATCCATCAAATAGATCCTATACTTATAAATTTATATTTAAATAAAATTGTTTTAAATATTTTTGTTGCAGCTTTCTTAGTACTGGTAGTGAATTTTATCATAACGACCGGAAGCCTGGCTGTTGTTCACGAGAAAGTACCGAATCGGGACAAGGTGGGTCCCCTGCCAGACACCCTCCTAGATAATCTTCCCTTCTATCCCAAGGCTCTCGATATCAGCGAAGTTATCATTATGATTTCAACTAACGTTACATTTTTAGTTATTCTCCTTCACAGACACAGGTAATATTTGCTTTCTTACTTTCATCCCTTGATCTCAATCTTTGATTCTGTAATCTTTGATTCTGTAATCTTTGATTCTGTAATCTTTGATCTCTTTTTCTTATAAGTGTAGGAGATAGTGTGAAAAAAAGTGTCAACTAATATCAAGCTAGAGTATTTGATGCAAGTTAATCTTTTAGTGCCTTTTAAGAATATGTAGTCAGCTAAGTTCGTCTGCGGGACATAGCTTGGCAATTGGGATTTGAAATAAAAAAATTGCTAAAAATAAAAATAAAATAAAAAAAATTGCTGTCTTGCAAGTCTGCAAGACAGTTAGTCATTTTCATGTCTTTTTGGTGTCGTTTTTTGGTAACCCTTGTGGTAACGCTTTTTGGTGTCGTTTTTTGGTAACGCTTTTCGAGTTTAAGTGCCAAAGTAAAGACATGAAAATATCAAAAAAAAATTTGAACGTGCAGATTCTTGCGTTTGTAAATTAGGAATTAAATCGAACATATGTTGTGCACGAAGAAAGAAAGTACTTTTCTTCTTTTTCCAGTTTATCAAGATGTAATCTTTTAGCTTCTTCACCCATATTTTTATAATAATTGCAAAACATTATAGTTTAACAAAAATAAGAAATAATAATGTAAAAAAAAAATATATATATGTATGTAAGTTTATTAGGAATAAAATTCTAAGGGTTATGGCGTTTGTCCGATGCAAATCTGATCGGAGCTGTAGAAGCACAGCGAGCCTAGGGACCTCAAGACCAGCCGACCGGGCTTCATTCGAGGAAATAAAATAAATTAGACTTAAACAATAATGGATTTTAAAAGCCTAAAATCATTAAAGTATATACGCGATAGAGGACGCGAGGAAGCCATGTGCCACTCTAATTGGCAGTGTATTTTTAATTAAAAGGCAATTTTTTTTTCCTGTTTTTCTATTTTACCCTCCTCTTAAATGAAAAGATGACAAAAGTGAACATAACAATAACTGTACTCTTAAAGAGCTTTCCAACGACATGCATCATGAAGGGCATATACTATTTTAACTTTTGTACCCCCGTACCCCTGTGCATTAATTTGAACCATTTCAGATTTATACCTTCCCTGTGGTTGGTCACTACGACCGTGCCGAATTTTGTGCGGATCGGTTCAGCCGTTCAGGAGGAGTATGTGTCCAACCAAATGCAGAGTGTAGTATAAGAGCTTCGCTTCACTCAGCTCAATAATTCTTGTAAAAAACCAAAACACTTTTGGCCGATTTAAAAAAGGGGGAATTAAATTTGACAATAATTGGTTATAAAAGCATAAAATCATCGAAGTATACGAAATAGGATGTGAGGAAGCTATGTGCCACACTAATTGGCAAAGTATTTTATTTAGTTATAGATATTAGATAATTGTAACTTCTTGCTTTAAGTTAAGAGTTCAAGTAATAAAAACTTTAGCTCTTAATATGTAAGATTAATTTTTATAAATTATTAATAATTTAAAAATACATAAATGTTTATGGTTTCATATCAATTTAGTAATCATATGCTTTGCCTGGTTACCAATTTTCTCAATTAGTCCCTTAATTACAAATTTATGTTTTTTAAATGCTATTGATAATTTAATGCCTTATCTTAGGTATAGGCCTTAAATGTAATTTCTCCTCTTGCACGTTAGTTTCTTTTTTTGAAATACGAGTTTACATTATTACTGTTTATTGTCTGCAGGTACATTATATTCCGACGAGTGTGCCTGATGTTGTCGCTACTGTACCTAATGAGATCTGTGACTATGTACGTGACAGTACTACCTATGTCGAGCACTACTTACTACTGCAGTCCTAAAGCCAACAGTACGTCACCGCTTCTCGTAGCTAAAAGAGTCTTCCAACTCATCTCCGGCTTCGGCTTGTCAATTAATGGCAAGCACACATTTTGTGGAGACTACATATACAGTGGTCACACTGTCATACTATGCATGGCGTACCTCATAATTAAAGAGTGTAAGTATTGACCCTTTTTTTTAAATTTGTATGGATCAATTTTTGTTACATAAAGTTCTACAACATTTCAAGGGAGGTGCCATTTTTTTTTATTATTCGAGTTCGGAGCAATATGCACTTAAAAACCTCAATACAGTAGAACCTCGATAAGAAGTGTCTCAAGGGGATTAGGGAAACAGTCTTGTTATCGAGGTGCTCTTTTTGTTGAGGATCGTGTTATCAAGGCTATTTTGGCTATCAGTCGTGTTATCGAGGTTCGAGGGCAGGGTTTTCAAGTCTAGACTTGTTCAAGGTCGACCCATTCCTGTATAGAGTCGCGTTATTGAGTTTGACTTCTCAAAACAACTTGTTATAGAGGTTCTGACTTACGTTGTGAATTAGAAATATCCCTGTTATAGAGGTTGTTTGGATAATAATAGTCGCGTTATAGAGGTTAATTTAACATTATGTGTAATGACAATCTCAAGGGGATTTGAAAATTGCATTTGTAATTGAGGTTGTTGTGTTATTGAGGGTCGTCTAAGCGAGGTTCTACTGTATATGCATTTAAAAAGTGCGAAATATGCACATATCCCAAATATATGCACATATCCCAAATATATACACTTATTCCTCATATATACAGTCCAATAGGCAGCTTTATATTTTGAATAGTGTTATGCAATACAAGGGTTTAAAAATTCCCCCAAAACATGACATTTGAAGGTTAGATAGGAGAATACACAAGAATAACCACCAAAAATAGAATTATTGACTATAATTTAAAGAAAAGAAGAAGTTTTATTTCATATTACACAAATTTATAAAACAGAAACATGAGTTTGTTTTCACTACTAATATTTTTTCTAAATTTTCTATTTTGAAATTTCGTCTGCGATCGGAAATAAATGGGAAAATGTTCTCCTAACATCGTACGACACTACAGGAACATATTTCAATGCAGCGATGTTAGCTGGCGTCAGATCTTCTATATTATCTTTGGACTCTGCCCAATAATGCCCAATTAATTTTATTGCCCAATAATGCCCAATTTATGCATTTTAAATTTGAATTTCCAAATGACCTAATAGCTTCCATACATTATAATTTGTAAAGAAAAATCTCTAGGAGCAATAAAATAATAATTTATATAAAAATTCCATTTTTAAAACTGGTTTTATTTTCAACTTTTTTTGTTTTCTATATTCTTTACTTAAATTGTTTCCATGTGCAAAATTTGGGGAAGATTGAAAGACGGGAAGTGGTTCAAAATTGGGGTAATAGGTGTGGAATGAAACTTACAAAGTAATATAAGACCAGTAAAAATGATATGAAAAATCAAGAATTTGTATCTATAATTCATACCCTTAAATCTGAACTATCCTAACTCCAAAATTGCCAATTTTTAAATTTTATGTTGTGTGTATTAAATATTGTGTATTTTGGACTTAAAAATAACTTGGTTTTAACATAAGCTAGTTTTGATCTATGGCAACAAAATGTCTCTTATCTATTTATCAGAATTGCTTATAATTTTTTCTATATGTTTTTTAGACTCAAGAAAAAATAAATTTCTAGATATAATTAATAAACTTAATGGAGAGGTTGGATTTCTAATTTATTCCACATTTTTAAAAGCTAAATTGACAATGATTGTAAATTAGTATATTTATTTATTATCTACTTTGTATCATATTATTAATAATATAAGATGATTATTTTCAGATACACCCAAGAGAATGAGTATTGTACACTGGGTGAGCTGGCTGGCATCGTTCACTGGTATAGTGTTAGTTCTAATGGCTAGAGGCCACTATACCATAGATGTCCTTATAGCTTACTATGCCACTACAAGGACTTTCTGGATATACCACACACTTGCAAACTACCCTTACCTCAAGGTATTTTTTATAATTTATATCTCAAAATGGTTTTTCATAAAAAATTACCTATTACGTTAGATTGCAATTATTTGGTAGGATATTTACAAAGAAATAATTGTACAAAGTAATCAAAAGTTATCAAAGTTAGTGTTATACTTTCAATTAAAGCCTTTTAATACTTATAAAAGGCATTATTGTATTCATGGGCCCATATGAATATTTGTGGGGGTTTTGGCTAGGTTTTTTTGGCCTCCCCTGTTTTTTTTTTAGTTTTTAAATTTTTGAGATTTTAGGTGTGTTTTGAGGCCCTAAAAATCGAAGTCCAGTTTAGTGTGGTAGGTAAAAATATTGAAATAAAGTAAAATTCTTGAACAATTTTTAAAATTTTGATAAGTTGAGTTCGATTCTTTACTACTGAGCAAGAACGGATATATTATTATAAAAATCATGAAGTGTCTAATGTTAGAATAAAAAGATTTATTTAGTGCATCTATAGAACAAATTGACAATTTTAATCTTATTTAAATCAGCGTAAAAGACAACTACATTTTTATTCCTCCATTTTTAACTCATTTGATATTCAAAGGGACAGGAGTGAAGAATAGTTACTACAATTGTTTCAAGGACTGAAATTTTTTCTATGCAGTAATTCTCATCTATGTAAAAATATCTAATACATATATAATAAAAGAAATTAGTAAATACTTCAATTACTTTAAAAATAATGTATATGAAGCAGAGGTTCTGAGCAAATTCTGATACAAACTAAAGTACATAAGCAGAACATTTTAGTGTACGTTATACCAATGCATAAATTGTAAAAGTGAGCTTCTAATTTTTTCCTTTTAGACCCTACTTACCAATAAGAATCATTTAATAAGGAAACAACCCAAACTACTTACAATGCATAAATATTTTTCTTGAAAGTAAATCACCTGACTTGACTACAGAAATATATATTTTTCCTCTTTTCCTGTGGGGTGCCAATAGGCATGGGGTATATGATTGTATTTTGGAAAATTTAAGGTTTTATGAACCTTTTGGTGAAATTGACTAAGACTTAGTAAACACAGATGTAAGAGGAAAAGATCAAGTAATACATCTAGGAACAGAATTTTACAAAAATGTGGATTTTTTTTACAGGATTGTAATTACACTTACCACCATTAGAGATGTATCATAATTATGAAGCTATATTAGCTTCATATTGCCTTCACTCTGCTGGTTTGTTGAGGAATTATCAGGGACTGGGGTTTTCTGTGCCCCCATTATAAGCTAAGTGTAACGTTAGGCAAATATGCCACTGTATTTCAGGCAGAGATATATGCAATTCTGGCATGTTCTCAAATTATTCTAAGTTAGAATATCCCTGATAGACAAATTAATATCTACTCTGACAGCCAGGCAGCGATTAAACTGCTATGCTGGATGTACCAATACCAAGGTAGTTCATCTAAGCTAGTTGTACCAATGTAGTACATCTGAGCTCGTTGTACCAAGGAAGTTCATCCAAGCTGGTTGTACCAATGTTGTACATCTAAGCTTGTTGTACCAAGGAAGTTCATCCAAGCTGGTTGTACCAATGTTGTACATCTAAGCTTGTTGTACCAAGGAAGTTCATTCGAGCTGGTTGTACCAATGTTGTACATCTAAGCTTGTTGTACCAAGGAAGTTCATCTAAGCTGGTTGTACCAATGTTGTACATCTAAGCTTGTTGTACCAAGGAAGTTCATCCGAGCTGGTTGTACCAATGTAGTACATCTAAGCTTGTTGTACCAAGGAAGTTCATCCAAGCTGGTTGTACCAATGTTGTACATCTAAGCATGTTGTACCAAGGAAGTTCATCCGAGCTGGTTGTACCAATGTTGTACATCTAAGCTTGTTGTACCAAGGAAGTTCATCGAAGCTCGTAGTACCAAGGAAGTTCATCCAAGCTGGTTGAACCAAAGTAGTACATCTACTGCTTGTTGCCAAGTGCAAAAGAAGGGAACGAAGAGCATTAAGTAATCCAACAAGACACGGAATATTGCAATTGTAAATCAAAACAATGATTTAGAATTTATTTAATAATCAGTAATTACAATTTGCTTTTTATTGTTTTCGAGTTTACCGAAGGTAACGGAAGCTGTGTGAACATTCTGAAGAACGAAAATATTTTAAGTCTCTGATTTCAAAAATTCCAAGACAGTAACCTGTTTCAGACATCAGGACCATTTTTGGTTCCGTGTCTGTCTGTCTGTCTTTCAATTTTTGCAAAACAACATATCGTAAAAGCTTCACGTCCAATTTTAATAAAATTTGTATGGTAGGTCATAATTAGCCCATTGTTGGTCCAATACAAGTTTCAACCTTCTGCGCCCATTTGTTTCTCTTCATCATGCACATTAACATAATTTATTTACACCTACATCTTCAAAAGTACTCATCTGATTTTTATGAAATTTGGATGGTTTGTCCAAAGTAGACTGCAGATAGCACCACATTAATTTCAACCGTCTACGCTCTTCAACTTTTGCTTAATTGATACTTCAATTTGTGTAAAAAAATCAAAACAATTTTGACAGTTTTAAAAAACCGGGGGAACAATTAAACAAATTAGACAATATTGGCTTGTAGAACCATAAAATAAATAAAGTACGTTATAGAATGTGAGGAAGCTATGTGTCACACTAAATAGCTGTCTATTTTTTTTACAAATCTTGAAACGGCAAATTTGCCTGTTTTATTTTTTTTAAACCTGTTAATATCCGAATGCGAAATTCTAAAAAAAACAAGAAATAAATTATTATTTGCAGTTATAATAATTGGTAACTCTTGATGCACATAATCTTAGATTCTGGGAAGTAAAATTTTATGGAAGTCATAAAAAGCTCCTTTCATAAGTGGTTGTGGTTGGGTCTAATCTATTGAGGAAATAATAAATGCACACTTTTGCGATATTTCACCCCTCCTTAAGTAATTTTCAAGCTGAAGATGAAGTTTAATTTTGATGGTTTTAAGAAATCCTTGTACAGTAGAACCTCGCTTACACGACCCTCAATACCACGGCAACCTCAATTACAAGTGCAATTTTAAAATCCCCTTGAGATTGCCATAACACATAAGGTTAAATTAACCTCTATAACACGACTATTATAATCCAAATAACCTCTATAACACGGATGTTTTCCAATTCACAACGTAACTCAGAACCTCTATAACAAGTCGTTTTGAGAAGTCAACCTTCAGTCAACCTGAGGTCGATCTTGAACAATTCTAGACTTCAAAACCCTGCCCTTAACCTCTATAACACGACTGATAGCCAAAATAACCTTGATAACACGACCCTCAACAAAAAGAGCACCTCGATAACAAGACTGTTTCTCTAATCCCCTTGAGACACTTCTTATCGAGGTTCTACTGTACATACATATATGTATGTAAATAAATGTACATGATCTCAACGTTTTGAAGGGCTACTCCTTCGTTTAAAAATTAAACTTCAAAACCAATCATATTCGAACTTATGTAAATTTGTTAATGAAAGAATATGAATCATTGAAAGACTAAAACACACTGAGTTCTGAGATCTAACTGCTGTAGTAGCCTCGTAGTAATTGGGGGAGTTGAGGTGAAGGTTTACTTTATGAAAAAAATCCTGTTGTGAAATCAGATAGTGTACCATGTTTTGTATGAATTCAAAAATGTGGGAAACGAATTCCTAAATTATTTTAATAAATTATTCAGGATAAAAACTGTTCTCTATTAAGCAATTTGTCCGTACTAACTATATTATACTTTTATTTTATTTTTCAGCAAGCAAGTCCGAACAACATGCTTTCGAGAATATGGTGGTTCAAAGCGTTCCAGTACTTCGAAGGGAACGTCGGAGGAGTTGTTCCTTGTAAATTCAACTGGCCTCTTCCGTGGCCTCGGAAGTTTCACGCAAAACATCCTAACAGGGACAGTTAGTACATCCTCACACTACTCTCAGCCGCGTGTGTTCGTGTGTAACGCTCGATCACGTTATCACTGATTCGGCACTGCGTTTTTAGCCTAGGCTGTTATGTCATTAGTGTGTGCGTTATTATCACTTTTACCATGTGCCGATTTATTCTCTGATTTTTTTTTATATTATGAATAAATTATTTAAATATTTCGATGCTACTTAAAAAACGCATCGTTTAAATTCATTCTCTAGCCCGACTTATTAGTGAAATGTTTAGTTTTTTCTCTTTTTTCGAGTTTTCTTCCTTATTCGCATAGCAGAATGACAGGAACTGCATACGATGTTTCTTGTGTGTTATGTGTAAACCGATGTAAAGGGGAAAAGAAAACATATTTGCATTTTGTTTCTTCTGTTTTATTCTGTTAAGAAACTGAGTTAGAGATGAAAGCAGCCCCAGGGTAACGAGGACAGTGCCGGGGTCCCCCGTCCAGAGGGGTTATTTGTTAAACGAAGACAGAAGACTCTTGAAGTCTGAATGACAAGAATCCTCTCTACCGTTAAAGGATTTGTCTTAACAGTTAGGTGCTCTCCCTCTGTGTCTTTTCATCTGTGATATGTATTTAAATATAATTTATCTATTGTTACGGATCTTTTTTTATTATTATTATTATTACTATTATTAATAGATATAAACCTCTGATACGAGGACTGTATGTATAAAATATTATCTCTTTTTTGAATCGTTAGAAAATTTAATTATATTATGAAATTATCGTAAGTTTTATCTGTATAAAACTTGATGTAGAAAGTCAAATAGTGATTATGAAGCAAGTGCGAATATTTTCTCCATATTAAAGACTTTTTTAAAAAAATATATTTTGTTTGGTGTCTCAGAAAAATTAAAAAGTAAAAGAACCACATAGAAATGATAAAAGAATCTCAATTTTCCCAAATACTCAATTGAAGGGAGAAGTTGGAAAACTAAACACTTGTGGTTTTTTATTTGATTAATTTTTTTTCTGTACTACCCAGAATTATAATGAAATTATTTTTAATTTTTTGGATTGTGGATGATTGTTGTAAAAGATTATATATTTGATATTTGTGTACAGATGTAATTTTTTTTTTAAAAAAAATAAGTCTTTATGAAATCTAAATCCAAGTGCCAGGCCTCGCTTTGTACCACTTGTTAATTATGTAAAATTTAATATATTTATTTCTTTTATAAATATTATATATTAAAAAAAAAATAATAATAAAAAAAAAACTTGTAAAGGTCAAATCTGAATTAGAAATATATATATAAAATAATATTATTTTAGTGTTCACCATTGGGTAATTTTAGATTTTTTTGTATAAATGATTGTATATAATAATTATTAAAAAAAATAAAGAAAAAAAAAATATTGTATCATATTTGGAGAATATTGAATATTTTGTACAGGTTTTTTGTCCATAGATAATTTAGTGGCTGTTATCATTTGTACAGGTATCAAAGTGATCTTCATGTTTCTAGAGTTTTCATTTTTATCTTTGTTTTTCACAAAAAAATAATTTAAATTATTGTTACTAAAAAGTGTTGGACTGATGGTTAAGCGTTTCTACTAATATTATATATATATATATATATATATATATATATATATATATATATATATATATATATATATATATATATATATATATATATATACGCACTGTTAGTTTGTAAGTTGTTAATCAACTTTATATTGAGTCAAAGTTTTTATTTATGTTAAACTGAAAAATGAACTTATCTTAATACAATTTTTTTTAAATGAATAAAAATAACATACTAGTTATGATAAGTAGCTAAAATTTTATTTTTTGAACAAAATGATGATTAGAATAAACAATATTTTGTTGGAGTTTGAAATGATGATATGACCTGATAAATTGCATTTTGCATTAATGTATTTGCTCTGAGGTCCTGCATAAAATGGAGTACATTTTATTATGAGAGAAGCCATTGTTCAGTATTTATAATGAAAATTAATGATTATTTTAAAAATAAAAAATAAAATAAAAGTATTATTTTATTAAAGAAATATTACAAAATACCTATTTAAAAATAAAATTTTAATTATATTTTTTATTAAATTCTTATAAAAATTAATTTTATTTCTTATTTTTTTTCTATATAATATGTATTTATTTTTGTTTTATTTTAATTTGACATTTTATATATATATATATATATATATATATATATATATATATATATATATATATATATATATATATATATATATCAGCAATGTAATACCGTGTTTTTGCACACTGCAATAAGGTACACAAATTGTGTAGTGAGAGACACCAAGGGATGTGCCACGCAAGCGTGACACATAGGAACTGTTCCAACATTAGACTACACGTCACACAGATGTTGGCTCGGCATTACGCCATGTCCTGCATCGTTTCGTCGCGTCCGACTCATCTGTGTGACGTGTAGTCTAATGTTGGAACAGTTCCTATGTGTCACGCTTGCGTGGCACATCCCTTGGTGTCTCTCACTACACAATTTGTGTAATATATATATATATATATATATATATATATATATATATATAAATATATATATATATATATATATATATATATATATATATATATATATATATATATATATATATATATATATATATATATATATATATATATATATATTTGTAAATCGATAAACAATTATTTTTTTCAATGGTGTTTTTTTTTGTACATTTAGGGCAAGGTACTTTCCCCATTTCTTTTTGGTGTGGTGAATTTAATTTTTTTTTTTTTTTTTTTTTTAGAATAATAATTAAATCCAATTATAGGCAACAGGTTTTTTTTTTTTTTTTGTTTTTTTTAATATTTAGTGAGATATTTAACCCTCAGGTGCGTGGGGTCTAATACAGACACGAGGAGGCGCGGACCCCTGATAGCACTTAATCTGTTTTATATGCCCACACAACAGGTAAAATAAATATCAACTTGAAATAATTTTAGCAAAATATTATGACATATTTAAATCAGTTTTATTGTTTTATTTTTTTTTTAAATTTATAAAATACCGTTGTTTAGTCTCATAGTTTATTAGCACAAAATTAGTTAGTCTCAATTATAATTTTTTTAATTTTTTCTGTATATTTTTATTATTTTATTTTTAATTTCAGGTACCATATTAATTTATTTTGTATTATATGTATAAATTTAAATAAAAGTGGGTCCCCTGTCAGGACAATATGGGCACAGAATTGAAGTATAATCACATACGATGTCAAACAGTGACTGATTCTCTTGATAAAAGCAAGAAATGTAGCTAGAAAAATCCCTATCTTCCAATCGCATCCACATCTATCTCAATTTCACAGTTATATCTCAAATTTATGCCTCACAGGACTAGCGTTGGGACAACCGACTAGAAAAAACAACCGAATGAATAAGTCGATTCCGGAAAAAACAGTCGATTGAATTCAATCGACTAAAAACAGTCTCATAGCGGGTATAGGGTATACGAATAAAGATATAGACCGAGACTGAACCCGCAAGTCGAATGTTTCAATCGAATGTTTTTTTTTTATATAGGAGCAGTACGGTGGAGGCCGTAAAGGCCTCAGAGCTGAGGGGGGTGAGAGTGAGAAGGCGCTTGACACTCGTTATCTCGTCCCAAACTACAGCCTGCTACAACATCGTTTTCATTCGAATGAAAAAATATAGACTGAGACTGAATCCAGTCGACTTTTTCATTCGAATGTTTCATTCGGATGTGTTTTGGTTTTGGGTAGGGGAAAGGAACGACGGTGAAGGGCTCAGAGCGGAGGAGGGGTGAGAAGGTGCATAACACTCGTTATCTCGTTATACACACGTCCACATATACACGTCCGAATTACAACTAATACAACTCCAAACTATAGACTGATATCAGTCGAATGAAAACTAGATATCCACAACCGAATGAATGAATATTTTGAAACAACCGTTTAGTCAACTGTTTTCAATCGATTAGTTCCCAACGCTACACAGGACCGCGCATTCCCGAGGGTTAACTTTTTCTTTTTTCCCTTAACCCATGAGGATTACTGTTGTAGGTTAACTTAAGAAATAATGTGGGGGTGTAGGATACCAATGTTAAAATTGATTTTTGAAATAATGGTGAGTCTGAGTTTTCAATTCAGCATAGTTTACTTATTCATAGTAAAATAAAATCCAATAAAGTGAATTTTATCTGTTTATTATGAACAAAAAACACATAAAAGCTGGTATTTTATACAGAATGGGTTCAGGTTACAACCAAATAAAGTAGAATTGTAACAGGTGTGTCCCCCACCTTATTTATTATGGTTTTTTGACAATGATCTGAGCAATTGCTCTTTTAATGTTATTTACAATCACCCAATTTTTCTTACTTCAATAATTAATTAATTATTAATTCATTAATATTAATTTGATTGTATAAGATCATCAAAAGATGCTTTAATGATAATGAAATATTAGACTTCCCATATTTTTTATATTTAATCTTAATTAGGACAATTTAGATTTGCAAATTGAAATAGCTATGAAACATACTAACAATTTCATATTATTTAATAAATTTAAAATAAAAAGTTTGTTTTATTTTTTTTTTTTTTTGAAGTGTTATTATAAAATAATGGTAAAACTAACATAGGAATAATTGATTGTTTAGAACTATTTTTAACATAAAACTAACCCTACAATTCACTCTTTGTATTTGACAAGTTAAAAAATTCAAAATGTAAATGAATAATTAATTATAGTAAGTTAGCAGCAGATGATTTTTGTTGTATTTCTTTTAGGACAAGATCAATACTGCACAGTGGCGTAGCTAGACCATTGGGGGCCCCCCGCAAGAAATTTTTGGGGCCTCTTGCCAAAGAAAATCGATGTGCAAAAAAAAAAAAAAAAAAAAAACCTCTTGCGTTCAGGATTGGGGACTCCCCTCGACATTGGTACAAGGATAGTAATTCCAGTTATTTCTGTATTTGGGGGCCCCCGACAACCGCGCGGGCCCATAGTTACGCCACTGACACTGCATTAGGTCATTATAAGATAGAAGAATTACTCGTCGACTTGATATTCTTCTGGGAGGACCCCCGACCCCCCCCCCCCCAATAACTAACTTCAGACGACCCCCATGACTTATAGTAAGATATTGTACTGCAGTAAGCATCAGCATAACATTTTCTAACGAATACGTTCTAAACACAGTTATTGTTACTTGGGCGCGGAGATTGTTTTTTTTTGAGGGGGGGGGCTACTTTGATAAATAAGTAGTACCCTTTTCTTGTTTCCACGACAAACCCCTCCCCCCTCCAATCTAAACTGACTTAGAATGTGCCCCCTCCAGACCTAGCCGCTGGATACGCCACTGGTTACTCCCCCTATGTTGTTTTAGAATAAAAATATCTTTGACTAAATAACTAATAATAAAAAGGGATGTTTAGTCCAATATACTTTGGGACAATGGAATATCACATTTCTGTTTTGATAAGGGGAGTAACAGTCTAAAGAAGAACACTCCGTACACCTTCTTCAGATTGTTACTCCCCTCTGTTTTTTTCATAAGAGGAGTAACAATCTAAAGAAGTGCCAGTAAGAGTGTACAGTGTACAACGACTCTGCTACGTTAATCTCTGCAGCTGGTGGTGTTAGTATATTGAAATAAATACTTATAATATCATTGAGAGAAATGAGCTTATAGAGCTCTTTCTTAAGGTACTTTAAACAATTTATGTGATATTTGTTATGACTTCCTTTATGACTTTGTTACAAGCTAATTTAAAAATGTCTTCACTATATGATTTTCTCTATAATTAGTCATGGAAAATCATATTGTCAGTCACAAGCAATTAGAACCTTCCTATTTTTGTTATGTTTTTTCATGTGATTTCAAAATATGGTAGGTTTTTTTAGGCTACTTTTATAAAGTGAAGGTTATATTTCACTTGTTTTTTTTGTGTGTTCAAAGTTGTTTTTTGTTTCCTTTAAATTAAAAGTTTCACCCCCAAATCACAGAATTTATGTCAAAAAATGTAAACAAAAGAAAAAAACAAACATGATTTTCAATACGATTTTTGTGTATGATTTAGTCACACGACAAAATCTCACGGAGTAAAGTGGCCTTTAATAAAATAATACTTACAAATAAAACTTCAAGGTTCAATTTAAACTAATCTATAACAATAAAATTATTTCTAGAATACAATGTTTGTTTTGAGTGTAATTATTGCTGTTATGAATACATAGATTGATGTGGTGTTAACTATTTTTATTGATGTCTTAGACTCAATTTTACTTACAGATTTTATCAAAACTAATATTTATTAGTTAAAGCAACACGTGTTTTATTGTGAACTAAACTAATGCACCGATTTTTGTTTTTTCTTACAAAGAATTGTTCTGGTTTGATTATTGGTCTAATAACTCTTAAATTGGAAAAATAAAATGCAGTAGGTCAAGAAATAAACGTAATTTATACTCAGTGGCGGATTAAAGGGGGGGGGCGGGGGTGGCGACCGCCCCCCCCTTGATTACACTTTTTTCCAACGACTACCAAATTTCATATTAGAAATGCATAAAAACGCTGTTTTGAGAGGTAATATTTTCAAAATTTTCCGAGGGTGGACCCTCGGCCCAGCAATATATCCTCCCCCCCCCCCCCCCCCCAATAATAAACTTCTGACGACGCCAGGCGTCCCGGAGTTGTCCCGGTTTTGGACTTTAAATCCCGAACTTGTCTCCCGAAAACACTTTTCGGGACACCAAAATGTCCTAGTTTTCAATAGAGACGCCGATAATAGATTAATTCGTTAAAACAAATCCACATATTCTGATAATTTATTTTATAAAATAATTTATAGATGCTTAGTTTTAGCAAAATGTTTGTTATTGCCAATCTGAATCAACCGCATTTATTCTAATCAAAATAAGTACGAGTATTTGCTTTGATTCGATGGTCATCAAATAGATATAATAAATTATCTAAATTAATTTACTTAATTTAACTATTTTTTTCTAAATATAAAATTAGGTCCGTTGTCATGGGGTTAACGGCTCGTAGATATATAAAACGAAAATATTAAAAATACCCGTTTCGCTTCCGAGCTTACCGAAGGTAACAAACTGTAATAAATTTTCGTTCTCAAGAACGAACATTTTTTTAGGTATTTTATACAAAGGGATTGATTAAGTGCACAACTTTTATTTTGTTACAATAACTATACTTTTAAGTTTGTATTATATTTTTTTTTAAAAATTTACTTGTGTTCATGTTCATACTTGTTTTCCAACAAACTACACCATATACTTAATCGAGCCAAAAACGACCCTTTTGTGACTAAGTATTAAAATAAAATTTTACCTCAGAAATGCATTTAAGCGCTGTTTTGAGAGGGCATATTTTCAAATTTTCCCGGACCCCCCGCTATATGCACCATACAATAATTAACTGCTACCGACACCTATGACTTACGGTTAAGATATTGTACTGCAGTCGGGGGGGGAGGAATCCTGAGAACTCCCCCCCCCCCCCCCCCTTTGCCTTAGGGCTTTCCATACTCTCGAAACCCCTTGGAGGGTCAGATCGCCACCCCCTAGATGACACCCTTAATCCGCCACTGTTTATACTTGGAGGGTGTTAGAAAAGGCTTAATTAAAGACCTACGTAGGTTGTCATGTTGGTTATGTTATGTCAGGAAGCTGACATTTACTCATCATTTACTGTTAATGGTCAAGAATTTTTCTTTATTGACCTTTGTTTCAGTCATCAACTTTACTCAAATGGGCCAGTCCCATTAAAAATTATCTGACTAGAAAGTTGTGTGGGTTTTCATAATTTTAAACGGAAACTAGGACAAATTTGAATGAAGTAAAATAACATTTATCTACTTACGGCAGCAAAATTAGGCATTGTTGTACTGTTTTCAATCTGCAAAATGTCATTTTTCTTGATTCTATTGTAACATCAAAAAAAACATGCAGCAAAATATCAAAGTGTCAGCCAAATAGCAAACAGGCTGCCAAATTTTAGGAAAAAGTTACTACATCTCAGGTTATGAACTCTCCCACATTGTTCATTTAAAAATTATAATAATAAAACTAATATTATTATATTACAGTGATTATTTTTAAAAAATCGCTAAAAAATGAGATAAAAAACAGCTGTTAATAAAAAAGTGGCAACACTGATTGTTTTTTCTTAGTTTTGTTTTAACTTTCGAGTCATCAATTCGATTTTTACAACTTTCATTGCTTTAAATCTTTTATCTATCAAAAAAGATGATTATAATTTAATAGTTTTCTGTTATAATTTTGATAAATTTGTTAATTAGGTTTTTGAAGTTTAAATAAAAATATGGATGATAATGTTGTGCAAGACGTTGAAGACTTGTTTGATAACACGCCACCCGATATTGCAAATATTGCAACATCATACAAGGAAAGTTTATTGCCCTCTAAATCAGGTACTAAAATCTTTAGTGTAATTTTTCTGCCGTTAGTAGATAAGATATTGTATGTAACTATGCAGCAAAGGAAACATTCCTGACTCGTTTAAAGATTACCTGCTTCGGTTACACCTCAGCAGGTAATTAACGTTTTTGTGCCTCGGCTTCGCCTCATCAGTAAAATAGTAAATTTCCTGCCTCGGCTTCGCCTCAGCAGTAAATTTGTTTAGCCTATCCTCGTCTTTGGCTCGGAACTAAAACTTAAAAAACTTGTCAGCAAAATTCCATTTTGCTGCCTAGTGACGTAAATAACTATTATTCAGACAGAAAAATCTAAAATATAACTACAAAGTAAAAATTAATATCATTAAAATATTACATTTAACAATTATCATGTGTAAGAAGAAATAATTATTATTTTTCAAGCACTATTTCAAATTTGATTTGAGGTACAATTTTTGTTATCAATTTTTAGCCCAATTTCTAACTTCTTAAAAAGCTGGAATTTTCACATACTTTGTATTTCCAAGTTAATCAAAAACATATTAAAATCTACATAAATATTATTTATTAATAAAATGAATTAATTTTTATGTAAAAAAAAAAAAAAAAACTCCAATTGTTATAAAAAATTTCAAAGTTGATTTTTTCCAAGTTTTATACATATAACTACATAGATTATGATTATCTATAATCTATACTGTAAATTTTACAAAGCATGAAATTCTTTAACCTATATAACTAGTAGTACCAATACCATCAGTCCACACTATTAACTAATTATAGATTATCTCACTCTGCTAATTTATTTTATTTTTTTTTAAATTTACTTTTGAACATTATTTTTTTTAATTTTTATGTCTTCCTTGGAGCTACCAATTTTTGTTTTAAATTTCTCCGATTTATCTTTTAACATGTTGGGAATTGTATTTAAAAAAACTAATTATTAAAAAAATAATTTTAATTTCAATTTTTTTTTTTAAATTTAATTTAATTTAAAAAAATCATTGTAGTTTTTAATAATATTTGTTGCATTGTGAACATTACTAGTTTGTGTGCAAAATGTTGTGTACAAATTCAATTTTTTTTTTTCTCTTATTGATGTTTTACACATTGATTTTATTATATTTTTTAAAAAAAGAGAAATTTGATGTATTATTATTATAAATATTTTTATTTTTTTAAATTAATTTAATTTATTAGAGTATAGATTGGAGGTTTTAAGGATATTTACAAAAAAAAAAAGTTTAAATGAAATGTTAATTTAATAAAAAAAAAAATCTATCATCAATTATTCCTTGCATTTAAATTTTCTAGAATAGAAGTGTAACTGTACTTTGAATTATTTTATCGTTCTTATAAACTTATTTCCTGTATTTTATTTATTTTTAATATAAGGACTAACTTTTATCTGAGATCCATGATAAAAATAAGAACTATAGTTCCACGATTTAAGAATTCAATCAGAACTAAATTTCCAGTGATTTAAACCAATTTATGATTATAGATCCCATATTGCAATTGAATGTCACATATTATAAAAATATCTAATTCTAGTTAGTTTTAATTTTATCTACTTGAGTGCCAATTAAAATATAAAAATACATTATCCCAAAAGGGATTTTATATATTTACGCATTTATTACGACATTTATTATTATAAATTTATTTAATTATATATTTTATTTATTCTGGATGTTTTGAAGCTATATTTAAAATTTAAAAAATTGTTAATTTTTAATTTATATAAATGAAATACATTATTAAACATATTAGTATTTCTATAATAGCTTGGCAATGGTATGAATTCTTATAATCATTAAATTTTATTATAAAACATGCATCCATGGTGGGAAGAAAGATTTTGCTTCCCAGCTTACCAAAGGTAACAAAAGCTATGTGATCATTTCGAAGAACGAAAATATTTTAGGTCTCCGATTTCTACAATTCCAAGACAGAAATCCGTTACTGTCATCAGGGAAAATTTTTGGTTCTCTGTCTGTCATTCGATTTTTGCAAACCAACATATCTTACAACCTACTCGTCCAGTTTTAATTAAATTTAGATGGTAGGTCATAATTAGCCCATTATTGGTCTCATATAAGTTTAAACCTTCTGCGCTTATTTGTTTCTCTTCCACATGTGTACAAACATACATTTATTTTCAGCTATAGCTTCAAAAGTACTTATCAGATTTGTATGAAACTTTTACAGTTTATCAAAAGTAACCCGCAGATATCCCTAGATTAATCTGAACAGTCTGCGCTCTTTAACTTTTCCTAAATTGATACTTTAATTCTTGTAAAAAATTAAAACAATTTTTACAGATTTAAAAAAAAGCAGGGGAAACAATTAAACAAATTAGTCAATAATGGCTTGTAAAAGCATAAAATCAATAAATTTCGTGGATAGGATGCGAGGAAGCTATGTGACACACCAATGTGCAGTATATTTTTAAAGTCAAACAAACTATTGGTGTTTGAAAGCATATTAATAAATTATTAGTTCCAGTAATAGAAACAATCTTAATGACGTAGCTTATCAACGGTAAAAATCAGTAATTTGGAAGATCAATTCCCTTGTTATGATACAGCTTCCCCTAAAAATTCTAAATTGCTATACCGATGTCTTTGCAAGAGACATTGGATAAAACAGATCTATAGATGAGGAAGCTCTTTTTTAACCAAGAAAGAGTCGCTGAACGTTCAGCACTGGGTCTTAGCTAACTCTTGTTCAGTTAACAAAATAGCTGTGCCATAAAGGGATCCTTAGAAAAACTTTTCTGAACAAATGGCAACAACTTTTAGAAGTATCCATTCAGTTATATTGAAGTAGTTTTTTCAAAGATTAAAAATGTTATTTTTTAATAAAAATAAAAATGGAATGAATAAAAATAATTTTACTTTTTAAATAATGTAAAATTTCACAAAAAAATTCATTCATATTACTCCTTAAAAGAGCTGTTTATTAATAATTAATTAAACCTACAAAAAATTAAATAATTAATTATTACAACAACCATTTTTGATGATAACTGATAACCACATTCATGAATTTTGCTTATACTACAAAAAACAAAAACAAAAAAAAATATGTGTGAGACTCTCACGCATTAGAAGTGAAACTTAAGTTCTAGATACAGTTGATTTAATGCATTGCTCTCTTTGCATTTGTTGACCATTTTATTATTTCAGGAAAGAAATGCTTATGTGGAATTTAATCGAAAAATAAAATTTTAGCAAATAATGAAGAAAAAAACTGAAAACAACATTAATATATATATTATATTATTATAATGTATATAATATTGCGCTTATATAGCAATTCTGTGTATTGAAAAATTATCTACCTCCGTGGTGCAATGGTTAGCACTCTTGCCTGCTGAACTAGAGGTCGGTGGATCAAGACTTGTCCAAGTGAAAGATTTTTTACAGGTAAATCAACTACCGACTTAAACCGGCAGTTGATTTACCTGTAAAAAATCTTTTACTTAGACGAGTCTTGAAACACAAACTTCATTGCGTTTGTTTTATTCAAGCCTAAAGAAGTTTCACTTCAAAAAGAATTAGCCTAAAAATCATCAATTGCTCAGAACATATTGAAAGCTTTAAAATGTTTACTTACTATATTTTGTGATTGAGCTTAAATAACCCAATACATTTTTCTTGATTAAAAACATGTTTATTATTTTTTTTGTTTTTGTTTTAAATCATCCAATCTATACTCTTATCTTATAATCTTTTTGTATTTTTAAATCTAATTTTTTATTTTTTGTAATGGTTTTATTATTTTTTTTTTACATTTGACGTGTAAAGAAAACAAAAACCTGCTGTGATGTACCCCCAGTTTTTAGAGAAAATAGATTTAGTCAATGTCTTTTTATCTTGCCTTCCTAAGTCTCAGCTGCATGTTTTTCGGTTATCCTCCGAAATCTTGCGCATTTCAGATTTATTATATAGTATGTGAAAAATAAAAAAATTGTTTAAAAAAAAAAAAAACCAATTAGATGAAGAAAAAAAAGTTATTTTTTTAATATATTTGTACATTTGCAAAAATAATGAAATTAAATCAAAATATTACTAATCAAATTATGTAAAAAAAAAAAAAAAAAGAGGAAAGAAAAATAATTTTTATCCCTATTTATAAATTTATAAAGGAAAAAGACTTTAGAGCTTTTATTTATATATTTCCTTTATATTAAGTTATATTTATAGTATTTATAATGTGAACAGAAATTTATATTTATATATTATATTTAATGTAGGTTTAACTTTTTTATTTTAATTTATTAATTTTTTTTTTTTTTTGTGTCACTCCTGAAAATGACAACTTATTTGAATAAGAAAAAAATGAAGTATTTGTTTTATTATAAAAATATATATATATATATATTTAAAAAAAAAATTGGAAAAGTGTGTTAAGGGTAAATTATATATTTGAAGGGAGTCATAGATAAATTTGAAGCACTGTTTTGATTTTTCTATTTATTTGTTTTTTTTTTAATTGAATTTTTTAAATGTATTTTTATTGTAATCTGTGGAAATTGAACATTTTATATTAAGATTCATTTTCAGACTTAAAAAAACAAAAAAAAACAGAAACACTAAAATTTTATTAAGAAATGAATAAAAAAAATACAGAACATATTATATTTCCTAATTTTGGTACTTTTTTACTGTAGCACACTCTTATATCTCCCTGTCTTAATACAGTAGAACCTCGATAATTCGGACCTCTAAAATCTGGAGCCTCGAAATTCCGAATTGCTTACTGAAAAATTTAATAACTAGAAATTCTATAAAAAAAAAAAAAAAATCCGAAAGGTGAAAGTGGGACATCTCTTGCAAAAAAGTATGGTGTGGGGTCATCTAAAACGAAAACGAGATAGCATACTGCGATATGAGTCAAAGCTAGATTCTGAAGAGGGGTCAAAAAACCGGAAAACATTACGAACAGCAAATTATACCTTTTAGAAGATGCGTTAAACATATGGTTTACTTAAAGAAGAAGCTCAGGCGCACCTTTATCAGGTCCTCTCGTCTGCGAAAAAGTTGTTTTACAGCATATTCGAAAATTCGGTAATTCGGACAGTGTCTGGACCCAATTAGTCCGAATTATCGAGGTTCCACTGTAGTTATTTTGACAAAGGAACGTATACAGTGTAGTATATATTCCTTAGTCTAAATTCACACCTTTTTATCCTTCTGTCTAATAGAACATAGTACATATTATATATTCCTTAGTCTAAATTACTATTAAGACAAAGAGATATTTAGTCTAATGTTCCTTTGGACAAAGGAATATGAAACTTGTGCGTTTAAATGTGGTAATATTCCTTAATCTAATTAACTATTAAGACAAAGGAATATTAAATATACGCTAAGATAACTGTAGAACTCATTGTCCTTCAGTTTTCTGTATAAGTAGTCCAGTCAAATGGTGCAAAAAATGGGCTCGAAGTGGAAAGTTCTGGTGTAATTGATTTTAGTGGTTTATTTTATGTTTTTGGGGGTGCTGAACACAAATCTGAAGTTGTCCAACAAAATTTCCCCCCGCAAATATGAGAAATCGTCAAAAACAAAATTATTTTTGTTGTTTTCCGCTTATAACTTGCAAAGCAATCTATTCACGCAAAATGTGGTCCAGTAGTAAAATATAAATTAGAAAATAACCTTCAATTTATGTCTATGACATTTTTTTGTACGTCATATGGTTTTCACGAAAATGGGAGTTGAAATATCGGGAAAATCGGTAATTTATGAAAAAAAAAATCAGTTATGCACCATGATTTAACGAGTTAATTTTCAAAGAAATCTAGGTATTATTGGCTTATGAAAATATACGAAAATTTTGGTTTAGAATTTGGATGGGTGTTAAAAATAATTTGTTACACAGGGGTAATAGTATATACCCTTCAAGATGCATGTCATTGGAAAGCTCTTTAAGAGTACATTAATTGTTGTTATGTACACTTTTGTCATATTTTTATATAAGAGGGGGGTAAAATGGGAAAAAAAAACATATTTTTATGCTATTATTGCGTTTTTTTTCCATTTTACCCCTCTCTCATATGAAAATATGACAAAATTGTACCTAACAACTATTACTGTACTCTTAATTAGCTTTCTAATGACATGCATCTTGAAGGGTACATACTATTTTGTCTTTTGTACCCCGTACCCCTGTGTGTTGGCTCATTAAATCATGGTGCATAATAGGTTTTTTTTTTTTTTTCATAAATTACCGATATTCCTGATTTCAACTCCCATATCCGTGAAAACCATATGACGTACAAAAAAATGTCATAGACATAAATTAAAGGTTATTTTCTCATTTATATTTAACTAATGGACCACATTTTGCGTGAATAGATTGCTTTGCAAGTTATAAGCGGAAAACCACAAAAATAATTTGGTTTTTTATTTTCTCATATTTGCAGGGGGAAATTTTGTTGGACAACTTCAGATTCGTGTTCAGCACTAAAATCAATGTTACCAGAACTTTCCACTTCAAACTACCATTTGACTGGACTAAAGATTTAGTTTCACACATGATAATACTCAATCTGAAAATAGCGTTATAAAATTGTCTCAGTAGTCTCAAAGTCTTGGAGAGACAAACACACAAAGCTTTGAGACTTTTGTAGGGCAGACTATTGTTTATTTCCTCAGATTACATTAATTGTATATTTACCTTTACCTATTTCCTTCCTTGTGTGACTTAAAAATGTATTTAATAAGAACACTACTACAAACTCTTTCTTACTTTATCAGCAGATGTTTGGCTTAGCCATGCTGAAGAAGAACGGTTAAAGTTGCTTCCTGCTTCCCCTATAAAAGGTTATCACTAGGGCTCGGATCGATATGCTTTATGCTCGATAGATATGCTCGAAAAACCCATAATATGCGTTTAAATATGCAGAATATGTTCGAAAAACACTTTTTAAAACTATAGAGAGGACGGTGAAATGGAAAAATCATCGTATATCTTTATATTTGAGAAAAATATAGAGAATTTGAATAAAAACAAAGTATTTAGATGAAAAACCACAAGAATATGCATTTATATGCTTTTCTGGAAACAGCCGTTTTATGCATTTATATGCTCGATAAATTTAAATTCTGTTGGTCCCAGAAAGGTGAAAATTCCACCAAAAGGCTTCTTTCAATGAGTATTTTTTATTTATTTTATTTATTTATTTACTGTGGTTACTTACAGAAAGTTTCACAAAAATCAAGGCATTTCATGTCAGTTACATCTGACAATAATACTTAAAAGCTAAATAATAAATAAATTAGAGTTAAAACTTAAAAACTAGTATCACAGATCTACATACTATACAAAACTTAAAAGCTAAAATGTTATTTACTTTTTAACAAAATTCAATATCAATATAACTTAAAACCAATATCACAGTACCTAAACCTAATGAGACTAATTAAAAAGTTAACAAAACATAAAAACTAAAATATTGATAAAAACAACACAGAAACTACACAGTACATGAATGTTCTAAAAATTCTTCAATTGTATAAAAAGCATTATCAATTAACATTTTTTTTAATTTTATTTTTAAATAAGTTCACTGGCAAACTTAAAGTCTGGTAACTAATTTTATTTAAAACTTTAACACCTATGTAATCAAAGTGATTATTGGTGAAAGCCAACCGATTGGAGGGAAGAGGTATTTTTTTACAGTTTCTATATTCTTTTCTATCCACATCCTCTATCTTACTTTTCATCTCCAAGGCAACAGCTAAAATGTAGATACCTGTTAGCGTCAGTACTTGCAATTTCTTGAAAAGAGGCCTACAACTCTCGTTCCACCTGGCTCCGCCTATAATACGTAGGGCTTTTTTCTGAACAAGAAACACTTGATTCGTGTGAGATGAGCTACCCCAGGCAGTAACACAGTAAGTAATCACTGAGTGGAAGTGGGCAAAGTACACTTTGAGAACAGTGTCAGTGTCAAGACTTTTTCGAAGTTTTCAAAGAAGGTACACAGTAGAAGACAGTCGCTTTACTAGTGCATCACTGTGGGGCTTCCAACTTAGTTTAGAATCTATAAGAACTCCAAGTACTATTCAGGAAAAAAATATGCTCAAATCCGAGCCCTAGTTATCACTTTCTGTGGGTCTGTCCGTGCCGTAAGTTGATTAGTTATACAAAGTTTTGTTAAATTGGGTTTGTACTTAGCCTCTGTGCACACTGAAGAAACAAGTTTCATGAAAAGTGAAACTTTAGCATCATAAAAACACTTGATTTAAAACATACAGAAAGGAGCACATTGCATTTCTTGAAACTATATTTTCATTTGGTTTCATGAAATATGTTTCACGCAACCAAAAAGTCAGGTTTCGTCTTAAACCAAGTTGCAAGTGATTTCATGTTTATTGTTTTACTTATCATTTCAGTTTTGATTATTGCGTTTTGTTTGGTATTCAGTTGTTTATTTAAAATGAGTGCATTAAGAAGCATTTAATTAATTATAACATATATATTATATTGCTAACTACTTATACATGGCGGAGTTAGAAAAGAGACAAAATTAAAAGTAACGAACTGTTTGTACCTAGCAAGAGTTAAGGCAAAATTAAAAGAAAATCATTATTTGTATAATTAAAGCAAGCGTCTTACTATAAATATAAGAAAAAAGTTGATCATGATGAGTTTATAGTGAAAGAGTATGTATGTTAAAGGAGTTTGGATTGAAATAGGACTGCTTTCTACCTACCCGGCCAATTAATTTAAAATATTATAAAATATATCTCTTCCCTACTCTACAGCTTCTGCTATTATCAGGGTGAAATTTTACATGATTATATTTTATTTATTTACAAAACAAAGTGACATTTTTGACATATATAACAAAAATAATCAAAACAAGTCAAGAAACAGGCTTCCTTTAATACACTTTTTCCCGTCTTTTAAAGCTTACGGTTACGCAAGCTTTGAGCGTGAACGCTTGGGCGGATAACGTTTTCCGACCAACTCAGCCTGGGCATTTGTAAAATGATCATGTGTACCAAATTTCATCTAACTCGGTGATCTTTTACTCTAGTTATTGTCATCTGTAGATTTTGTGACAGATTTTGCGTGACGGTGATTTTGGTAGTTTTTTTGGATTCACTCCCGGGCTCCAGAACGTGCCATAAGGAACTTGATAATTTTCAAGCCATTTTCAAGCCTAGAAATAAAATTTTATTTAGAAGAATGTCATAATTCATTGCTTTAAGAAGTTTGCTTGACTAGTATTCAGATATAATACATGACATTTTTATGAAATAAATAACTCTTTTATTGTGAGACTCATTGGGAGTAAACTCTTAAGTATGTAGTTAAAATCAAAAGAATGATACAAATTATTCATAACATCAAACCTTTGTACTCTTCTTCCCTCTTTTTTTACATCTTTAGTTGGCAGTAAATAAAATATATTGACATTTTCAATTTGAAGTTCCTGAATTTCTTCTGGGATGCAGTAAAGAAACTTAAAAATCACAAGGAAGTACTTGCGTCCAAGTACTTTTTAGGGTTTTGTAGATGAGTAAGCATACCCGTTATGTAATTATGATTTTTTTGTCTTCGATCTCAAGGGTCCCGGGTTCGATCCCCCGGGGGGTCACAATGTTTTTTATCAGTAATAAAGACAAGATAAATTACATTTTTCAGGAAATTTGCATCGCCCCACCATAAGGTATAACCATGAATTATTTTGAAATTTTAGGACCAGCCGTTATATAGTGGTTGGGTGGGGGATGTTTTTTGGGTATATTTTGATTTATTTAACCAACAAGAAATGTAAAATTTAAAAAAGCATATATATATTTGTGTCCTACTCTTCAGCAGCTTTCATTTGATACCCAACTCAAAATTTTCAAAAAATAAAATTTTGGGCGCACTTCACTTTTTCGCACCCAAAATTGGCAATTTTTGAAAATTTAAGATGAACTCCCGGAATTTTCATCGCGCCACAATAAGGTATTAGCATGAATTATTTCGACATTTTAGCACCAGCCGATCTTTAGTGGTTGGGGGGGGGGGATTTTTTTTTTGGTATATCTTGATTTTTTTTTAACTAATAAGGAATGCAAAATTTTAAAAAGCATATATATATTTGTGTCCTACTCTTCAGCAGCTTTCATTTGATACCCCACTCAAAAATTAAATTTTTTTGAGTTTATCACATTTTTTCGAATTGCGCATGCGCATATCAAATTTTGAACTTCTATATAATTTTCCTGTGGTTGGGTCAAAAAGTTGCACCAGTGTTTCAAATTTCAGCACTTTCGCTTAAACGGTTCGGGCCCTATGAACCAAAGAGCGACGGACAGACGGACACATCACCCTCGGCATAAGGGTTTTGAGAAGTATCTACAAAACCCTAAAAACTGACCGTAACACCGCAGTGAAGAATATACATAAAAAGCACAAGGTTGTAGGACCATGGACACTTACCCTGTTTCCTTCATGTGACTTTCTCTACCCTGTTCATTATTACTTTTATTATATTTTACTTTAAATATAGGTTTAAAAAATTATGATAACAACCAATAAACAATTTTAAGAAACTGTGAAAGTTTAATGATATATTGAATATCTATTTTAGGATTGCAATATCAGCCCATGTTTAACTCATTGTTCCATTTTTCATTTACATTTCCTTCAACGTGCGGTGGGTTTATAATCTAGTGAAGCAGGCCCGGGTCCTTGGGCCTTCCCCCGGAAAATTTTAGAAAAATAGGATACAAATTATCAATATTAATGCTATTTTAATGCAATACTACATCTAGTACTAATACTACTTCATCATACAGTAGTAATACTACTACTTCTTAGTAAGCAATGATACTTAAATAATTGTTTACAAGTTAATAAATTAAAAAATAGACTGCCAATTAGTGTGGCACAAAGCTTCCTCGCATCCTATAATGTACTATAACAATTATTGTTATATTACTTTATTGTTATTTTGTAAAAACTATTAATGGTTTTAGCGATCTTTAACTCTTCATAGCGGTGTCGCTGTTGGTATTACTGAAAAATTGTATTTGAAAAAAATGTTTGTCTCATTGAATAAATGAAGTTAGATTTTTTCACCGAACTAAAATTCCAATTTTAAATTTAAAGTTCACGTTTACGCGAGCGTTACTCGTGAACGCTTGGACGGACAACGTTGTCCAACGAACTCGTCCTGGGCATTGGTAAAATGAACATGTCTACCAAATTTCATCAAAATCGGTCGACATTTACTCAAGTTATCGTCGCACGTTTCATAATTCGCGGACACACAGACCGACAGACAGACAGACAGACAGACAGACACGAGACCAAAAATGTTCCCTGATGTCTGAAACGGATTTCTGTCTTGGAATTTTTGAAATCGGAGGCATAAAAGTTTTTCGTTCTCAAAAGTGAACACAATGCTTCCGTTACCTTCGGTAAGCTCGGAAGCAATATGCAAGTATATACACCAAAGCAAATAAAAAAGTGCAGTGTAAGTATCAATGCAGTGAGATGACTGACTGACACTGGTAATGAAAAGAGGGTTGCGAAAATGCAAGCCCGATATTTCCACTGCCAAAAAGTAAATAGGGGCTGGTTAATAAAGTTATAAGTAATAAAAATCTATGGTTGGACTGTAATTTTAAAAAAAGTAGAATAAGGATTAGACAAAAAAGAAATAACAGGTTTTCACAAGAATCATATATAATAAAAAATAAATGATAATTAAAGTTGGTACAATAATAATATGAATTTAGTGTTATAGAAGGAGTAAAAAAGGGAAAGTGGGAACTTGGTGGAAGGTACTTGTAGTAGAAATAGTACGTTGATGAAGAATGTTGGATGCTGTGGGCGAAATCTCTGGTGAAATGTCCGGGAGGCAGCAATCACCAGGATGACCAGATTGACAGAAGTTCAGGCAGGAGGCAAGTCCAAGTCTTCAAATCAAAGCAAACTTGCTAGTCCGGTAGACCGACTCAAGATTGAATTTGTAAGATTTTTCAGTTGGGTTCAGATTGAACGTTTAAGAAATACTGCAGCAAGAAAAGGAAGTGGAGGAAGGAGTAGGGAGCAAAGGAAGATGGATGAGTCCAGGTGTCAACATAATTAAATTAAAGCAGTAGAAGTATAAGGCTACCTGGGACTCAATGAAACAATAATTAGATTTGCTAAGAAAATATGCCATAACAAACTTGATAAAATTCTCTAAAAACTAATTAATATTATAATGAATTTAAAAATAATTAAGAATTAGAACTTAAGGTAAAATTTACAAAAAATGCCTAACCAGACACAGAACCTGTGATAAAAGGGTACACTATCAAAAACACCTTTTTTGTCACTAGAAGGCGCTGGAGAGGTTGGATAAAAAAAATCTATCTGTGTCGCTTCAAGCCCTAAAAGATAGACTAGTTAGAGGTGGAAATATCGTCTGTACAAAAAATGTTGTGAAATCAGATAGTGTACAAATTTCATATGAACACAAAAAGGAGAATTGAATAAGTGCAGATAAACCTCGACTATAGTTTGCTAATTATAAGTTGTGACTTTTGACAGGGTGGGAAAATCCGAAAAATTAGGGAGGGGAGCCAATGAGAGGTCAGGATTTTGAATTCTAGAATGTCAGGCCAATTAGGCAAACAAAAATATCACTCATTTTTGATGAGGGGAGGATTGGAAATGATATGGTTGGGGTGCTCATATTAAGACCAAGTACAAATTAAGAGATAACTTAATTCAAATGCTATTTAATTATTACTGATATTTTTATAGAGTCCACAGGCCACCATAAGAAAGTCGCTGATTGATAAAGTTTTCTTACCTTATGGAATCGCTTATTTATGCCTTGTCCACCGATGAATTGGGTATATGGCAACTAGGCGCTGGGCCATTTCTTTTTTGTTGACATGCCAAACTTGCCCTTCTGCGGGAACATTGAAAAGAGATAGATAAAGTTTTGATTTTCACAGGATCGTTTAATTAAATTATTTCAAAAACAGTGGTAAAGGTGGCCACCAATACGAGTGGGCCGTTTTCTTTTCAACGTCCCCGCAGAGCGATATGTTTGGGGCGGTGGCCACCCCAAACGGCCCACTCTTATCGGTGGCCACCTTTACCACTGTTTTTGAAATAATTTAATTAAACGATCCTTTGTGGACTAATATGAACACCCCGAATTCAGCAATTCAACTTTTTTTCTATGCAGAGAGTAGAATGAGAAGCCAGTTCAATACTTCCAAATTCCATTTGGAACGAAAAAAAAAACAAAAATCTCCTTCACTAATTTATATATTAAATTGAAACAAATAAGAATTATCTAAAGGAAAAGAAAGAAAATAACAATTACCATGAAATAATATATTTAAATAAAAAAAAAAAAAATACATAAAAGTTAATAAATACAAATATTTTGTTTTATCAAAATTCTTACTTGTCTATTTCAGTTTTAAAAAAAGATAAAATGATCTTGTGAAGACAAGAACGAGACAATAAAGGCTACTACAATAACTATTTAAAATTTATTTTTTAATAATATTTTACTGAAACAATAAAACTAAATTTGAATAAAATTCAAAGAGTAAACATATGAAACATAACTGATGATAAATTTATATTTGGAGTTTTTAAGACAAAAGTACTAATTCTTGCAACTATTTTGACAATGAAATGGGCACGTTATTTTATTTTCTTTATGCCTTGGGCACAATAGCCGGATAACATGGCCTGGTAAATTATCAGACAGTTATCTAAGGACTGACTGATATATGTAATAATAAAAAACATTCCTGCTGTTTCACTTATTTAGCTTAGATTTAAAACTTATCAGTATAAAATGAATCATAAAAAAAAAAAAATCAGAGCAAACTTTAGAAATAGTATTTAGATATATTACATGTATTGTTTACTCTTTAAGTTTTATTAAAGGTTAATAAGCTCCATAAAATCAATGTTGACTTAATAAACTTTAATTATGTTTAAAACATAAAAAAATTGTTCGTTCAACATTTTAAATTTAGAACAGTTAAAACCAATTTAATCGGTTTCAACTATATTTAATGTCTTTAAAGTTCATTCAATTCTGTAAGTATTTATAATAGATTTTCTCTTAGAAGAAAAAATTTGAAGTGATTTTATTTAAAATTATAAAAAATATCAAAATAAATAAAACTGTGGAGGAACCAAGCAAACTTCCTTTTGAACATTATGTATGACACAAATTAAAATACATTAATTTATAATTAAATAAACTTTACAAGTAAGTAACCTTAAAATAATAAAAAAATATCTAACACATTATTAGCCAAATGAAAATTATGCCTTACCTAGAGTTTATATATTTGATATACTTATTTATATATATAAAAAAATAATAATAATAATTATAGTGTTCTTATGTCTCTTAAATAAGAATTTGGTTATAAATATAATTTGGAAAATATTTCTATTGAATAGCATTATTTAAATTGCCTTACATTTTTTATAAATTTAAATAATACTCTTATAAAGTAAAATAATAAAGTATGTATTTAAAATATTGTAAGTCAATTATTAAAAAACCATTAAAATAATTAAGTAAAATTACCAAAACCATCCACACATGATTTTCCTGAGGTAAAATGTACATAATAGAGTTTAAATAAACAACTTCATAGAAATGCTTGAAAAAAAAAAAAAAAAAAAAATTGAGCTTATAAAATAACAAATAATTTTGTCTGTCAATTAAAACTTATTATGATTGATTAAAGTATTATTTTAGCTTAGATTTAAAACTTATCAGTATAAAATGAATCATAAAAAAAAATCAGAGCAAACTTTAGAAATGATACCAACAACCTAGTTGTAACCCTTCATAGTTGTACATTAAGAAGTGGGAGAAATACATATTTGAACGTAGATTACAAAATAAAAATCATTTACAAATAAGGCGTCTCAAAACAATGTCTACATTTTTAATTGCATGATGCATAATAATAATTATAATAATTATATAGTTTGTTTTTCAATATTTCAAACAAATATGCTTGAATGTGAACACTATCAAGGAATAATTGTGTTAAAATATTACATATCATTAAATATTTCTAGATATTTAAATGATTGACAAAAATATTTCACCCTTGAAGTGTATACACATATTTTTGAGACGATGTAAATACAAATAAAGCATAACTGATTGGTAGTTAAGTAAAATTACTCGGGAGGTTTTGGAGGGTTCTGTTGGGGGGGTCTTTGTTTGTCATCAGGAGGTGCGTCCTGACTATTAGTCGGCTCATGAGGTTGTTGATCGGGTTCATAATGGTGCCTAGGGTACGGTTGGGGTTGATAGCCCTGAGGATAGTACCCGTGATATTGTGGGTATCCACCTGGGTACGGGTACCTAGGATAGGACCCCGGAGGGTAGTACCCCTGCTGAGGAGGGAACTGAGTCTGAGGAGGGAACTGTGTTTGAGGAGGTTCTGTTTGAGGAGGAGATTCTCGAGGAGTTGTCTCTGAATTTGTTTCCATTGGTTCTCTGGAGTTAGTATCCTCGGAAGTGACTGTATCTGAAGCATTGGAAGCGGAGTCAGGTGTTTCTTGTCCTGAAGGAGTAGCAGGTTCTTCCTTCTTCGGTGGAGGTTCTTCTGCAGGTACTCTCTCTACTGTGTTAGTAGTAGTAGCCGGAGGAGTAGTACTGCTACTAGCTGCAGCGGCAGCAGCAGCCGCTCCTCTCTGCTTCTCCTAAAAAAAAAAACCAAAAAAAATCTTAAAATTCAAGAAGTTTGTACTAACAACCTTAGTTTGTAATAAGCAAAACAAATGTTGAGACACTAAATTGAAGACATAAGACACAAAAATAGATTGAAACATAAATTACTTTTATCAAGATAGTAAATTCTTTAATCGGAGGTTAGAGCGCTCGCCTTGCGATAAGGCAAGTTAAGCAGCATCGAGCCGGGTCAGAAGGTGACTGCAGCTCTGAGATCAATTCTCAGACCAGGCCCCCGCTCAATGTCCACCCAGAATTGTTTAAACAAATGGGAAGCTCCTTGAAAGAGTGGCGCCACCAGGTTTCGGCCTGGAAACCATGATGATGACACTCTTGGTTGTAATACAACTAGGAGGGGAGGTATGGTTAACGACCATACCTTCACACGAGTGTGTGTGAAGATTTCATACCCTAACCTGGGTTTGTTCTATGGGCCCTCCTAAGTGGCCTGCGCCTTTGGGTGTAAAAGCCCCCCAGAAAAAAAAAAAAATCTTTAATCAAAGGTAAATCAGCCTTTAAATGGCAATAGTCCATGTCGTGTGAGTAGTCATTGGTTTTTTTAGTATGCATTTTATTTTAATGAATGTTTATAACCTGAACGGAACGTGGTGCAGCGTGCACAAGGAAGGAAGGGAACGCGGCTAACATGAATATATTGCTATCTATACAGCCTGAAACACAAGAACTATGAACCCAGCTATGTTGTTTGCTCATATGTGTCGTAACAATTAAGTACACATTACACATATTTATTAAGAGACAACTAATAGAAGAATATGATGTACAAAAGCGTTTCCCCAACTCACAATTAGAAAGATAGTAATTTGATTGATACCTTTTTAATAATTTCCATTTGTCTATCGACCATCTTCTGGAAAGTCTCTTCATCGACAGCTCTCTGACAGTGTTTCTTCAGTTCCTCCTGGAAAGACTGACTCGACTCCTGAAACTTTCTTTTTTTAGCCTCGAACTTCTCTTCAGTTTGCTGAAGTTCTGCCTCAAGTTTCTTCTGGTGCACAGTTAGGCTTTGCACCTGTCTATTGAGTACCTGCATACGAGCTGTAGTGATAACACTCCTCACATCGGGAACTATAGAGTCGGAGAAGATCTCGTTGATAAGCCTGTGATTTCTGGTGTATCTAGAGTAAGCCACATGCTTTACGCTGTACTGATCATCAGGATCGTCCTCGTCTTCGGCAGGTTGTATGTCAATCCTCCGGTCTTGTTTCGCAGATCCACTGCTACGTTCTTCCCTGTCTTCGGCTCCGGCTTGAGCTTGTTTACCTCTGTTCTTGGCCGCTACGAATGCCAAGTACGCCGGTGAATTGTGATAAGCCTTTAAATTCTTCTCGTACTCTAACTTCTCGGCTTCGTAATCTTCTATGTATTCGGTTTTTTCGTCGTCGGGCAGGTCCCTCCACATCTGCCCTATGATCTTGCCTATCTCCCATAGCTTGAGCTCGGGGTTCTGTGCTTTTACCGTGTCCCATACCTTCCTAGAATACCTCATATAGGGCATAAGAGGTTTCTCCGGAGGTTTGGGGGGTTTGGGTGCCCTGGCATCGCTTGCTTTGCTGGATTTCTGCGGGTGGAAGCCAGGGTGACCGTGTGGGGTCGACACGAAGGGGCTTTGTCCTGACGACTCTTTAGAACCCGGGCCCGAGGAGCCGCCCGTAGCTCTTAGTCGCTCTTTTAAGATGTTAAACGCAGCTGGGGAACCTGCCGACATTAGCTGGTTCGGTCCAGTCATACCGGGTTACCACGAACCGCCAGTACCTTTTACAGTACTCTGATTTAGATCGCACTAAAGAAATGAAACAATAAAACCGATATTATAAAATTAAAAAAGAGAAATAACACAAGTTTCGTCAAGTCGAACCATACACTCGTTAAATAACCTCATAAGCAACCGATTAATTATACAAATTATGAAAGCGTTCGTAAAGAGAGCAAACGCAAACAAACAGAAGCCATGTTTATCAGTGTTACCAAACACCGAATAATGTAACAGCTGAGACTAAACGAAGATCTGACTTTTGAAGAGGGGGTGCTTCCTTGCCTCAAACCTGTGTGTTTAGTGAAAAACTAAATCGTGCGGATCAAAAGTTCATTCGATGTAAAATGTTTCCACGAAACGTTTTATTCTCCTTAAAGAGGTAAATATGAGCTTATTTTAATTATTATTGGTAAAAAATATTTTAATTTCTATTATCTTAGAGCTAAAATATAGAATTAATAATAAAGGTTAACTAGGCTAATTAAAATGTGAAATATAAATAATATTATGTTGTATTAAAATCTAGTTATTACGATATCAAATTATTAGTAAGGTTTTCTGTCTGAAGTCTGACAATAATTGAAAACTATTCTGGAAATTTAGTGGGAAATAAAAAACAATTTTATTAGCTATTATTATACCAATCACACTCGCCATTTTAATGGCTACATTCAGTTCAGATTACATTTGATTCTGTAAGTATTGAAGAGTAATTAGGACTTTAATAGTTTACATGAGACAAAATTTGCGAGGGAGAGGGAATGAAATCTTTTATTGGTGAATTTTGAAGTGGATATTTTGATTTCGAGAATTCGAGAATGTATTGTAAACGAACCATTATACCTATTTAGAAAATGTTTTTCTCCACAGTTTGGGGAATATTCAAAGATACTTTTAGAAGAGAATATTTTGCAAGCAAGCTGACATCTTGGCAACAGAATAATATACGACTAGGTTTATAACTTTTCTTTAAAATTGAGTATTCATAATGTTGAATAATGAATAGTGAATAGTTGTATTTTTGTTAAATGAAATATTCTGTATTGCGTCGAATATAAGACGCCATCGAATTTAAGACGCACCCCAATTTTTGAGGATCTGTTTGGTGAAAAGTTAAAACACCCAAATATAATTTTATAAATTTTCTTGAAACAAAATAAAATGGATAAAAAACTTGTATTTCAAAATGGACAATATTATAAAGGATGTTACCAGATATTTACTTTTTTTTATTTATTATTATATTTCATTATTTATATTTAAACTAAAAAAAACTGTTAAACTAAATAGGTATTTTCACTACTATTTTACAAAAATTGTATACATATATGTTTTTGAATTTAAATGTTATAGCCTAAAGAAGCTTTGAGTAAAGGCGAAAAACAGCTGTTTTTTTAAAAAGGAAAAGAAGAAGGAATAAAATTATTTATTTTTTTCACGCTAACAACGACCAAATGAATATATAGGTCAATATAGTTTTCTATACAGGAAAAAACCCTAATATAATTTTAATTTTAATATAATTACAAGTTTGATTTTCATTTGCGCCTTTGAATTCAGTATTCTGCAATCAAGCCGCGGCAGTGCCGTTGTGGAGATAAGAATAAAAATTATCTTCTATCTATGTTGAGGTTTGCTATGTTGTTGTAACTCGTAGCCCCCTCTGTTTCTCTAGGTTAGGCCACTGGAGCGCCACCGTCTACCCCTAAGCTCGCCTTTTACCCTCAGTCCACTTCCAACCTCCAAATAGTTAGTTGTCCGCCTCCTACTCTATGTTAAACCATATAAATGTTTCTACCACCACTTAAATCTTGTGTTGTTTTTTACCCAGTCGCACCAGCGCGCGACATTTTTGGTCCTTGTGCCGGACTCTAGTTTATGAAAATCATTCACCAAAGTGTTTAGAAAAATAACCTGGATCTCGGATTTACCTCGTTCTTCTACCTACCTCTACATTACCTCTCTTCTCTGCCGAATCTACAAGTTTAATTTCCTCTATCATCTCTACAAGTTGATCGTCGTCTACCTACGTACAAGTAATAGCGAAGTAAACCGAGGTAAACCTATTCCTTTTATATGTCCTTTATATCCTCCTTTCTTTTCCCTCGTTATCGAAGTTATTTATCATTAAAGTTTATTTTATATAATTCATGTTATATTATAATCCAGCCAGAATTGAATTTAGTTCTTTTATTATTCTCAGGTTAGTAGTTTTAAGTTGGTTCGAAAATCCTCCTACAAAATTATAAAATTATTGTATAGTGTGGTGTGTTATTCCAATCCTGAGTTAGTGTGTATGTGTAGATAAGTTACGTTGCGAGTTTGTAATCAGTCTCTTCCATTAGTGTGTTAGTGTTAGCTCTATTTGTGTGCTAGGCTTAGTTACTTGTACCTCAGCGCGCTCTTCAAGGTCACCTACTCAGCTGTTCCCTTCTGTGAGTGAACTACCGCTATCGCACTACTCTTATCTCTACCTAATATTCTTTCGCTAACTTGTCTCCGTTCTTTGATAATTTTTTCTCTTTAGTTTTAGAAACTTCTCTTTTTTACTTCGTGTTTGTTATAAATACCCAACCCCTTTATTTTAAACTACATATTGTGATTTTATTTTTATGACATTTTATTAGTTAAATTCTTCTTAACGTTGAAGTTTCCTAATTCCTTTTATGTTAAAATATTTTGTTATTTTAAGTTTGATTTTTATTATACAATCCAAGTTTATTTTTATTTAACTTCTCGTTTAAGTTTATTTAAAATATTTACTTAACTGTGTCTAGATTTATTTCAGTATGGGAAAGCCAAAATCCTCTTTAAAGCAGTTACTTTTTACTAAATCGTCAGTATTATCTTCATTAAATAGATTTGAACAATTTTTGTTAAATTATAATGAAGATCAAGAAAACCAAATTCCATCCAGGCTAGAGGCTGTCAGGCCCTTGCTCAACCAATTTACTCAGTGCGTTTCTGAAATCCAAGTCAATTTTGAAGTCGATTCAGAAGAACTAGAAAACGATTTATTCAATTTCGAGACCAAATATTTTTCTATTATTGGTTCCTTAGAATCTAAACTAAAATTATCTTTAACCAAATCCAAATCCTCTGAGTCAATTAATTCATGTACTTCAAATTCTTCCAAAAATAAAACTACTGATAATTCCTCTAACATAAAATTACCCAAAATAAATTTACCAACCTTTCAAGGTGATTTAAAAAATTGGTACCCTTTTAAAGATAATTTTATAAGTTTAATCCATAACAATAAATCATTAGATAATGTGCAAAAATTGCACTATTTAAAATCTTCATTAAAATTCCAAGCGGGAGATTTAGTATCAAATATTCCTGTCACCGATTGTAATTATAAGATTGCTTGGAATTTAATAGTTAGTAGGTATGACAATAAAAGATTAATTTCTAATTCTCATGTTTCTGCTCTGTTTAATTTATGTAAGATGAAGTCAGATTCACAGTCCCTTAGAGAATTAGTCAATGAGTTTTTTAAAAATATTCGGTCCCTGGGAGCCTTGGGAGAAAATGTGAAGGCCTCTAGTTACATTTTAGTTCCTTTATTAACCTCCAAACTTGATATACCTCTCCTCAAAAGGTGGGAGACATCCATATCTAAAAGGGATGATCCTCCGACAATATTTGAGCTTGAAGAATTTCTCCTACGAGAAATAAATGTTTTATTGATTTCTTCACCTTCTATTTCCTCTTCTAACCTTAATTTTAAAAAACCAAATACTCATTCTAATCCACCACATAAAGATTTCAATAAAAATAATTATAACTTCAGTGCAGTCAATAATAATTCTGAAAATAAAAATTCTGTAAGATCTCAATCTTATCAAAACACATCTACTTCTATGCCTAAACATTTTCAACAAAAACCTACAGATTATCATTGTCATGTCTGTCCAGAATTCCATAAGTTGTACCAATGTCCCACCTTCAAGTCTATGTCCCCTGAACAGCGTATAGCTAAGGTTACCGAGAAGAGCCTTTGTCTGAACTGTTTCAGTTTAAGACACAAGGCCTATGAATGTAACAACCAGGGTGTTTGCAAATTGTGTTCTCGAAAACACCATACTCTTTGCCACGTTGATCGTTCCGCACCACCTTCTAATAACAAGTCCGTAGCATTGTCTGCACAGCATCCTGTCAGCCAGGTTCTCTTGGCTACTGCCCAAATATTGGTGTTTGACTCCTCTAATAAGCCTATTAAGGCTACCGCTTTGTTAGACAGTGGTGCCCAAAGTCACTTTATTTCTGAGTCACTTGCAGGCAAATTGAACTGTACTTTACATCCAGTGAATATTCCTATTAGTGGAATTAACCAGTCATCCTCTACTGTTAGTCATAAAATTATCACCCAGATTAAATCTCACTTTTCAAGCTTCACCGCTAATATTGAAATGTTGATTCTACCAAAAATAGCAGATAACCTTCCTCAAGTTCCTTTACCATTTTCTACCATAGACCTTCCACCTAACATTGTATTAGCTGACCCTGATTGTTTCATTCCTCACCAAATTGACATCATTTTAGGTTCTGAAATATTTTTTGAAATCCTTACTCCAGAAAAGTTCAAGTTATCAGATTCCTTGCCTATATTTCAGAACACAAAACTTGGTTGGATCATGGCCGGAAAATATTCACCTGATTTTCCTTCCATTAATTTTTTAGCTACATCTTTACCTACAGGTAATGACAATCCAGATTCTGATGTACATCTTGACAGTTTACTTACTAAATTTTGGGAAGTTGAACTTGTTCCTAAATGTAAGCTTATGTCCAAACAAGAACAGTTAGTTGACCGACAGTATGAAGATACAGTCACTCAAGATCCTACTGGACGTTATATTGTCCACCTTCCTTTCAAAAAAGATCCATCATGTCTAGGAAATTCGTCTAATATGGCCCTGAAAAGATTCTACTCTCTAGAGAAGAAATTTATTCGTAGTCCGCATTTTTTCCAGAAATACAAAGAATTTATTGAGGAATATATTTCTATGGGACATATGGAACAAATACAGGAGAATGAATATTTAACAATTCATTCATGTCCAAATTATTTCTTTCCCCACCATGCAGTCCAGAAGGAAGACAGTCTTACTTCCAAAATAAGAGTAGTATTCAATGGCTCTGCCCCAACGTCCACTGGTATCTCACTAAATGAAACGTTAGAAATAGGTCCTCCTTTGCAACAGAATTCCTTTAACATTGTGTTACGTTTTAGAACACATCTATATGCGGTTACCGCAGATGTTGAAAAAATGTATAGACAAATTTTGATTTTCCCTCCACATACAAACTTCCAATTAATATATTGGAGAAATCACCCGTCAGAAACATTAAAAATATACAGATTACTCACCGTAACCTATGGAACAAGTCCCGCTCCATATTTAGCCATTAAAACTCTCCGTAAGGCCGCTATTGACTCTGCTCAGGAATTTCCGTTAGCATCTCAGTGTATTTTAAATGATTTCTTTGTCGATGATTGCGTTTCCGGTGTAGACACTCCAGATCAGTTATTTGAATTACACCGTCAGCTCGAATGCCTCCTTGAACGAATTGGTATGAAATTAAGGAAATGGTGCTCGAACTTTCCTGATTTTTTAAGTGAGCTAACTCAAACCAACGCCGATCCATTATATTCTCTTGATTTAACTTCTAATGTCAATGTAAAAACCCTCGGAATATTTTGGAATCCCAGCAAAGATACCTTCTGTTATCAAGTTAATTTACCTGTCCATGAACATCACACTAAAAGATCTGTTGTTTCCGATGTAGCGAAGATCTATGATCCACTCGGTCTTCTGTGCCCTGTTGTAACCTTTGCAAAAATCTTCATTCAGAGCTTATGGAGTATTAAATTAGACTGGGATGACAATCTCACACCTCCTTACCTTAATTCCTGGCTTGACTTCCGATCAGATTTAAACAATTTGAATAGTTTCGAATTACCCAGATATGTTGGACAACATAATCAATGCTCCAATGAAATCCATGGATTCTGTGATTCGAGCCAAAAGGCATATGGGGCAGCAATATATCTTAAATTAATTTCACCAGAAGGCAAGGTCAACATAATACTACTAGCCTCCAAATCACGAGTAGCACCCGTGCAAACTTTATCATTACCGAGACTTGAGCTCTGTGCGGCTCTCCTATTAGCCCAGCTTTACCGCACAGTATCTGAATCGTTATCCCATATTGTCATTAACCATATCCGATTTTGGTCGGACTCCACCATCGTCCTGCACTGGCTATCCTCAGAAGCTTCCCGATGGAAAACCTTTGTTAGCAACAGAGTTGCTGAAATCCAAGAATTGACCCAAAAGGGTGTCTGGTCTCATGTATTGTCCGAAGACAACCCTTCAGATTTAATCACCCGTGGAATGTTACCCATAGATTTCCTAAATAAATTGAAATTTTGGTTAACCGGTCCTAAGTGGCTTCAAAATGAAACTAACACCATACCACCTTTCCTAGCCTCTTCCACCATGGATGTCCCTGACGTGAAAGATCCCTCTTTCAATTTTATATCTATCAATAAATCTAGTCGTGAGAACGTACTTAAATTAGAGAGATTTTCTTCCTGGTCAAGACTTTTTCGTTCCTTCGCCTTCGTACTTAGATTTGTATTTAATTGTCAATCCAAAAATAATAGTTTACATGGTCCTTTATCAGTTCAAGAGACTAAATCAGCCCAATCATTCCTTATAAAGATATATCAACAAGAAATGTTTTCCGACGAAATTAGTTGTTTAAAATCAGGTAGACCCATTTCTAAAACTAGCAGAATATTATCCCTAAATCCTTTTCTTGATAATTCTGGTATATTACGTGTCGGAGGTCGTCTCCAAAATTCACCATTAAACTTTGAAGAAAAACACCAAATATTGTTGGATTCTAAACATCTGTTAACCCGTTTAATTGTCAGTCATTATCATAGGTGTAGTCTACATTCTGGTCCTCAACATCTCTTATACCAAGTGCGTTTACGTTATTGGCCTACTAACGGCATTAATCTTTGTAAAGATGTTTTCAGAAAATGTGTTACCTGTTTTAAATTAAAACCAAAACCATTTACTTACCTAATGGGAAACCTTCCAGAAGATCGTGTCTCTGCTACCCGTGCATTTCTTAATACAGGAATTGATTTTGCCGGACCAATTTTTATAAAACAATCAAGTCGAAAAAATTCACCCTTAATTAAATCTTATGTATGTTTATTTGTTTGTATGGCCACCCGGGCTGTCCATTTGGAACTGGTCTCAAACCTTACGTCTGAAGCTTTTTTAGCTGCCCTGCGTCGATTTGTGTCACGCCGTGGTGTAGTTAAATCCATCTATTGCGATAATGGGACCAATTTTGTTGGTGCCAATTCTAGTTTAAAAGAAATATATAAACTTATTCGATCCCAAAGTTTCCAAACCGATGTTCTGAATTATAGTTGCGAATATGAAATCGAATTTAGATTTATTCCAAGTAGATCACCGACCCTAGGAGGATTATGGGAGGCGGGAGTTAAACAAATGAAGTACCACCTACGTAGAATAATGGGTTTAGTTCATTTTACTTTCGAGGAATTAACCACTGTATTGGTACAGATTGAGGCTCAAATGAATTCCCGTCCGTTAACCCCACTTTCCTCTGACCCTTCTGATTTTTCAGTTTTAACCCCATCCCACTTCCTCATAGGTGGTCCTCTCGGTGCTGTACCTGATAACCCTACTGAAGATACCTCACGAGATCTTCTTAAGAGATGGAAAATAGTCCAAAAAACTCAACGTGACTACTGGAAGAGATGGTCTCGAGAATATCTAGGAACTCTCCAACAACGAGCTAAGTGGCGGATTTCAGGCCAATCTGTCACTTCTGGCACCTTAGTCCTTCTCAGAGAAGACAACTTACCACCTCTCCGTTGGATCCGTGGACGCATAGAGTGCTTGCACCCTGGAAAGGATGGTATCTCTAGGGTGGCTACCGTCCGCACCCCTAATGGTTCCCAGATTAGAAGAAGCCTCATTAAATTATGTCCTCTACCACTTCCCGATGTTGCCCAAGAATGTCATGAAGAAGACGATGATGTCACGAAGAAGACGATGATGTCATGAAGAAGACGATTATGTCATGTAGAAGATGATTTATGTTTTAGTTTTGTTTTAACCTATCAACTTTTAATTTTTCTTTATTGTATTGTAGCTTTGTTTTCTTTAACCAAAATTAACTTTTTTAAAAAAATGTATTTATATAATCTTGTAATTGTCTTGAAGGAAATTTGTCCTTCAATGGGAGGCGGAATGTTGAGGTTTGCTATGTTGTTGTAACTCGTAGCCCCCTCTGTTTCTCTAGGTTAGGCCACTGGAGCGCCACCGTCTACCCCTAAGCTCGCCTTTTACCCTCAGTCCACTTCCAACCTCCAAATAGTTAGTTGTCCGCCTCCTACTCTATGTTAAACCATATAAATGTTTCTACCACCACTTAAATCTTGTGTTGTTTTTTACCCAGTCGCACCAGCGCGCGACAATCTACATTTATCAATTACTTGAATAAATAACCGATTTTATTTCATTTTATGTCGGTAGTTTACGCAGAGCGAAAACATGAAAATGTCTCACTGTCTTGCGGACTCGTATGCAAGAAGTAGTTTTATTCAATTTAACCCTCCAGCACTAGCGCGCTGTAAGCGCAACGCCACATTTTACAAGCTTTTATTTAACTTGCAATGTTTGTATGTATGTATGTATGTATGTTGGGGTCAAATCTTGCAACTGGATTTTGAAGCAGTTATCCTCAACCGATTGAATTGAAATTTTGCATACACGTTTAGTTTGGATGTCAATGCATGGTTATAGCTAAGTAATGTCATTCTAAATCCAATATGGCGGACAGCCCAAGATGGTGGACTAGTTATTTTTTAAGCACGCCCTTGATATGGGTATTAAATGAAAGGGTTTGCTGAGAAGAATACGAAAAATAAAATGCCTTCACTCTAAATCCAATATAGCAGATGGCCCAAGATAAAAGCTTGTTAGGGTCCGTAGGCAAAATCAAGGACCCTTATATTTTCCTGCGTGTGTCCGTCCGTCCGTCCTGTCGCCTGCTCTCACGGCTACACCTTTCGTCCGATCACTTTGAAATTTGGCATGTATGTGTCTTGTACCTACCCACATATATTAAAAATATAGCGACTTAAAAAACATATTTTTAAAAAAGAATTAGAGTAAAATAACTTAAGGGTTAACATTTTTTTATTTTATTTTTGATAGGGTGAGCTTAGGCAAGTTTGAAGTGGGTGTGAAACGTGTCCCCCCCCCCTCCCCCTCTATCTCGCTTATGTGAAGTGCAAAAAATCTGAAAAAATTCCTGAACATTCTTCGACCAAAAGTAAAGATACCACTTTTTGGAAATTTCGAAAAAATATTATTTTATTTTTTATTGACAAAATACGTTTTTTCATAACTATGGTCTTTTCGATGTATTTATATGGTTGTAGTTCGGTTCAGTGGCAAAAAAATACTTTATCAGAAGTTTGTTAATGTGTTTTGAGAATATCAGACCCATAGGATAGTTCAAAGTAAGCTTTTTAGCATTTTAATAAACACCATCAATAGGGTACTACTTAAACTATACAGGGTGGCCTACGGACCCTCGCTATGTGCTGACTTGCACACACTTGACCTGTTCATTTACTATTAATTTATTTAGAATAAATTTAGGAAGACTTTATGATCATTTGTCAGCTTCCTATCTTCTAAGAAGGTCTAAATTTATTTAGAAGAAAGTTTGTCATCTTAATTCTCTGGGAGAGATAACTAAGCGTTTTTATTCTATGCCCTCAAAGCAGTTTCAGTAATATAAATAAATACTTCAATTTAAGACGCCCTCAAATTTATGACGCACTCCTTTTTTTGAGCGTTCAAAATCATGGGAAAAATATGCATCTTAAATTCGATGCGCAATACGGTTTACTGAACACATATCATTTAGGTTATTAAAATTAAACACACTCTTCTATTTTGCTAAAAATTTTTACGGACGAGGGTTATTATTATCCGGCCACTTTCATCTGCTCGATGAGATGAGTATATTATTTTATTATAATTATTAATTCATAATAGTGTTCATTGATATATTATTTCAATTTTAAGATAGTATTTATCATTGTTTATTGTTCTTTAAAGGAAAATATCCAGAACATTTCTTTACAATTACTCGTATGATATACAAATTTTTATAAGTTTTCTTAATGGCTTTAGGTGGGTTCACAGCTAGCGGAGCTCAGTCCATATGGATTAATCTATATGCGTGATGTTGTAGAGTATTGGACCAATGTGTGGCCAGATGTTTTGGATGTTGGGGGAAAGGAAGGCGGCTCCTTTGTATTGGTATTGGATATTGGAAGGTTGGTCGAAGAGAACGACCAACCTTCCAATACCTTCCAAACTCAAACATTTGACAATATTTGCCAATGGAAGAGCGGCCACACTTGGAACCATGGAAGGTATTTGGCAAATGTCGGCCAATGTGTGGCCTCGGCTTAACCAGATACGCGCCGAGATCCGCAATTACGTGCATACAAAAAAGACTAAAAGTTAACCGGAAGAATAATCAATGGAATAGTTAAAGGCGGTAAGATGAAAATTATAATGTTTTATTAAGTGTTATTTCCTTTCTTCCTAGAAAACATGTTTAGATGAATGATTCTACGCAATACTCATTAAAACAAAGCTTCTTTGTTTTTACTAAATAATCCCCGAATTCAAGATTACCACAATTCTGTGAATATACGACTCATTAGACATTAGCATTAGACCTACAAGTGACAGTTTCATTTTAATATTACTATCGTGAAATCTCGCGTATAATAAGAACAAATTTTTTCTCTTATTTTCTTCTAAAATAACTAACTAAATATAAGGGTACTGATTTTCCCAACTTGACTTTTTTCCATTATAGTTAGGTAATTTAAAAATAACTATCATTGAAGCGAGCTTCTTACATTCAACAAACAATGCATCTTGTCTGAAGGTCCTTTGCCCTGACCTGAGTCACCTGCGTATTAATGTGCACGGGCTTAGGTCTGAAATCGGAAAATATAAAAAAAATATTTTTTTAAAAACATTTTTAAGTGAAAACTTGATTTTTAATTAATACACGTATAATTTAATGGAATGGATAATGGATTGATAAACAATTTTCCATCTTTCAATATATAAAATTAATATTTTAGTCCAGGAGATAGTGTGCAAAAATGTGTCTGACTAACATCAAGCTAGAATTTTGTATATAAGTCAATCTTTTAGTGCCTTTTAAGAATATGTGGTCGGCTAAGTTCGTCTGCTGGACATAACTTGGCAATAGGCTTTTGACAAAAACAAACCGGTGGAGAGGGGCCATTTTGATTTTCATGATCCTGAGTACAGAATTAGTTAGTAGACCGAAAATCAAGTTGACGTTAGTTTGTCCGTTGACAGGTGACACCGTTGATTTATAGTAATATTTGAATAACTTACCTATCAAGCAGAGACGGAACTAGACCTGCTGAGGCCCGTGTGCAAGATTTTTTTGAGGCCCCCCCTCCAAAATGACCAAATATTTTTGTCGCCTCATTTTTTAGGATACACATAAGATTTTTAATAAATTGCAACAAAAAACATTATTTTATTATAAAAGAAACAACAAACTAAATTGAATTCGTATTTAAATGGACTACATTTTAGAATATTTTAATCAAAAACGTCGGAATCCTTTTCGAGAAATACTTTTTTTTCATAGTTTTTAAGGATTAGCGCCCCCAAATTTGAAAGTAAAATTTATTTCTCCTCGGGGTATGATTTTTCTGAGGCTCCAGGTGTCTGCACAGACAGGCGATAGACATTTTTTATAAACTACTTTTTTGGACTCAGGGGACCTCAAAACGTGTAAATCCATCAAAATCGAATTTTTACGACATTACAATACTTTCTCTTTATATGGAAGCAAAAAAGTTACCCTTAATTCCTTTTTTTACATTAGCATACCCCTATATCCCTTTATGTTAATAGTACATTACGCGTCGAGTGCGGAAAGTAGCATTTTGCATGCGAGTGTGGAGTTTGCACCCGAGCGACAGCGAGGGTGGTAAAACCACACGAGCAATGCAAAATGCCGTTTTCGCACGAGTTGCGTACCGTACTTTATCTACGATTGTTAGATTTAAATAATAAATACAGAAACAAATAAACTTGCTTTATGTAAGTTCGTATCTCTCTCTTGATAAAGATGGCATTAATTCATTAGTTGTATTTTTTGCCGAATTAATTATTTCTGGAGGAGAATTATTCTCCACATTTTCGTCAAAGTCACTTGATTCACTCATTGTTTTTCACTAAAAACTCGATATAAATAGTTACTTTAATAAAAGAACACCAAATTAGTTTTGTTAAATGTAAACAAACTCACTAATCGTGCGTAAAGCTGAAGAATTCCTCTTCTTTACCGCACTAGTGCGGTAAAGAAGAGGAATTCTTCAGAACTATGAGACGCACATGCGCAATGAATACAAGTACGTAAATAATCACTTTCTACGCATCTAAACAAAGATATAATGTTTATATTTCGTATCAATCGTAGATAATAGTTATTTAGACAAAGGAACATTATACAGAGTAGCATAATATATTCTTAGTCTAAATTACTGTTAAGACGAAGGGATATTTATTCTAATGTACCTTGGGACAAAGGAATATCACACTAGTGTTAGTGTTTATAATTTTGATCATATCCCTTAGTCTAATCAACTGTTAAGATAAAGGAATATTAAATATAGAACTTCCCCAGAAGTCTCAATGTCTTGGGGAGACAAACACACAAACCTTTTTGACTTTTGTAGGGCAGACTATTGTTTAGAACCAAGGGGGTGCTAAAGCAAAAAAGAGCCCTTGTAATTAATACAAAAGAATGGATTTCAAGTTTATGGCTCAAAATGAGAACTCTTTCTTTTACATTTTTTTTTATTATATCCATTATTTTAGCTGTTAGACTTGAGTTGAATACTCATATTTTGAAACTTTAATTCTTGGAGAAAAAATGCCAAGAGTAAAAAGTTCTTATTTTAAGCCATAGACTCTAACTTTAGCCTTAAAAATATGTCTTCTATTAACTTTTTCATATTTTAAGTACTGCTGGAGAGCATTTTAGCGCTCAAAGTCAGGGCCGGATTTTCAATTTTCGGGCCCCCCCGCGAAAAACTCCAATGTGCCCCCAACTTACCCAGGCCAGGTCCTATTCGGAACGGGAGGGGGGAGGGTGTTTACTGGTTAGTGCACCGTAGAATGGGAGTCCTACGCTATCGGAGAGCCTCGTGATGGCCAAAGAAAGTAAGAAAACTACACACTACAACCAAATTACACGCACCGCATTCATTCTTTATCTCAAATTCGCTTTTGAACTACCTCACTGAAATAAGAAAGAGGTAATTGCCTCAAAAAAATGCTTTTTCCTAATTAGGTCTTCAGGGTATCAATAATTCCAAAGTCAACCTATTTTTGGCTATATTTCACCTCCTTTGAGGCATTTTCAGGCCTAAAAGAAGATTTTTTAATTTTTATTTTTTTATATCTAGATTAACTTACATTATCTTTATATAACATGTTGACATAACTTTTAACAATTTCCCCTAAAACATTACCTACTTGATATATTTTCTTATTTATTTTCTTTCATGACAATTATTCTCTTGCAAGGAAAGAAAATAAATTAAGTAATGTGTTAGGAGATTTTGTTAAAGGTTAGTCTACTGTTATATGTTAATTTTTCGTATTTATTGGAACTAAGTTCCATATGGCACGTTACAGCGCCTGGAGCCCGGGAGTGAATCCGAAAAAGACACCGTCACAAGACTGAAATCGACCCATGACGATAACTTGAGCCAAAGTTGACCGATGTGCTGGAAGATCTGTTTATTTTAGCAACGCTCGCGTAAACGTTCAAATGTAAAATTGAAATTTTTGGACGGGAAAATTTTTAACTTATTCTATTCAATGAGACATACAACTTTTCTAAATTAATTTTTTTTAGTTAAATCAACACCGATACTGCTATGAAGTGTTAATGATCGCTAAATTTATTAAAGCGGACCTAAAAGTTTAAAATAGAGAAAACTACGTTTCAACTGATATCTTACGTTCTAACGCAACGATTTTTATAAAACGTCATACACAAAGTAAAGTAAAGTAAAATTGAAACAGGCATGTAAAATTTCAACCTGAAACAAGCAGACGTTTTTAAGTAGGGAAGAGGTATATTTTATAATATTTTAAATTAGTAGGCCGGGTAGGGGAAAACAGTCCTGTTTCCCATCTACTACCTCTTCCTTTTTAACTATATCAACTCATCATGATTAATTTTTTTCTCAATATTCAATTATAAGTAAGTATTTATTGCAAGGCACTCGCTTCAATGATATAAACAATGTTTTTCTCTTAATTTTGTCTTAACTCCGCTAGGTACAAACCGTTAATTACTTTTAATTTTGTCTCTTTTCTAACACCGCCATGTATAAGTAATTAGCTTCGTAATCATCGTATACTTAGCAGTGTGAATTTATAATTTGTATATTTAATGAAAAGCGTAAGGAACTTCGTTCCTAACGGGTGTCCTGCGACGCCACACGTATTTTTTTTTAAAAAAAAGTGTTGTGTCAACATGTTATATAAAGATGTTAGTTAAAAGTTAATGTAGATATAAGAAATAAAATTTTAAACATCTTTTAGGCCTGAAGATGCCTCAAAGGAGGTGAAATATAGCCAAAAACGGATTGACTTTAAAGTTATTACTGCCCAAAAGACCTAAATAAGAATAATAAGAATAGTATGGAAATGAAGGGTAATATACTGCGAATATCTCTCAAATAAATAAAAATACAATTTACCTCCTCACAACAACAACAATATTATACCGGGTGTCCTATAACGACTCCCCTTCCATATTAACTTTTGTAATATTTCAAATAAAACAAAATTCAAGCTTATCCGACAATGGGGCCTTAAATTTTTTTCGTTAGTCCTTTTCGAAGATACCTATTTTATCGTTTAGGTAAAATAAAAACTGAGGTGATTTAGTTATTATGTATAATGACCAGATATGTGTAATATATCAGGGCCGCTGAGAGGATTTCCGGACCCTAGGGCAAGTTAGCATCTGCACCCCCTTTGTACAAACAACGGCTGGGGGCCGGTGGTCCTCCCCCGCGGAGAATTTTTTAAAATTTAAGTGCAAAAAGATGAGTTTTAAGCTTTTTTGTGTGGGTTCGGTCTTTTAGGGTAGATAATAATTGAACATTTACATTTCAAAAACGCACACAAAAAAGTATTAAAATAAATTAGGGACAGAGGAAGAAGACAAACTACAAATGAGTTTTAAGTATTTCTGAGGGCAAGTTTGTCCTTACAGGAAAAGAGGTTTGGCGCGGGGACGAATTTTGAAGTTTAACTAAGGTGGGCTAAAAAACAGAAATAATAAGGTTTTTTGTAGCTGGCAAGCTTAAAAATTGCATTACAAGTAAAAAATGTAAAATGTATTAATATCAGTTAATATGATTTGTCAGTCAGTTTCTCTCCATTAAATTAGCATTGGCCATATTGAATAAGGAGAAAACATCACAAAAATCTAAGTAACTAAATACAACAAAAAAATTCAAACTTCCGTACCCATGACAGGTTAGGAAAAATTTTAAGTTTATCACAATCAGTGGCGTACCTAGGGCAGTGGGCCCCTCGCCAAAAAAAAAGACGATAATTGAAACATTTGCGTTCAGCACTGAATGGGGCCCCCTGACAAAGGTATATGAGTATAATTCCAGTTTAGATTTAATTATACTCTAAAGGGGCCCCCATCGACATTGTGGTACAAAGATAGTAGTTTAATGTTTTTTTTATTTGTGGGCCCCCCTGGCACCGGGGACGGGCCCGCAATTCGGGCCCATAGCTACTGATCACAATATCCTTCTTGCCTTTTTTGTTGTAAAAAAACCTTTTTCATCATCTCTGCCTGCCCCCCCCCGCACCGCGGGGGCTGGCGGTAGCTATATCTGGCCCTGCTCAAAGTGCTTAGCATTTATTCTGTAAGCGCATTTTAAGTTAACATAGAACCCAGCAAACCGCGTCTTTCTTCCTGCAGTAGATTTCGGAGATATTGAGTAGATCGTGTTAGGTGGCCCCAGAGTAGGCATATTTTACAAGTTAAAAATGTATAATTACCTAATTTAAAAACTTACTAAAGATAGTTACATTTTGATGAAACATATGCATGATAATACAAAACATTAACAGTTTTTTAATAAAATTATTCTTTATATAACTGGCCGAGCGGAAGTGAGGCCCCCCTTACCCCGAGGCCCGTGTGCGGCCGACCCCATGCACACGGCTAGTTCCGGCACTGCTATCAAGTGGGGAAATAACATCGACTTGATTTTTGGTCTACTAACTAATTCTGTACTCAGGATCATGAAAATCATACTGTCCACCATAATTGGTGACATGGCCGCTCTCCACCGGTTTGTTTTTTTCAAATGCCTATTGCCAAGCTATGTCCCGCAGATGAACTTAGCTGGCCACATATTCTTAAAAGGCGCTAAAAGATTGACTTGTAAACAAAATTCTAGCTTGATGTTAGTCAGACACTTTTTTGCACGCTATCTCCTGGACTATTTGGGTTAAGGTATATCAAATATATGCGATAATCAATATAATCAATAATATATGAAAATTATTTAAATAACTATTACCTAATGCAATAGAATAATACTAACTAAAAACACATGTGGACATGATAAATAAATAATTATTCACTATAATTTTATATACATTGTTATAACTAAATAACCGTAATTTATATAATCAAGTATAGTGTCCCGACGATGACGCACCTCGAAATGATTTGTTATTGCTAAGCTAAGGTAACCACATTTATTCCAATAAAAATAAATGTTTCTTTGGATTTGCTGGTCTTCAAATAGATATGACTTATCTAAATAGATATACATAATAACTTATCTAAATAATTTTACTTTTTTTCTAAATATAAAATTAAGCCGTCACCTTAACGGGCGTAACGGCTCGTCATATTTTGAACTAATAAATCAATAAAAAAGCATAATAAGAATCAGTAACAGTACTAAAATCAAATTATTTCATTTCAATCTAACTAGTGTGAATTAATTAATGAAGATTCACTGTACGAATAATTGATTAAATTTTATTTTCATCGTAAGGATCTTAAGAGGTTTAAATAACTTTAAATTGTCATGTTTTGGTAATTTGATATATATATTGCTTCCGAGCTTACCAAAAATAACGGAAGCATTGTGTTCACTTTTGAGAACGAAAAACGTTTATGACTCCAATTTTAAAAAATCCAAGACAGAAATCCGTTTCAGACATCAGGGAACATTTTTGGTCTCGTGTCTGTCTGTCGGTTTGTGTGTCCGCGAACCGTGAAACGTGTGACGATAACTTGAGTAAAAGTGAATAAATGTTGATGAAATTGGGTAGATATATTTATTTTACCAATGCCCAGGACAAGTTCGTTGGACGTTATCCGTCCAAGGGTTTACGCGCAACGCTCGCTTAAACGTGAACAAAATCAAACTTCATCTATTCAATGAGACAAAAAATTGTTTAAAATACAATTTTTTAGTAAAACCAACAGCGACACCGCTATGAAGTGTTTAAGATCGCTAAAACTATTAATAGTTTTTACACAATAAACATAATAACAATAAAGTAATTTAACAATAATGTTGATGTTAATATAACAATATAGTACATGATAGGATGCGAGGAAGCTATGTGCCACAATAATTGGCAATAATTGGCCATAATTGGCAATAATTTTTGTTTCTGTTACATAACCAGGCACTGGGTATGGCCAACTTCCACGGTCACCCATGCTTCTAACCGACCCTGAACTCTACTAAAAGCAAATACAACTACGAACTCTTTCATCCCATCTCCAAATGGGTACTGATGTAATTGAAATTAGTTAATTTTAGTGCCTTGAAGTAATAATTTTGAGCATTTAGTAGCCTACTCAAATTGATATTAGTAGTATACGGTTCTTTATTACTTTTATTTTTATACAGCTGTGGCTAACAATAAAACTGAATAAGATAATAACAATGAAATTTTAATATTTTGCTTCCGAGCTTACCGAAGGTAACGAAAGCATTGTGTTCACTTTTGGGAACGAAAAACTTTTATGTCTCCGATTTTAAAAATTCCAAGACAGAAATCCGTTTCAGACATCAGGGAACATTTTTGGTCTCGTGTCTGTCTGTCTGTCGGTCTGTGTGTCCGCGAATTATGAAACGTGTGACGATAACTTAAGTAAATGTCAACCGATTTTGATGACATTTGGTAGACATGTTCATTTTACCAATGCACAGGACGAGTTCGTTGGACAACGTTATCCGTCCAAGCGTTCACGAGCAACGCTAACGTGAACTTCAAATTTAAAATTGAAATTTTAGGTCGGGAAAAAAATCTAACTTCATCTATTCAATAAAACAAACATTTTTTACAAATACAATTTTTCAGTAAAGCCAACAGCGACACCACTATAAAGTTTTAATGATCGCTAAAACTATTAATAGTTTTAACACAATAAAGTAATATAACTATAATTTAAATGTTAATATAACAATAAAGTACACGATATAGGATGCGAGGAAGCTATGTGCCACACTAATTGGCAGTCTATTTTAGACTGGGTTATTACTTTATTATACATCATGATTCTTGATAACATCTTAGATGGGGAAAAGTTTAATATTTTTTGCTTCCAAGCTTACCGACGGTAACGGAAGCTATGTTATGTGATAGTTCTGAAGAACGAACATTTTTTGCTTCCAAGCTTACCGAAGGTAACAGAAGCTATGTGATAGTTCTGAAGAACGAACATTTTTTGCATCCAAGCTTACCGAAGGTAACAGAAGCTATGTGATAGTTCTGAAGAATGAAACATTTCTTATGTCTCCGATATCAAACATTCCAAGATAAAAATCCTTTTCAGACTTGAGAAAACATTTTTAGTACCGTGTGTGTCTGTCGGTCTGTCTGTGGTCTGTCGCTCATTTTTTGTGTGCCAATATCTCTTAAAAAATCATACGTCCGATATTAATAGAATTTGGATGTTAGGTCAAATTAGCCCATTGTTGGTTCCATATAAGTTTCAACCTTCTGCGCCTTTTTTTTCATTTCCACATTCGCACAAACACATTTATTTACACCTATATCTGCAAAACTCATCTGATTTTTATGAAATTTGGATGGTTTGTCGAAAATAGTCCGCAGATTGCCACAGATTAATTTCAACCACATGCACTCAAACCAATTTTGACATTAAAAATTCGGGGGGAAACATTTTTCTAAATTAGACAATAATGGCTTGTAAAAGCACAAAATCAATAAAGTACGTGTTAGGATGCGAGAAAGCTATGTGCCACACTAAATGAAAGACTACTTTACCAATGCGCGTAAACTTTTAATTTTACATTTACTGCTTTGTTTTTAAATAATCAAGATATAGTCAAAGAAATACATCTCACAGTGGCGTCATTATTTCTGGCTCTTTCACAGACCATTAAGTCTGTCATGTACAACAGCTATTCTTTTCGTCGTAAATTTCTTGGCCCACTCTCATTCATTAATTCGGATTAAAGATTAAGATAGAAATAAGAGCATTACGTAGCATGTGTTATGTTGCCGGTTATCGAGAAGAGCATGAATGCGTACGTACGTAGAAGATTCATTTATTGCTGGTTTTTCCCTGTTTAATAAGAATGATACGTAGCCTATGTTTGTCTAGTATGTGAATATAAGAGACTATGGTCCAGTCTAGTTGACAGTGATCTCTTGAGATGGAACAGAACTGATCTCTCGCCTTAGTTTGCCCTCTGATAACGTATTCTTATCTTATTAAAAACCGCAGTTATTTTTCTCCCCCTCACTATATCTACAAAAGATATTCCATTGCTAGAAAAAACAGTCCAGTTCTATTTCGTATTATTGATTTACTTTGATTACGTTATAGATTTTATGTTGAGTTTTAACTATGTCAGTTTAACAGACTTTTTGTTATGGCAAGAACAAGTTATTTGTATGTAACATGGATATACTTTACTGCGATATTTCAGCTCAGCAGATGTCAATATGTAAGTTTGAACAGTGATCCAATTTATTTTATCCTGTTGTACATTGAAAGAAATGTTCTTTTGTAAGATTGAACGATTCTTGTCAACCCTAACCTGTGTCTAGTCGTACATATAGTAAATTATACATAACGATATTTAAACGTTTATTTCATAAACCATAATATATTTTGAATAATGTGCATTTTTTTTAAATAATAGGGTTAGGATGCCCGCAGCCAAATCCAGCCTGCTAAAGCATTTTATCTTGCCCATAAGCTTCTATGAACTTGTAAAAGTTTTTTAAAAACAAATGAAGATCCGTAATCAGAACTTAAGTGCCCTATACTATCGGTACTTCTTTAGATTGTTACTGTCCTATGATTTTTAGAATATAAATGACTATTAAGACAAAGGGATATTTAGTCCAATGTTCTTTGGGACAAAGGAATATCACACTTATTTTTTTATAATGGGAGTAACAGTCTAAAGAAGAACATTCCGTACACCTTCTTTAGATTTTTTACTCCCCTCTGTTTTTTTTATAAGGGGAGAAACAGTCTAAAGAAGAACATTCCGTACACCTTCTTTAGATTGTTACTCCCCTCAGTTTTTTTTTATAAGGGGAGTAAAAATCAAAAGAAGTGCTGGGTTATCAATGAAGGAATTATCTCATGGTCATTTACCTAATGCTAAATTTATTGCTATAATAAATATTACAGCAATATCGTTTACCCATAAAAGTTACTGTAGTTATTATAACAGTTTCTATCCTTGATATAAAAAATCACAAAATTTACAAAATTATATTGTTCTGATGGAGATCGTTAAGGGTAATAATAATCTTGAATAACTTTGACTTCATAGACGCGATCTGGCTTTATTTCGCCTCTCTCCGAGGAATAGACATGATCTGGCCATATTTCGGGCACTTCTTTAGATTATTACTCCCCTAATAGAAACAGAAGTGTGATATTCCTTTGTCCCAAAGTGCGTTGGACAAAACATCCCTTTGTCTTATTAGTTTTTTAGTCAGTCATTTATATTATAAAGGAAAACATAAGGGAGTAACAACCTAAAGTTGTACCAATTTCGTCCCTCACCGAGGCATAGACACGATCTGGCTATATTTCGCCTCTCTCCGAGGCATTGACGTGCCTAAAACATAATTCATTTAGTATATACAGTAGAGCGTCGATTATCCGAACTAATGTTATTTGGGGTGGTTCGGATAATCAAAAATTCGGATAATCGAAATTCACTAGAAATTTAAAGGGGAAGATGCAAAAATAATCAACCACGTTTATGCAAAAAGCATATTTGTTTTATTTATCTAGTACATAGTGAAAAAAAAAAAAAAAAAATCCCATGACGTAGTTTGAAATCTTTCAGCCACTCAGAACTGAGGATGAATAAAGAGTCACCACCAAGCTTTATGTTTAGATCCACTGCTTTATCATACAATGGATATGGCTATGGGCTGTCCAGAGACCCGTTTTTGCAAAAACCAAGTGAATGCAGCAGCTTTCCAACAATTTGGATTTAGTTTTTTTTATAGCTTTACGATTTAAACTGCCCTCCTCACTGTCAAGATTAAGTGCACTTAATCTTGACCAAGTGATTGAATCAGAATTATTTTTTTATTCCCGTACTCGTTAATTTACCAACACCGAACTTGATAGCCAATGCCTTGGCTTTCACCTTTCTTCAGCCGCGTAATAATTTCCATTTTATCTTTTAATGAAAGCACTACCCGTTTCCTTTTTGTCGACATTTTGTAAGTTTTACTTAAAATATCTAACCACTAACTAATTAAATGTATACCTCACAATGAAAGATTTGAAACTGAGAGCATTAACATAACCGACCAACAGAACAGAAAGGTATTAAATGGAAAAATGTTGCAAATAATTCCACAAATTACATAAATAAACAAATGTTTAATGTCTCAAACTGATGCCCCGTCAAACTGAATTCATCGAAATGTGATGTCCCTTTTTACAGCAAACACCGCTCTTTCTAGGAATTAATTTAGCGGTGGCGTTTGATTTTTTTTTTTTTTTTCCATGAAGCTAGTTCGGATAATTGAACGTTCGGATAACTGACGTTCGGATAATCGACGCTCTACTGTATAATTTAAAATTAGGTATAACATTTGAATAAGCTATTAGTGAACATAGGGCTATGACTATATCAATTTAAAAATATGACAAATCATAACAAAAACATTTAATAAGGGACAAATAAAAGAAACCACGTTAACAATTTTCTTTACTCAATTTGATAGTGAACATAGGGCTATGACTATATCAATTTAAAAATATGACAAATTTTAACAAAAACCGTATCGTAATTTAATAAGGGACAAATAAAAGAAATCACGTTAAAATTTTTCTTAACTCAATTTGATTGCAAACTTATGGATGTGTAGTTGGAAATATAACATAAACTAATTGATGGAAAAGAAATTCTATTTGGAATGAAAGTCCTTTTTTCTTTTATTATACTTTATTTAACAAGCTTTCGTCCAGGGAACCTGGGCTTCTTCAGGTTTTGAATGTTAGAAATACTGTAAATTTAGAGAAAAATGGTCAAAATGAAATTTCATTTCCATAAGAAACCTCAAGTCCACAAAAGAAAAACTTCAATTAGTAAACTAATTGATATTGTAACATTAACTTAAAGAGCATAATTTACCAGTTTACTGTTTAAAAAAACCACAACGGCATGTTTAATATACACTAGACCATTTTATTAACAACAAGGTCAGTGGTAAGTTACTAAACGCAAACGTAACGTACTTACAATCTGGCAGAGATGCAAGTACTAGACAAACAATACATTATTATATCTTTCAATATTACATTAGGAAGGTCTTTTTATTAAAATAATATATGAATAATGAATAAAGTGTTTTTACTGATATTTTTTCAATTTTTTTTATACTAACTAGTATAAGGGAATAGCGTAATTTTAGATCATGACCTGAATAATCTTGTAAAATTGATTAATACTATATGATATTACACTGATATCCTTCATTCTTTAGAATTATGTAGATATTGATTATAATATTTATAAACTATGTATATATCTTTTTATTTTTTATTTCTAAAACTTGTGAAAATATATTTCCTTCAATCTAAAGAAGATGTACGGAATGTTCTTCTTTAGACTGTTACTCCCCTTATAAAAACAGAAAAGTGTGATATTCCTTTTTTTCCAAAGTACATTGGACTAAACATCCCTTTGTCTTTAGTTATTTAGTCAAAGTCATTTATATTCTAAAAATAATAGGGGAGTAACAATCTAAAGAAGTACCATTAGTTGTAGAGCCTCCATTATTTTACTTCTTTTATGCCACTGAAACATATAACCAGACTATAAACATACAATAAATACATTGAAAAGAGCATAATTATAAAAAACGTATTTTTTCAATAATAAAAAATATAATTATTTTTCCGAAATGTCCAAAAAGTGGTATCTTTACTTTTAGTCGAAGAATGTTTTGGGATTTGTTCAGATTTTTTGCACTTTACATAAGATAAGCAAGATAGAGGAGGGCGCACTTTTCACACCCACTTCAAACTCGCCTACGCTCGCCCTATCAAAGCTTATACTTATAATATAACCAATAATTATGTATTTTTGTAATCAGCCCGACGTACCCTTTCATAATATGATACCCCACACGGTGTCCAAAAAAAAGCTTTTAACCCTTAAATTGTTTTCCCTATTTTTTTTTTTTTTTGAAAAATAATTTTTTTCCGTGGTAGGCTGTGAAATAGTAACTTTAGAGCCTAAAAAACATAGCTAATAGTATATTATGTTACTAGGCTGTGAAGTGAGTTTTTTCTTTACCGCGGCAATTACATTTACTGTCGAGTGAAGCGAGACAGTAAATATTGCCAAGGTAAAGAAAAAACACTTCACAGTTGCGTAGCATATGCTATTTTTTCCGAGGTAGCAGACAATGAAAAAACATTAAATATTAATCACTAATCAATATATAATAATAACAAATATTAGTATGTACATACTTAGAACTTAAAAAAAGAAACCTTAAAAAGAGGTTACACTATAAGAAAAGATAAATAAAACGCATTGACATCTAGCGGATTTTAATCGTACTAAAAGCATTTCTACAAAGACTGCAGTGCTACTGACGGAAGTTTTGACAACTACCCGCCGGAAAATAAAAATCTTTTAGTTCCTAGGACCATAAGATTTTTTCTTTACAGCTAGGAGTAATGAAAAGATTTTTTAAGTCCACGTAATGAAAAAATGGATTTTAGCTATGTTTTTTAGGCTCTAAAGTTACTATTTCACAGCCTACCACGGAAAAAATCCATTTTTTCATTACTCCTAGCTGTAAAGAAAAAACTTTTTACGACCTAGGACGTAATAGTACATTACGCGTCGAGTGTGGAAAGTAGCATTTTGCATGCGAGTGTGGAGTTTGCACCCGAGCTATAGCGAGGGTAGTAAAACCACACGAGCAATGCAAAATGCCGTTTTCGCACGAGTTGCGTACCGTACTTTATCTCCGATTGTTAGATTTAAATAATAAATACAGAAAAAAATAAACTTGCTGTATGTAAGTTCGTATCTCTCTCTTGATAAAGATGGCATAAATTCTTGAGTTGTATTTTTTACCAAATTAATTATTTCTGGAGGAGTATTATTCTCCACATTTTTGTCAAAGTCACTTGATTCACTCATTGTTTTTCACTAAAAACTCGATATAAACAGTTACTTTAATAAAAGAACAGCAAATTAGTTTTGTTAAATCATATTAAATGTAAACAAACTCGCTAATCGTGAGTAAAGCTGAAGAATTCCTCTTCTTTACCGCCCTAGGGTGGTAAAGAAGAGGAATTCTTCAGAACTATGAGACGCGCATGAGCAATGAATACAAGTACGTAAAGAATCACTTTCTACGCATCTAAACAGAGATACAATGTTTATATTTCGTACCAATAGTAGGTAAAAATATTTTTCTTTCCTGCTGGTAGTTATCAAAACTTCCGTTTTTAGCGCTGCAATCTTTGTAGAAATGCTTCTTAGTACGATTAAAATCCGCTAGATGTCAATGGGTTTTATTTATCTTTTGTTATAGTGTAACCTCTTTTTAAGGTTTCTTTTTTTTAAATCTTTAGTATGTTCTAATATTTGTTATTATTATAATAATTATTGGTTAATATTTAATGTTTTTTCATTGTTTGCTAACTCAGAAAAAATAGCATATGCTACGCGACTGTGAAGTGTTTTTTCTTTACCTTGGCAATATTTACTGTCTCGCTTCGCTCGACAGTAAATGTAATTGCCGCGGTAAAGAAAAAACTCACTTCACAGTCTAGTAACATAATATACTATTTAAAGTCGCTATATTTTTAAAATGTGTGGATAGGTACTATACATCACATAGTATAATAATATACTTATACCAAATTTCAAAGTGGTCGGACGAAAGGTGTAGCCATGAGAGCAGGCGACTGACGGACAGACAGACACACGCAGGAAAATATAAGGGTCCTTGGTTTTGCCTACTGATCCTAAAAATATCCAAAACTTTTTCAATTCTGATCTGGCAATAACTTTAATTTAATACAATATAGATAAATATTTGTTTTTCAGACAAGATTTGATGGTCGGTTCTCTCCTCTTCCTGTCTACGTCTATCCAACAACTCAAGATGAGAGTCGAACTCCAAGACAAAGTAGTGCTCGCATGGACGCCATGTACTCCACTAGCGAGGTTTGTCACCATTTATTATTTAATTATTATAATATTTTAAAGTATAGAATATAATGTATGTATGATAAAAGTATAGGTCAGTCAAATAGAGTCTAGAGCAGCTTCCCAACCTTTTTGATGTCCTATAAATTTTCGCGACCCTACCTTGAATGTAGTGTATTGCACATTGCATACTCTAAACATTGAAGAGTTATACATGGTCCCAAGAGCCTGAATCCTACTAAAATCATTACTGAATTAGGGAGGAGGGACTGTAGTGTAGGGTGATTTATTTATTTTTGAAGTGAAACTTCTTTGGCGGCGGTAGAGTGAATTTCTTCATATAGTGACATCGTGTAACGAAGTTTGCGATTCGAGACTCGTCCAAGTGTAACATTTTTACAGATTAATTTATTATATCTATTTAAAGGCCAGCAAATCAAAACAAACATATATTTATATTGGAATAAATATGGTTGCCTTAGCGAAGCAATATTTTTTTTATTTTTTCAATTAAATTTCCCATAACCATTTCTTAATCCTGAAATATGTAATAAATTCGTCAAAAAATGAAAGAGAGCAATGCATTCTAAAACTGAAGTTTCACTTCTAATGCGTGAGAGCCTCACTCATATACATTTATATATATATATATATATATATATATATATATATATATATATATATATTGTTTTAAAAAAAAACTGAGCACACTGATCATTGATCATCTTAATAAAGTTAATTGCGTTGCTTGATTTGTTTATTTCTTTATTGTGCCTGTTTTGAATTATAACAGTTTTGTATTATTCTAAGCGCTTAGTTCCTGAACTTATGTTGGCGGTATGAAGTTTAAAAGAAAAGAGATTAAAGCTTCTAGGGTGTTTATTACTCCTCGTTGCAATTCCCTAATTTATTCAACCTTTAAATTATCCGTTTTTACCTTTTCCTAATGAATTTATCGATATAATTTTACCATTTTTAGTTTATTAAATTAAATTTATATACCTAACATATTTTAATTTCATTGCATTAAATTATTTAATTGCATTAATTATTAAATATTTGTATATAATAATTTTTGCTTCCGAGCTTACCGAAGGTAACGGAAGCATTTTGTTCACTTTTGAGAACGAAAAACTTTTATGTCTCCAATTTTAAAAATTCCAAGACAGAAATTCGTTTCAGACATCAGGGAACATTTTTGGTCTCGTGTCTGTCTGTCGGTCTGTGTGTCCGCGAATTATGAAACGTGCGACGATAACTTGAGTAAATGTCGACCTATTTTGATGAAATTTGGTAGACATGTTCATTTTACCAATGCCCAGGACGAGTTAGTTGGACAACGTTATTTGTCCAAGCGTTCACGAGTAACGCTCGCGTGTACGTGAACTTCAAATTTAAAATTGGAATTTTAGGTCGGGAAAACAATCTAACTTCATCTATTCAATGAGATAAACACTTTTTTCAAAAACAAATGTTTAGTAAAACCAATTGCGACACCGCTATGAAGTGTTAAAGATAGCTAAAACTATGTTAATAGTGTTTACACAATAAACGATATAACAATAATTTTAATGTTATTATAACAATAATGTACATGATAGATGATAGGATGCGAGGAAGCTATGTGCCACACTAATTGGCAGTCTATTTTTTTTTGTTTAAAGTATTATTACTTTTCCTTACCTATAAAGGAAAAGTATTGATTAATTTATGTCTGTATATAATTTCAAAGATTTTTGGCTACCCTTGAATATTTTGTCGCGACCCTATGATGGTCTAGAGAAAGTCCTAGATCAGTGTTACCCAACCATATTGACCGCACGGCACACTAATCCCAACCTATATTTTGAGGGACCTACATTTCACATGGTACACATGTCACATTGACTGCACACACACTAATTGACTGATATCGACTGACTAGAGTATTTATTTAGGTTAGAAAAACTCATGCAACATCATAATCTATCTAAATACAAATATTGTATTGATTGATGAGGAAAAACAAAATCATGTTTGTATAACCTACACTTTCAACTTTTGATCATAGTTAACAATGATCGGATTTCCGTAAAAATTCATGACACACTTGTGGAGGCCTCACTGCACACTAAAGTGCCTCAGCACCCAGTATAATATACAGACATGTTAACTCATCCATAGGATACTCCTGACTGGACATCCCGTTATGGACATTCACAGGATATCCTTATCTCGATGAACATAGGAGACCTCCAAGTGAATGATCATAGGATACCTTTAACTGGACATCCCGTTAAGGACATCCATAGGATATCCTTATCTCGATGAACATATGAGACCTCCAACTGGATGTCCATAGGATACCTTTAACTGGACATCCCGTTAAGGATATCCATAAGACATCCTTAGGATGACCCATCAAATGAGGCATCCAAAACGGGATAGTCATAGGCATAGGGGATAATCATAGGGGAACCCATGGGGTTTGCTCTAGATTCTTAAAACGACATACTTAATTATCGTTACCTACCAGTGACTGAGTGGTACATTAAATATTATAATACTTATTCATTTATTTTTAGTTTCGCGAGGCCTGCCCCAGTGGCGCAACAGGGGACTTTCCATATGGAGGTGACTGCAGGAAGTACTTAAGTTGTTGGAAGGGTCGAGGCGTACTTAGGCTCTGCTCACCTGGTACGCTTTTCAACCCAAGGACTTTAGAGTGCGATTTCCCTGACAAAGTTTCCTGTCACACACGTAAGTTTGTAACATCTTTTAATAGTATAATTTTAGTTTTTGTATAAAGTGCTCATATAATTTTGATTAAATGGAAAATGCATATTATGTTCAAAGATTCCAAAAGAAGTGGACGTAGTTACGGTTCTAATTGGCACACTAATCCTACCAACTTTGTCTCGGCTTCAGGTAATAATATAACATTAATCAAATTAATTAATTCGAGTAAAAAAAGTTATAGAAATAAATAAAAAAGAAATTAATGTTTATATAATTAAAAATCTATTGTAGGAGGATCACCCCAGAATCAACTTCAGGACGGAACTCAAAATTATAATGGACATGGACATTATCACCACCACCATCATAATCACTCACCAGATCAGCAGGGTCAACCTCACAACCACCCTCCTGGTTTTCATCACCGACACACTCCTGAATTTCATTCTCACCAACCAGGTTATTTTCACAAATCCAAATGCGATATTAATTATAATTATAGTTGTTCGTTTTATATAATAATAAATAATTATGCATGTATTGTATATATATGTTTCAGGACGCTGGCACCATCACCATAATCATCAGCATGATTATCATACTCATGGATATAATGGTAAGAATCATGTTGTGCTTGTAAATTACCGTAATAATCTCGATTGCATTTTTCTCCAAAGTGTGGTAGCGACTCATCATGAAAGAGGTGTAGTTCAATAACCAAACAACGTATTCACACAAAATTATTGTAATTGAAACAAGAGACTTGTGTTGGCTGTTTAAATGCAGCCTTCTTCTGATAATTATCTAAAGAAGACTGCTTTAGAACTGCCGGAATCGGTCAATTGATTCAATTACGATAATATTGAGTGAAGACGTTGTTTGATATTGAACTACGCCTCTTTCATGATGAACCGTAATTAAATTTATTTATTTAAAACGTTATACAGCCTAGTTAACACGATCCAGGTATACTTGGTCCAAATCACTTTGATCAAATCCACTTGGATCAAGTGTTTGTGGAACTTTGAAGTAAGGTTTACACGATCAAAGTATACTTAGTCCAAGTAGTGGAACTTTGATACACTAAAATTTAGAGGTTACGATTGATTGTGTAGAATGATTTTCCCTCTAGAACTTTCCAATTAAATTAAACTTATAAGTTTTAAAACCGTGGTGATATTAGCACCTACTGGTAAACAGCTCAACCTCACATCTGCCATTTTTTGACTGCTCGTTCTCATAATTTGTCAGGTGGGCGCCATTTTTGTTTTTATCAAAGTCTACTTTGATGGAGCCCATCCGACTCAACTTGGATATCCAAGTTGACTTGGATACCTTGTTTGCACGATCCAAGTATCGTCAAAGTAGAGTCAAAACTGACTTGGTCCAAGTGTACTTGGATCGTGTCAATGTGGCTTGAACGTTTATTTATTTGTAAAAAACTACCAACTACACTTAAGTTCTTACTTAAAACTTCATGTAATCTCTGTCTCCAGGTTTACCCACTTTTACGCCGTATGATAGGAGGTATAAAGGTGCTACTGTAAGTAGGACTAACCACTCTGGAGTTCAGCCACCTGTTTCTGGAGGATGGAGGCCGGTTAACGCTCGAAACCCTCAACCCCGATCTGAAAATCAAGACCCTGCCCCAGTAAATTGCAGTCGGGTTATACCAGTTTACGAAGAGTATCCGCTAGCTGGAAACAGCAGTGATTGTCTCCCCGTCGATCCTTCTAACGTCGGTGCTCAGGGGTATCCAAGTAAAGGGAGCGGATCAAGCAACTCTTTCCCTCCTCGACCTCCCAGTAGAGATCTGACCCCGCCTGTGGGTCAACCTGGAATCGGCTCTACGTACAGACCAGGATCTCAGCCGCGACCCACTTACTATCCCGACGAAGATGTCCAAATTCCTAATCAAGAATTTCAAACTGAAGATATACCTTACTGTGACGAAATAAGTGAGCCTCAAAAGAAACCACCGGCTGATTTAACAGGATCTGGATCTACGCGAAGTAGCCGATTTGTCCAACCCCCACCGGCATTATGTCCTCAAGGGTTCAGTGGGCTAGCACCCCATCCTGACTGCACAAAATTTCTCAGTTGTGCCAATGGCCGAACATTTGTCATGGATTGCGGCCCGGGAACCAGGTAAATATTTTTAAATTAAGTTGTATTTAACATATTATTTAGGATTGAAAATAATTATGTTGTAAACTTGCTTGATAATCCATTGAAATTTTATTTTTACAGATTTAATCCAAATAGATTAATCTGCGATTATCCCGAAAAAGTTAAGTGCGCTTATGCAGACCCATACGATCTTTATCCCGCGGGGTCATCAATAGTAGAAACTCATCAACCAATACAATCAGGTAATGATGCATTTAACTCTTTGAAATTGAGTGATTTTTATCTTTTAAACTATTTACAAATAATAGATCTCATATTTAACCGATTGATATTTTTTTTAGGAGGCCAATCACAAAAAAAATTTGACTATGATATTGATGTAAGGATGGGGACAAATACTGTCAAGTGTAAACCAAGAGAAACCCCGGATAAGCCTGTTCGCTTTCCATCACAAAATCGTCCGAACTATAGTGGACCAGTGTCCTCAAGGCCAGGTACAGGACAACCCAACCCTAACTATGATAGTCGTCCGAGTATCGATTCTCCGCGGCAAAGCCGGCCGGCCTACAACGACCCTCCCCCCAGAAATCAAAACCCCGGTTACCCTCAGTCAAATCGACCTAATTATAGTGACCCACCTGCAAGATCGACTCCTCCTGATACATATAGACCTCCTCCACGACAATTTGGACCGAACTATATCGAGCCATCTCAACATAAAGGTTCACACGATAAAGATCAGTCTAAAGAGTCTAGACATTATGATCCTCCAATTAGGCAACCTACTACTACTCCTCTGTTTCCAGATTATGACGAATACTCAATCCTTACAAGGTTTGGCGATCAAGAACGCCAAGAGTCTAATCCATCTGTTGTTTGGACTACGACAGAAACAGCCAAGGAGAGTATTCAAAACGAATTTGAAGTGTTAACATCTAGGCCAGTTGTCGTAACTGGTAGATCAGTTCGAACCAAGACCACAACTACCCCAACTACAACTGCTCCACCTACCAAGCAACATGTATTCAGGCCAGATCCCGTCACTCCTACATCACCCACTAATAAAACTAAAGCGCCACTCCCTGACTGGCAAGTTCTAAGATTAAGAGGTGGACAATCTCAGCTGGAAGGCTTCGTAGAAATTCAAATTACTTTTGGTGCTTGGGGTATTCTTTGTGATCAGCGAAATCAGTGGTCTCTTGAAGAAGCAAATATAGTCTGCAAGAATTTGGGATATTCTAGGTCAGTTAATAAAAAAAATGTTTTGCTTATACATTTTCAATTACATATGTTTATGTGTTTATTTAAATTAATTTTATTGTTAACAGAGGTGCTGATCAATCCTGGCAGGGTAAGCCAGCAGAAGGGCGAATGTCAAGGTCAAGTGTGATAGCAGCTAACAATGTCCGGTGCGTCGGACATGAAGAAAGTATTTTGGAATGCTATATTTCAGGAGGTATGGAAATAATCATATTTTTCTCTATCCATGGTTAATGTATTGCCTGCTATTAATTGATAAAAGTTCTGCTGTAAAATATCTTGATAAATACGTACTTTCTGTTTGCAGGAGGAAACTGTGACATAGACAGGGATGCAGTGTGGATACGTTGTCATCCTAACAGTGTGTCCTCTTGCCAGCCTGGAGAAACGTCTTTCGATGGAAAGTGTTACTCATTGGTGGTGCCGAAGCCGGATGGAGATGCAAGTGTTGGTTTTAGTCAAGGGGAAGCGTTGTCGCATTGTAGGACCAAGGGGGCTCGCCTTGTCGATTTTACCTCTCAATTAGAAAACGATTATTTGAGTGAATGGCTTGTAAACTTAAACAGCGCTGACAGCGTAATGACTTCTGGTGTCGGTGTATCCGTCATGGGACATCCTCTTTGGATTTGGGAAGGTAGCGAGGACTCCTTCTCTTACAAAAACTGGTGGCCTGGTAAGCCTACTTTATTAATATTTATATATATGTTTAAAAATAAATATCCTTTGGTTTTATATTCCCTTTTCAATACACGGACCATAAATACACTTTATGCTTAAATTCTTATTGTATAGCCCATAATTCTATTAGCCTATACTATATGCCAATAGAAATATGTTAACTTCTATAGTTGAACCATATAATCCGATAGTTTCGTTCAATGAATTATGACAAATTAATTTTTTCATTGATATTGGTCACTCACTACTGAAAGCGCTTCTTGTTTTTAGATGACTAATTTAAATATCTTGCATTTCATTTTAGGATGGGGAGGAGGCGCTAAAGGTCCAAGTCCTAAATTGGACAGTGGTAGAGCGTTATGTGTTGTCGCTCGGCGGTATTTTCAATGCGCCCCTTATCAAGTAGCCTCTGGCGGGAGATCAAGTAGTTCCGAACCCCTTCTTTGTGATGCTGAGTACTTCTTCTGGGATGTCGAAGATTGTGGAGCAATGACCAGTAGTCATCCCTACATCTGCGAACGTCCTGCAGATAAAGTTGGTAAGTATTATGAGATGTGGTTGGCTGAGGTTGTTTTTAAAGCATAAAAAATAATTGTTAAAGATCTCAAAATTTCATATTTTTTTCCAACAGGATGCGTGGTAGGTAATGGAGAAAGCTATTCTGGACCTGCAAATGTTACACGGACGGGGACAGCCTGCGTATCTTGGGACAATCAACAAGTTCTTGATCTGTTGCAGTACAAGATATCTCAAGATAATTACAAGTAACATTTTTTTATTTTATCGCAAAAAGATAGTACCTTTGTATTATTGCTGATTATATTTAAAATTGTATTTTTTAACATTTTCAGGAAAAGTTTAACAGGACATAACAAATGCAGAAATGTTGGTGGAGAAGAAGCATTACCTTGGTGTTATGCCGAAACACCAAATGGCCTTCGCAAACAACTCTGTGATATCCCTAAGTGTGGAAAAGGTAATATGAAACGCTTATGAAAAACACTTAAGTTTTATTGATCTCTTTAAGTTTTATTGATCTCTTCTCTCTTCAAAAATAAGAAAAACTAAAAGTATTATGTGTAAGATAAAATTGCTGATTATAACACTTTAGGAAAACTGATAGATAGAATCTCCAATTCTGGCTATAAGAAGAATAATATAGGATTTCTGACAGGATGGATCCTGTAAAATTTAAATTGTCAGTTCTGTTTAATTGCTTCAAGTTCCTTATGCCTTGAAGTGGAAACGGATGATCGTAATTCACACATCTTTCAAGATCAATTTGTCTCCGAAAAATCTATATTGATTATTTAATTTGTTCTACTCATTCATTTGAATTAAAGTAAATTAGAACCTTCTAGAGATATAATTTACAAACTTTATCCTGTGGTAACTATTTTCTAACAAAGCAAAATAATAGCAAATATTATGATTTAATTTTATTTTAATTAATTTTGTTGCAGGTGTTCAGCAAAAATCAGCCAACTTACTGGAGTACACATGCAAAGAAGATGAATTTTTATGCCAATTTAACAACGAATGTATTCCAACTGCTTGGGTCTGTGATGGACAACAGGTAAAAATTATTTGAATAAATAAAATTGTGCAACAAATTTAATTTAACTGTGAAATTTAAATGTTTTCTTTTTTTTCAAGGACTGTGGAAACGGTGCTGATGAAACGGATTGTCACAAAGTCTTAGATAAATTCTCGAAGCTTGCTGGCAAAAGATTGATAGGACATGATAGCGAGAAGTGGCTTCAGACTTCAGCTTCGGCATGCGCACAGAGGTGTAGTGAGGCTACCTCCTTCCAGTGTAGATCCTTTTCTCATTCGTAAGTTACATTTATATTTGATTAAATGTTCAGTATAACCTTAAATTAATTTTAAAATTAAAACTTCACTAGCCCCCGTTGCACTGTTACTTGTTCAATTCTTGTTTTTTTTTCAAAATGATTGACCAAACAAATTCGAATACAACAGAAGGCTCTGAATTTTAACAAATTGTTTCACCAAAGTATTTTTAAACAATCTTGATAAATATTTAGGGAGCAAATGATGGAGTGCCTCTTAAGCGACAGTAATATCGGCCTAAGTGGATCCCTTACTGGAAACGACACACTGTGGGATTATTACGAGCACAACTCTCATACCATCCACTGCACACAGCACTTACTCTGCGACAATGGCAAATGCATCAGTCCAGAATTGGTATGATTGTCTCACTTTTTTAATTATAATCAAATGGGAATTTCTAATCTATCTCTTGAGGATAATTTTTAATATTAATATATTTAAATAAGAGTAATTTTGTTTCTAGGCTTGCAATGGGCATGATGACTGCGGAGATAAATCTGACGAGAGGAACTGCTCTTGGTCAGACTATGATATACAGATTAGATTGACTGGAGATTTAAAACCTGAACGTGGCACCGTTGAAGTTAAATGTATGTATAACAGCTTTTATAAAGCTTAGACCATACGAAAATTCAATGTTGTGTCTAAATGTCTTGTTTGCGATATATGATTTTGAGTCCAAGCTTTTTTTTTTTAATTCCGGGGGCATTTACACCCGAAGACGCAAGCCACTTAGGTGGGCCCATAGAACAAACCCGGGTTAGGGACCGAAATCTTCACACACTCATGTGAAGATATGGTCGTTAACCATGACTCCCGTCCTAGTTGTATTACAACCAAGAGTGACATTATCATGGTTTCCAGGCCGAAACCTGGTGGCGCCACTCTTTCGAGGAGCTTCCCATTTGTTTAATCAATGCTGGGTGGACATTGAGCGGGGGGTCCGGTCCGGGAATCGAACCCAGAGCTGTGGTCAGAAGCGGTCACCCATCCATCTTCTGATCCTGCTCGAGGCTGATTAACTTGCCTTATCGCAAGGGGAGCGCTCTAGCCTCCATTCCCCCGGGAATGGGGAGCCACCCATTCCCCCGAGTCTAAGCTTAGTCCAGTGTTTGTCGTAAGGGCTGAATCGGCGCTGCCACGAATAAGCTTAGGACAAATAATTATGATTATATAATATTTATGCATAGTACTGATAAGGTGTATTATTGTTTTTTTTTCAGTTAAAGATGAATGGGGCCTAGTTTGTGACGATGAGTTTGATTTTGATGATGCCCGTGTCATTTGTCGACAGTTAGGATACTCTGATGTGTCAGACATTTTGAAACACTCAGTTGGACTTAGCAATACCAACAACCTGACTAAGTACCTCCTTGACAATCTTAAATGCCTTGGTAACGAAACAAATATAGCCGAGTGCGAGCACAATGGATGGGGTGTCAACGACTGCGCACCAACAGAGGTAATAATAGTTGTTAAACAACAGCCCTAATGTAAGATTAGAGAATGAATCGACAATAACTAAATTTAATTAAGTTTTTTTTTATTTGGTATTGATTTTTCTCTAACTTTAACAGCTTTCCTAATTTTATACTACTTATGCTTTTTTTTTTTAGACTGTTGGTCTGGTATGTAGTAATGGAAATATTGGTGGAACCAGTGTAGAAGATACCGGAGGAGGAGTGGCCAGTAACATGTGGCGCTGCAAAACCAGTGATGAACTCATTCACATAGACTTCCTCTGTGATAATGTACCTGACTGTACAGACAAGAGTGACGAAGATTTTAGACGATGCAAGGTGAAGTCCTTAATAGACCGTTTATTTATTGCAAATAATATATTTCCCTATTATAAACGTTCTTTATTATTTTGTTGTAGAGTCCAATAGAAGTTCGTTTAGTTGGGGTTAGTAGAAGTTCAAGACCCCAAGGAAGGCTTGAAGTAAAAAGATATGGGGTTTGGGGCACGGTGTGCGATGACGATTTTGGATCAGCTGAGGCTCAGGTAGTCTGCACTGCTCTTGGCCATAAGGGTCCTGCAAAGGTAAGTTACTTAATATGAAATAAAATGTATTCAATTTTAATATGATTAATAATGCTTACTGTCATGAGAGTCAGTATATTGATGTTCTACTATCAAACTCTAATTAATTCACATTTTAAATTGCAGGCATACAAGAATGCGAAATTTGGAGCAGGGAATGGAGTGATTTGGCTGGACTCAGTTCATTGCACAGGGAATGAAACTGGAGTAGAACGTTGTCTTCACGAAGGCTGGGGAAAGACTAACTGTAAACACGACGAGGACGTATCAGTCGTATGTTCTGTGGACATAGGCATGGACAGCCACGGTGACCCAAGCATGGATGGGGACGGAGATACAGAACTTTTGCCTGAAGAATGTGGAAAAATCAGTCCTGAACTTGAAAAGTCTACTTCCGCTCGAGGCTTTTCAGCCAGAGTTGTCTCTGGATTTGAAACAATGAAAGGAACATACCCTTGGCAAGTAAGCAATAATAACCTGTACTCACTGCCTACAAATTTTAAAATCGTAAATTTTTTCCAGAAAGTTGTTTTACAAGTGATATGATATCCATTTTTTTTTGTTCCAGGCAAGTGTAAGGCTTAAGAGTGCTGGAGGGAGAAGTGCTCATTGGTGTGGAGCAGTAGTAGTTGGAAAAAGATATGCTCTGACAGCTGGCCATTGCCTCAGAGACTATGTCAAGTCTCACTACTTCATAAGAGCTGGAGATTATGATACACAGGTATTTGTTTTACTTTACGTCTTCAATCAACAGTACAATACTCTAACAAGTATTTCTTGATCGAAAGTTGTCTGAGTTACAATTTAGGAGCTATGTTTGGCTTTTTCCTCATGTAATTATAAGAAGTACTAAATTATTGATGACATTACAGACTGATGAAGGCTCTGAGCAGGATCTAGAAATTGAGGAGATGTGGATCCATGAGAAGCTAGATCAAGGAGCTAGGCTTAATAATGATCTGGCTATTGTCCGGGTGAAACCACCTGGTTTTAACTTCAATACATGGGTTCAACCAGCTTGTTTACCAAATGGCCCACTACCAAGAGTAATAAACTGTACGATTTCAGGATGGGGTACAACAGGAGCACCAGGCTCAGGTAATCATTCAAAACAAATCTTGTTCTTTGATTTTGAGTGTACATATTCTTCTATGAACGTTTGACTTTAAATATTTTGTTTTTTCGTTTAGGGTTTGCAAGGACTCTGCATGCTGCTTGGTTATCACCATTAAGTAAAACAGATTGTTCTGCAGAGCAAGTTTACGGCAGTGATTCCCTCTCTGCAGGAATGTTCTGTGCTGGATCTCTTAAAGGAGGACCGGATTCATGCCAAGGTGATTCAGGAGGACCCTTCGTTTGTCCTGTTAAAGGTAATTCAAAATAATATACAATGTTTATAACCTGTCATTTATATAACCTTTCACATACATCAAATCAAGGGTAAGACATGTTGAAATTTTATTCACTTGATGGAAAAATATTGAATGGATATGTTTTTGGACATTGTAATGCAGTGGGGGCCAACAGTTTGGCCAACCTTAAAACCTCTACCTCTTAAGACGGTTACCAAGGTGTGCTTATATTGGCGAAATATAGTACTAAAAGTGGAAACCGTGCTTCTGTAATATCCTAACTTCTTGATTTGAGAGAGTCACATTCTTCATGTCGTTTTTTGCATGAAGGAAATTTCTTCTGTCGCCCAGCCCAAAAACATATCCACATTAAAAGAATACTATGCAATTAATCAACGTATTAGATTTTAGAGCATATTCTTCTAGATAACAATTTCAATTTTACTTTACAAACTTTTAATTCAATAGTGTGTGTTGAAACAATTATTCGATTGTTTTTAAATTTATTTGAATATTGCGACTACATAAACTACATGTTATAAGCAATAAAGATGACATTAGTTTGAAATTGGCTTGTTACACATGATTTAAGAAACTGTCCATTGACAGTACTCACAGTATTAGACATGAATATTACATTTTATTAATTGATGTTAATTAATAGGTCTCGAGGCCACTGTGTTTTTAGGCGTCGAGGAGGGTTACCAGGCATGAATGATGATGCTGGGTTGTGGATTAAAGAATTAGGATAATGGGAAATTGATTTATGGAAAGATTTGTATCGGGAGGTGGTTAGGTTGCGAACAAAGGGAACTTTGAGGTCATTGTGAAGGGTAAAGTTGGAGACATAGAAAGGAGCGTTAGTTATTCTTCTAAGGATTTTGGATTGAAGGGATTGGATGCGGTAGGAGTTGGAACGCTTGGTGCATCCCCAGAGTTCAATACCAATGACCAAGTGGGCTTAATTATGGTGTTATAAATGAGTAATTTGCTATGTGTGTTGAGTTTAGATGTGCAGTGTAAGAGTCTGTGTAAAAGTTTGTAGCGTCGGTTGCAGTCTTGTCGTTTAAGTTTTGTGTGGTGTGCCCATGTTAATCGCCTATCTAGGTGTAACTCAAGGTAGCGGAGAGAACTGGAGTGGTGGGTATTTGATTCAGAGTTACCGGTTCGCATATTCCATGTCTTAGACTAAATGTTATTAAAATTATACTTTCATTGTTTATTTATTATGCTTATCCTACCAATCGAAAAATTGTCTTAAAATCAGTCATCCACGGCCCAACTTGGTCGTACAGCATGTGGCGGGGCTTGTTGGATCCATGATGGATGCACGGGGAATCCGACTTGACCTTGTCGTAAGACCTGTTGGCAGCAACGCCACTCACAGTCCAACTATAGTTCCACATTGGCACGTTAGAGTGAGTGTCGTACGACCAAATTGGACCGTGAATGGCTGGTTTTAAGGAGTTCATCTCAATCAGATGTGATCTCAGAGTAATTTTTCCATTCACCATTGAGCATTTATAACTAAACTAGCCAGATCGCTGCGCTTCGCGCACCTTATCCACCTAGAAGTTGGCGCTGTGTGTAAATAATAATTAAAACATTATAATTAATATATCTTTATTGTTACATAATTTCGTATTTTAGTAAAAGTAGGTTATATTTTTTTTTTTTTTTTTTTTTTTTTTTTTTTTTTTTTATGCATTTTCAATTATTCTATTTTATACTACCTTCAATTTTAGTTACAATGAGTTAATATACCATATTTAAGATCTTGAAATCTACTGGAAGCTAAGATAATAGTATCTGATTAAATCCAAGATGGTGGCCATATGTTAAAGTGAAAGTACCTTTAATTTTCTTCTTTAGCTACCATAGGTCTATGTACCAAATTCAGATCTCTAGGTCCTCTAGAAGCTTGGATAATAGAATTTTATTAAATTCAAGATGGTGGTTATAATTCCATACAGTGGGCCATATGTTGAAGTGAAAGAGTCTAATTTTCTTCTTTAGGTATACCACAAGTCTATGTACCAAATTTCAAACTCTAGGTCCACTGGAAGCTGAGATAATAGAGAGTTATTTAATCCAAGATGGTGGTTGTAATTCAATATGGTGGCCATGTGTTGGGTGATAGTACCTTTAATTTTCTTCTTTAGCTACCATAAGACTATGTACCAAATTTCAGATCTCTAGGTCCACTTGAAGCTGAGATAATAGCATGTAAATGAATCTAAGATGGCGGCTATAATTCAATATGGTGGCCATATATCGAAATAAAAATGGCCTCACTTTTCTATTTATGGTACACTCTATCTATGTACCAAATTTCAAATCTCTATATCAATGGGAAGTATGAGAATTAGTGATCAGTCAGTCACTGTCACTCTTTGTTTTATATTATATATAGATTACTAATAAATTCAAACTTTTTTACTTACCAAACTTGTTTATATATCAAAGCAGCTTTCGGCATGACTAGCTTTGATAAATAAACAAGTATTATCTTCAGTGGAGAGACTGTTTCTTTGTATTTATTAAGATGACCTCCAGCAACGCTCTTATTTCTCTAGTAAATGACTAATGTTTATAAACAATGTTTTAGGTCGTTACACTGTTCATGGAATAACATCATGGGGCCATGGCTGCGGACGTTCCTCAAGTCCTGGTGTCTATACAGATCTTTGGTACTATAATAAATGGATTACGGACACTTTATCAAAATCCATTTTATAAAACGTTCATCATAAACACAGTAATAGTGTACTTTCAATAACTTCAGCTCCAATCAACCCCGACCTTTCCTCATCTAGATTTATCCAGTCTGACTAAATCCAAATATCCCAGTAACCCTAATGTATATTATTCTACATACTGAAATTACCAATCCTGTGAGATCCCAATTCATCTCTGTTGCATCTTTGATTTGGTGAGATCTAAAAAAAAACATTTTTATGCATATTGTTGTTCAAATCTTTTAAGATTAATTATTTGTAGTCTTTCTTATTTAAAATATAATTTTTTTTGTTAATTTATAATTTAATTTAAAAGTAAATTTTTATTTTAAAATAATAATTGAATTACTTGTGCTTTTATATTGAGGGCTAGAGCTGTAATAACCCTTCTGATCTTGCTGAATATCATGAAAACTTCACGGAATTTAATTCAAGAAATGAATTAAACATACTGGATATGCGGATACAAAGCAAGTTGGTTGGTCATAAATCACCTTACGATAAACAAAAAATCCAATTAAATGGATTTTGTTTTTTTCAAATACATGCATTGCTGAAGAATCAAATCTTGAGGTATGTGTGGACTGATTTGATTTTGTGGTAGAGGTTAGGGTAGAACTTTTTGGTGTGGTTTATTTGGTTCTTGGTGGTTTATTGGTGGTTTAATTGCTTCTTAAAAATCTTTAGACTCTTAAAATAAAAGGGGCGAATAAATTATGGCTGTGGCACACAAATTGGAACACTTTAGATATATTTTTAGAGTGAAACGACACAAATAAAGCCCCTACACGATCAAGCCGCTTGATCAAAACATTGCGTCAAGCTGATTGACACGAGCTTGAAGCCGCCTTGGCGCGCATCAAGTATACCATCAATCTTTTCATCAACACTCATTTGTAGCTGAGTTTTCGACTAGTGAACTGCTCCTCCTGGACTGTAGTGAATCAGTATTGTGTAGAGACCATGGTTTCGAATCAGGATTTGGGGTGTCGAGCAGGTGATTGACGGAATGCTTGATCAAAATTTCTCTAGACTATCAAGCGCTCCGTCAAGCGCGTTTAACCAGACACTATTTCGGTAATGTAAATAGTTTTTTTTTAAATATGTATAAATAAAATATCCACTCACGTACACACACGGGGGTTTTTAAACCAGGAGGTTTGTAAGGGTGGGGGATTCCCTCAGGATAGCCAATACCTTGGAATTGGATGCACACACACAAAAATCTCTATAAATATTTGTTTTACTTCTTAAACAACAAGTTTGATTAACCTTTAAATGTTAAAGGTAATTGGATGGCTGGTATTACTAAACCTTCGTCGATTCGACTAACATTTGCAGAAAATAAATTTTCTGGGTTGAAACTACACTTTTCTAAAGAGAAAACTATTAAGAACTCATTATTTAATCTTTTAGTGAGATATACAAACATTTTATGACAATTCACTTAGTAGGAACATCAGAAGAATCTGAAATTGAGTGAACATTAATGCACCAAGTCCCATGCCCCAGGCCAAAAGCCCTAGGCCCTTTCCTAAGTGCTCCAGGCCCCAGATTATCGCCCATTGCCCCCTACCCCTAGGCCTATTGCCCCTTACCCTAGGCCCATTTTCCCAGGCTGTAGGCTCATTCGACGACCAATTAATTCCCTACGTTTATTACTAAACGTTAGTCGAATCGACGAAGTAGCTTTGACGGGAATTTGCAAGAAAACATGTGTATAATCAATAAGAGTACTACCGCTACACTAGCAGGTGTGTTAAGAATAAATTAAGCAATTACAATTTTTTATTGTTAAAATAACGTGCTAACTTTCTTATTAATTTTACCAAGGTTGTTACTTTAATGTTATCAGCTTTATCTATATTTAAGTCAAGGAAATGTTTGGAAATACGTAGGCATTCTGTGAATACCTATATGATAATTTTTAGTTCTAAATAAATTATTGAGTGCTTACTATGTAAGTTTTTACTACTTTAATTTGTACGAAGTAGATGCAAAAATGTAGTGTTATATTCATTAGATCATATTAATATCCAAACACCAATACTCCGCAGATCCTGCTTCTAGTTTTACGCAAGATAATTTATGTGTATGTGCTTAATGATATTTGAATACCAGAATGATTTTTATGAAATTCGGATTGGTAATTTTGAAGAAATAAAATCTGGGAAGAGAAAAAAGGTAGGTAGAAATTGATTTAATCTTTTTTTTTAAAAAAATAATACATCGAAATATTTTGTAGATTAAATAAGGATCGATGGGAAAATTAAACTAATGTTTAAGATAATTCTTTGAGGTCATAAAATTGAGATATAATGGGAAATCTCAAGAACAATAATTGACCAAAATTAAATTAAACAGTTTAGATCAATTGTGGTAACAGTTAATTCAAATATTTCTTACACGTATTTGTACCTTTTTACGTACCATTTAGCGACAAACTCTATATAAGAAAACTCCATTTTGAATTCTAAATAATGTCGATATTGATATTACATTATATTTTGAACGTCCGATAACCTTTTTTTGATTTATTTAAATTATAGGATTAGGAAAATTTAGAAATTATGAGAATATAGAGAGGAATTTCTTACACATATTTGTACTCCCTGTATAGCAAACAAATTATTTAAGAAAAATGTACTCTAAATCATTTCGATGTTATAATATATTATGAACTCACGATAACCCCTAATTAAACACTAATTAGATCCCTGCAGAAATTAATTATGATCATGGATCACTCTCACAGTATCTGGATTTGACTAGATAAGTATGTATGCAAACTTTAGATGTAAGGGTTGGTAAAGTTTTGTCGTTTTTATACTCGTATATTTATAATTTATTAAAGAAAAACACGTTTTGCACAGTTACTAAGTCATTTCATAACACATTGTAGTAGAATATATTTTTTTTTATATATGAAAGGTAGACATATATGTATGAGCAATTGAGCATTCTTGAACTGATCTAACCACCTCTGATCCACAACTGATCTCTAACCACTTCTAACCATCTCTAACCACCTCTAACCACCTACATACATGCTATTTGTTATAAAATGTATGAATTAAAAACAAACCATTTATAAATAGATTGTTTTTTTATGGATATTAAGTGTACAAATCAAAAATATAATCAAAACTGGTTAGTTTTCATTTTTCTTTTTATTTATCCGACATTTCGACCCTTTGCATTGTTTTTAAGGAATTAATAATGTAATTTTTAATACAATTGTTATTAAGTTTAATTGTTAGTTAAGTTAATTAATTAATTAAGTTTAATTGTTAGTTAAGTTAATTAATTAATTAAGTTTAATTGTTAGTTAAGTTAATTAATTAATTAAGTTTAATTGTTAGTTAAGTTAATTAATTAATTAAGTTTAATTGTTAGTTAAGTTAATTAATTAATTAAGTTTAATTGTTAGTTAAGTTAATTAATTAATTAAGTTTAATTGTTAGTTAAGTTAATTAATTAATTAAGTTTAATTGTTAGAACATACAGCTATGATTGAGGATGACCTTAGAAACAATGTAAAGGGTCGAAACGTCTCATTAATAAAAAGAAAAATGAAAACTAACCAGTTTTTATCATATTTTTTATTTGTACACCTAATATCCATAAAAAAAAAAAACAATGTATTTATACAAATTAAAGAAGGTGTTTAAATTATCCACGTTATTAACAAATTTCTTTTTGAAACGGAGTAACAACGGTACCTACGAGTCCACAAATATTTTGTGTCTAAGTCATATTTTATTATGTACTGATGTTTCTATACAGGATACAAGTGTCAAAATGATCGAGAAGAGAACAATATATTAAACAAATAGGGAGTGAATGAAAATGAATAATTTTCCTTAAATTTTTTATAACAATTGACAGAGAACAATAGATTAAACGAATAGGAAAAATTTATAAAATCAATAATTTTCTTTACAGGTATCAAACTGACTTCAAGACAATGGCTTAAAATCTAGAGCATTATCACCTTCTGAGTTCATCTCTGATGAATCAACCATTGCTTCAGGAAAAAACTTTTAAGTGCTTATTTGCTGCTTATTTTCTGGAGGTCGACGCAGACCAAGAACTATTTTTGTCAGTGGTCGATCTCTCGAAGAGGAATCTCCAACGGCCATTATACTCAAATCGAATGGCAGAAGGCGGGTGTAATATACTTATCAGAAGGCAGCTTCTGGGTGACGAGGAAAAGTTTGGGCGATTTTTTAAGCTGAATATACTTCATTTTGATTGATAATAATAGTTGTTTATTGCAGTGCTTTCTAAATAACAAAAGAAATACGTGTAGTGTCGCGGGACACCCGGTAGGAACGAGGTTTCATAAACATAAATGATTTAGTAATTGTGTAAATCCTGTTTTTCTATAATAAATTGTAAATATAATAAAAACGACAAAACTTTACCAACCTTACTTCTAAAATTTACATACATACTTACCTAGTCAAATATAAATATTTATCTAGGCAAGTATTGGGTACACAGAGACCAATTTGGTCTTACTTTGTTGCAAATTTAGTTTAAAATAGCAAAATTGTTAGTTTTGTCCTAAAAAAATAGTGTCAAAAGCGGTGAAAACAGAAAAATACCTCTTAACCCTTAAATTCTAATATTTGTCGAATCGAACCTTTGACAGTTTGAACCTTAACCTTATACGCTCGTATGCGATGGGGATGGGTACCCCATCCTTCTGCAGTGCTTGCACTGGTTAGTAACACACCTGCTAATGTAGCGGTAGTAGTGCTTTTGAGCATACACTCGTTTTCTGGCCAATTCCCGTCAAAGCTAGTTCGTCGATTCGACTAACGTTTAGTAATAGACGTAGGGAATTAATTGGTCGTCAAATGAGCCTATAGCCTGGGAAAATGGGCCTAGGGTAATTGGCCTTGGGCCAGAGACCAATGGCCGATAATTTGGGGCCTGGAGCACTTAGCAAAGTGCCTAGGGCTTTTGGCCTGGGGCATGGGACTTGGTGCACTAATGTTCACTCAATTTCAGATTCTTCTGATGTTCCTACTAAGTTATTTGTCATCAAAAGTTTGTATATCTCACTAAAAGATTTAATAATGAGTTCCTAATAGTTTTCACTTTATAAAAGTGTAGTTTCAACCCAAAAAATGTATTTTCTGCATGTGTTAGTCGAATCGACGAAGGTTTAGTAATACCAGCCATCCAATTACCATTAGCATTTAAGGGTTAAATTGGTTTATATTTGAAATTTTTCAACGGCTATATCTTGGAAAGTATTAGGTTTTTAGAAACCATTTTGTTACAAATTTAGTCTTCTTTGAAAGAGAATATAGTCACTTTTACTGTAAAATAGACCCTTGGGAGTAAAATTAAACGAAATCCTGAAAAAATTTAGAATTTTTTTAAGTATTTCACTAAGATCCGGAGTCCGGAGGTCTGCCGAAGTCGAAAACTTAGATTTACCATTAGTTATTCGTTATATACAACATACCAATAAATCTAAACTACTTTATTTGATTTAAAGTTAAATGTAGCATTTTACTGGACTATAAGGTTCAGCAGTTAATAAATGTGTTTAGTCTTTAAGAAATCATGCAGTTTTAAAACTAGCTAGGTATACTGTCGTTAAATTTCTATATCTATTCATTTGTTATTTTGATTTCTAAATTATCAAATTAATAATCAAGAACTAAGTTAAGAATTATTAATTTTGGAAAATTATAAATTTAAAGTTCTTGAGGATAAATACGTGCTTGATTTACTTCTACTAGATAGATCTCTTCTACTGTAGCAATTATGATAATAGTTTCTTGAGTGAAATCTTGCAATATATACTATATCTGTTCAAGAAACGCATGGATGCCTTTTTGTTTTGTCATATTTATGTCGCCTATACGATATACGATTCAATATTGCATTCAATGTATCCTGTGTAGACAGGATTCATTCAATGCAATATGGAATCGTTGTGTCGATAGAAATGCGTTATGTGCTTGTTGTTATTTTTTTGAGGTCAGTAGACTAATGGCTTTGACTTGTGCCGGACTAGGGGAGTGGACAGGACAGTGAACGTTCTTTGTTCAAGCTCTGACCAGCATAACATCAGTTATCAGATAAGGGAGATAGTTTTTGATTATGGGGCTCTCTTTTCAACTGACCTGACCTTCAGTGTACTGTCTGCTTCGCTGTTACCAACCAGACATGAGCCAATACATTACCCTCATTATACCTCTATTATTCGCCACCCTTGCAGGTAATATCGCCACTTTCATTCAATAAAAATAAAACATCCTATAGTATGCATTTACACTCAAAATACTTAATCAAATATTTACTAAAAATAGTGCAATATTTTTAATTTCTACTTTATTTTCTCTTGAAATTTAAACAATATTTTGACAGAAATTTTATTCCATTTAAATAATATTCTTTCATAATAATTGTTTATTTTAGCGAATTTTCGAAGAAAATTAAGCTATAGCAATGGCTTCAAAATTTTGCAATGCGAATTTTTGAAAATTTTCTCCATGGCAATCAATTTTAAACCATTCTGTATCGATTCCTAAAAATAAAACTTTTTTATGTATGTTTATATCGACTGTGTACCTGCAAACCTCGTAACCCCAAAAACTACATTTTTCAGGTAAAACAAAAAACGTTGTTTTAAAAAAGTTTATTTTTATATTTTCTTTACATTTATTTTGATTTTAATTAATTTTACTGAAACACTTAAACGTATCACACAACTAGTTAAAGACTTACAATGCATGGGGGTAACGAGGTTTTGAAACCTTGTCGTATACGAGGTTTTTTTGTACACTTTAGTTAAATGATGAATACGAAGTATTACAATAATTTCTATAAAAAATAATTGCTTAAGGTTTACTAGCTTTTGCACATAGGTAGATATTAATAATATCTATCAAAAAATTCAATAAAAAATAAATTTTGATTTTGAGAGTTGTACGAGGTATTGCAGGTACACAGTCGATATGTATGTATGTATATTGTATACGTGTCACTCCAAACGATATCTCCCCTTAGGATGCACTTAAAAATTTCAAACAAATTTTAAAATGTCAATTATATCAAAAGAAAGGATGAGTTCGGTAACCAGAATTTTTTGAGTTCATTTAGGGGTCAAATTTTGACAATTTAGGGTCAAAATACCATAAAAACGTGTTTTTTCCATTTTACCCCCCTCTTATATGAAAATATGACAAAAAAGTACATAACAACAATTACTGTACTCTTAAAGAGCATTCCGACAACATGCATCTTGAAGGGTATATATACTATTTTGACTTTTGTACCCCGTACCCCTGTGTACCATTTTTTTTTCACCCATCCAAATTTTAAACCAAAATTTTCCTATATTATTATAAGTCAATAATACGCAGCTTTCTTTGAAAATTCGCTCATTAAGTCATGGTGCATGACTGGACATTTTAATAAATCAACTAGTTAACTGTGGTCATTTAATAGCGAATTCAGTAAATGCTTGAAAATGTAGATACCAAAAGTGCATTGGTGCACTGTCATTTTGAAATTTACATTAAAAATAAATTTGTTGTACCTTATTTTCTTTTAAAATTCAAACAATATTATTTTGACTGACAATCATTCAATTTAAATAACATTCTTTCATAATAATTGTTTTATTTTTTAAATTATTCAACTAGTTAAATGTTTTCATTTAATAGTGAAACCGGATAATTCAGTAAATACTTGAAAATATGGATACCAAAAGTACCTTGTCGCACAGTCATTTTAAAATTTATATTGAAAAAATTATAAAATTTTAAAGATTATTTAAGGCACTTCTTTAGATTTTTACTCCCTTCTTTTTTTTATAAGGGGAGTAACAATCTAAAGAAGGATAACAGAATGTTCTTCTTTAGACTGTTACACCTCTTATAAGAACAGAAGTGTGATATTAATAGTTATTTGGTCTATGTCATTTATATTCTAAAAAAAAAACAGGGGAGTAACAACCTAAAGAAGAAGCTTACTTAAAATGTATTATATCAACTAATCTTTTAATGTATAAAACATTTTATAGCAAAATCAATAAATTTTCTAAATAACTACCAATTGTCGTACGACATAATCAGCTGTCGCACTGTCATTTCGAAATTGTAAAGAACTTACATTTTATCTGTAATTTAAGTATTACAACAGGTGTGTTGTCACTAAATTATTCTTAAGCATTGTAAATAGATAAATTAATAAATTAGGTAAAGAAGTACTCCGCCAGTTATATCAAATATTTATTATATAAATATATAATTTTATTTTCATGTCGGTAATTTTTCATGAATGATGTAGATTTTGGTTCATTTTTTGTCACTTTCTGTGCCGTATTTTTGAGTAGATTAATAATAAAAATATCTTAAAATATGCAATGTTTTTTGCAAGTTGATTCCTAAGGCAAAAGCCGAAGGAATCGTGAATTTTAAGTCTCAAGGCGAAGCCGAGAGACTTAAATGTTGGTTCCCGAGGCGTAGCTGAGGTACCCATGAATTTAATTCCCGCGGTAAGCCGAGGGAATTAATTATTGCTCTGGGAATTATGACTTTTTGCTCTCGTGGTGCGTACAAGATTTTTCCTTCAGAAGTGAGAAAAAAAATACAAATTTATAACACAAGATATTCATTATTTATCTGTTGTACGTAATTTTATATTTAAATAAAAACGAGCAAATTTAAAAAAGAACTAATAAATAACTAAAAACAACACAATTAATAGAACATTTACTCAAAACACGGAGTGTTTTCAAACAAAACAAAGAAATATTTAAAAACAGCTGATTGCGAGTCATGTTTGTATTAAACAGTGTTGCCTACTTTAATCTTTGTAAAATAGGTTTAAACGCAATTAATTTACTAGAATTAAGTTGGCTGCACTGAATTTACAGGGAGTTATGCCATAAACTCCCTACTATAACTTCCTGTGGCTCGGCCAGGCAGTTAAGCACTTAACACCCTAAAAACCAGGCAGTTAAGTTAACTTTTTCTCCCGCCTGGAGGTAAAATAATTTAAAATATTAAATTTCCAATTTAATTTTAATTATAATAGTTATTTATGCACCAATTTATAATAGTTATTTAGGGAGTAAAGTAAGCCATTATTCCCTGAGCGAAAAAGTTGGTTCTTGAGGCGAAGCCGAAGGAACCATGGTCCCTAAATCCCAAGGCGAAGCCGAGGGAATTAGACTCTTTAATTCCCTCGGCTGCGCCTCGGGAATAACTCTAATTAGCTCCCGAGGCGCAGCTGAGGGAGATAATTATCGCGAGGGGAATAATTGCACTTTACTCACGAGGTACATACAATATTTTATCTCCAGTAGGAAGAAAATATACATTTTTGTCCATTGCACAGTTTTTATGTATTATTTTAATAAATAACAATAATTATTAGCACTTTTAACAGCAGATATAAGAGATTCAATATTAAAAACAAATAAGAATTGGAATTAAACTCAAATAGAAGGTTATTTAGATGCAGGTTATAAACAAAGATTAACATGGTCAAAAAAGCGCAGTGCCGCCAACCTAATTTCAACAACTTCATTACATTAGCCATTCATTTTCTACTATTTATAAAATAATTAAGTTGCAATCTTTACCTTTTTGCCCTACTTTACTTTTTCGCCCTACTTTCACTTTTTCTCCCTACTTTTTGAGTTCAGGGATGAAATGACCTGTTTTTGTCCCTCTAAACTAATTCAAAATCATAACTGTTTCTCCCTACTGGAGATAAAAATATATATACGGTGTTTATTAAGTGTATGCGGACGACTCGACTCTACTTGCCAATATCTCAACAGCTCTCATAATTTATTTTTGATGGAACCCATCCAACTCAACTTGGATGTCCAAGTTTACATTGGCACACTGTTTACACGATCCAAATAGCTTCAAAGTAGAGTCATAACTGACTTGGTCCAAGTATACTGGGATCGTGTAAACCCGGCTTTAGATAATAATGGCTTGTAAAAGCATAAAATCAACAAAGTACGTGGATAGGATGCGAGAAAGCTGTGTGCCACACTAATTAACATTTTATTTTAATACGATTTTATTATTATTATTTAACAAATACTAATCAATAGAGCAAAAAATGATACACATATAAAAAAACTAAATAAATAACACAATATTTAAAAGTCATCAAGCTATAAATCATAGAGATTTAATAAATGGACAGTCTTATAAATCAAATGGTATTATACCTCTTAAAAACATTAATCCTACTCTTACTCATGACAGTATAATACTAGAATAATTAAGATGTATAATCTCTTACGATGTAGTGCGGTGTGGTATGGATTATAATTAGGCTTTCTAATCCTTCTGAAGGACCCCTCAGTTGCTCCTTTCTCTTCAAGAGTCCTTAAAAATTTATAAGTAATCGGTAAACACTCCTTGTAATGAATCAGGTAATCGGTAAACACGCTTTATAATGTATGAGGTAATCGGTAAACACTCCATGTAATCCATGGCTTTAAATATTGTATAAATGTCGATTGAGTATATGATTACAAAATGTTAATTTAATTGAATCAACACACCATTTATATTATTTTTAATGACAAAAGCAACAATTTGAATCTTCCGACTAAGATTTTAATGTCAAGTGAAAAGAAATCATGCACCATGACTTAATGAGCGAATTTTCAAAAAAATCTGCGTATTATTGGTTTATGATAATATAGAAAAATTTTGGTTTAGAATTTTTTGAATGACGGTAAGTAGTTCAAAATTGGGGTAATAGGTGTGCGATGAAACTTAAAAGCAAATTAATTTGACGCGATTTTTTTATTTTTTTTGGTTTCTGTATTCTTCCCTTTAGTTGTATCTATGTGCAAAATTTAGGGAAGATTTAATGACGGTAAGTGGTTCAAAATTGGGGTAATAGGTGTGCGATGAAACTTAAAAAGCAAAGTAATATAAGACCAGTAAAAAAACACGTTTTTATGCTATTTTTAACCCTAAATGGTCCAAATTTGACCCCTAAATGAACTCCAAAAAGTCTGGCCAACGAACTCATCCTTTCTTTTGACATTATTGACATTTTAAAATTTGTTTGGATTTTTTAACCGCATCCTAGGGCCTAGGGTGAGATCGTCTGGTTGTACATGTCGTCACTCATACATTAAAAAGTGTTAAATTTCAGGAATCGATTAGGAATGGTCTAAAACGGATTTCCATGCAGAAAATTTTCAAAAATTCGCATTACAAAACCTTTGATGCCATTGCAATAGCTAAATTTTCTCCGAAAATTTGCGAAAAGAAAATAACAATAATTGTTACAATACTGAAAAGTGTATTCAAAATTTATAAAATGATTTTGTTTATTTTTCCGAGCTTATTACATTGAATGACGATTAAAAGAATAATGTAAGTTCTTTAAAGATTTCAATGAAGATTATCAATCATAAGAAATCAAAAAAGATTCTAACTTAATATGCACTATTAATATCAATGCATATACTTGCATGAAATGATGTTTGATGCATAGAATTTTATTAAGGAATGATCACGAACTACAGCGTAAATTGAACTGTTCTACAGCAGATTTGTACTTTCTGTTAAATTTAATATGTGTAAATATTCCTGAATTTGCCTATTAAAAGAAGGACATAATTCCATATATATTCGTTACAGTTTGGACGGTATAATAATGTAACAGTTTATACAAAAATTGTATTATCTTGTTTGCAATGATAACGATATGATTTATTATTTTTAATCAATTAAACTATTGAATTGTTATTCCTTATAATAATTACAATTGTTTCTGAAAGAAAAGAGCATTTATTTTTTTTTAGTTTTATTGATTTTTCTACGTTAACAACAGCATTCAAGAAGCATTTACACATACAAAAGACAACAAATGAAATAGAATGTACGGAGATAAGAAGTGATAACTATGGCACGCATGCGCAATAATAAGGATTGTGTGCATATCTATCTCCTGTCTCTACGGCCCCATGAATACAGTCGGACCTCCATATAACGAACTTCAATACAACGAAAATTTTTATATAACGATTGTTTTTATGTCCCGCAAATTCTCTATATATAATAGTGTTCTCTATATATAAAGTTCTATAGAACGAAAATAATTTCTTTACAACGAACAAAATTTATAGAAATATGCATATATAGGTCCGACCAAAAAACTTTCTGGGAATTAATGTTGGCGGTGTTTTTCATTCCTTTATTTTCTTAGAACCATTTTTAAGAGTTCTTGCACTAGCACTCTAATAATTTAGCATATTCTACCTCCATAAGTTTAAGTGGAATTAGAAACATCTTTTATCAGTATAGAGAGATCTCTTACTCTCAGTTTAGAATTAGTTTCGGACGTTTATAAATCTCATGACTTTATACAGCGTAGTTTACTCACCGTACAAATGTCTAAAAGATAATTACTTTTTCAAAGACTTAGATAAAGGAATGAAGAACAAAGAAGTATTCCTTAAATATGAAATCACTCCGATTTCGGTGTCTACAATTTTTTTAAAAAAAAATGGGATTCAAGTTTTAAACTATGCGAAACAAGTTGAGATTTAAAAAAAAATATCTAGGGACGAACTACATCGTAAGTATGAAGAAGCAGTACGTAGAAGAAGCAGTTCAGTAATTGGTGAAAATAGTAAGGGATAAAAATCTTAAAAAAAAAAATATATTGTTACTATAATGTAATTGATTGGGTCCGATCCGTGTCATGATGATGTAATTTGTATCTATGGTTCGAGGACGGAGAAGGGCGAGGGACACCCTTTATGGGGACTCTTCCCTCACGCTTTGACGCACGCTTATATAGCTTACTAATGACCACACCATACTTGCTTCGGCGGTACAATGTACAAATGTATTATGTGTGAAGTAGCTGGAACTCTCCACCACGGGGCGTAAAAAGGGCCTAATTGCAAGGTTCGAACAAGTGGTTCGTCCTACACGTTCTAGTAGGAAGTACTAGACTACTACTACTACTACTACTACTATAATGTATATAATATTACGTTAATTTACCAGCCCTGTGTATTGGAAAAAATCATCTACCTACGTGGTGCAATGGTTAGCACATAAGCCTAGTGAATCAGAGGTCCGAGACCTCTAAGTGGATCGAGACTCGTCCAAATAAAAGATTTTTTACAGATAAATCAAAGCTGTCGACTTAAGCCGGTAGTGGATTTTCCTATAAAAAATCGTTTACTTAGACGAGTCTCGAATCACAAACTTCGTTACATGCAAGCCAAAAAAACCAAAAAAAGCGAAATTGTTAACTATAAATCCACCTACGCGCGGTGATTTGCTAGCTGTGAACCGTTCCTTGATGCAGCTAGAAAACTTACTTTCTCGGTCCTCTTTAGCTAAAGCTGTCGACGTATTTAATAGGTTTTGCTAGCTATTTAGCGCCTCAAAGTAATTTTTTCTAATTTCATCTTGGCTTTCCTCCAGTAACTCTTGCAGCAAACATTATTATATTATATCAGTTAAGCGTATTTTGGTCTATTTAACAATGTTTTAACAAAAGAAATATAGTATTTAATAGGGTATTTTTTTTTTTTCAGGTGTATCAGGAGAAATAGTTACTCTAGGTTCTTGTAACTATGTCGTGTCACCGGAACCTTGTAACACAACCTATCTTCAATTCTTCCTCTTTACCAGGTAACATAATTAAACCTTATCTTATCATAAGACACGATTTTAAAAATCTTATGAATGGTGATGGAAAAGAAATTATGTTTAAATATATGTATTTACATTTTAGAGGATATTAGTATTGACCTAAGGCTAGGCGCACATTAGGGGCAAAACAGTCCGCAGACTGTCTGCGGAGGGTGTCTCCCGTTTCAAAAGATTGTCGCCGGCGACAATTTTTTTGCACCGAGGCAGACAACCCGCAGACAGTTTACGGACTGTTTTGCCCCCAGTGTGCACCTAGCCTAAGTATCAAGTACTACACTACCTTCTTCATCATTTAAAATATTACCTTTATTGTTCAGGTTTAAGCCCTCGAATTAACTGATATTTGATAGTAACTAATATAGCAACTAAAATGGAGCAGTAAAAAGAAATAAAAAATAACACAATATTGTAACTATAATTTACAGAGGCCCCCCCCCCCCGGGTAGCTCAAGTATGAGGTCAGTTAGCGTTCAAGCATTGAAGTTAAGCAGTATCAGGCGTGGTCAGAAGTTGGTTGGGTTACCGCCACCTCTGACCACAGCTCTGGGTTCGATTCCCGGACCGGGCTCCCATCAATGTCCACCCAGCATTGTAAAAAAATTAGAAGCTGATGGAAAGATTTAGCTTGACCAGGTTTCGGCCTGGGAAACTGTGGCCGACACTCTCATGGTAGTTTGATGTATCAAACGTAGCCGCAGAGTAGTGAACACATGGTTTACCGACCAGTAATACACTCCTGTGTGGAGGGTTTAGTTGTCTGGTATTACTCCAGTATTGCATTGATAAAAGGCTCCCCGGGTTTGTTCAAAGGACCCACTTCGTGGTCTGTCTTTGAAAAAATTAATAAAAAAACAAAAAAAAAAAAAGAAAAAACTAATTTTGTATTAATAATTAAGAAACGCGTTTCCACATTTCATATCATCTTCATAGTAAGAATAATGATTCTACTAGCTACTAATTATATACTAGCCGCTGGGGGAGAGAAGAAGTCAGGGCGTAGAGCCAGTTACCGAGCAAGGTGAAGATGTAGTCTCTAAGATGGCGAGCCCGCAGAGGGAAGGCTGAAGGCTCTCTCTAAAACCCTCAAGACTAAACTATTCTATGCGACTACGAACTACCTCCTGCAACTGCCTAACTTCCAGGTAGCAGTGTAACTCTTTTTGACTTTCTTTGGTCCTACCAAGCGGGGTAGGGAAGGCCCTACAGCGGAGACTGGATTGCACACCTCCTATATCTTTCTAACTCCCTGTTACACATGTGTAACGTTTTTGGCCTAGATTTTTAGTAACGCTTTTCGATTTTATGTAGCAAAGCCAAGACATGAAAATGTAAATTATAGTTACAATATTGTTGTGTTACTTTTTATTAACCTCTCTAGCCATAATTATAGGTTTTTAGGTTTCAAATTCACTAATATTTAGGCGTTCGCAGTTAAAACATGTTAATGAAGTTCTAGGCCTTTCGTTGGTATTCTAGAACTTCAGTAGACTAATAAAGTTGTATTATAAAGCAAGATCGACCCTAAATGTGGAATATAATAGACCACGATATTCTCCAGCCAAACCTTCTTCATACCTTCGATTGCATTACTAAAAATGTTGCTCTATTGTTTAACAGATCGATGCCGGAGGGAGAAGTGGTTGTGTTTCAACAAGACTCGGACAATCTCACTTCTTCAGCATTCAACTCGAGTCGAGAGAATAAAATTATAATTCATGGATTCAACGCAGACATGAATTTATTCGCTTTGCAGAATATTAAAAATGGTAAGAAACTAAATTAAAGAATAATGCAACTAACTTATTAAAATCTATGTACATACCTAAAATGTACATTTAGGAAGAATAAAGGCAGATAATTTATCTTTTGAAAAGTGTATTAAATAAAATTCACACATTATATTACCTTACCTTTAATGAAAATTATTCATACATGTATTCACACGTACAATGTTATTGATAAATTCGAGATCAGAAATAATTTTTACTTAATAATTCCACTAGTACATATATATCGGTAGGAATTCTTTAATCACCATTTTTACTTTATTGATGAGTATAATAAACTTACTTATACTATATTGATATAAATATTTATAAATATATTAATATTATTCAATGACAGAAATAAAACTGCTGCATTCTTTTGTCGAAATTTTCCATGGCCAATTTGCATAAATGCGGCTGAATTTCGTTGATGCAGTGTTTAATTTCCTCCTGTAATGCGTGGGCGGTTGTGGGCTTATTGACGTAGACCTTTGACTTCAAATAACCCCATAAAAAGAAATCTATTTATCTAGGGTTAAACTAAATAAATACATTAAAGAAGTTAAATTAAGTTAAATAAATTTCTCGTGGTACATCACGATCAATAATAAAAACACGTTCCTGTATCGTTTAAAGCTCCATTTTTACTAACCCTAAACTCTCAGCAGTCGAATTGTTTTTTTCCAGGGTTGCCAACAATTTACTGCACAAATGGTGGCAAATTCAAAACTTGCGTTAATTCTGGGACGCTCTTTAGAAACTTCTAAAAAACAACAACTATGTTTGTATTTGTCATTTAACGTGTGTCACATATAGTCTTTATTAGATAGATTAGGGTTTGATTGAAAATTCATCATTTTACAAATATTGATTTAGCAGACTTGCGCACATTGCCTACCAGTTTACGGTAATGCTAACGAAGTAAGGAGAATTTAGTGTTTGATAATATTCGTGAACGTCCGTTCACGAATTCAGTCGTTTACACATCGTTACAACTTTATGTATCGAAAATGGTGGTTGTAACTTCGAACAATGTTTACAAAGTTGGATTTACTATTATTTCTAATATAATCTTCCTAAAGTTAACGGCTTCAATTTATTGTAACTAATTTTGTTTCCGAGCTTATCAAAAGTAACGAACGCATTGTGATAGTTCTGAAGAACGAACAACTTTTAATGAAGTTAGTAGTATTGATTATATAATTAGTCAAACCAACAACCCCCCAAAATTAACAGACAAACAAACCCAAAAATAACAAACCCACATGTATAACAACTTTATGTCCTTAATTCAGAAACCTCCTACCATTTTAGATCACCAATGTTATTATATTTTTTGAAATGTATAATTTGTGTTATATTTTTATAATTAAACATGTAAAATTTGCTAGAAAGTTATCAACACAGGTACAATGAGGGTGAAATTCCACCGCAATAATCCCAACTCCTCTGATCCTAGACGCGGAGATAATTCCTCTTTTGCCGATACCCAACTACCGACCTCCCCTCGTCCTTTAACCTTAAACCTTTATATACTATTCATAACTTGTAAAATTATCATTACACTGACGATGACTGAATAAGTCGAAACCGGTATGTAAGTCAAAATATATTTATGGTTTGACAATAAAATTATTGATCAAGTAGAAGTGTTTTATTTTCTTATCTACCTTCACTATGAACAATTTTTAGGTCTCCGATATTAAAAATCCCAAGACAGAAATCCGTTTCAGACATCAGGGAACAGTTTTAGTTCCTAGTCTGTCTGCCGGTCTGTCGTTCAATTTTTGCGAACCAACATAACGTCCAATTTTAATGAAATTTGGATGGTAGGTCATAATTGGCTCATTGTTGGTCCCATGTACGTTTCAACCATCTGTGCTCATTTTGGTTCTACTCTTCGACATGCGCACAAACATACATGTATTTACACCTATAGCTTCAAAAGTACTTATCTAATTTGTTTATAAACTTTTATAGTTTATCGAAAGTAGCCCGCAGATAGCCCTAGGTTCTAGATTAATTTGAACCGTCTGCGCTCTTTTACTTTTGCTAAATTGACTCTTTAATTTATGTAAAAAAATCCGAACAATTTTGATGGATTAAAAAAAAACGGGGAAAACAATTAAACAAATTAGACAATAATGGCTTGTAAAAGTATAAAATCAATAAAGTACGGGATAGGATGCGAGGAAACTATGTGCCACACCAATTGACAGTCTGTTTTTAATTGATATGGTTTTTAAAGATTTCTAGTTTATCTTGACACCGAGAAGTTTCCGGACACAATTTTTTTAATCAATTATGTTTATTTAAGCGTCCTCTATCTCTATAATTTTTAAAAATTAGGGTGTTATTTTGGACACCCTGTATACCTAATTGTATCATGTTTTAGTTTTAAATGTTATTACTTATTAATTATATGTTTCAGAATACCTGAAGCTTGGAGATTACAACGTTTGGATGATAAACTGGCCTCAGCTGGTAGCTGGACCTGCGTACTGCTACCCAGCTGCTGTTAATAACGTAGCTCACGCTGGTTACTGCTTAGCGAATGCTGTGCGAAGATTAAAGATAGCAACAGATGAGTTACTTCTTCACGTAGTTGGGTTTAGTTTGGGAGCACACGTACCTGCAGCCACTGCTGAAATGGTCAGACCTTACGTTATCCCTCGGATTACAGGTAATTATAATCTTTTGATAAAGCACTCGTAATTTGTAAATGCAAGAGTAATATCATTAACCCTTTCGCTCACTTCGGTCACTACAGAGGACAGTAATTTTCGAAAGCTCTAAATAGCTGTGGACGACTGGAAGTGGGCATAGTGTCATATGCCCACTTCCAGTCGTCCACACAACTTATAATATGATTAGTTATGGTTATGACTGCTACCACAAGATTGTAGCACCATCCAATTACACTTATAACGGCAATTTAGCTAAAACTAATTAATAAGTTATGCTGAGGATCTATCTATGAGTTTTGTGGTTTTGAGTTTAAGAGTTTAAGCGGTACCACAGCATTTTTAACTTTTCTTGCAAACTTACTAGTATCGGTCAGTAAACTGAAGGAAATCGATAAATAATTCTCTGTATCTAGAATCTGTTTTTCATAAATCTACGCGTAGGGATTTCAAACTTGACCCTAAAGGACCTAAAAAAAGTATCACCGATCCTAACTAAGATCGATTCTAACTAAACACAAAATAAATAATCCATTTCTCTATACGTAGATTGTTCACATATTTGTGGTTGAATACCTTAAATGTGCCATTTGTGGATAAAAGTTTTTTGAATTGTTGACAGGTCTGGATCCAGCGATGCCGGGTTTTGTGCTACTGGAGAGAAGAGAACGGTTATCCAAAGACTCGGGAGGTTTCGTGGACATCATTCATACGAACGGTTTGATACAAGGATTAATCGAGCCTCTTGGTCATGTCGATTTCTACATGAATGGAGGAATTACACAGCCTGGCTGCTTTCAAAAGAGCATTTCAAGTAAGTTTATATCATGAAATATAATCTTGCTTCAATGTCATCCCTTATCATTCTTAAAATTTTAAATTTAATTTCAATTTTTGATTCAATGCCCAAATACATATCCTTGATTCAATGTTTTTTGATGAAGTGGAGAAAATTGTAATACTTGATTTGTTCCAACCAAGCATTGTATCGTCCTTGGGATCGTTATGGGCATGCGCAATGGATAAAAGCCTTTCCAACCCGACTTGTGATAGTTTCGTACCGTCCTCCAAACCAGGCAGGGATCGTTTGCGAACTGTTTACTGTACGGTCCAAACGATCCTCTGACAATACCAAGTACTGGTTTGTATAACATGGGGAGTTTTGACAATCGTCACTCGTCACCTATGGTAACATGAAGGTTCTCAAACAGTTCGGTTTCCTTGAATGTTTTAATACACTGCGAATTATAGTGCTAAACCCGTTCCAACCTGACATGATTTTATTATAGTACAATGTTAGCGCATGTGTAGGAAACCAGTCTTAAACTATTCCCGAACGATCCGCGGGACAGTACAAATGACTGTACAAATAGGGGGGTTGGAACAAACCTACTGACTTACCTGTGATTTGATATATAAGAAAATGAAAGGTTCTATAAATAAATGATAGGTTATAAACATTGTATAATTTAAAGAAAAACACGTAAACAAAGCAACAGTGATAGAAAATAGTTTTAATGTTTTAATTATAATTTTTTTTTTGTTATAGATTGGCTAAACTGCGATCATGTTAGAGCCCCTGAATATTTTGCAGAGTCGATTAACTCGAATAATGGTTTTTGGGGATGGAAATGCAACGATCTTTTCTACTTATTAGGATTGTGCAATAAACAAGGAAAAATACCCACACTGGCTGGAGAACATGTCAAAACTAGGTAAACATATCTATGATATAAAATATATTTAGACTAAGTATTATTAAAATGCACTTCATTAGATTGTTACTCCTCTTATAAAAACAACAGAGGTTTCACACAATTACTAAATCATTTCATAATACATTATAGTAGAATATAATATTTATTTATATGAATGGTAGATAGATATGTATGAGTAATCCTGAACTGATACTACATACATGCTATTTGTTATAAAATGTATGAATTAAAGAACAAAACATTTTTTGAAAAGGCTGGAAGGGAGTAACAACAGCATCTACAAGACCCCAAATGTTTTGTATTTAAGTCATATTTTATTATGCACTGATGTTAAAACCTAGGCACTTCTTTAGATCCCCTCATAAAGTAAAAAGAGGGGAGTAACAATCTAAAGAAGGTGTACGGAATGTTCTTCTTTAGATTGTTACTCCCCTTATAAAAACAGAAGTGTGATATTCCTTTGTCCCAAAGTACATTGGACTAAACATCCCTTTGTCTTAATAGTTATTTAGTCAGTCATTTATATTCTTAAAAAAAAAAAATAAGGTAGTAACAATCTAACGATGCAACACTTATCTTTAGTCCCTTTTTAGGGTCCGAAGCCATAAACGAGGTTCCTTATACAACCCTGCGCTTGTCAGTCAGTCTGTCTGAACACAAAAATAAGAAACTTTGAAAGTTATGTTATGTGTAATAACTCAGTCACAGGAAAATTATAGGGAATCTCTAATATTTCATCCCTAAAAAACTATAGGGCTTAAGTTTAAGGGGTTGACTTTTTTCATGGTAAATGCCCATTTTTAATGTGGGGTGTTAAATAAAAGAGGAGGATGGCCTAATTACAAATATATATTTTGTTTAATTTTTGTACCAATTCATCTTGCGTTTTTCTTTTGTTTTTGTTTTTTTTTAACCAAAGTACAATACAAATATATATTTGGTTTCGTTTTTTTACTAATTACTGGGAGCCAGGGTAGCCGAGCGTCTTAAGGCACTCGCTCAGCTATCACTAAGTCGAGGCAACTCGAGGTCGTGGGTTCGATCCCGTGCCATGATACTCTGAATTGCATCAATGAATCGCGGACGGTGCAGGGCGAGGGACACCCTTTATGGGGACTGTTCCCCCACGCTTTGACGCACGCTTATATAGCTTGCTAATGACCTTGGTACAATGTACAAATGTATGATGTGTGAAGTAGCTGGAACTCTCCACCACGGGGCGTAAAAAGGGCCTATGTGCTGGCCTAATTGCAAGGTTCGAACAAGTGGTTCGTCCTACCCGTTCTAGTAGGAAGTACTAGACTACTACTTACTAATTCATCTAATTGTGCCATGTGTCCTTAAAAATTGCATTCCACCGCCCCACTATATTTTTAAACAAATTAACGAAAAAATAATGTTTTTAAGACTTTTTCATACATCCATATTTTTTTGGAAAAATTAGTGCCCACCTAGAAAAAGCTGTCACCTTGATCCCTTCATGGTTCGTCAACAGCACCCTAATAGTTTTCTTAAAGTGTGGCCCATCCAACGCCACTTTCTTTCACTTATCTGGTCAGAGATAGTCTTCTACTTTGCTGCAGTCCACAGGTCATTATTACATGTCAATGAATTATCCAATTAATTAATTAATCTATAATTATCTATAATTAATGTAATTAGTTTATTACAAATTAATTATCCAGCGTAGGCAACGATTCACAAAAACCTAGACTTATATGGGAGATGTCCAATATTCTCTTGATGCCTGCCACGTCTAACAACCATTTACAGCTGTAACATTTAAATTAAAGAGTCTGATGTCTGTCAGTCTTGAGAAATTTTAATTAAAAACGATAAAATTAAAATTTCCAAAAAAATAAACTTTATGTAATTAACCCCTTTTTTTTTGTTAATCAGACCCAAAATATGTGTTTATTTATGTAATAATAAACTTATTGTTTTTAACTTCTTTATTATATTTATAATAACAAATAATTATAGATATAATTACATATATACGTATATTAATTGATTTTATCACAATTATTTGCAGTTCAAGAGGTACATTTGCTGTTGTTACTAACAGTAAAGCACCTTATGCAGGAGGAAAATGGTAGATCATCAGCAATTATTGATTACCAGTAATGTGTTCATGAAAAGAAAAATTAAGATTTCATCAACTTATATTCTCTGAGGAAACCTATAACAAGCTAAGAGAGACTACTTGAAGAAATTACGACTTGGTTCTGTCCATCAACAACTTAGTTGTCAACAAATAAGTTGTTGATGGACTGTTACAAATGTTGTTTATCGTCAGATAAGAAGATAAATTGCTTAGGAGCGTGTTAGAACGAATTAAATGATTATCAGATACTGTACTATATAATTTTATATTTAATATTAAAAATAATTATTAATTTTTACAATTGAAGTAGAAATAACTATTGTAGAATTATAAACAAATAATATATTTTATATAATAATTATAAATTATTTAGAATAAAATTTACATCATAATTTCATTATGTTATAATAATCGAATACTCAATAATCTTTCAGGTTTCAATATATTCATATTTTAAAGAATTAATTAGGAATTATATTTTTATATTTTTTTATAATTGAACACTACTTTTTATTACTTTACTTACTTTATACTTCATTTTTATTAGATTAATTTATTTTTTTAAAACTCATTTTTATTATTTTAGAAAAAAACAAAAAAAAACAATTACTTTATGTTCTTAACCAAATATTTATGTGATAAATTGTGAAAAATTAAAGTAAGTGTATGTGATAAGTGGACTAATAAAATAAAGTATGGAAATAATAGATTTTATTTCCTTAGTAGTTGTAAATTCATTTTTTAATTTAAGAAATTTAATTTTTTTGTTATTTTCTTCAAAATTAAGTGTAGTTCGAGTGTATTAGATTTTTTTTTTAAATTTTTTATATATGCTTTTGTTGTTTTGAAAATAATTAATATAATATAATAAACTTTTGTCTTGCTTCTTGAATTGTTATACCTCTTGTTCGCAGCTCTATATCTTGCTCTACCTGATGACTCTAATTGAAGTAAAAGAAACGTTGTTTTTTCGGCACTTCTTTAGATTGTTACTCCCCTTTTTAAAAAATAAGAGGGGAGTAACAATCTAAAGAAGGTGTACAGAATGTTCTTCTTTAGACTGTTACTCCCCTTATAAAACCAGAAGTACGTGATGTTCCTTTGTCTCAAACATTGGACTATACATCCCTTTTTCATAATAGTTATTTAGTCAAAGTCATTTTCATTCTTAAACAACATAGGGGAGTAGCAATCTAAAGAAGTACAGTTTTTTCTATTAATTTTCCTTTATTACAGTATATTTTTTCTAGGGAAATTAGGTATCTCTGGACCTTAAAATTTTGATACCACTAGATTGATCGAGTGATATACAGTGTGTCCCAAGATAGAGTATCCGAGAGGAAACATTTTCTTATTTTTGGATTTTCGAAAAACATTTATTATTTATAAAAACTCCTGCTTGTTCTTAAACCTCTAAAAATGATGACATTTATTTGATTTTGTCTACAGAAAGTTCTGTTTTTTGAAAACTTTAAAATATGACCAAGAGTAAACTACCCTTATATATTTAATATTTTTACGTTCTTTGCAATTCTGAACCACTTTTATAAATAATATTTGTCGATACCATAAAAAATAAGGGTAGTTTACTCTTGGTCATATTGTAATGTTTTAAAAAAACAGAACTTCCTGTACACAAAATCAAGAAAATGTTATCATTTTTAAAGGATTAAGAACGAGTAGGAGTTTTTTTTATAAAGAATGACTTTTTTTCGAAAACCCAAAAAATAAAAAATTTTCCTCTCGGATACTCTTATCTTGGGACACACTGTATATTTTTTGTATATAATAATATAGTTTTTGGCTCAAATCCATTTATTGTTACTCATTCAAATCTGTGTGGTTAGTGGTTGAGTGTATAATATATATTGAGAGTTTATCACTAGAATTAGAAAATGGTTTTAGATATATTTATTTTAATATGCATATATGAAATAATGCTTTAGCTGAAAAAATATGACTAAATAACATCCTGCAGAAAAATTTGGAGTTTATATTATGCAACAAAACATTTCGTAAAAATGCGATAACGTTGACTTTTGGCTTGTTAGATAGTCTCTCTACTTAGCTAAGTTTTTAATTATGAAGTCTTATGCAAGAGCATGAGATCATCCAAAACCTAAAATATAAAGTGCATTTAATTTTATCTTAAATAAGTCGAAACACCAAGAGACAGCTCTAATAAGCTAAATGCTATGTTATGTAATTTCATAGACTTCCCATGTTAGAAACAATTATTTTTTTGGCATTTCGCTGGTTAACACGTTTGTTATAGATAAAATTCGATATTTTTTTTCACAACACAAGAAGAGTTTCTTGATGAAACAATAGATATATTTAAGTTGATTGATGATAAACTTAAGAATCGAATCAAATTCACCTTCTTTAATTAATGTCACCTTTATAAACACTTGAAAATCAAATAATCAAATGTCTATATTGAATTTATTTGATAAAGCAACGGTTAATTTAGATAAATGCTCTTAATGTCAGAAGACAAACAGGTCCTCTTTTAGTTCAGTACCTTCTGACAGTAAATAGGAAAGTACAATAGAAAATATGAGGCAAAACATAAGTTGAGTACCCTCTGTAAGTATTACAACAAAAGGATACTTAGTACAAAGTACAAAGGACAATAGTACATTACGCGTCGAGTGTGGAAAGTAGCATTTTGCAAGCGAGTGTGGAGTTTGCACCCGAGTGACAGCGAGGGTAGTAAAACCACACGAGCAATGCAAAATGCCGTTTTCCCACGAGTTGCGTACCGTACTTTATCTACGATTGTTAGATTTAAATAATAAATACAGAAAAAAAATAAACTTGCTGTATGTAAGTTCGTATCTCTTCTCTTGATAAAGATGGCATTAATCTTGAGCTGTATTTTTTGCCGAATTAATTATTTCTGGAGGAGTATTATTCTCTAAATTTTCGTCAAAGCCACTTGATTCATTCATTGTTTTTCACTAAAAACTCGATATAAACAGTTACATTAATAAAAGAATAGCAAATTAGTTTTGTTAAATGTAACAAACTCGCTAATCGTGCGTAAAGCTGAAGAATTCCTCTCCTTTACCGCGCTAGCGTGGTAAAGAAGAGGAATTCTTCAGAACCATGAGACGCGCATGCGCAATGAATACAAGTACGTAAATAATCACTTTCTACGCATCTAAACAGAGATATAATGTTTATATTTCGTATCAATCGTAGATAAAGGAATATTACGCTTCTGTCTACAAAAGTGATATTATCCCTTAAATCTTAAACGGTACTTCTTTAGATTGTTACTCCCCTATGATTTTTTAGAATGTAAATGACTGATTAAAGGCCCATTTACACTTTGATTAGTACAAATGCAAGTGTTCATTCAATTTTTGTAAGTGTTCAGTGAAAATTACTTACAAATTACTTAACACTTACACTATAGACTTGGTGTCCAAATGGGTTTAGTGTTAGTGTTTTTACTAAACACTCGCACTCACACTATCAAAGTGTAAAGTAGGCCTTAAATATCAATTAAGACAAAAGTATGTTTAGTACAATGTACTTTGGGACAAAGGAATATCACAATTCTGTTTTTTTATGGGGAGTAACAGTCTAAAGAAGAACGTTCCGTGCACCTTCTTTAAATTGTTTCTCCCCTCAGTTTTATTTATAAGGAGAGTTACAATCTAATGAAGAACATTCCGTACACCTTCTTTACATTGTTACTCCCATCTGTTTTATTTATAAGGGGAGTAACAATCTAAAGAAGTGGCCCTAAAAAACTTAAGACAAATTACCATTGGTCATTATCCTTGTGTAACGGGGAAGCCAAGTCCAGAATATTCTAGGAAAGCAGTGTAGACCGTAGGCTAGCAAAGGCTCGAATTTCTGTCTAGTGGTGCTTTCCCCCACCAAGAATCTAAGAGACTATAAGCCCTAGCATAGAGTCACACGGAGAGTCTGATCTTAGCTCTGGAGGTGTACACTTCTTATATCAACAACACACACATAACCAATCATATAACATAATAGACATATATTTAACACATAATAATTGTTTTATTATTCATTCATCAAATCCCCGTTACACTTGGTATTTTTCCCAATAAAACCATATCTATCATATCTCGATAAGGAATGATTCAATCGATCTGAAAGCTATCTTATTGGATTCAGTTCGATAAAATACATTTGAAACACTCTTGGTACATATAAGGAGGAGACCTCACTTTAATTACAATTTTATAAATTAGCCCCTCCCATAAAAAAATTGTTAAACCTCCTAGAATTAGGATCTTCAGAAATTCAATTCCAACACCAAGAAAAAAATATAGACCAAGTTTCATCCTATGCTGACTGTTTCAGACACCGTTTTTGGTCTATTTTACCCATACTAATATTAAGTTGTCAAGAAATGATTAAGTTTAAAGTAATATTTGTTTCACATTGATTGTTTTTAACATGAATATGTTATCCGTCACGCAAAAAAATAAATGAAAAATGTAACGGTCTTAAATATAGAACTAGGAAGTGAGTGTCTAACAGGAGGTTGCTCGGTTTTTACTTTTTAGTACTATGTTTCGCCACCATGAGAACCGTCTTCAGAGAGGGGGGTGTAAAGGCTGGTTACACTGGATTTAATTCTAAAAAACCTATCCATGATTTAATATTTATCCATGGAGTGGAGAATATTTCAACACTTGTCTTACCTATGATTTTATTGGTACTTCTATAGATTGCTACTCCCTTATGTTTTCTTAAAATATAAATGTTTTTGAGTAAATACCTAGCAAGATAAAGGGATGTTTAATGTTTAGTCCAATGTATTTTGGGACAAAGGAATATCACACTTCTTTTTTTAAAAAGGATGTAACAATCTTAAGAAGTGCAATTTAATTTATGAAAGGCTATATAAATGGTAGGTTATAAACAACGTACATTTTTTTTCTTCCGAACATACCGAAAGTAACAGAAGCACGGTTATCGTTTAAAAGAGCAACATTTTAGAAAAACAAAATATCTTAAAAAATTCACGTCTGACAGACAGACACGAGTCTATAAATTATCACTAATCTCTAAAAATGATTTTTGTCTTGGAATTTCTGTATTCGAAAGCATAAAAAAATTCTCTCGTCAGCACGATCCTAATGATGCTTCCGTTACCAAAAAATGTTGCATTAAATAAAATGAATATGAATATATTGTAAAAGCATAACATCGTTTTATCTAATCTATCTCTATTATTAAAAAAGTTTTGTAAACAAACAAGTTCAGTTAGAGTGATATATACTAAATTGTGTGTAAGAGAGAGTGGGAGAATACCCCCCAAGAAGAGGAGTTAGGCCGGTAGAGGGAAGCTTGAGAGTGCTTAGACAAGGAAGGGGATAGTAGTTTTCTTCTGGTCTGCGCATGCTTACGACGCTCCCCACTACATCAGCCCGTGATAGCTATACTCTATACTCAACCCAACCGTCTCCGCGCTTCTCATCTCATTATTTTTCTTTACAAACTGACGAAGGGTAAACATCGTTCTATAACTATGTGGAAATGCGGACACCTCGCAAAATAAACTCGCTAAATCAATCCTTTTCAGGACTTTCTCAGCAGTCCTTTTCAGGACTTTCTCAACAGTCCTTTTCAGGACTTTCTAACAGTCCTTTTCAGGACTTTCTCAACTGTTCTTTTCAGGACTTTCTCAACTTTACCTTTAACATTTTCCTTTTTTTTTGTTTCTTTGACCGTTAATTTTTATGGTACCGTAATAAAGATGATTCGGCACTTTTTTACTTTAGCACCCCCCCTATATCCCTTTGTGTTAATAGTTATTCAGACAAAGGAACATAATATACAGAGTAGCATATATTCCTTAGTCTAAATTACTACTAAGACGAAGGGATTTTTATTCCAATGTACCTTAGGACAAAGGACACCTTGGGAAGGAGGATCACACTTGTGTATATAATTGCAATCATATCCCTTAGTCTAATCAACTATTAAGATAAAGGAATATTAAATGTAAAACTTTCTCAGGAGTCTCAATGTCTTGGGGAGACAAACACACAAACCTTTGAGACATTTGTAGGGCAGACTATTGTTTAGAACCAAGGGGGGGGGGGGGGGGGGGCTAAAGTAAAACAAGTAAGGCACGCTTCACGTAGACGTGAGGAGATAATCGCCGGTTTCTTTACTATTAAGTTAAAATTATTAAGTGTAAAATTATAATAGTTGCATATTCTTTTTCTACACTTCAACACCTTTAAATTGATGTATAACATGTCATGGTGACTAAAATCTTTTTTTTAGTCGCCCATCATATTGGCCGCCAACTTGAAAATATTAAGCGTAAAAACTCCAAACAGTGAATAGTTGTCCCAAATGCCGAGATGCACCTGTGTGCCGAATTTCATGTTCCTAGCTATAGTAGTTTATGAATTGAAACAAGCAACGGACAGACAGAGCCGTTTTATAAGGTTTCTTTTTTTACTTCGTACAGAAACCTATAAGTGCCGATGATTGTAATGGGAAAAAGTTCGTTTTCATCGAATTCAAGTTAAGTTATTGATGAAATACAAAATCGCAATAGTTCTGCATCTATTCACTTGTACTTTTACTTTCTTAAATATGAAGTATATCTCTTTATCATATACTTTTTTTAGGTTACGAAGAACAAAAAGAAACCTAATATAACGGCTCTGCCTGTCTGTCTGTCCGTTGCTTGTTTCAATTCATAAACTACTATACCTAGGAACATGAAATTCGGCACACAGGTGCATCTCGGCATTTGAGACAACTGTACACATTTTGGATCTTTTACACTTAATATTTTCAAGATGACAGCCAATATGGCGGGCGACGTTGCACACCCGCTTCAAACTCGCCTACGCTCGCCCTGTCAAAGTTATAACCAAAGAATTATATATTTTTGTAATCAGCTCGACGTACCCTTTCATAATATGATATCCCTCACGGTGTCAAAAAGAAAAAATAAACAAATTATTTTTACCCTAATTTTTTTGAAAAATATTTTTTTTTAAGTCGCTATATTTTTAAAATATGTGGGTAGGTACAAGACACATACATGCCAAATTTAAAAGTGATCGGACGAAAGTGTAGCCATGAGAGTAGGCGAAAGGACGGACGGACAGACACACGCAGGAAAATATAAGGGTCCTGGGTTTTGCCTACGGACCCTAATATTACTATTAAAATTAGTGTAATTATATCACACGTAATATTTTTAACTTTAATGTACAGAAACCGTCGATTATCGCCCCACATACTTACGTGAAGCGCGCCTTACTTGATTAATTTGTATCAAGCATTTTTCAACTAAAAAATATTCTGTTTCTGCGTAGAATTACTTAGTTTAAAGTTATAGGTAATAGGCTTATGTCAATTAGTAAAAAGTTATAAAAGTTTAAATAAATAAAGATGTCTATAACTAACGTGATATTCTACAGCATGTTGTGTTTTAGTCATCATTGAAAAGAATCATGAGATCAATTTTAATGCTTCACTCCATAGTGCTTCGACGTTGCGAAGGTTCAAGGCAGCCGCCGCTTTTCGGGGGTTGACAAGCGAAGCGAGTACGAACGAGCGAGTGAGTAGCGAAGCGAGGGGGGTTCTGCGGGGGGCAGAGCCCCCTAGTATTATATAAATGTTTAATATAATATTAGATAAGACACGAGGAAGCTGCCACACTAATTGGCAGACTATTTACCTCCATGAGGCAAATTATTATTACTTGATAAAATACAGTAAATAAATAATAGTAATATTTTAATATTTTAATTTGTTTATTTCCTTAATTATAGCTTTATTAAAAAATAATATTTCATATTATCTATAACTACCATTTAAATAAGGAAGGCGGTATGTTACGATGGTTTAAATTTTAAATACATGTCGAGAGAGAAAGTGAAAATAGAATTCTTTCTAGATAATAATATTGAACAAGTTAATACGTTTAATTAAGCTGTTACCATTGAAGTAAAATTATTTTCACCTGTTAACAAAAATTCACAAAAAAATTGGAACTCAACAAATGTTTTAAAAAATAACTTTTATCAAAGTAGAAAAGAAAAGTATTCTCTTTATCAGTACGATTTAGAACTTTCAGTTTAAGAGTCTAAGCCGTGGATAATTATCTTGTAATCTTTATCTTTCAGACTACCTGGGTAGAATAATTGACACTTTTTTCCTTTAATTAACTCTTTGACTATATTTACAGATAATGAATTTAGTTACGAACGAACTATAGTCTCTGAGTGCATGCCCAAGTATCAGATGTTTGTTTGTAGCCGACTGTTACTTTAGCAAATTATAGAAACTTTTTGAATATGGTCATACTTCGTATCTCTGTATATTTCATACTTTTTGTCCGAGGTAAGGCTGACATTTATGAATATTTCTACCCATTGAAAAATCTTTTTGGTTCAACATACGATTTGGTACGAGGTATGCACTTTGCACTCATTATCACATAAATAATTCACTGTTGTCATTTGTTTTTAGGGTCCGTAGGCAAAACCAAGGACCCTTATATTTTCCTGCGTGTGTCTGTCCGTCCGTCCTCTCGCGTGCTCTCACGGCTACACCTTTCGTCCGCATCACTTTGAAATTTGGCATGTATGTGTCTTGTACCTGCCCACATATTTTAAAAAATATAGCGACTTAAAAAAAATATTTTTCAAAAAAATTAGGGTAAAAAAACTTAAGGGTTAACATTTTTTTATTTTTTTTCGACACCGTGAGGGGTATCATATGAAAGGGTACGTCGAGCTGATTACAAAAATATATAATTCTTTGGATATAACTTTGACAGGGCGAGCGTAGGCAAGTTTGAAGTGGGTGTGAAACGTGTCCCCCCCTTCTATCTCGCTTATGTGAAGTGCAAAAAATCTGAAAAAATTCAACATTCTTCGACCAAAAGTAAAGATACCACTTTTTGGAAATTTTGAAAAAAATATTATTTTATTTTTTATTGAAAAAATACTTTTTTTTATAATTATGGTCTTTTCGATGTATTTAGTATTTATATGGTTGTAGTCCGGTTCAGTGGCAAAAAAATACTTTATGAGAGTGTGTTTTGAGAATATCAGACCCTTAGAATGGTTCAAAGCAAGCTTTTTAGCATTTTTAAAAAACACTGTTTATACACTTTACAGTTAAACACTATATAGTGTGGCCTACGGACCCTCGCTGTGTGCTGACTAGCACACACTTGATCTGTTTATTTTAAAAATAAAAATAAAATTTTAGTTAGATTTATTACAAGATGATTTTCTAAGAGCAGGAACTCTCGGTGGTGATGAAGATACTAATAATACTACCACGGAATCTGCTGAACAGGAATATGTCGTCAAGTTTCATTTACTGAACAGGTTAGATGAATAAGCTTATTGACAAACTTATTTTACTAGTTTGCAACCCACCATCCACTGTAGAAATAGTATAATATTATGTTACTAGGCTGTGAAGTGAGTTTTTTCTTTACCGCGGCAATTACATAGATAAATAAAACGCATTGACATCTAGCGGATTTTAATCGTACTTGAAGCATTTCTACAAAGACTGCAGCGGTACTAACGGAAGTTTTGACAACTACCCGCCGGAAAATAAAAATCTTTTCGTTCCTAGGACGTAAAAGATTTTTTCTTTACAGCTAGGAGTAATGAAAATATTTATTAAGTCCACGTAATGAAAAAATGGATTTTAGCTATGTTTTTTAGGCTCTAAAGTTACTATTTCACAGCCTCCCACGGAAAAAATCAATTAACTGTACCAGAATAATTTAATATATGTACCTAACCTACCGTATGTCCACCGTACCGTATAGGTACTACCTACAGTATGTCCACGGATGGAGTTGCCTATACGTGTAAATTCCAAAAAAATTCAATTTTCGAAAAAAGTCACTCTTCATAAAATCTTCTACTTGTTCTTTAATGAAGATTTATAGTATTACTTTTTGTTCAAAATGTACCCTGTACCCAGAAAGTACAATTTCCTAAAATCGTACAAGAGGAAACCGATCCAAATTTCAACTATTCAAGAAAAAAGTATTCTTTATAATTTCTTTTATCTACGCTTGATACGAAATATAAACATTATATCTCTGTTTAGATGCGTAGAAAGTGATTATTTACGTACTTGTATTCATTGCGCATGCGCGTCTCATAGTTCTGAAGAACTCCTCTTCTTTACCACGCTAGCGCGGTAAAGAAGAGGAGTTCTTCAGCTTTACGCACGATTACCGAGTTTGTTTACATTTAACAAAACTAATTTGCTGTTCTTTTATTAAAGTAACTGTTTATATCGAGTTTTTAGTGAAAAACAATGGGTGAATAAATTGACTTTGACGAAAATGTGGAGAATAATACTCCTCCAGAAATAATTAATTCGGCAAAAAATACAACTCAAGAATTAATGCCATCTTTATCAAGAGAGAGTACGAACTTACATACAACAAGTTTTCCTTTTCTATATTCATTATTTAAATCTAACAATCGTAGATAAAGTACGGTACGCAACTCGTGCGAAAACGGCATTTTGCATTGCTCGTGTGGTTTTACTACCCTCGCTGTCGCTCGGGTGCAAACTCCACACTCGCATGCAAAATGCTACTTTCCGCACTCGACGCGTAATATACTATTAGATGCTATTACAAATTTATTTTTCGCATAAAAATATCGATAATCAAATTTAAAAAATCCTCATTTTAAAAAGTAAATTTTGTACATGAGGGGTCGATTTAAAGGTCTCATTGAGTGCATTAAAAGTTGTAGAATTGCTTTTTTTTTATAAAAACAACATGAAAGCTATTAAAGGGGAAATTAATTAGGAAAATAAATTCATGTTTGAAAATGATTTTTTGTTTTATTAAAGATATAAATAAGATTTAAATAATAAATACGATTTTCTCTATAAATACTTCCATGTTGTTTTTATAAAAAAAAGCAATACCACAACTTTTAATGCACTCAATGAGACCTTTAAATCGACTCCTCATGTATCAGAATCACACAAAATATACCTTTTATAAATGAAGGAGGGGGGGATTTTTGAAATTTGATTATTGACATTTTTATGCGAAAAATAAATTTGGAATAGCATCTAAAAGAATACTTTTTTCTTGAATAGTTGAAATTTGGACCGGTTTCCTCTTGTACGATTTTAGGAAATTGTACTTTCTGGGTGCAGGGTACATTTTGAACAAAAAGTAATACTATAAATCTTCATTTAAGCACAAGCAGGAGATTTTATGAAAAGTGACTTTTTTTCGAAAATTGAAATTTTTTGGAATTTACACGTATAGGCGACTGCATCCGTGGACATACTGTATATTTATATATAAATATATGTATCAATTAAATTAATTTGTATCTTAATCTGTATATTTTCTTTTAGGGTATTTTTGTTCCTTATTAATTAAGTGTGGTAATTAATTAATTGAAGTAGAAAATTCTTTCTTCACATCTGCATAAATCTCAAATGTATATTTTCTTTTAGGGTATTTTTGTTCCTTATTAATTAAGTGTGGTAATTAATTAATTGAAGTAGAAAATTCTTTCTTCACATCTGCATAAATCTCAAATGTATATTTTCTTTTAGGGTATTTTTGTTCCTTATTAATTAAGTGTGGTAATTAATTAATTGAAGTAGAAAATTCTTTCTTCACATCTGCATAAATCTCAAATGTATATTTTCCTTCCAATCTTTTTTTTTTGTCTCAGTTTTCAAAAATTCCTAGACAGAAATCAAGGAACACTTTTGCTTCTACGTCCGTCTGTCGCTTAGTTTTACGAACCAACATATCTTAAACACTACTCGTCCGATTTTAATAAAATTGTAGGTCATAATTAGCCCATTGTTGGTCCCATATAGATTTCAACCTTCAGCGCCCATTTGTTTCTCTTCAACATGCGCACAACCATACATTTATTTACACCTGTATCTTCAAAAGTTCTGAAATTTGTATGGTTTATAAAGTGTGTGTAATTTTGATGACTAACTTTAATAAGAAATAATTGATAAAAATAATAAAAGAAAGTTTTTATTACCATTAGAAAGAAATGTATGGTGTTCAATTAACGAACATTAAACTGTGTGTCACCCTATATAGTAATAGGTAAAAATAATTATAGGTGAATTATTATTAGGTCTGTGTATCTTGACATTTCGTGCGTAAAAAAAAAAAAGATTTTAGGGTGAAATCGTTAAATTCAATGATTTTTTAAGGGTATTACAGTTTCTCAAATTTACAGAATAATTTGGAATTTTTTAGACACGCAATCAATTTTTTACAACACGCAAATTCCTTTTTGACCATTTAATCTGTGTCACCCTGTATATAAATATATGTTTTTAATTTATTTGTTTATGTTTCCAGGGCTTTACCTTCAGAAGGTGTAGCCATTGGTGCTACTAATTCTACAGAATATCTGAAGAGAGTATTTTTACCAGGAAGGTGTATTAAAGTAGCTGTCCATGGATGGCTTGGAAGCGATAGATCGGCCATTGTAAAAGACATCACTTCAGGTATTGATTTAATTTAATTATAATGTTAATATCGATTGCAAATTTTATTTGTTGATGCAGTTAATCCAGGTGACACGGAATTTGCTTTCTTTCTTTCCACTCGAATTCGTACTAAAAAACAAAATTGTAATAAAAACAAGATATGTAAGTTCACTGTCCAACTATGAAAACAGATTTATAAGTGAAATTGAATTTATTATTAATACATAATATCCATTATGGATAACTATCCATAATAGTTATTCAAATGTTACGCCAAATAAAAGTGGCCTATTATCAAGTGACAACCTAATATCCGCAGACGAACTTAGCCGACCACATTCTCTTAAAAGGTACTCAACAATTTACTTATGCACACACTTCTAGCTTGATATTAGTCAGGCACTTTTTTGCTTACTATCTCCTGGACTATAACTAAAGCGATTGAAACCGGATGGTATTAAATAAACCTATTGTATATCTTGGACAATAAAATGAGAGTTCCTCTAAATTGAGTTAAAACTATACTGATTTTATGATGATTGATAACTATAATGATCTTATAAAGTTAGAAAGTAATGTTTTGAATTTAATTACAGCATACGTTGAGGAGAAAGATGTAAATGGGATACGCGTGGATTGGTCCCAGTTAGCTGGTTCTTATATGTATCCATTGAGTGCTTTCAATGTTGCCACAGTTGGTTCTAAAATAGCAAGTCTTATGGATCATCTGGTGACGAATAAGGTGACTAAAACGGAATCCATTCACCTCATAGGGCATAGCCTCGGTGCCCATGTAGTAGGATCAGCAGGCTCCAAAATGACTACTGGGAAACCAGCAAGGGTCACAGGTAAATTTAGCTATAAGTAATCCATGTTTACATCAACGAAGACATATAGCAGAAGTTAGAAGCTTTAATAGTAGGTAATCATTAAGCTTTTTCCAGACTGCCGAACCGAGGGAACGAGCAGTGTATTGGTATCTACGCATGCGCATGCCTATAATGAGATGCGCAGGCGCTCTTTAGACTGGGCATGCGCAAATACCTATGCTTTACTCGTTTCCTCTGCTTGGTTCGGCAGTGTGAACGAGGCGTTAAAGAAAAGAAGATTTTATAGACAGACCGACATAGCTCTTATGTATTGCTGAGAATGATCCTCAAAAACAATAAGATAATTGTCACATTATCCTCAAAAGTGATAATGTGATATAAATAACGTTAAATTTATGTGTTTATAATTAATATATTTTATTGTGGAAAGAAGGGAAGAAATAGGAAAAGTAGGCACTAGTTAATTAAAGTTACTTCTGAATTAATAAAGCAAATACATATAACTAAATTTCAATTGACAAATAAGTTTTTAATAATTTAGAGGTTGGTCTTCTGCATCATTTTAATTTTCTTTCAAATATATCTTAATTATTATTAGACCACATTTATTTCTTTATGATATGTTTTTAACGCTGTTGTCTTCTTAACGCCTTAATGCAAGTTTGTGTCAGTTATTTTTTTAGTTTTGTTAGCCTAAAACCATGGAGCACATTGAGACTCAGGCAACGCAGGACATAGCAGTAGTACTAATCCACACGTGGCCTATCCAACGCCAGTGGATCTGGCTTCTCAATTCGCGCGATCTGGTCTATTTCTAATACGTGGCCTATCTAACGCCAGTGGATCTGGCTTCTCAATTCGCGCGATCTGGTCTATTTATAATACGTGGCCTATCCAACGCCAGTGGATCTGGCTTCTCAATTCGCGCGATCTGGTCTATTTCTAATACGTGGCCTATCCAACGCCAGTGGATCTGGCTTCTCAATTCGCGCGATCTGGTCTATTTCTAATACGTGGCCTATCGCCTATCCAACGCCAAACGCCAGTGGATCTGGCTTCTCAATTCGCGTGATCTGGTCTATTTCTAACAGTCTGTAATTTTGGCCTCTATTAGGCCATTGTGTTTGGCTGTGATGGTTTTATAAAGACCCACAGTTTATTTGAAATTAAAAAATCGAATTTACGTATAGAGAGACTATTTCTTAAATTCCTTTATTCACGTAGTGTCTCGCCAACTGGAATCTCTATAACTGAGAGATGCCTTTATATTTTACAACGATGTCCTTAGTATAATTTTATTTTCTATTTATAATGTTCTTGCCCTACTACATTTAATGTACTGTAGGTTCTACCTTCATTTGACAGGTTTAGACCCAGCAAGACCAGGGTTTGAAGTTTTTGGTGAGCTAACTTCAGGTACTTTGGATCAGAGTTGTGGTGACTTCGTGGATGTAATACACACAGCCGGAGGAGCAGCAGGATATCTTAATCCATTAGGACACGCTGACTTCTTCCCTAACGGTGGAACTCCTCCGCAGCCTGGCTGCTTACAGCGTCAGCTTACCGACCCAATGAATAACATTGGTATGTAGATATTAAGAATTGTGGATCCTTAAGGGTATCACGTAAAATACGTGTGGAATACGTAGGAACGAAGTTCCTTTCGCTTTTTATTAAATATAAATTATAAAATCACAGTGCTAAGTATACGATACTAACTGCTTATACATGGCGGAGTTAGAAAAGAGACAAAATTAAAAGTAACTAACTATTTGTACTAGTGGAGTTAAGACAAAATCAAATGAAAAACTTTTTATTATCTTTGAAGAGAGTGTCTTACAATTTACAATAAATAATGTATTGTAAATTGAGAAAAAAGATAATTTTGATGAGTTTATAGTTAAAGTAGATGGCTGTAGAGAAGAAAAGAACTGCCCCATCAGACTCCGCCGGCGTATTACTCCAATTAAAATATTATAATATAAAATATAAATCACCAACACTAAAAAATGTCTGCTTGTTATCAGGTTGAAATGTTACATGCCTGTTTCAATTGCACTTTAGACGATGTGTAAGAAGTTTTATTCAAATCGTTACGTTAGAACGTAAGATATCGGTAAAAACGTTGTTTTCTTTATTTTATAAACGTTTGGGTCCACTTTAATAAATTTAGCGATCTTTATCACTTCATAGCAGTGTTGGTGTTTGTTTTACTAAAACAATTTATTTAAAAAAGTTGTTTGTCTCATTAAATAGATGAAGTTAGAATTTTTTTTTACAAAAGCATAAAATCATTAAAGTATACGCATTAAGTATGACGCGAAGAAGCCACTCTAATTGGCAGCCAACTAGTTACAATTAAAATTAATAAATAAAAAATGGAACCATTATTAGAAAAATTAATATTAATATATTACACACATACATATCCATTATGGATAGTTATTCAAATGTTACGCCAAATCAAAGCGGCCTATTATCAAGTGACAACCTAATGTCCGCAGACGAACTTAGCCGACCACATTCTCTTAAATAAAAGGTACTAAAAAATTTACTTATACACACACTTCTAGCTTGATATTAGTCAGGCACTTTTTTAGAACGTGTTATTAGAACCATTATTAGAAAAATTAATATTAATATATTACAGCTTGCAGTCACTCTCGGTCACATGAGTACTACATTGAAAGTATTAAATCTTCTAACAAGAAGTTCAGAAGCGTTCAATGCAGTGATTGGAACACGTACACGAGAGGTGCATGTCAGAATAACAAGCCAGCTCTCATGGGAGATCCAGCAACAAATCAGTAAATATCTTTATATTTCTTACAGCAAACATATAAAATATAATTATTAAATATTAGTTCGCTAGATAAATCACTGGTTTAAAAATCTGTTTCAGGAGTCTAGGTATCTTTTACCTAACAACAAATTCTGAGTCACCATTCGCCGTCGGTTGAAGATCTCGTAATGCAGCAGAAATATGAACAAACAGCATAGTAAAACATATATGTTTGTATACTATAATGTATATAATACATGAATATAATCTATATGTATGCATGTGCATTGTGTATATAATCAGATCACATGACAGAAGAATATCGTAAGCCAAGCGTTTACAACGTAGCTAATCAAATTAAAAATAAAAAAAGTTTGATACCTTAAGGGAATTAATTTTATGTTATTGTATAGATACCTTAAGGGAATTAATTTTATGTTATTCTATAGATACCTTAAGGGAATTAATTTTATGTTGTTGTATAGATACCTTAAGGGAATTAATTTTATGTTGTTGTATAGATACCTTAAGGGAATTCATTTTATGTTATTGTATGGATACCTTAAGGGAATTAATTTTATGTTGTTGTATAGATACCTTAAGGGAATTCATTTTATGTTATTGTATGGATACCTTAAGGGAATTAATTTTATGTTATTGTATAGATACCTTAAGGGAATTCATTTTATGTTATTGTATAGATACATTAAGGGAATTCATTTTATGTTATTGTATAGATACCTTAAGGGAATTAAATTTATGTTATTGTATAGATACCTTAAGGGAATTAAATTTATGATATTATATAGATACCTTAAGGGAATTAAATTTATATTATTGTATAATAATTTTAATTGTTATGGTGGACAATGTGATTTTCATGATCTTGGGTACGAAATTAGTTACTAGACCCCAAATCAAGTTGATTGTTGTTTGTCACTTAATAGATGACCTCATTGCGATTTTGAGTAATATTTGAATAACTAACCTATTAACTGACAAACTACCATCAACTTTGCCTACTAACTAATTTTGTACTCAGGATCATGAAAATCACATTGTCCACCATAAAGGGTGGGACATGGCCGCTCTCCATAGGTTTGCTTATTTCAAATGCCTATTGCCAAGCTATGTCCCGCAGACGAACATAGCCGACCACATATTCTTAAAAGGCATGAAAAGATTTACTTATATACAAACTTTTTTTTAGTCAGACACTTTTTTGCACACCATCTCCTGGACTAATAAATACTGTACCATATAAGTAAATTGCCTGGTATCTCAAAATTTGTCATAACTTTAAAAAAGATAATGGTTCAATTTATTTAAAATTAATTGAAAATAATTAGAAATCGTTATTTTGTAAATTTAACGTTTGATCTCAAAAAAGTTATTATTTTCTTTGTCAATATAATTATATTTTTTGTTTATTTTTTGTCTCCAGCCTTATGTCATTTTTATGTTGTCATTTAATCCAAATTTGTATAGTTTATTTTAGTTAAATAATAATTGAGGCGTTCCGAATACGAAGGGCGAACTCAACAAATGGTGATTTTGAGAAAAATTTAAATTAATGTTTCAAAGCATTGGGCGAACTCAACAAAAAAGCATATTAACAGTCATAGCATTTTTACTTAAGGCGTTTACGTGAATATCCGGACACTTCTTGAGTCATGTTAGTTTTTAAAAATTGTACACACAATAAAAATTAATAATAGCAACAGTGATTTGCACAAACAACTTGTTAGAACAAACTAGAAAACAAAACTGGCGATAATAGACACGCTGTCTGATAAGATTTAGGAATAAGAGAAGTGGGGGACTTGGGGAGTTAGATGTGGAGTTCGCCCTTCGTATCCGCCTACTTATAGACGATTCAAACCTCTCCTACAAGTAAATATTAAACCAGTAATTTTAAGTGGAATTAAAGGCGAACTCAACAAAAAACTTTACAGGCTAAATCTTAGACCCTAAACGATGGTAAGGAAAAAAAAAAAAAAAAATGTTGTATGTTGAGTTCGCCCTTCGTATTCGGAACGCCTCAATTGTTATCTATATTTCTATAATAATTTTACTTTTAATGTGATTGTATTAGCTATTGTTCTTTATTCTTTTGCTTAATTTTTTTTTATTTTTCTCTTACAACCAATATCTTTTGCAAATTATAAAAAAAAAGATAAAATATTTTTAGTATTTAAAAGAAGTATTAATATTTTTCTAGTAGAATGATTGCTTAATAATAATAATTTATATCTTCTTTAAACAATTACTTGTTTAATTAAAATACATCTTCAGCATCTAAAATTGACAAATAAAACTTTAGAGTCAGCTTAGCTCGCCTCAATATTTTATTTTGTTTTATATTTGACATGACTTTGACTTATGATATCCGTCCAAGCGTTCACGAGCAACGCTCGCGTAAACGGGAACTTCAAATTTAAAATTGGAATTTTAGGTCGGAAAAATATCTAACTTCATATAACATTTTTTAACAAACATTTTTTTCAAATACTATTTTTTACTAGATCCAACAGCGACACAGCTATTAAATGTTAAAGATCGCTAAAACTAATAGTTTTTACATAAATGTTAATATAACAATAAAGTACATGATAGGATGCGAGGAAGCTATGTGCCACACTAATTGGCAGTGTATTTTGTCATGTAATTTAATGGTATGAACTTTAAAATTACATTATCTTGTAGGAAATTGTGTCAGCTTTACAACGAATTTAAAAATTTTGTATTAGCTTTTACACTTTTGGATCAATAAGTGTTTTTATGAGCAAAGGTATGCAATTCTAATAAAACATAAAATTTGACCTTGTGGGAGAATGGTTAATATTTGACCCATGGTTTATATAGAGTAGTTTTTTGTAGCCCATAGGGCGTAGAACAACCTACTTCATTTTTTCACATATATATCGCCAGTCACCCTGTATATTATTAACTTATGGAACCAAGTATTGTTCTTGAAACATAAAAAATGTTTAGATTAGATTTATGAAGAATAACGAGTTCGTCCATAAATTTTGAGTTAATTTTAGAAAAATTGTATTTTAATAAATTTTCAACCTAATGAGGCTGGTAATCATAAAATAATATTATTGTATACAAAATTATAACATGCCCAATTAAATATTTACTTACCAAAGGTGTTTTTAAAATGTCTTATTGTATCGTAGTTCTTAAGTATTTATATATATATTTACTGATTATATAATAATAATTCATTGTTATAAATACATATTAACATATCAATGAATGATATTTTTATTAGCAACAAGTATAATTTAACTTTTGAATTCATCATTTATTTGACAGTAAATATTGATACGTATTTTTTTCACGTATCACTCACCTACCACAGAAATGAATAAATATAAATCATCAAATAATTTTAAAACAATTGTAAACTATTTGTCATTAATGTTTAATATTTAAATTTTTGTTGAACTATATAAATAGGATAGAGATTAATCTCTTGTGCTCATTTTAAAAAATATATCTTTAAATAATATATGCAACATGATACAACGATTCATCGTACTTTTAGGTCTTGTTATCGCTGTGACGGGTTTGGAAGAATCGACAGGTAAGGAATAAAATAAAATATATAATTCCCATAATATAGTAATTTATGTTACTAGATTGTGATGTGAGTTTTTCTTTACCGCGAAATTACATTTACTGTCGAGCGAAGCGAGACAGTAAATATTGCCAAGGTGAAGAAAAAATACTTCACAGTCGTGTAGCATATGCCATATTTTCTGAGGTAGCAGACAATGAAAAAAACATTATATATTAATCAATATAATTATAACAAATATTAGTACATACTTTTTTTAAAAATTTTTATTGACTAACACAACTACATAAATTTCAATGTTATAAGTGTTATTGATGTACATTGTTGTTTTTTTTGGGCGGTGAATAACATTAATAGGGTATAGTCCATTGACTAATCCTTTTGGAGTGAAAATTTTAGAATATAACAATAAATAAATAAATTTAAAATAATAATAAAAATAGGGATGAAAAGTTAGGTGATAATTAATTATTAGTATATATATTACAAGTTAAGCAAATCTCTAGGCCACTGCCTCCTCAGGCGGTGAGGTGGGTTGTCTGGGATGGTTTGGGAAGAAAGAAGTTCTACTAAAGGATTGGGGTGATCGGATAAGGACTGATGGGATTTTTTATATCGGGATATAGATAGGTCACGGATAAATGGAACATTAAGATCATTGTGGAGGGTGAGGTTGGATACATAAAAAGGAGCATCTGTAATTTTCCTGAGGATTTTGGATTGAAGAGTTTGAAGTCGACGGGAGTTGGAAGGCTTGGTGCTACCCCAAACCTCCAGACCGTAAGTCCAAGCTGGTTTTAAATTGTGTTATAGATTAGATGTTTATCGTTTATAGTAATTTTGGACCTACGATCTGGTAAACGAAGCAGCAACTTGTAGCGTCTTGAGATGTCAGTAGGATTAGTCTTTGTGTGATGTTGCCAGGTGAGTCGTCGATCAAGGTGAAGGCCAAGGTAACGGACAGTGCTAGATTGTGGAAGGAGAACTTGGTTAAGAATGACTGGAGGACAGGTGCTATGATGAAGAGTAAAGGTGATATGTACACTTTTCTGCTCGTTAATCCGGATTCTCCATTTTCTTAACCAAGGTTCGAGAAGGTGACTTTGGGTGTTATTAGATGCAATTTGTGGATCACGGTGGACAGATAGGATTGCCTTGTCATCTGCAAAGGTGGCTAGGACTGAGGAAGGGTATTGAGGGATTTCGTGGGTGTAGATGGAATAAAGAGTGGTCCAAGAATTCTGCCCTGAGGTATTCCAGCACTTAAAGAGCAGGTGGATAAGGAAGAGGTTCCTAAACTTGCACAAAAGATCTATCAGTATGAAAGGACTTGAGGATGAGGTAGTAAGTGAAGGAAAGGATGCTCTTGAGTTTCCAAAGCAGCCCAGCTTGCCAAACTCAGTCAAAGGCTTACGCCTCGTCCAGGAAGACAGCTGAGCAAAACTTTTTTTTCTCTAGGGTGGAGGCAATGACATCGACAATGCGATGACACTGATGGATGGCGGAGTGGTGAGCACGGAAACCAAACTGATGGTCAGGTAGGAATGGTTCAAGTATGGGAAGGAGTCTACGGAGAAGGAGCTTTTCTAGGATTTTCCCCATTACAGGGAGGAGACTTATAGGTCGATACAATGATGGAAGATGAGGAGGCTTGGATGGTTTAGGAATCATTATAATAGTTGCGAATTTCCATTGGGTAGGAAAGTGGGTTGTTTTAAGGACAGAGTTAAATATGTATGTAAGGAAAAGGATACCTTTTTAGGGTTTCGTTGGTAAAACCAAAAAAAGAAACCCTTATAGTTTCGTTCATGTGTCTGTCTGTCTGTCACTCTGTACGGTTCCAATAACTTTTGAATAAAAAGAGATAGAAACGTGAAACTTTCCAATAGTAAAGATCGTTTTGACGCGCACACAGGAAAAATATAGCGAACTCAAAATTATCAGCTGTTCAAATCCAAAATGGCGGATAACTCACGTCATGCGAAAAAAATATTTTTTTAAAATTTTAAGTGGGGTATCAAATGAAAGGTATTAAAGAGTAAATTACAAATATATATATTACTTAGGGAAAGTGTTCAATTTTCGGCGCCATTTTGTCAAAAAACATCGAAATTTTGCGTGTCCCCCCCCCCCCCCTAAAATCGTATTTCCGATCATACTAAAAATATAGAAAAATATGCAAAATGTGTGGTCTGGTGGGCCATAGAAAAAATAAGATTAGCAATTTGATCTGATTTTCTGGGAATCCAAGATGGCGGATAATTCATGTCACACGAAAATAAATATTTTTTTTAAATTTTGGGTGGGGTATCAAATAAAAGGTATTGAAGAGTAGATTACAAATATATATATCACTTAGGGAAAGTGTTCAATTTTCGGCGCCATTTTGTCAAAAAACATCGAAATTTTGCGTGCCCCCCCCCCCCCTAAAATCGTATTTCCGCTCATACTAAAAATATAGAAAAATATGCAAAATGTGTGGTCTGATGGGCCAAAGAAAAAATAAGAATAGCAACTTAGTCGGATTAACTGGGAATCCAATATGGCGGCTGATTGATGTCACGAAAAAAAAATAATTTTTTAAAATTTTGAGTGAGGTATCAAATGAAAGGTATTGAAGAGTAGATTACAAAAATATATAACACTTGTAGAAAGCGTTTAATTTTTCCCACCATTTTGTCAAAAAACATCGAAAATTAGGTTGTCCCCCCCCCTAAAACTATATTTCCGCTCTTACTAAAAATATAGAAAAATATGCAAAATGTGCAGTCTGATGGGCCAAAGAAAAAATAAGAATAGCAACTTGGTCGGATTAACTGGAAATCCAAGATGGCGGCTAATTGCTGTCACGGGGAAAAAAATATTTTTTCAAAATTTTGAGTGGGGTGTTAAGTGAAAGGTATTGAAGAGTAGATTACAAAAATATATAACACTTGTGGAAAGCGTTAATTTTCTACCCCATTTTGTCAAAAACATCCAAATTCCCCCCCCCCCCCTAAATTACTAATTTCATGTTTACAACACCAACGAAACCCTTTTTACGTGAGACTTCACGCACTACCAATTTTTTAGGAAGCTGTTAAAGGATTTCAGAGGTATAAACCGGGAGCTTTTCGTGGTTGAAGGTGTACTTAAGATTTTGAGAAAAAGAGGTTTCACTATAAAAAATAAAACGCATTGACATCTAGTGGATTTTAATCATACTGAGAAGCTTGTCTACTTGATTGCACCGCCAAAAAACGGCACTTTTGATAACTACAAAAGTTTTTACTTTTTCTCCCTAGGATGTAAAAATATTATGTTTACGACTTACGTCTTTAAATAGTCTGGCAATCGGTGTGGCACATAACTTCCTCGCATTCAATTACAGAACTTTATTAATGTTATGCTTTCACAACCCATTATTGTCTTATTCATTAGTTTCTCCCGTTATTTTGCTTCCGAGCTTACCAAAGGTAATGGCAGCTACCAAATATTCTTTTATATTTTCGAATTAAAAAAATCGGTCAGAGACAACTCAGACAAACTTTCTCATGGACGAGTTCAAAATTACTTGGCCCAATGTTTTCCGTTTATTAGTTTTTGTATGTACATATAATTATTATTGAACATTTCAGAAAAATTTATTATAAAAAAAATTCTCCTGGGCGGGCAATCGAACCAGGGCTCTCTCTGTCCGCATTTTAAGCTATTTTCTCAGGAACTAGATTTTACCCGGGAAACCGGATACATCGTTAGATTCGTATTTAAATGGACTATGGACTACATTTTAGAATTTTTTAATCAAAATCGTCGGAACCGTTTTTTCAGAGTTTTTTGGGGTAGCACCAAATTTGGAGATAAAATTAATTTCTCGATTTCGCCTCGGTAATGATTTTTCTGAACATGTATGCCAAATTTCGTCAAAATCAGCCTAGTAGTTTAGGCTCCAGGCGTCTGCACGGACGACAGACAGACTGATGACAGACAGACATTTTTTAAAAACCACTTTTTTGGACTCAGGGAACCTCAAAACGTGTAAATCCATCAAAATCTCAATATCGATTTTTCGCGCCGTCACAATACTTTCTCTTTATATGAGAAAGTAAAAATGACACAAATCAGGAAACCTTTTTGGTCCCGTGTCTGTTTGTCGGTCTGTCAGTCTGTTGGTCGATCTGTCCACAATCTTTGTGAACCAACATATATTAAAAACCACTTGACCGATATTTAATAAAAATTTGAGTGGTAGGTCAAAATTTGCCCGTTTTTTTGGTGCCATATAAGTTTCAACCTTCTGTGCTCATTTGTTTCTCTTCCACATGCACACAAACATACATTTAGTTACAATTATGTCTTAAAAGGACTTCTGACATTTATGAAATTTGAATGATTTGTCAAATGTAATCTATAGAGTGTCTCATATCAATTTGAACCTTTAGCGTACAATAACTTATGGTAAAACTGAAAAATATAAGGCGGTTTATAGAAAAGATGGTGGGGCCTCACTACAACATATTTTTTTGACAAAGGGATATAAACTTTCCTATGAACAAATCATACAATAAATTATTCCTCAAATGTTTAAATCATACAAATATACTGTTTGACAAAGGAATATTGTGTCTTCAGTGTATAAATTAAGCAAAGTTGTGCCACCAAGCGATTCTCGACCGTATCATCTCCTTCAGTTCAGCTTAACTTATTATATATTGATACTTTTTTGCAAAAGTGGAGAGAATTAAATGAAGTAGAGATCATTAATGTAAGTAATAGGAAGCTATGTGCCACAATAGTTGGCCGACTAATTTTAAATCTGTAATAATTGTACTGAAATACCAACTTACATAATACTATTTCCTAATCCTATTATTTCCTCTATAAAGACTTTACATAACAGGAAAAATAACGTAGAATAATTTTTAAATTCACGCGTCTATTAATATTCTCTGTATTAACGCAGTAGCAACAGAATAACGATTGCTATTATAAAAGTAAAACTTTAATTTACATATGTAAATAAATATTTGTTAATATCTCTAAAAAAAAAGAAAAATAATATAATTAAAACTAACAAACGATTATACAGAGTTAATAACAATAATATAATTGCATTTTCATCTCAGATAACTACGAATATATTAATGTGTGAAGCAGGAAAAAATTACTTTATTTGTAATTTACAAACTGATGCAGTCTTATTTTTTATATTGGGTATATCTGTCCACTTAAATAAATTTGTGTTCCTTGAGTATGGTAAATAATTTTTTCTTTATAGCTTTGATATAACTATAAATTAAATTTTAAAAGAAAAGATTGTCAAGAATTTTATCAAAAATATTCCTAATATGAAATTACAGATATAAAATATATCTGAACATATACTTGGGAATACCAACACGCTTTTCCGCTATTAACTGATCTATCTTATTTACAGTAACAACTTATTTAATTACTTTTGTTACATAAATAAATACATATATGATTGCTTAGTTATAAATGATATTTCTGAAATAAAATGTATTGTTAGTTTATCTAATCAATGAGATTTTCTTTATTAATTAAATTAAAAAAAAAAAAAAAAAAAAAAAAAAAATGTTATAATTACACATAATCAAATGTATAAAACCGACAGGCTAAATACTGGTAATTCTATTGGCAATTAACAAATAATTAACAACTTCAGAAACTTTGTATCTTACTTTGATAAATTTAACACTCCCGATAATTCTATGTAATAATGCTATTTCTCTTTTTTATGTTTCTGTAATTAGTAACATAAAGATGTTAAAATAACTTTATCTCCAGTAGGGAGACAAAGTTATGATTTTGAATTTGTTTAGAGGGACTAAAGTAAGTCTTGTCATCCCTGAACTCAAAAAGTAGGGAGAAAAAGTAAAAGTAGGGCGAAAAAGTAATAAAGTAGGGCGAAAAAGTAAAGTAGGCCGAAAAAGTAAAAATTGCAACATAATTATTTTATAAATAGTAGAAAATGAATAGCTAATGTAATGAAGTTATTGAAATCAGGTTGGCGACACTGCTTTTTCGACCATGTTTATCTTTGTTTATAACCTGCATCTAAATAACCTTCTATTTGAGTTAAATTCCAATTCTTATTTGTTTTTAATAATGAATCTCTTATATCTGCTATTAAAAGTGCTAATAATAAATAAATAAATAAATACCATTTATTAGAAATGTTTAAACAATATTCTTTAGTATTCTATCTATACAGTTCACATTATTTCTAAATCAGCTGATTGCTGTGGTTTTTTTTTGTTCAGCATTTTTCATGCAATAATAATTAATTTATTGAGCAACAACAAAGTAACATACATTCTTAGCACATAAAGCTGTATTCATTTAACAGCATATACATTTAAATTCCCTAACAATGTTGACCTTCTTTTTAGCATAGCAACATAATATAACATTTGCATAATATAATATTAACCTTCTTTTTAGCATAACAACATAATATAACATTATACAGCTTCATATAAACAACAATTTATAACAACAAAATAAAACAATAATATACAATTTTTAACAACTTATACTTATAACAACAAAATATAAAATGCAATGGACGAAAATGTGTATTTTCTCCCTACTGGAGATAAAATATTGTATGTACCTCTTGAGTAAAGTGTCATTATTCCCCTCGCGATAATAAACTCCCGAGGCGCAACCGAGGGATTAAAGAGTCTAATTCCCTCGGCTTCGCCTCAAGAACCAACTTTTTCGCTCATGGAATAATGGCTTACTTTACTCCCTAGGTTCATAAATAACTATTCTTTTTATTAATAATTTAAAAATAAACCCTGGATAGTTGTTAAATATAATTTGAACAAATATTTTAGTTTTCCCATTACATGTTCTGTAAAACAATATATTAAAGAAGACTTAAAACTCTATCATGCAACATTCTTCGTGGTTGTCTTCGTACTATGTGGACCTAGATGTTGGTTCGCAAAAATTGAGTGACAGACAGACCGTCAAACACGGAACAAAAAATATTCCATGATACGTTCCAAAAATCCGTTTCAGACGGATATAAAAGTCAGAGACATAAAACATTTTCGTTCTTCGGAACGATTGAATATAGTTTGTAAATTACAAATATAGTAATTCTTTCCTACTTCACACATTTATAAATTCGTAGTTATCTGAGATGATAATGCAAATATATTATTTTATCGATAAACTATAAAAGTTTAATACAAATCAGATGAGTACTTTTGAAGATATAGGTGTAAATAAACGTATGCTTGTGTGCATGTAGAAGAGAAACAAATAAGCGCAGAAGGTTTCACGTTGTTATTCTTTAAATCACTATTATTAACGATTATACTGGTCACTGGAACAAGAAGGAGAAGGAGCACCTATTATAGCGTAAAAACGCGTGTGTCCGCGTCCCCTGAAACGTTTGACGATAACTTGAGTAAAAGTAGACCGATTTTGATAAAATTTGGAAGACATATTCATTTTACCAATGCCCAGGACGAGTTCGTTGGACAACGTTATCCGCCCAAGCGTTCACGCGCAACGATCACGTAAACGTGAACTTCAAATTTAAAATTTTAGGTCGGGAAAAAAAATCTAACTTCATCTATTCAATGAAACAAATATTTTTTTTCAAATACAATTTTTTAATAAAACCAACAGCGACACCGCTATGAAGTGTTAAAGATCGCTAAAACTATTATTAGTTTTCATTTTGAAGATAATGGGGGGAGGGAGATAGACGAGGGGAATAGGAGATGGCATGGTTCCCCCAACTCTCTATTTGACCTACCTCTTCAATAGCACAGCGAGCCTACGGACCTCGAGACCAGGCGACCAGACTTTATTTGGGGGGAAATTAAATTTAATAAATTATACAATAATGGATTATAAAAGTCTAAAATCATTAAACTATACGTGATAGGACGCGAGGAAGCTATGTGCCATTCTAATTGACAGTGTATTTTTTAATTAGTTTATTTATAAAAAATAAACGAAGGAACTAATATTGAGAGACTAATAAAGGAACAGACAGTTTTAATTATTGTTCTAATGCAAGTGTCCCAATATGAACAATTAAATAATCACTTATTCTTTGAGTATACAATTCAGATATCAAATATCTCACTAATATTATATCGCTAATATTTCCGCTAACACAGGAAACATACAACGGAGTCATTTAACACAATTAACCTACATTATCGTATTTTAATAATTATAAAGCAAAAAAATAAAATGTAAAAAATAGAAACATTAATTTGATTGAAATCTAACTAATTGTGACATTTAGTAAAATATTTTCACACTCCATTCAAATCAATTAACTAGTTAATGGATGATTAAATAAGAATTTATGATAAGAGTGTTTAATTAATTAATAAAAAAATGCTTCGATGCAACAATTTAGCTATTTAGTGTAGAGTCTTTAAAGAGGAAAGAACTTTTTCTCTAGATAAATAAAAAAATACCTCAGTCAGCAATAATTAGTAATTACTGCACTGTTGAGCAAAAAATTGCAATTAATTTACACTAAGACATTTAATTTAAAGCTAAAACTTCAATAATAATTATAAATTAAATTTAAAAAGACTTTATTACCTTTACAACAAAATTGCCTTGGTAAATTTGCTTACCTAATCTATTAAAGATCATATATTTATATTTTTGATCATGTATGCATATTTTTCTGTTTTTATAATTTATAATTCTCTTAAATACTTAAATGTTGTTATTATTTTAAAATAATTTACATTAACTAAATAGAAACAATTCCGTTACCTTCGGTAAGCTCGGAAGCAAAATAAAAAAACATAAATATAAAATAATTTCCCGTCCTAAAATACCAATTTGAAATATTAAGCTAACGTTGCTCGAGCGTTTCGCGTGAACGCTGTGACGGATAAAGCTCCCAAACGAACTTAGCCTGCGCATTGAAATTTGCTACACATTTTGAATTAATAATTTTTTTTTGTTCATTCATCGGACTACAGAGCAGTATGAATGCATTTATGAACGTGTTGTATGAAATGTATTTACGCATGTTGATAATTAGAGTAAAATTTGACCGATTTAATTGACAGCCCTATTTAGTGTCTAATTTGACTGGACTATTATTTTTTAAACTAAAATGTATGCATATGTAATTAAAAATATAAATGAATTATGAATTTAGAATTAACTCATGTTCTAAAAGAACGCGAAAAGTTATTTAATCAAGGTAAAAGTAATTTAATAAATATGTAATATATACAGGAAAACCCACAGACATAATAATTCATTAAAATCTGAAAAGAAATACATTTCTTTTTTTAAAAGAATTAAAGTGAATTTTTAATGACCAATTATTTACTTTTTTGTTTTAATATATACTTCCTTTAGAAATTATTAAATGTAAATGAAGTAACAGTGGATGTAAGGGGCGACTAAAGTTGAATAAATTTAATATTAACTAAATTATATTATGTATTTTCTTCCAGATGATGAATGGTCGAGAGGTCTGTACGAATTTCTAGATTCGCAGCATGTGCCTGATGGAGAAGATTATGCAAGTCAGCTTTCAGGCAAAGATGATCTAATTGCAGACTTCATGTTGTACACAAGGTATTTATTGTGAATTTCTCTTGAATAGATCTATTTTAATAATGTGCTAGTAGGTATTATGTCCCTTGAGGCATCCCCCCACTACTGACCCCCCAGGCCTACGAAAAGGTGGAAGGAAGTAAATTATGCATTTTTTAAATTTTTTTTTTTAAATAAACATCTCAACATCTTTATCTACGTTGGCCAAACAAAAACATCATTATCTTAAACCTAATATCTAGATGTGATAAGATATTATGCTGTGAAATAAACTTAGTCAAAGTAATTGATAATAGAAATCCTCGTTCCATATTTTAATCCAAAGGCCATCATTGTACTGTCTGGAACCTAAAGTGTTACAGATGTGTCCTGCATCGTTTCGTCGCGTCCGACTCATCAGGGGCCCGACGATACCCCCCCCCCAACTCTGGACCTATACTAGATCAGAAGATCAGATATAGGACTTATCAGAGACGAGCGTGCTCTCATACCGCCATACTTGCTTGGCTGGCAAAACACATCAGCAATGTAATACCGTGTTTTTGCACACTGCAATAGGCTACACAACTTGTGAGAGACACCAAGGGATTGCTGATGTGTTTTGCCAGCCAAGCAAGAATGGCGGTATGAGAGCACGCTCGTCTCTGATAAGTCCCATATCTGATCTTCTTGATCTAGTATAGGTTCAGAGTTGGGTGGGCATCGTCGGGCCCCTGATGCAGGACATAGCGTAATGCCGAGCCAACATCTTAATGACGCAATGTCTGATGTTGGAACAGTTCCTATGTGTCACGCTGCGTGGCACACCCCTTGGTGTCTCTCACAAGTTGTGTAGCCTATTGCAGTGTGCAAAAATATATCTATATATATATATATATATATATATATATATATATATATATATATATATATATATATATATATATATATATATATATAATCTCAAGATACTTGCAAAAACCTTAAAGTATACTATTTTTACATCGTTCAATCTTGTAGTGAGATCGAAACAATGTCCGAAAACCTCCACTGTCATTTTTACAACTTCTTACATTACTTTCTTAACTTTACTTCACTTACTTTCTTAACTTTACTTCACTTACTTTCTTACTACAACTTCTTACACTTACTTTCTTAACTTTACTTCACTTACTTTCTTAACTTTACTTCACTTACTTTCTTAACTTTACTTCACTTACTTTCTTAACTTTACTTCACTTACTTTCTTAACTTTACTACACTTACTTTCTTAACTTTACTTCACTTACTTTCTTAACTTTACTTCACTTACTTTCTTAACTTTACTTCACTTACTTTCTTACTACAACTTCTTAACTTACTTACAATTCAAAATTGTAAATACGATTTACCATAATGTTTAAGTTATTCATAAATGAATAATTATTATTATTAATATATTCTTTATTAGATTTATGATAATTAATATTGAGCGTGGTATTTATGTATTTACATATTCAACAAATTTTTCTTCTAACTATGTAAATATTTACCGTTGTCCTAAAATAAATTGTTCACGATTGGGTTAATCTTTTTATTTTATTGGTACAAGAACAAAAATATAAAGCTGTTTAAATACTTTTGTATGCTCAAAATACACAATTACATACGATACAATTATTATGTAAAACCTAGCAAACCACTCCGGATAATAATACCAACTCCAAAAATGGTTTGCATTCGGTGGAATTAGCTGTTTTGTTATTTGTCCACACTGCATAAATTTTGCTCGCTTCGTGTTCTATGTTCGCTTGTGGTAAAGATCGCTAAATTTATTAAAGCGGACCTAAACGTTTAAAATTAAGAAAACCACGTTTTTACCGATATCTTACGTTCTAACGTAACGATTTTGATAAATCTTCTTACACATCGTCTAAACTACAATTGAAACAGGCAAGTAAAATTTTAACCTGATACAAGCAGACGTTTGTGAGTAGGGAAGAGATATATTTTTTAATATTTTAAATTAGTAGGCCGGGTAGGTATAAAATAGTTCTTTTCCCTCAGGCTATATACTACTCTTTAACTATAAACTCATCATGATTAACGTTTTTCTCAATATTCAATATACATATTTATTGTAAGACGCTTGCTTTAATGATACAAATAATGCTTCTTGTTTCTTTTAATTTTGCCTTGTGCAAACAGCTGGTTTTAATTTTGTCTCTTAAATCCGCCATATAAGTAGTTCGCAACGTATACGTAGGTACTTATAGCAGTGTGATTTTATAATTTATATTTAATGAAAAATGTAAGGAACTTCGTGCCTACCGGGTATCCCGCGTTTGATTGGTCATTGGTTAAGACGTTGATTGGTTATTGATTAAGACGTTGATTGGTTATTGGTTAAGACGTTGATTGGTTATTGGTTAAGACGTTGATTGGTTATTGGTTAAGACGTTGATTGGTTATTGGTTAAGACGTTGATTGGTTATTGGTTAAGACGTTGATTGGTTATTGGTTAAGACGTTGATTGGTTATTGAACTACACCTCTATCGTACGAATACACAATTGAACTCAAAGAATAAACGTATAATTTTGCCTTAAACTTAAATAAAATAAAAATTGAATAATGTTGAATTTAAGCAGTCTAATTTTAGTGATGATCAACTGTTTTATAATAAATCACTTTTTTTATAAAACCAGCAGCCACTTATCTCTGCTTTATATTTTAAACAATAATCACATTCGATAATCGTCAGTAACGTGAATGCTAAACACGTTTGCTACATGAATACTTTGCTCTGCTTATTTTAAGCATTATTATATGCTTTATATAGTACTATTACTGATTTTGTCTTTAATGTTTTAGAGATAACACAAAGAATTACACCAAGATATCATTGGATGATGAAGAGTCAATTAAAAATGTAGATTTTTCTAAAGATCTTAAAATCATTATTCACGGATGGAAAAATGGTTACGACTCTCCCCTTGGCGAAATATTAAAAGATGGTTTGTCAATTGTTTAATTTTGTTGCTCGTAATATAATAATGTAACTAATTACTTGTACTAATAGATTTTAAGTGTTAGGCTACACCTACATTGGATCCGTATTTCTCCCGACCCGACGTCGGCCTATAATCTGATCCGACGAGAGTGCCCACACTGAATTCGATGTTGCCCGACCACGCGAACCTACACTGGATTCAGTTTCTCCTGATCATGCAGTAGAAGCTATTGTGTGTTAAGGTTAAGTTAATATGAGTGACTCTGAAGACGACCTTTTATTTTGGCTTCTGTTGGAGAATAACGTTCTACTTAATAAGAGACGACAAGCAGAAAATGGTTGCACCAGTTTAATGAAGATAGATCAATATCGTGCAGTAATTTCAAATTTATAAGAAACTCTTTCGAATTCGAAGACAGGATTACGCTAGCATTGTTAATGTATTTAATTATATTGGAAACTTAATCGTTTTATAGAAAGTAACACAACATTATTGTCACCATAATATCATATTGAAATACACAAACGCGTTCCGACATGTAATAATCATCTTTAGTGTGGAGTGTTAACATATTAAGAGTAAATTCGGGGGCCTGAGTGGCTCAGAGGCTAGAGCGCTTGCCTTGTAATAAATAAGGCAAGTTAAGCAGCCTCGAGCAGGGTCAGGAGGGTTGGATGGGTGACCGCTTCTGACCACAGCTCTGGGTTCAATTCCCGGACCAGGCCCCCCTCTCAATGTCCACCCAGCATTGTTTAAAGAAATGGGAAGCTCCTTAAATGAGTGGCGCCACCAGGTTTCGGCTTGGAAACCATGATGATGACACTCCTGGTTGTAATACAACTAGGAGGGGAGTCATGGTTAACGACCATTTCGCCACACGAGTGTGAAGATTTCGGTCCCTAACCGGGTTTGTTCAATGGGCCCACCTAAGTGGCCTGTGTCTCCAGGCGTAAAAGCCCCCCGGAAAAGAAAAAAAAGTAAATTCTGTAAATAATAATAATTCATATAAATTTACTATTATTCTAGGTTAACATTCAATACTAAAGATTATAAATATTATGTCGAAACGTGTTTGTGTATTTTTATATAAAATTATGGTGACAATATTGTTGTGTTACTTTCTATTAACCTCTCTAGTCATAATTATGAAGTGCTACCACAAAATCTCAATCAAAATAACAAATCATTTTATTTACATGATATTAACTATTTTAAATAATTTTTCTTTTCACGGTAGCTTACCTATCCAAGTACGATGTGAACGTTATTGTTCTGGACTGGAGTTCACGTAGCTTCAAGAACTACGTTGGTTCGAGGATGTCTGTAGCAAAGGTTGGTGAGGATGTGGCATTGCTTCTTGATGAGCTGGTGAAACGAGGACTGAACTTGGACAAAGTGCATTTGATCGGACACAGTTTGGGAGCTCATGTTGCAGGCATTGCAGGTCTTCGACTCAAGTCTGGACAAGTAGCTAGAATTACAGGTATTATAATAATATCAAATATCTAGTCAAATATTTTTAAGGATGGATCAGCATTCCTCAAGTAGTACACTTGCAGAGTGATTTTCATGATCTTGGGTACAAAATTAGTAATTAGACCAAAAATCAAGTTGATGGTAGTTTTTCTCTCGATAGGTGACCACTTTGATTTGGAGTAATATTTAACTAACTTGTCAAGTGACAAACTAACATCAACTTGATTCTTGGTCTACAAAATAATATTGTACTCTGGATCATGAAAATCACATTGTCCACTATCAAGGGCGGGACATGACCGCTCTCCACCAGTTTGTTTTTTTCAAATGCCTATTGCCCCGCAGACGAACTTAGGCGACCACGTATTCTTTAAAAGGCACCATACGATTTAGTTTCACACTAATTCTAGTTTACAAATTCTAGCTTGATGTTAGTCAGACACTTTTTTGCACGCTATCTCCTGGACTATCAGTAGGTCTATACTTGAACCTTATAATTTTTTGCTGGTTCTCACTAAATACTATCAGAATTTTCCACGGCACCAAAACTTGAAAAAGTAGATTTTGAATCAAGTACAACAAACCATTCCTATTAATGGGATAATTAATGTGTCATACACCATACACCAAGTCATTGAGAAACTCTTGTCACTTAATTTTTGCGAACCAACATATCTTAAATACTACTCGTCCGATTTTAATAAAATTTGTATGGTAGGCCATAATTAGCCCAATGTTGGTCCCATATAAGTTTTAAACTTCTGCACCCATTTTTTTCTTTCACATGCGCATGCGCACAAACGAACATATTTATTTACACCTATATTGTATGAAAATTAAAAGCACCCCGCAGATTAATTTCAACCATCTGCGCTTTTTATATTTTGCTAAATTGATGCTTTAATTCATGTATAAAATTTCTTGATATCTGAAACGATTTTGCTTCCGAGCTTACCGAAGGTAACGGAAGCTATGTTATCGCTCTGAAGAGCGAAAATTATTTATGTCTCCAATTTCAAAAATTCCAAGACAGAAATCTGTTTCAGACATCAGGGAACATTTTTGGTTCCGTGTCTGTCTGTCTGTCGTTCAATTTTTACGAACCAACATATCTTAAAAACGACACTTCAGATTTTAATGAAATTTGGATGGTAGGTCATAATTAGCTCATTGTTGGTCCCATATACGTTTCAACTTTCTACGCTCATTTGTTTCTCTTCCACATGCCCACAAACATACATTTATTTACACCTATAGCTTCAAAAGTACTTATTCGATTTGAATGAAACTTTTATAGTTTATCGAAAGTAGTCCGCAGATAGCCCTAGATTAATTTGAACCGTCTGCACTCTTTAACTTTCGCTAAATTGATACTTTAATTTGTGTAAAAAATCCAAACAATTTTGACAGATTAAAAAAACGGGGGAAACAATTTGACAAATTAGACAATAATGGTTTATAAAACAATAAAATCCATAAAGTACGTGGATAGGATGCTAGGAAGCAATGTGCCACACAAATTGGCAGTCTATATTAAATTGGGCTCATAATAATGCTTCTCTTTGTTCAGAACGATCACATAGCTTCCGTTACCTTCAGCAAACTCAGAAGTAAAAAAATCAAAACAACTATCACAGATTTAAAAAACAGGGGGGGGGGGGGTAAATATATTTGACAATAATGGTTTGTAAAAGCATAAAATCATTAAAGTATAACATATAGGACACGAGGAAGCTATGTGCCACACTAATTGGCAGTCTATTTTTTTGTCGCGCAACTTGACACGAACAAGAAATAAGACCTTAAGGACAGTACTTTCAGAGAATGAAAACACGTTTTAGATTAAGCTTAACTAGTAGTAATAGTAGTAGTAGTGAGGTCCTAGTATATTATTAGCACACTGAGAAAAATATTTTATCTAATTGGATGTATAATCTGAATTTGTCTAGAGCAATGATGCATAATACTGCCACAGTAATTATCGTCTAGATTTTTTTAAAAAACGTATTTTACATCCAGAATGTTCAATTTTCGGTTGTATAGTTAGGGAAATTAGGCCTTCAGTTTCAGGACGGTATCTTCAGAGAATGAATACACCTATAGCATGCTTTATTATTAACTTTGCTTTAATATTACTTACGTTTATGAAACGTAATATTACTTTATTATTATCTATACTTTACTTAAAATGATCTTCTGTTTCTATTGTGAAGGATTGGACCCTGCAGCTCCAATGTTTACTGTAGCAGAGGCCGACATATTGAAACCAGACAGTGCTAAGTTCGTAGACGTAATTCATACTTGCGGCTACATGCTCGGCTTTATATCACCTTTGGGCCACGCTGATTTCTATCCTAATAAAGGAACCCCTGCACAACCAGGCTGCGGCTTTGATTATAAGGGTATGTTTATTTTTCATATATTCATATATTATACACATTTTTTTTGTGTTCATCTATGAATATAAAATAATTAATATAAAAATACTATTTTTGAAAACTGGTCTAATTTATATTTTTTTTTGTTTCTGTATTCTTCGCTTTAATTGTTTCCATGTGCAAAATTTGGGGAAGATTGTAAGACGGGAAGTGGTTCAAAATTGGGGTAATAGGTGTGCGATGAAACTTAAAAAGCAAAGTAATATAAGACCAGTAATTAAAGTTTTGTCAGTACATTGGTCAGAATTGAAAATTTGTTTGATACTTTTTACAATCATGCATTCCGAAAACTTTTTTCGTGTATGTATAGCGGCTAAATGGTAAGTCGTATCGAAAAGCAGAGTGCACCAGTGGTAACTGATTTTAAAAGATCTACAACTTTAGTCCAATGACTATTTGTCGTACCTCCATCGGTTCTACTTTAAATAGAGCTAAATTTGATATTTTTATTATGAATTCTTGACTTTGAGCTCTTATGGCGTCCGCAATTGTTGAGCTATTTAATTTATGATTAGGGTGCTTAAACCTCACTCTAACGCTCTTTAAATCGAGAATTTATTATTTTATTAATTTGCTCTAGAACTAGAGTTATTAAATTAATGCACCAATGGTCGATGAGTTCAATGACTTCCCTGTCTAATTGGTTTTTACTACGTTTATTTTCTCATTTATTATATTTTTCTTTTTTTTTTAGTATTGTTATTTATTATATGATTTATTTTATTTTATTTATTTATTATATGATGCCTACGTGATTATAGGGAAACATAGCCAGTAGCTATTAGCATGAGCCCCTCGCGGAGCAAAGGCTATTTATATTTTTGTGTTAATTTAAAATGGCTGGTACCGAAGTGCGCCAGCCCCCCTTCGGATTAGAAAAAGGTTACGGTCGAAGTGCGCCAGCCTCTTAGTCTAAAGGGTGAGGGTCAGGTAATCCCAGGTTATACCTCTTGCACCCTGTCTAAACCCAAAGAACTTTGTAGTGGACTTCGAAATTGGAATCCAACAAGCCGTTCGAAATGTCTTCCCTAGCACTTTGGAAAAATGCAGGATTCAGGATTTACTGAGGACTACCGATGTTCTACCGACTAACGATGGCCAACTAATTAAGTTTATCTTCGAACTACCCTATATAGACCCTGAAGAAGTTGAAGAATGTTATATTGAAGATTAAATAAACCATCGCAATGATCGATTTTGAGACTATATCACCGAGAACTATATTGATCAGTCCACGGCTAAATTCCCAATACCAATGTGGGATTCAAGCCGCCTAGCGTTGGTTGTTTATAATAATAAAGTATCTAGATTTGAAATGTGAAAGTAATTTTTAATTTATTTAGGAGTATGTACATAAATAAATTACAATTAATTAATTTTCATTTTGTTAGTTAGTTTTTTTTTTCATTTTGAATATTCACAAATTAAAGTGTATATTCTGACTAAATTTGGATTTTGTTCTTACGAGAACATTCTACAGATTCTCCTATGCACTGAGATTTGCTAATGATCGCCATATCACTCTGAGCAGTTTGTTCAAAGTAACTTGAAATCGCTTTATATTGAGTATATGTGAATATTGACAACGATTAGTTCTTTAGATAAGAGGATCCGTGTCCGAGGTGGGTGGACTACCTGGGTCGAGAGGTAGGATTAACCCGGCGCACTTCGACCGTACCCTTCAAAAAGGGGCTGGCGCACTTCCCCCGTGACCCTACCTTTCCCGGCGCACTTGGTGTACAGCCTTTAAAATATGTACGCACTATCTGATTTCACTACAGGAATTTTTGTGTAGGCGATATTGCTGATTTAATGTAACTAATGAAAAAATCTAACTTGCCTATCTTGAAGAGTTTGAAGTCCCACAGATAGTTTCTTATCCGACCTCTCCAGCGTCCTCTAATGCTAAAAAAGGTGTTTTTGATAGTGTAGCCTGCTATCACGAGTAGGTACCTTTTTGCGTGAAGACGAAACCGAATAAATAGTATCTTATCTTGTAGAGGAAACTTTAGAGATGGTACCACACTCTGAATTTTTTTTTTAGATCTGAACCCCTCCAAGTGGAGTTATAAGCATCAAAGCATGAGAAAGTAAAAATGATATCATACTTTTTAATATCTAATTTGTTGCATTAATTATAATTTAAATAATTTTGAATAAACATAAAACATTTGTTTGTTTTGAAAAAGGTGAATGCAGTCACTCGAGAGCGTACGAGTTGTTCGCAGATTCCATTAACTCGGAAGATAAGATGTTGTCCGTCCAGTGCGAGGACTCCACAGCCTTCGACGAATCAAGGTGTTCCAGTCCACATGTCCCCATGGGAGAATACACTCCACCTTCGTAAGTATTTATGCATAATATAATAATAATAAGTCTATAATAATTTAGTCTGAATCATGCCCATTACTGGGCATAGTCCTCCTTGAGGCTTGACCAAATATCTCTATCCTTAGCCTTCCTTCTCCAAATCATGGAACCATTAACTTGGGTCTATACGTTTCCTCCTCTTGCCCTTCCTTACACCACGATACAAATTAGGATATGAAGCGTTAGTGGAGGTCATCATTAAATGAAGAAAGAAAAAGTCACTCCACGTCAAATAAGTTTATTTTCAAAGCAGCTTTCCACCACTATAGGGTCATCATCAGTGCCTGAACAAACAGTAATAAAAAACTAATCAAAAGGTCAAAAAGGAAAACCGAGACAAAAAACACGAAAAACAGTCAACACACCATCAATAAAATAAAATTAACAAAAGGCAAAACTCTTAAAAGGTGGAAATAAAACAAAAAGTAACAAGACGACAAAAAATTACAAAACGGAAGTGCTTTAGGTGAAGTAAAAATATCAAAGTAAAAATAAAAAGAAAATAACAATAAAATAAATGAATAAATAAAAAATACATAAATAAGAAATAAGAGCCTACCGCAGAAGCGAAGAACGTTACTTATACAAATAAAATAACATGGGAGAAAGGTGAGTCATGTTAAACCAGCGACTGGTACAAGACTGACCCGAGTCTCGGCTTCAACCATGACCTTCAGAAGGGATGATGCATCTCCCCTCTCGTTGACATTAAACACGTTGCCCACTCTATACTGGGAGCGTAGAATCTCTATCTTCTAGCGGTAGGCTCTTATTTCTTATTATATCTTATTTATGTATTTTTTATTTATTCATTTATTTTATTGTTATTTTCTTTTTATTTTTACTTTGATATTTTTACTTCACCTAAAGCACTTCCGTTTTGTAATTTTTTGTCTTCTTGTTACTTTTTGTTTTATTTCCACCGTTTAAGAGTTTTGCCTTTTGTTAATTTTATTTTATTGATGGTGTGTTGACTGTTTTTCGTGTTTTTTGTCTCGGTTTTCCTTTTTGATTAATTTTTTATTACTGTTTGTTCAGGCACTGATGATGACCCTATAGTGGTTGAAAGCTGCTTTGAAAATAAACTTATTTCACGTGGAGTGACTTTTTCTTTCTTCATTCCACGATACAAGTTACTGCTCGGTCTCCTTGATCGTAGGCGTAGGTCTAAGATTTATCTTAGCAACAAGCTTCGTATTTACAAGTGTAGTTCTAAAACCAGCTTGGACCTAAGGTCTGGAAGTATGGGGCAGCACCAAGCCTTCCAATTCCCGTCGTCTCCAAATCCTACAGTAAAAAAATCCTTAGAAAAATTACCAATGCTCCTTTCTATGTTTCTAATCTTACTCTCCATGAATATTTTAATATGGCCTTTGTCTGAAATTTAACCGTATCCCGATATTTAGGAACGCGGCAGCGTTCCGCCCCACTAAGTCAAAAAGTCAAAATTTCACAAAAGCTGCCAGTGTAAATATACTGTAGGTGACAAACTAGGGTTTTTGAGGTTTTTGAGGGTCTGCAGCGTGGAATACATACAAGCTACCGAAATAATTTTTAATATCTTTGAAGGCCGTGTCCTGTAGAACAAAAAAAAAAAAAGTCGAAATCGGTCAAGTAGAAGTAGAGAAAAATAGGTTTGAAAATGGTAGTTTTGATGACTTCTTATTCTTATTCTTATTTTTCCTTCATTTTACGTTGACGCACCTACAGCCTAAACTACTGAACCGATTTTAATGAATGAGGGCTTTTTGGATTCGTCTAGGGCTTTAGTGCATTCCTAGATCAAAAAAAATTATATAACTCATCCCTACGCTGAACACGGATTATATATATAATTATATATATTGTTATAGCTTAAGTTATAATAATAAGTAAAGAGATAATAATAAGTATTAAGAAACGGTAAAGTCCATTATTGATTATATTAACATCAATGACACTTGACAGTTGACAAAACAAATATATAAACAAAGCAAGCAGGTTAAGTAATATAAAAATACACCAATCAAGAAAACATTAAATTAAACTATATAACAACTCTCCCCCCATAATTTGAAGACAATATTTGATTAATGTGTCGTCGCCACACACAACCATTGTCCATTTGAATTAAGTAATGAAGTGAGCCCTCTTTCTTCACCACTCTACCGAATTCCCATTTAACGTTTTTGGAGGAGTAGCTGCGAACCTGAACTCTCTCTCCCTCTTTGAATTTCCTTTTGGTGGCTTTTTCTACGAGATGTAATTTTGAATTTTCTTTCATCAGATCTAATCGAGTCCTTATACCGCGTCCGAACATCAGGGTGTAGGCAGATTTCCCCGAGGCGTTGGGTGTTCTTCTTAATTGACATAAAATCTTGTATAATTTCTCGTCAGCTCCCCCTTCGTCTTCTTTAACGGCATGTAATGCTTTTTTGATAGTTTGCACGAATCTCTCAGCCTGTCCGTTGGATGACGGGTGGAACGGTGCAGTCGTCCTGTGCTTCACACCGCTTTCTTTTAAAAACAACTCCATTTTGTATGAGGTAAACTGAGGACCGTTGTCCGTTACGATGACAACAGGTAATCCAAAAATACTAAAGAGATGGCGTAGTTGTTTGATGCACCAGTCGGTGGTAGTGTTTTTTGTCGGTATCGCATCTACCCACTTGCTGTAACTATCCACCACAATGAGATAAGAGGAACCTTGTAAAGGGCCGGCGAAGTCCAGGTGCACTCTTTGCCAAGGGCCGGAGGGTGTCTCCCAAGGATGAATATCTTCTTTCTCCGGTTGATTTTGTTTGAGACAACACGGTTTGCACTCCTTCACCATAGCTTCGATGTCTCCGTCTATGCCGATCCAGCTACAGTAGCTTCTCGCTAAGGCTTTCATCTTCCACATCCCTATGTGCCCCGTGTGTAACTCATGTAGTACTTCTCTTTTTAACGACTGAGGTATCAATATTCTGTTCCCACGAAATATACATCCGTCTTGTAGTGTTAATTCATTATCTTTGAAACCTAATTTTTTTACTGATAATCCCGACTGTAAACAAACCTTTATTTTTCTTAGAAAGTCGTCTTTTTCTGTTTCTTCACTTATCGTATCTCTCGTCATGGGCATTTTTTCTAGTTGATTTAACTGAAATTTTTCACTCTGGTCCATATAATTATTATTTGGGGTTTCAAAAGGGAACCTCGAGAAAAAATCGGCGTTAGCGTGTTCCTGAGTCCTCCTAAATTCTATTTCGTAGTTAAAGCCCGAAAGAAAATGAGCGTAATTGAAAAGTCGAGTAGTCGAAATCGTCGGTAATGTTTTTGAAGGATGAAAAATAGATACTAAAGGTTTATGGTCCGTTATTAAAATAAATTTTCGTCCGTAGCAGTACTGAAAAAATTTGTGTAGTCCCCAATAGATTCCGGTCGCTTCTTTGTCTATTTGACTGTATTTTTGTTCGGTAGGAGTTAACGATCGAGAAGCGAACGCTATAGGTCTCTCAGATCCGTCTCTGTAACGATGGGAGAGTACAGCGCCCAGACCTACTGGTGACGCATCCGTCGCTAAAACTAGTGGTAAACAAGGATCATAATGTGCCAGGGTCTTGGTATTTGCAATTTCTAATTTAATCTTTTCAAAACTGTTGTCGCAATTCTTTGTCCAATCGAAATTAACATTCCTTTTTAGTAGCCTATTCAACGGGTTAGTAATTGTAGCTAAATTTGGGATAAATTTGTTGTAATAATTAGCTAGGCCCAAGAATGTTCTAAGTTCATTTACGTTGCTCGGTCTTTTCGCTTGTAGTAACGCTTTAACTTTGTCATTCGATGTCTGTAAACCGTGCTCGTTGATGATGTGCCCCAAATACTGTATACTCTTTTTAAAAAAATTACATTTTTCCCTGTTTAGTTTCAAGTTATTATCTCGCAGTCGTTAAAATACTAATCGCAACCTTTCGATCATTTCTTCTTGGTTTGAACCTTGCACAATAATATCATCGAAGAAACTAGCCACTCCTTTTATTCCTAGTAGCATCTTTGACATAAAACCGTTCCATAAGGCAGGAGCGACCTTCACACCAAACATCAAACGATTGACCTTATATATTCCTTTGTGGGTACTTAATGATTGTAAATGTGCACTTTCGTTATCCATCTCCATGTGTAAATATGCGTTGCTAATGTCCAAGGTGGTGAAATATTTTCCGTCCTTCATTTCAGCAAATATATCGTCGATTCTCGGTATTGGGTGATTCTCCTCATCGATCCATCGGTTCAGGGTAACTTTGTAGTCCGCACAAATTCGCACGTTTCCATTTGGTTTTAAGACAGGTACTATAGGGGTACCCCATTGAGAATTTTCTACTTTAGTAATAATTTTAGTTTTTTCGAGTCTATCTAGCTCTTCTTCGACTTTTTCTTTTATAGAAAAGGGGACCGGCCTAGGTTTTATAAAAATTGGTCTCGCGTCAGGTTTCGTATGTAGTTTTGCCTCATAATTTGGGATAACCCCGATTTCTTTCTTGAATATATCTTCAAATTCAGTGATTAAAGATTCCAGTTCGACTGTAGAAGGTTTAACGTTCAGTAGTTTAATTTCTGCCCAATTTAATTTGATTTCGCGCAACCAATCCCTGCCAAATATGGTGTCGACATCTTGATTTATGACATAGAGTTTGCCGTAAAACGTTTCGTTTTTGTATTTACATTTCACAAACAAAACACCTCTCGGTTTAATAGATTCTCCAGTATAAGTCCTCATTTCTATGCCCGTGTGAAACAGTTTTTTATTTATTCCCAACCTTTTAAAATTTGCCCAGGAAATACAAGTGAGTGACGACCCCGTATCGACCTCCATTGTTACCTGTTTTCCTTCGATATCAATATTTATCATAAGTTTATCACTTTTCCTACACCGAACTTGCTTAATTTCGAACGATTCGTTTTCTGAATCCGAGTCATTTTCAAACTGTCGAACGTCCCGTCTAGGGTTCTTATGTAAACAAACTTTTGCCAGATGTCCGATTTTGTTGCAATTATTACAAGTGGATCTGATGAAGCGGCACGCGTTAGCACGATGCGACGCGTCTCCACAACGATAACATTTTCCTCGTAGTTTATCGAACAGCGGATTGTACGTTTTAGTAGAGGTAGTTATTTCTTTTCTTGGGGTGATACGTGAACGGGATTGCCCGATTTGATGTATGCTCGTTTCAAATTTACTTGTTCGATTTGGATTAATTAATTTATTTTCCGCTTTTGATAATTCGATACTTTTTGCAGTTTCTAAAAGTTCATTAAAGTTTGTTTCTCTTCTTTCCTGTAAAATCCTTGTTCTGATATCAGAGTCACTTAATCCTCTTAAAAATTGTAAACGTAACAGGATTTCCGATATAGATTTGCCGCAAGCGCACTTAAACTCACAGTTTGTACAAAGTTTTTTCAATTCGGCCGAATATTCTATCACAGATTCGTGTTCCGCTTGAATTCTAGTTACAAAGTTGTGTTGTCTTGCCCAGACGCTCGGTTTTGGATCCAGGTAGTCAGTTAGTAACTTTACCAGTTCGTTGTAACTTTTATCCAGAGGTTCGTCAGGTGTACACAAATCTCTAAGTTTTTCGTGAATTCTGGGCGTTAATGTATTTAGTAATATAAGTATCTTAGTCCTAGGATCGTCCTCGTTTTTCAACATCATAAATATTTCAAATCGTTTTATAAAATTTGAAAAAGATTCGTCCTCTTGATGTGGAATGAAATGTAAATATTTTGATGATTGAGCTTTATCGTCGGATCTATTAATTTTATTGTTTTCATCCATTGTCGTTTTGACACTGCGTAACTTCATTTTGGAATCTAAGTATAAATTTTCTATATCCATCCGGTAATTAATTTCATCTTCTAATAATTGTTCATCGGTTAATTCGTCAATAATGTTCTGTAAATTTTCATACTTTTCCCAGTTAATTTGTAACTGTTCAAGCCGGACACTAGCTTCATCATAAGATAAATGAATGTGAATTTTTAAATAGTTCGATGTTGTTGTAAAATGTCTTTTAACGATCGAACGTAGTTTTTTGTACTTACGTAAATCTTCGGTTTCACTGCTTCCTTGTCCGGTTTCCATTTTTACACTCGTCGCCAGTTGTTATAGCTTAAGTTATAATAATAAGTAAAGAGATAATAATAAGTATTAAGAAACGGTAAAGTCCATTATTGATTATATTAACATCAATGACACTTGACAGTTGACAAAACAAATATATAAACAAAGCAAGCAGGTTAAGTAATATAAAAATACACCAATCAAGAAAACATTAAATTAAACTATATAACATATATATATATATATATATATATATATATATATATATATATATATATATATATATATATATATATATATATATATATATAAATAATAATAATAAACATAACAATAAATATAAAAATATATGTAATAATAATATATATTATTGTAATTATACCATTAGTTACTTTTAACAGATATACTTTATAAGACAATATTAAGGGGTCACTTCGTTACTTATATAAGGTCAGGATCCAGCTGGATATGCGCAAATGATAGCAACGTTAGTGTATCTAGGTGGCCAAATGCTGCTAAAAATCTTTATATGCTGCTACTATAAGAATGTTAAATTCTTTCAATGTCATAGGTCTCGTAGTTCTCCAATCTCCATAGACCTTGTCCAGCTCTTAACTTCACTTTTATTTGACTCTAATGTGTGGGAATAAACAGTTTAGAGAATCCTTCCTTAGGGACCGTACAAAAAGTCATGAAATATGACCAAAAACCACTTGTGTGGTAAAAAAAACACCCTGCCAAGTCTGTGGTCCAAAAAAGTTGTGAAATCAACTTTCTGTCCCGCCAAGTGATGTTGGCACTTTCTCCTGGCCCAACACTGTCAACTTAGATATTTATCAGCTTCTTCTCCTTGGCGGTGTGAGGAAAGCCTTTTAACAGTGTTGTTGAAGGCTCTTCTCGATGCCACAATGATCATTGCTGAAAATCTTTCCCATTATCAAAAAGCAAATAAAATAGAAATAAGTAATATACAAATTAAGCTTTCAAGGAATGACCCCATGCAACTACTACTTTCTTTGCAGAGGATGCGTGGAATACAACCAGTTAACTTTGAGTAGTACTGCAGGCACACCGCCAAGGAGGGCATGCTGATAAATATCTAAGTTGACAGTGTTGGGCCAGGAGAAAGTGCCAACATCACTTGGCGGGACAGAAAGTTGATTTCACAACTTTTTTGGACCACAGACTTGGCGGGGTGTTTTTTTTACCACACAAGTGGTTTTTGGTCAGATAGAAAATTCCATGAATCCATATCCCACCATCCTAATCCTCTTGTACAACTCCTGTCCACTCAGTTTATCCCAAGCAACCCACCAAGACGTTTGAAGAGGAGGTGGCCTAGAGATCTCTTATCTTTAAATATATCTTCGTCCCTTATATTATGTTGCCTGATTATTAATTTAAAAAAATCAGCTATTATTATTATCTATTTCTAAACTTTTATAATAAGTAATATTCCACTTTATCATTACTTATTTTATAATTTTCATATTTTATCATAATTAGTTATCTTGAATTATAATTATTTTACTACATATACTTCTAAGCAAGTGTAATCACTGACCTACTTCTTCTTCATGACTTTCCCGTCACATAACCTATGTAATATCATAAGCGCTTTTATTGTGCACTTTTGTTGTGTTATCCAATAAAATTTAAAAAAAAAAAGAAAAAAAAAAGTTCTCCCTAGAGTTCCATTCTGTAACCTTTCTTAGTCCATCTATTGTCATCTTTCCTACTATTTTATCATTACTTATCACTTATTACAATTATTCATTATTTATCACTTATTACAATTTAAATGTTTTGTGTTATCCAATAAAAAATAAAATAAAAAATGCTCTCCCTAGGGTACTATTCATCTATTGTCTTGACTTATCATGTGTCCAGCCCACTGTACTTTAGGGATTTCATAGTTTGGAGAATGTCTTTGGCACCAGTTTTCCCTCTTATCTTATAATTTCGTATCCTTTCCTCCTTCTTAACTCACACACTTCTTTCCATTGCTTCCTTTCCTCCATTTTCCTCGTCATTGTCCATAAACAAAACCCGCAGATTCACACGCATCGTATACCTTTCCTTTTAGATCCATTGAGTTAATTTTTCTTTGTTCAAGATTCTTAGTACTTAAATATTCGGTAATTATAACTTAAAATGTATGAGAATGTTTCTTTATAAAGGAATGCATTAATTTACTATTTAAATTGGATGTTTCAGAGCGAAAGGAATGTATTTCTTGCAAACAAATAGTAAAGTACCATATGGAAAGGGACTTCCCACATCGTAAAAATCTACATCATTGATCCATTAAGTACCTTATGGAAAGGGACTTCCCACATCGTAAAAATCTACATCATTGATCCATTAAGTACCTTATGGAAAGGGACTTCCCACATCGTAAAAATCTACATCATTGATCCGTTGAGTACCTTATGGAAAGGGTCTTACCACATCGTAAAAATCTACATCATTGATCCGTTGAGTACCTTATGGAAAGGGTCTTACCACATCGTAAAAATCTACATCATTGATCCATTAAATACCTTATGGAAAGAGTCTTACCACATCGTAAAAATCTACATCATTGATCCGTTGAGTACCTTATGGAAAGGGTCTTACCACATCGTAAAAATCTACATCATTGATCCATTAAACACCTTATGGAAAGAGTCTTACCACATCGTAAAAATCTACATCATTGATCCATTAAATACCTTATGGAAAGAGTCTTACCACATCGTAAAAATCTACATCATTGATCCATTAAGTACTTTATGGAAAGAGTCTTCCCACATCGTAAAAATCTACATCATTGATCCATTGCATTTCTATTTGTTAATTAATCAGGACTTTAATTATTAAATATTAGTTTATTTTGGATAAACTTCTTCGTTTAATAAAATGTTATTCATTATCATAAGTATAAATGCTGTAAATATATACTTTTTTACCTTTTTTGATTTCTTGGTCTAAAGCAGTCGTTTGCTACAAAAAGTACGTATGAATATGTGTAAAGGGGCGTTCACATTGGTGAGTAAAACGGGTTAGTACACGGCAAATACTGGTATGGCAGAACACGCCTCGTTTGAACACTTGTACTAGTGCACTCTCCTTGGTTAGTCCACTAACCTGGTGAGTAGAGCATTTGCCAGTAGATAGCCCAGGGGGCTATTTACTAGCCCACTAACCTACCCCCTCCCACAACTAACTACTTAACTCGTCTCGTGTGAACAATGTGTTTAGTAGATTAGTATATAACGGGGTTAGTTAGTAAACATAATTCGAGTGATTTTGTTCTTTATTTTTGAAAATATATTTAAAAATTTGTTCCATTAGGCTAGCTACTAGCAGGGTCAGTACCTACTAGCCCGGCACTAGCCACTAGTTCACTAGCACAGATTTTCACTCGCCAATGTGAACCCCGCTTAAAGGGGCGTTCACACTGGCGAGTAAAACGGGTTGGTTTATAACTATCTTCCTCAAGGACATATAAAAGTTCTTCTTGCAATAAATTCGACACTTTTTTCATCATTTTTTTTAAGTTGAAGTCAAACTTGGTACTTTTTAAAAACGTTTGCCATGATGTCTCCACTAGCCTTGAAGATAGCTTCTAGCCAGGCACTAACTACTGGCCCACACTACGTCTGAACATCTACTAACCTAGGCTAGTTACTAGCAGGGTCAGTAGCTACTAGCCCGGCACTAGCCACTAGTCCACTAGCACAGATTTTCACTCGCCAATGTGAACCCCGCTTCATACATTAAATAAACCTTTATTGTGGTAAGTTTCTCCGAATGTCCAAGTAGAATCAGCACTATGCTAATATTATTGATGAAACTAATGATTTAAAAACAGATGAATCACACATTATACTTAGCAACTTTTGTTGTAGTCAGTGTCAGTAATGGAATAGGCGTAGTAAGTTCATTTCAGAGACATGGGCTTTGAAAAGTTTGTATGTTTGTTTGTCCAACGATAACTGGCGTAAACAATGATCGATTTGAACGAAATTTGGCACACAGGTGAAACTCATAGTGTATGACAACTGTGTAGTTTTTGAAAATTCTACACTTTATATTTTCAAGATGGCGGCCAATATAATGGACAACTAAAAGACGATTTTGATTAAACAAATTCTAATATGTACTCCATTTAAGTACGAATCTAACGATGTAAGCCGTTTTCCTGTGAAAAATCTAGTTCCTGAGAAAATAGCTTAAAACGCGGACAGAGACAGCCCGGGTTCGATTCCCCGCCTGGGAGAAGCTATTTTTTATGACAAATTTTGATGAAATGTTCAATAATAATCAAATGTACATACAAAAACTAATAAATGGAAAACATTGGGCTAATAAGTATGAACTTGTATATGAGAAAGTTTGTCTGAGTTGTCTCGGACCGATTTTTTTATAGTACCTAAAAGAAGGGGTTTTTGACTAACCCACCCTATGGTAATATTATGTAAACAAAAATATGTGTCTTACATTATTATGTATGTTACGTAAGTTAAATGTTTGATTACCAAAGTATTTACTCATTCATTTATTATATACTAATAAAATAATCATTTATAACGATGTCCATAATCTTTGTATTAGTAATACTGTGAATATAAGTATTGATTATTTATAAATATTTGCTCAATTTGATAAACCAAATATCAAATCACCGAGTACAATTGTTGCTAATTTGATCGAATGTGCGGATAAATGTTAAAGTGTTCCGTTCAAGTGTGACGTTTTTCAAGGTACAATGGTACAATATTTGTACATAAATCACAGCTGGTTAGATAACGATAAGAAAGAGTTTAATATAAAATCATTAAGAGTTACAGTAAGGGGTCAGACTGAAGCATCATGTGTAAATTTAAATTTCTACTTATAACTGTTTTCAGTTGCGTCATCTTTAGTTCCATTGCCAGCTCAGTTGGTAAGTTTGATTATTAATAAAATATAAATAATAATTATAATATAGTTATAACTAATTTGAATTATTTTTAAAAGTTTAGAGCAAGAAAATTGTGATGTGTTCGGTCATAAATGGGTAACAAGGGATCTGGTTTTACGTAAGTTAGTAATAGAAATACAAAAGGTCTCCTAAAATAGTACATTACGCGTCGAGTGCGGAAAGTAGCATTTTGCATGCGAGTGTGGAGTTTGCACCCGAGCGATAGCGAGGGTAGTAAAAACACACGAGCACAATGCAAAATGCCGTTTTCCGCACTCGACGCGTAATGTACTATACTGTACTTTATCTATGATTGTTAGACTTAAATAATAAATACAGAAAAAAATAAACTTCCTGTATTCAAGTTCGTATTTCTCTTTTGTTAAAGATGGCATTAATTCATTAGTTGTATTTTGTGCCGAATTAATTATTTCGGGAGGCGTATTATTCTCCTCATATTCGTCATAATCATTTAAATCACTCATTGATTTTCACAAAAAACTCGATATAAACTGTTACTTTTATTAAACAAACAGCAAATTAGTTTTGTTAAATGTAAACAAACTCGCTAATCGTGCGTAAAGGGGAAGAATTCTTCTTTTTTCCGTGGTAGGCTTTAAAATAGTAACTTTAGAGCCTAAAATACATAGCTAAACTTCATTTTTTTATTACGTGGACTTAAAAAATGTTTTTATTACTCCTAGCTGTAAAGAAAAAATTGTTTACGTTCTAGGACGAAAAAAGTTTTTATTGTACTGCTGGCAGTTGTCAAAACTTCCGTTAGTAGCGCTGCAGTCTTTGTAGAAATGCTTAGTACGATTTACTTCCGCTAGATGTCAATGCGTTTTATTTATCTTTTCTTATAGTGTAACCTCTTTTTAAGGTTTCTTTTTTTAAATCTTAAGTATGTACTAATATTTGTTATTATTATATTAATTATTTATTAATATTTAATGTTTTTTCATTGTCTGCTACCTCGGAAAAAATAGCATATGCTACGCGACTGTGAAGTGTTTTTTCTTTACCTTGGCAATATTTACTGTCTCGCTTCGCTCGACAGTAGTAAAGCGGCAAAGAAGGTAAGGACACGGTAAAGAAAAAACTCACTTCACAGCCTAGTAACATTTTAAGCATTCTAGGGAATAGCTCAGTTTTGGGAAACAAATTGACAATTTAATTTGAAGATTTATATTATTATTGACTCCACTAGAGTATCAAATATTCAAGTATTAAATATTAATTATTGATTTTTTTTTTTTTTTTTTTTTCTTTTTTTATAATAAACTGATTGATTTTTTTTTTTTTATTTGTTTTTAGAGTTGTATTCTAATTGAGTTTTATCCATTAAAGACATTTGATTAATAAATTTAATTGAAAGCATTAAAACAAATGTTAAATTAATTCTTGAATAACTGCACAAGCAAATAATATTAACTAGTGTTGCGAGATAACGCTAAAAAGATAAACACCGTTGTTAAAATAATGTTTCCTGGTGATGTAACAACAGCATCGAAATTTATCGAATATAATATAATCGAATTATCGTTACTCACGAAAATGAAGTCAACACTGCTTAAAAAAAAACAAAAAAACAATTGCATTAATAATGATATACGAAATATTTCAATTGTATCACGGTAATTTTCCTTCTATTGTCAGCATTATCAGTCTTGACAAGTATAATCCATATTTGTTTAGCATAAGGAATTTAACTATAATCACTTCAAGAACTATTGCTGCAATCCTGCTTTAATAGTATGGATATTACTGTGAAATGGGGCTGCAATGCTGAATCTATAGTACGGATATTATTGTAAAATGGTGCTGCAATGCTGAATCTATAGTACGGATATTACTGTGAAATGGGGCTGCAATGCTGAATCTATAGTACAGATATTATTGTAAAATGGTGCTGCAATGCTGAATCTATAGTACGGATATTACTGTGAAATGGTGCTGCAATGCTGAATCTATAGTACGGATATTATTGTAAAATGGTGCTGCAATGCTGAATCTATAGTACGGATATTATTGTAAAATGGTGCTGCAATGCTTAATCTATAGTACGGATATTACTGTGAAATGGTGCTGCAATGCTGAATCTATAATACGGATATTATTGTGAAATGGTGCTGCAATGCTGAATCAATAGTATGGATATTATTGTAAAATGGTGCTGCAATGCGGCACTATTAGCATTGATATTATTGTGAATATAGGGTTAAGAGTTTTGGTTGAACAATACATATGACAGAAAATTTACAATTAAAATTAAAAATCATATAAATTATAAGTAAATAATTAATAAATATAATTAATTTAATAAATAAACACACTATTTAAATATTAGGTACTTCTTTATTGGTCAAAATCACAAGTACTTTTAACTCTTAACCAATCCGGTTTCAGCATGTTTGCTATCTTCAGTGGTTAAGTTTGAACCTAATATTGAAATAGTGTTTTTACTTTCTCATATAAAGAGAAAGTATTATGATGGCGCGAAAATTCGATTTTGATGGATTTTAACACGTTTTAAGGTCCCTTGAGTCAAAAAAGTGGTTTTTAAAAAATGTCTGTCTGTCGTCTGTACACACGCCTGGAGCCTAAACTACTGGGCCGATTTTGACGAAATTTCACATACACGTTCAGAAAACTCATACCCCAAGGTGAAATCGAGAAATGAATTTTAACTCCAAATTTTGGGGCGCTACCCCCAAAAAACTCTAAAAAAACGCGAAAAAAATTATTTCTCGAAACCGGTTCCGATAATTTTGATTAAAAAATTCTAAAATGTATTCCATTTAAATACGAATCTAACGATATAAGCCGTTTTCCCGGGAAAAATCTAGTTCCTGAGAAAATAGCTCAAAAGAAGGACGGAGAGAGCCCGGGATCGATTCCCCATCCAGGAGAAGTTATTTTGATGATAATTTTTAATGAAATGTTCAATAATAATTAAATGTACATACGAAAACACTGGGCTAAGTAATTATGACCTCGTATATGGGAAAGTTTGTCTGAGTTGTTTCGGACCGATTTTTATTTATCAAATAAAGTATGTGTAACCATGAGTGCCCATATGAATTTTTCCGGGGGGGGGGGGGGGGGGGGGTAGGCACCGACACCGGGGAGGGGGTGGGGGTAGGTTTCTTGAAAGCAAAACACCTGATTTGTCTTATATATTTTTCCTCTTTTCCTGAGAGCAAGGGGGGGAGGGGGAGGAAATTTCAACTGGCTGCCATTTTGAAACGGCGAAAGATAAAAAGCTCTTGTTTGCGGCAAATGTTCTCTTTTTTCAAGGCCTTTCCAAATATGTATCACAGTATAGGGGTTCCGATTTGAAATTTTAAAGTTGAATCCAATATGGCGGCAATCAAAATGGCGGGATAATGGGTACCCAACCAAAAAAGTAGTTTTTTATGCGTGATGAAGATTGCAAGGTACCGCAGTTTGAGATCTCAAATATTAACGGAGATAATTAGCCGTTGCCGAACTTTTGCCACACCCTGTATATGACTGTATATTTATATGCTCATATGTTTTTCAGAAGATGAAGATGATACAGACTCTGAGATTGAGAAGGATTACGAGGAAGAAGAACATATAGAAGAAGAAACAAACTTGAATAAGCTCGAAGATTATTTGGTTAATTTCATGCTTTATACGAGGTAAAAAATAATCAGAAATCATTTTATTTTGTATATTATATCCTTTTCGCTATAATTGGTTTTGAGAAGTTCTTGTTTTAAAAATAGTCTACCAATTAGTAAGGCACCTAACTTCTTTAATGTGTTTAATTTAAGCTTCTTACTTTAAAGGTGGAGATACACATGCTTGTAGCTTGATCAAAAACATGCCAGCTACTTGCACCTGTATATGTTAAATGGCATGCCTGTAGCTGGCAAGCAAGCAAATAAAACCTTAATACAAATCTTTGGCATGCCAGTTACTGGCAAATACCCTCTTTTGGCATGCAAGCTACTTCCTCAATTTGACTGTATGTGTATCTTCGCCTTAATGATTTTAAGCTTTTACGAACCATTATTGTCAAATTTATTTAAATTTCCCCCCCGTTTTTTAAATCTGTCAAAATTGACGGTTGACATGAATCTCTGTGGGCAACTTTTGACCAGCCATCCAAATTTCATAAAAATCAGATTAGTACTTTTGGAGATATAGGTGTAAATAAATGTATGTTTGTGCGCATAGAAAGAGAAAAAAGCTAAAATAGCATTATATAAAAGAGCGTAGAAGGTAGAATCGTATATGGGACCAACAATTGGCTAATTTGGATGCCAGGTCATTGCCATTAAAATTTCATTAAAAAATTAAAAAAATGCACAAACAAATTTCATAAAAATTGGACAAAGAGTTTTTAAGATACATTGGTTCGCAAAAACTCAATGACAGACCGACTGACCGACTGACAGCCACGGAACCAAACCAAGTCTGAAATAGGTTTCTGTCTTGGGATTTTAGAAATAGGAGATATAAAAAAATCTCGGTCTTCAGAACTATCACATAGCTTCCGTTACCTTCGGTAAGTTCGGATGCAAAAATCATAAAAGTTCAAGAATAAAAATAAAAATTCTCAAACAAAGGACAAACTTGTAGGTTTACATTTAAGCACATATTAGCAGAAAACATTTCTATTTTAAACTTTAAACTAGTTAAATGCTTTGCTCAATTAAAATAAACTCTAAGGTAAAAACTAACTCTTGAGTAATTTAGTAGAAAACCTAAAATTATATTTAGTTAATTATTTTCTTTTTAAAGCATTTAAATGACTTCTCCTGAGGTTGTGTTCTTGTTAGTGAAATTGCGAGTCTTCTCCTAACATTAGGTATTTGCTGCTAAAATTTTAAGCACTAATGAATTCTTTAAAAATACGACAATGGATTTATTGATATTACTATTGATTAGGAAACAAATAAGTGTTTAATACTTCGATTTTTCCGAGGTGTAAAGACACCGAGCTCAGCTATCACTGAGTCGAGGCAACTCGAGGTCGTGGGTTCGATCCCGGGCCGTGGTACACTGAATGCATCTATGAATTGCGGACGGAGCAGGGCGAGGGACACCCCCTGAGGGGTTCTCTTCCCCCACGTCGTCTAGTGGGTTCGATCCGAGTCATGAAATGTGATCTGTATCTATGGTTCGAGGTCGGAGTAGGGCGAGGGGACCCCCTGAGGGGTCCTCTTCCCCCACACTTTGAAGCACGCTCATATAGCTTACTAATGACCACATCATACTCGCTTCGGCGGTACAATGTACAAATGTATGATGTGTGAAGTAGCTGGAACTCTCCACCACGGGGCAAGTAAAATGGGTCTACTATAAGGCCTGATTGCTAGGTTCGAACAAGTGGTTCGTCCTACCCGTCTAGTAGGAAGTACTAGGTAACTACTACTACTACTACTATATATATGTAAAAACAAAGCAAAAGAAAGAACCAAATAATGAGCATTTGAACACTTCAGACGTGATTTAGTGTCCAGTCTAAAAATAATAAGAAAATATGCATTGTTTCACAACAACGAAAAAATATGTGGAATTTGAAAACTGATTACATGACGTGAAAATATCAATTACATGATTACATGAAATTATATCTTCCTCACTTTAAATTTTATAAATGTTGTCACTTGAGATTTAATTCTTCAAATTTTAAATTATTCTTAACACTTAACACTATCTATATTTTAAACATAAATACTTGATATAATAAATAACCTTACACTTAAGGTTCGAGAGTCAAGTGCAGCTATACTAATTGTAATGGGGACATGACCTGAAGGAGGAAGAGAAAATATTTATTGTTTATAGCCCAGTCAATAATGGATTTTATTGGCAACTGATTAGGGGAAAGCTGGATTTTTTCCTGATGATAGACCATGATAAGAGGTACATTTTCTCAAAAGTCCCCACTCCTCCTTGTGCTCCCCCCCCCTACTCCCTCCTTAAAGTCCAAAATTTTCTTATTATTCTTTTCTTTATTATTACCAAAAATATTTTTCACATAATTCTGCATAAAAAAGGTCCTATGCATGTTTGAAGTGAGACATACCGTTTTCGAGATATTGTAGTTGGAAAATGATAAAAAAATAATCTATTAACGTATTTTTGCGAACCAACATATCTTAAAGACAACACTTCCGATTTTAATGAAATTTGGATGGTAGGTCATACTTAGCCAATTGTTGATCCTATATAAGTTTCAACTTTCTGCGCCCATTATTTTATGTTGCACATGCGCAGAAACATACATTTATTTAGATCTATATCTTCAAAAGTACTCAATTATTATAAAATTTGGATGGTTTGTCGAAAGTACCCCCCAGATAGCCCCAACTTAATTTCAAACGTCTGCGCTCTTTACATTTTCTATATTGATCCCTTTCTGTCTGTCTGTTGATCAATTTTTTGTCTGTCTATTTTGAATTAAAGTATCAATTTATTAAAATGTAAAGAGCGCAGATGGTTGAAATTAAGTTGGAGATATCTGCGGGATACTTTCGACAAACCATCCAAATTTCATAATTATCAGTTGAGTACTTATGATGATATAGGTCTAAATAAATGTATGTTTGTGCGCATGTGCAAGATAAAATAATGGGCGAAGAAGGTTGAAACTTATAAGGGATCAAAAATTGGCTAAAGTTGGTTTGGAACCAACTTTTCTCGCGTCATGTTGTGATGGTCCATAGATTATTCTGAAGCGCGTATAACACGCAGGATATGAACCCTCCTCAACCCGGACGTACAGACGGACATAGGCCATGCAGATGTGGGCAGCACATTTTTTTTGGAACGAAGTTCCTTATGGCACGTTCTGGAGCCCGGGAGTGAATCCGAAAAAAACGACCAAAATCACCGTCACAAAATCACCGTCACGAAATCACCGTCACGAAATCACCGTCACGCAAAATCCGTCACGAAATCTACCGATGACGATAACTTGAGCAAAAGATCACCGAATTAGTTGAAATTTGGTACACATGTTCATTTTACCAATGCCCAGGCTGAGTTCGTTGGAAATTGTTATCAGCCCAAGCGCGCAACGCGCAACGCTCGCATAAACTTAATCTTCAAAAAGACAGGAAAAAATGTTATTAAGGAAGCCGGTTCCTTGACTTGTTTGTTTATTTTTGTTATACGTCAAAATGTCACTTGGACCAACCAGATTTTAAATCTTTTTACAATATTGACATTGACATGTCTTGATGTGGGAATTTTTTAGTTTTGATGTAGGGAAATTTTTTTGTTTTGTTTTTGTAGGGATATTTTTTTGTTTTGATTTTGCTGGTGGGTTTAATATAATACTTCAACCTTATAATTTATATTTAATGAAAAATGTAAGGAACTTCGTTCCTACCGGGTGTCCCACGACACCACACGTATTTTTTTAACCACCTGAATTAAGAAGCAGAGGAGGACTGGACAGTACTTTACTACAAGTGGCCTACCCAACGCTGGTGGATCCGGCATCTCAATGTCGCGCGGCAGAGAAGCATCGTTTCTTCTCTTTAGAATGTTATGTTACGAGTGTTAACACGGTATCTCCTAGATTGTTCTTTAAAAATAGACACAATAAATACACACTAGAAATTTTGCTAATACTGTTTTGATAAATCGGGCCCGTCTGGGAAGCAAACCCTACCCTGAGAGAGGAACAGATTCACTGTTTACATCTCATGTCCCCAAATCACAGATATATGTTTCGGAACATTTTGAAAATGTCGGAAATTGATCTCATCGGTGTTTGAACCTTGACATCAGCTCCAGCAATAAGTGTCGCAATTTTATTACTCGTGTATTTCAGCCTTTAAGCGCAATATAATTATGACGAAATATTCACGAAGAGAAATGAATGTTTTATGATCAGCGCATGTAATAATAATTTCAAGATAAAAAGAACTTTTTATATACTACGTTTTTAAATTTTCTGTTGAATCGTATGTAATGTTATATAATTAATAATTGTTATGTAATTGTTATTGTTATATAATATATAATGTTGGTGGAAAAAAAAATAGTTCCGAATTTATTTAATTCACATAAATGACAACCATCCAGAGAGCTGATCTTAAACCTATAAAAAGATAAATCTTTGTACAACGGATCTCCCCAACACCAAATCTAAACCGTGCCATCGATATATATGAAATAATATAAATAATATAATGGATAAATAATATAATCGATATTTCCTGTTTTGCTATCATTCAATGTTTATCTATCACAAATTTGAGACCCGTCAAAATGAAGATTGCGTAAATATTGGATATGGCAAAAAAAATAAAATAACTTGCGGATTTTTTCCGAACTAACTTTCCGCACAGCAAAATTAGCTGAAAACTAATTTAATTCTGCTGAAAGATGGCTAAAAGTATTAAAATAATGCATTGTCATCGTGTTCTGAGCTATGCTAAAAGTTTCAAATGTCTAGCTATTCGGGAAGTTAGTTAGAAATCGATTGCCAGATTTGTACCGGACAAACAAACAAACAAACAAACAAACAAGATTGTAACCTAATAAAAACGTAGTAAAAAATTGTTGCATAAGAGCTATAACCGAAGTGTTGCGACTACGGTAATACTAATAATAATATTTTTGTTTTTCAGAAAGAATCCAGATAAATTTTACTTACTTCAAGTGGAGAATCAAATGTCTATCCGAAAATCATCATTTGATCCAAGTAAAGATACTAAAATTGTGATTCATGGATGGCTAAATGCTTTTAATTCGAACTTCAGTAAAGCCGTTAAAGATGGTAAGATTGATTTTAATTAACAAATATTTTTTTAATATTATAATAAAAAAAAAAAATTATATTAAAAAAGGGCTATTATTCAATTGTTTTAATATGTATGTGTATTCTAATAATTTTGCCAAATATTTTATATTGGTATCCCATCAACCCATGGACGCCATGTTAAGCCATGTATTATTACTAGTAGGCCATAATAAAATACAGACTGGTTTCGACTAGTTAGTTAGTTATTCAACTCCGGAATAGAAGTAAAGAGCCGTTTGTCGTCCCGACGCGACGATAATATTGGCTATTATGGACCTTTGGTCTTATGGTCCTTTGGTCTTATGGTCCTTGGTCCTTTGTGCAGCATCCTAATTGCTCCTAATTTGCTTTGCGAGATTTATATATGTTTTACTGTAACAATGAAATTATACTATTATCATAATAGACTTACAAGCACGATGCATTTATTACAACAGTATAAGGTTAGCTCAAATATTATCAAATAAAATTTGGCTTAACTGTTAGTTTAAGTCATAAAAGCAGAGGTGCGCTCGCAACCTCTAAAAACGTGATTTTATGCATTCTGGAGGTAAAATTTACCAGAGGGCCCCAAAGCGTGATTGGTGATGAAGTAACAAAGCTAATTCTACTTTAGCAGAAAAAATCCTGTTTATTAGCTCCTTATTTTTTTGTAACGTTTTGATAGTACTGGGTGGTGTAGCGCGCATAACCACATGTAAAATGGTTACCGTGAGCTTAATGCTACAGCTAAGAGATTGATTTAAAGCGAATTCTCTAGCAACAATGTGGAAGTTTACTGGACATTACGTGCTTTTCGATTTACACATTCTTCGAGGTGCTCCGCTCGGCGAAATTGCGCATTATATTCTCAAACATCTCGTCAGGAATCAGATTTTTTTCATCCCCTGTTTAGAGGATAACGAAATGGATACTGACCATATATGGTTCCAAGAAGATGGAGCACACACTGCACACATGGCAAGAGTTTCCATGGTTCGCGTGTGTCAAATTGTTCCTGGTCGTGTGATTTCCAAGAATGGTGTTGTTTCATGGCCACGACGCTCGCCCAATCTCAGCAAATGGGGATATCTAAAGGTCAAAGTTTATGTCGACCAACCACATACCCTTGCCGAGTTGAAGGACGCCATCCGCCGTGAAATCGCTCGAATTCCTGACGAGATGTTAGAGAACGTGATGCACAACTTCGCCGAGTGCCTCGAAGAATGTGTAAATCGACATGGACGTCACTTATCGGACATTATCTTATACCCTTGAACTTATGTGCTACAACCTATGCCTTAACTTATGTGCTTATGTGCTATAACCTTCCACATTGTTGCCAGAGAATTCGCTTTGTTTCAATCTCCTAGCTCTAGTATTAAGCACATGGTAACCATTTAAAATGTGGTCATCCGCGCTGCGCCACCCTGTAGAACTACTGGAAACTTTTTTCTTGACAAAAGTAGAATTTGCGTAAATTAATTTAAGAAACATATTTTGTTATGATTCTATTAGCTATTCACATTCAGAATTCAGAAACAAAGTTTTTTATGTAATTAGTTACCGAACCGATTCTTATTTTTATTTTTTTTTTTTTTGTCGATTTTGATCGGCTTACAATATTGTTAATGGTAATAATATCACTAACAAAATTATTTGAGTGATAGTGAATGAACTGTACTACGAAAGGTACTAAAACTTGATTTAATAAGGTTTTATAATATTGCTCATGAATTAACCAAAAGTTAATCCTTCCACAATTGTACAGTTGTTACAAAAACAAAGAAGAATTTATCAAATAAAAACCCAATAGTTTTAAATTAACGCTTATTGTAAAAAGTTTTGTAAATGACTTTCATATGCGTGAATATACAATGTTAATTAAGCTTATGTAATTACCAGAGACGGGACGTTTATGACTTTTATTTTTCCATTTCATGACCTTTATTCTATGACTTTTATGACTTTTATTATCCTGTTTTATGACGTTTATTTTAGAAAATCGGTTGTTTTATGACCTTTTAGCCAAAAGTATGACGTTTATTTTCTGTGAAAATTTAGCCTTTATGTGAAGCATTTCGTTATTTTGGAGGGAAACAGTTCAAAAAAGATTTCAATATTTCATAGATACAAAATTATATTTACTATATATGTAATAAATGATAATAATTAGCAGAATGCTTCAACATTGTAAAAAATAATCATGTGTTGTTCTATATTCTCCAGCGTTAAATTGGTTCTTTTGTCCGTCAGTATAGAATTTTAAACTTGGAAAAAGACCTTTCGACGTCGGCAGATGAGGTGGGAGCAAATTTCATGCATGACACGTCGTTTGCTTTTGCTTTTGCTTTTGCACGCCCTTCAACCGGGCAGCTATGGCCTGGGCGTGTTCCCACCCAGGATTCCTTGAGATAACAGCAATGAACTTTTCTTTCACCTTTTCCCCCACTCCTCCAACCCAATCGGTACCGCAACGCAATGGGTCTTGATTTTTTCGACGTCGTTTGGAAATAGCATATCCTGTTTTTGCAGACCTTCTATTAAGTCAGGAAATGTCCCACAGTTGTCGTTGTTGTAGTTCAGGTGGGTTTCCAGTCCTGGAGCCTTTAGGGCTTCTTTTGCACTGCGAATTGACTGCGCCTCTCCAGCATCCAATGAAACTAAGACCTTGAAGACTTCAGATACAAAGTAGGTGTAGAACTTACCTGTTTATCACATGGCTTACAGAAGAATGTTTCACCTTCCAAAGAAAAGTCCACCTCCTCTGTCACCCACTTAGCTTAAGCGCTAATTTGTTTGCAGGAGTTTTCGGCATTCTGACACGAGTAGAATCTATTAAGAAACTAGTTACACTAGTAAAATTATTCAAGAAAAAAGTAACACGAGTTTTTTTATTCGTGTTACTTGTCATCAAATGAGCAATTAAACATTCTACTCCCTTACCATGCATATATACAAAATTTTAATTATGGAACAGCCAATCAGGAGACTGCCCAATCCAATGGGTTTACTATTGGCTGACTGGAGAATCTATCTTGAACTTCCTGGATTCTAATTGGAGGAGTTGTTCCAAAAAAGAGCCGATCAGGAGCCCTATTTTGGAATTAGGGATGACCGTCGGTGCCTCCCTGGTTGTAGGTATGCATAAGCGCATTAGTTAAGTCCGAAAGTGGTCAGGGAATTAGGAGCCCAGGCCTTTCACTAAGCTGGTTTAAGGGTTTTTTGTTCGAACTGCACTTTTACCTGGAACCGGACCACAAATGTTCAATTTAAACATTTTCTTTAACAAAAAAATAAAACCTTTTTGCAAAAAAATTGGCAAAAAAGGCCATTTTATGACGTTTATTCCAAGAAACCCCTATTTTATGACGTTTATGCGTAAAATGGCTATTTTATGGCAAAATCATATGACTATGACGTTTATGACTTTTTCCCGTCTCTGGTAATTACTCATGGAGTAAGTTGTAAACAAGTCATTAGGTTATTACTGACCATGAACATGACATAATCAGAAACACTAATTATCATTGTAAATTATTCCATGACGTTGAGCCCCAGGTATGACATCAAAAGAACGGTTCAAACTCGTCGTGGACAGGAACGACCTATTACCGCTTGGCACTGCGACAAATGGTCAAGGTGATTCACGAGATGATAGGAAGAAATATTAACTAACACCCGGAACAGTGACAGGTATCACTGCTACTCACTACTCATTAGTTCTTTAGTGAGGACAAAGCCTGTCACACATGTCGCAGGGTGTTTTGGGTGAGATGAGAACCGGCGTAACCGAATGGTTAGCGTACGAGTAACTCTCCTCAAACCAAGGTCAAAACTCTGACCTTTCCAAATGAGTTCGAATCTCAGAGAGGTGAGATTTATTTCGCTTACTAAGCGAGCTTCTTACATTTAACGATTAAGATGCATCCTGTCTGTCTGTTTGTCAGTAACATTTACGTGTCCGACGATAACTTGAGTTAAAGTTGACCGATTTAGTTGAAATTTAGTATACATGTTCCTTTTACTAATGCTCAGGCTAAGTTCGTTGGGCAGAGTTATCCGTCAAAGAGTTCGCACTCGCGTAAACGTGAGCTTCAAATGTAAAATTGGAATTTCCGCACGGGAAAAGATTCTGTCATCACCAATACGTTGAGACCAACTTTTTTATTTTCAAATAAAATATTCTAGTAAAACTATACACTACTATATAGTAACACTTACTATAGTACTACTATAGTAACTATAACTATAGTAAGTACTGTAGTTACTATAGTAAATACTGTAGTTACTATTTATTTACACTTGTTACTATAGTAACTAGTAACACTGACACCGCTATAAAGTGATAATGATCGTTAAAACTATTAAAGCGGACATAAACGTTTAAAATAGAGAAAATAACGTATCTTACGTTTTAACATAACGATTTTAATAAAACTTCATATACATCGTATAAAGTACAATTAAAACAGGCATGTAAAATTTTAACTTGATACAAAAGCAGTTTTTGTGTAGTGAAGTAATACATTTTATGATAGTTAAAATGAAGATAGTCGGAACATATAAGTTAAGAAATAATGTAGAAAGGTACTCTTCTCCCCCACTACATGGCTCTCTATTACAATTATTCTCTTTAACTATATCATGATTAACTTTTTTGTCAATATCTCAAATTTAGTACATTACGCTCGCTTCAATGATAAAGCCACGCGATGCCTTGTAATAATTAGATCAAGTAAATGAGTAGATGGGTGGATCCTCAACACTGTAATATGAAGTCTAATAATGTGTTGATGGGCAAGTAAAAGAAACAATAGCACACGTCTTAATCCCTAATTTGTTAGGTTTCGTCGATAAAACCAAAACAATTACAGGGAAGTATTTCCATCCAAGTACTTTTTTTTTAGGGTTTCTTAGATTATTAGGCATATGCTTTGTTATATGATGAAATAGCATTTTATTATTTCCCCATGCCGCCCTATATGAAAGTTAAAAAAAGGATATAAACAAATTTAAATGGATGGTGGTAGGATCGGAAGAATTGAGTAGACCCCTACTCTACACTCCTGACACTACACTGTTACTGAATAATATACTGTTATAATACTGATGAGTAGATGAGACCAAGGACCCCCCTGGTCTCATCATACTCTTCACTAGCTTTCATTTGATACCCCACTCAAAATTTTTCAAAAATAAAAAATTGAGTTTAGCACATTTTTGCGAATTCTTTTATCTTCTCAATATTTTTCCTATGTCTTGATCCAAGAGTTACTCCAGTATTTCAAATTTCACATATCTGGCGTGAACGGTTTAGGGATATGAACCAAAGTGCGACAGACAGACAATATCACCCTCGGCCTAAAGGTTTCGAGGATGATCTACGACACCCTAAAAAAAGAAACCCTTATAGTTTCGTTCCTGTGTCTGTCTGTTACTCTGTACGGTTCCAATTACTTTTGAATTAAAAAAAGGTAAAAACATGAAACTTTGCAGTATTAAAGACGCGCACACAGGAAGGAAAAATCTAGCTAACTCAAAATTATTAACCGTTTAAATCCAAAATTGCGGATAATTCATATCACGCGAAATTTCGATTTTTTTAAATTTTGAATTGGTATGAAATGAAAGGTATTGAATAGTAGATAACATAAATTTATTTACGTAGATTGTTGGTTTTGTCCCTTTTAGTATCTAGATCGTTGAAGTGTGGGTCGGTAAGGGTTAAATAAATAAATTTATAACAATTGTGGAACGTGTTTAATTTTCCACGACATTTTGTCAAAAAAACATAAACATTTTGCGTGTGTCCTTCCCCCTAAACCATACTTGTCTATCATCTGTGATGATTCAACCATTTAATCATCAACCATGAATAGATTTTGATTATACCATCGACTTTACACTTAACCCTCGCATATTTTCTAATTTAAATGTGTTATTTGTTTGAAGCATTCCTGGAGCGGTATGATGCTAATGTGATCAACGTTGATTGGTCAAGTCAGAGCCACCTGAACTACATCTCGTCTAGGATGGACGTGTCCAAGGTGGCAGGCGTGGTTGCTCAGATGATCGACATGCTAGTCAATGAATTCGGCATGAATTCCTCAAGAGTTCATATAGTCGGACACAGCCTGGGTGCTCATGTTGCTGGTATAGCAGGTTTCTCACTGACTACAGGCAACGTTTCAAGGATTACAGGTAAAGCAATTCAGATGCAGGTTCTAATCTTCTAAAGGGCATTTGCACTGGGTGATGGTTTCAGAGGGGTACCAAAATATTCGAAAAACTCTATTGTCATTGGGAATACATAATCTGGGTCTGTGTACGTTTCAAACTGGGAAGCCATAGAGCAATCATCCACCATTGGTGATGATTGTCAATGGTCAATGATCACTAATGATGGTGGGGGGGGGGGGGGGGGGGGTTGGAACAAACCTAATGTCTATATTTTTTTAATTTTTATAAATGATAATAAATACTGTCACCCTTCCAAGTACTGACCACGCCCAATGCTGCTTCCAAGCAGCAGGAGAGGCTACTTTAGAGGCCTCCAAAGTGAGGCAAAGTTCCGAGCTGGCCCGTAACCAATTTTTATTTTTTTATTTGTCTCTCTCTTAACATTTATTTTTTAGCACAATAAAACTATGTTAACTTACAATAATACACCACTTTTCCAGAACATTTATTGATTCATTTTTTTTTTATCTGTTGGAAGGTTTGGATCCAGCTATGCCTTTGTTCACCGTATTCGAAAAGAACAGAATTAGACCTGATAGCGCTGACTTTGTTGATATCATACATTCTTGTGGTAACGTACTCGGATTCAAATCAGCTCTAGGACAAGTTGATTTCTATCCTAACGGAGGAACCTATATGCAGCCAGGCTGTGGATTTGATTATAAAGGTAAAACAATCCAAGATTTTGTCCAATTTGAGTTTGATAAAATGCAGATGATGTTGACTTGCTGAGCGTTTTTCTAAAACGCTCAAGTTGAAACAAGAAGTTTGTTATTTGAATCGAAAGGGCAGTTTTTTGGGTTTCATTTTATTTTACATAATATAGTCTAAGAGGTAGCGTGCATAAAGTGTCCGACAAACAACAAGATAAAATTTTGAGTCAAAGTTAATCTTTTAGTGCCTATTATTAAGAATACTCGTATGTGGTCGGCTAAGTTCGTCTGCTGGACATAACTTGGCAATAGACATTTGAAAAATACAAAATGGTGGAGAGCGGCCTTTTCCCGCCAATTATGGTGGACAATGTGATTTTCATGATCCTGCGTACAAAATTAGTTAGTAGACCGAAAATCAATTTGATGGCACTTAATAGGTGACCTCTTTGATTTGGAGTAATATTTGACCAACTAACCTATTAAATGACAAACTACCATCAACATGATTAGTCTACTAACTAAGTTCGTACTCAGGATCATAAAAATCACATTGTCCACCAAAAAGGACGGGACATGGCTGCTCTCCACCGGTTTGTTTTTTTCAAATGCCTATTGCTAAGCTATGTCCCGCAGACTAACATAGCCGACCAAATACTTTTAAAAAGCACTAAAAGATTCACTTATTCACAAAATTCTAGCTTCATGTTAGTCAGACACTTTTTTGCTCGCTATCTCCAGGACTAGCATGCAAGGAATTAAATTGGGAAGGTTACGGCATCAAAATAGAAGGTGAATGGCTAAACATATTGAAATTTGCAGATGATGTAGTGATCATAGCTAAGAGTATGAACGAAGCAGGGACAATGATAAAAGAAATACAAGAGGTATCAAACAGAATAGGTTTAGAGATAAACAGAACTAAAAGCAAAATAATGGCAATAAACGTAGAAGACGGCATACAAACTAATGAATGTGGAAATTTGGAGCAAGTAGGGGAATATGTATATCTAGGCAGTCTGATTACTAAGGAGGTAAACTGCGAAGAAAAAGACTTGGGAAGAAGAATAGCAATGGGATGGAACAGCTGCAATCGCTACAGAAGTCTATTTAGATCCGAGGTAGGTGCAGATAACAAGAGAAGGCTATGGAACATGTGTGTGCTGCCGGTAATGATTTATGGATGTGAAACATGGGTGTTAAGTAAAGAAACTATTAATAAACTGAGGGTGGCGCAAAGAAGTATGATGAGAAGTATGCTTAAAATTTCAAGGAAAGATAGGAAAAGTAACAATTGGATTAGCGAGAAAACTGGAATTGAAGATATTGGAATAACAATAAGCAAGAGGAAATGGAATTGGACAGGCCATATTGTGAGAACATCAGACGGAAGATGTACAAAGAAAATTATTCAATGGTATCCGAGAGAAAGAAGAAGAGGAAGAGGAAGGCCGAAAATAAGCTGGGATGAAGAATTCAAGAAAACATGCGGAGGAGAAACGTGGCAAAGGGTTGCACGGGACCGGCAAGAGTGGAGAAGAATGACTCAAGTGTATAGTGAAGTTTGGCTCTAAAATAATTCAAAATATTATAATAAACAAATAAACAGTTTAATTAAATAGTAATAAATAAAAAAATAAATAGGGAAAGCAATCATCATTTAAAAAACAAAACAAAACTAGCTACAAAATTAACCTTCCGTATGGTAACCACAGATGAAAATCTGATTTGGTCATGATAGTGTTGTTATGATTTTTGACAGTATCTGAATTTTTATACATAGTATTTAAATTGTTAATGTTATCTTAATATATAGATTTATTGTAAAATGTATAGGGATATGTGTAAGTATGTATATGTATACGTATGTTTGTAATAGCATTGTCAAAAATTGTAAAAACAGTAATAAGAGTAATAATCGTCAAGAATTGTAAATAATGATCAATAAAATGGTATTATTATTATTATTATTATTATTATCTCCAGGACTATTAGTTTTTCACTTGATAGGTGACCACTTTGATTTTGAGTAATATTTGAGTAACTAACCCTGTCAAGAGAAAAACTAACATAAACTTGATTTTTTGTCTACTAACTAATTTTGAACTCAGATTGTCCACCATAATTGGAGGGACATGGCCGCTCTCTACCAGTTTTTTTTAAAAAAATTAATAATAAAGTCAACTTAAATTAAGCTTCACTTAACTTAAAGTAAACTTAAATTAAAATAAAGCATGTTTTAATAATAATGATAAATAATGAATTCATTGCCTTATCCTGTACTTCCCAATCGTCCTAAAGATTCAGAGCCGAAGGAATAACTTTTTTTTAATTTGTTCACAATTTTTAATTTCCTCTTATATATATTTTAAATGTTTATGTTTCAGGAAAATGCAGTCATGCAAGATCTTTTTTATTCTTCGTCGAAACACTTTCAAATCCATTTAGTTTCATGGCAGTTAAATGTGACAGCTATAGTGCATTTAAAAAACAGGACTGCGACCCGACTCAAATACCCATGGGAGAATACACTCCAACTAAGTAAGCAACTACTTTACTCATAGTTTAGAATCTATAAGCAAGTGTAATGGATATTTCATAACAACTAAGTAAGCAACTACTTTACTCATAGTTTAGAATCTATAAGCAAGTGTAATGGATATTTCATAACAACTAAGTAAGCAACTACTTTACTCATAGTTTAGAATCTATAAGCAAGTGTAATGGATATTTCATAACAACTAAGTAAGCAACTACTTTACTCATAGTTTAAAATCTATAAGCAAGTGTAATGGATATTTCATAACAACTAAGTAAGCAACTACTTTACTCATAGTTTAAAATCTATAAGCAAGTGTAATGGATATTTCATAACAACTAAGTAAGCAACTACTTTACTCATAGTTTAAAATCTATAAGCAAGTGTAATGGATATTTCATAACAACTAAGTAAGCAACTACTTTACTCATAGTTTAAAATCTATAAGCAAGTGTAATGGATATTTCATAACAACTAAGTAAGCAACTACTTTACTCATAGTTTAAAATCTATAAGCAAGTGTAATGGATATTTCATAACAACTAAGTAAGCAACTACTTTACTCATAGTTTAGAATCTAAAAGGAAGTGTAATTACTATTCTATAACAATTAAGTAAAGTAAGCAACTATTTTACTCATACTTTAGAATCTATAATCAAGGGTAATTACTATTTCATAACAACTAAGTAAGCAACTATTTTACTCATATTATAGAATCAATAAGCAAGTATAATTGTTTCATAACAGTCAAGTCATTTTGTCTCGTTTGCATTTAGTAAAAAAAAAAAAAAAATAGATAAAGGTAGACTAGAATACACACGTATAAAACATTGTAAAAATGCCTTTTGGAACGAAGTTCCTCCCTGCACGTTACAGCGTCTGGAGCCCAGGAATGAATACGAAAAAAACCGACCGTCACAAAACCAACCGTAACGAAATCGACCGATGACTATAACTTGAGTAAATAATGACTGATTTAGTTGATATTTGGTACAGATGTTTATTTTACCAATGCCCAGGACATGACAATGTTATCCACCCAAGCGTTCGCGCGCAACGCTCGCGTAAACATAAGCTTAAAATATAAAATTGGAACTTTTGGACAGGAAAAAATTTTAATTTCATCTATTTAATGAGACAAACAACTTTTTTTTTATATATTTTCTTTTAGTAAAACCAACACAGACAACGCTATGAAGTGTTTAATGTTGCTAAATTTATTAAAGCCTATACTAAACGTTTAAAATAAAAACAATGTTTTTACTGATATCTTACTTTCTAACAAAACATTTTTAATATAACTTTATATACATCGTCTAAAGTACAATTGAAAAATGTCAACCTGATACAAGCAGAAGTTTTTGTGTACTGGTATAAAATTGATAGATTTTAATGAAATTCGGCACACGGAATTTGTGACAACTCTATAGTTTTTTGAATTTTTACTCTTAAAAATATTTAAGATGGTGACCGACTAAAAAAAAAAGTATTTTTAGTAAGCATTACATGTTTTGTACATGTAAAAAGGCACCTGCCGCCCGCCCCTCCCCCTCACACACTCCCTTATCTACTCTCTCCAGAAATGGTTCGAAAATAACAGAAATGTTCTTTTTAAGGAACTGGTTCAAAAGAACGGTTCCGTTCTTTTCGACCCATCTCTGGAAAGAGAATTAATGAGGGAGTGTGTGCGGGGGAGGGGCGAGCGGCAGGTGCCTTTGTACTGGCGGCCGCGTTTGTACTAAAACGGTTCTCGTTTCAAAAATGTTAACGCCTCTAACCCTCTTTGATGCCTCTTAGCCTCTTTTGTACAATGCGATACGATTTTTTCAATATTACTTTATAATAAAATTGTTTAGTTATTTCTGTTTACATAGTAGTAGTAATTTCATTTTTCCAAAAAATCTAAAAAATACGAAAACTTTCTACTTTTACTCTCTCCGTAACTATGGAACCATATACTTTAGCATGATTATGCACAAGACCATGTTTGTTCAAAATTTAATGTAGATTATTTTTGTATATGGCTCTTTTTGTTGTGTTTGGGTCTAATTGCACCGTACTATAACCAATCATCTCCTTTTCAATTATTATAAAATGCATGACTTCACTACGCAATAACTTCTGCTTGTATCAAGTTCAAATTTTACACGCCTGTTTCAATTGTACTTTAGACTTTAGAAGATGTGTATGAAGTTTTATTAAAATCGCTGCGTTAGAACGTATGATAGTTGTTTTCTCTACTTTAAACGTTTAGCTCCGCTTTAATAGTTTTAACGATCTTTTTTAATTCATAGCGGTGTCGCTGTTGGTATTACTACAAAATGTTATTTGAAAAAAATGTTTGTCTCATCGAATAGATAAAGTTAAAATTTTTCCCACCTAGAATTCCAATTTTAATTTTGAAGCGCACTTATTCGCGAGCGTTGCGCGCAAACGCTTGGGCAGACAACGTTGTCCAACGAACTCGTCCTGAGCATTGGTAAGATAAACATAATATGTACTAAATTTCATAAAAATCGTTCAACTTTCACCCAAGTTATCGTCGTTTCAGACACACAGACACACACTCAGACACGGAGCATATTTCGTTGAATGTAGGAAGCTCGCTACGCTCGTTTCAATTTGGAATTAGTTCTTTAGATTGCTACTCCCCTATGTTTTTTTGGAACATAAACTTTGACTAAATAATTATTAACACAAAGGAATGTTTAATCCAATGTCCTGTGGGACAAAGGAATATCACACTTCTGTCTTTATAAGAGGAGTAACAGTCTAAAGAAGAACATTGCGTACACCTTCTTTAGATTGTTACTCCCCTGTGATTTTTTTATAAAGGGAGTTCCAGTTTAAATAAGAACATTCAGTACACCTTAGTTACTCCCCTCTAATATTTTTATAAGGGGAATATCAGTCTAAAGAAGAACATTACGTACACCCTCTTTAGATTGTTACTCCCCTGTGATTTTTTTATAAAGGGAGTTCCAGTCTAAATAAGAACATTCAGTACACCTTCTTTAGATTTTTACTCCCCTGTGCTTTTTTTATAAAGGTAGTTCCAGTCTAAAGAAGAACATTCAGTACACCTTCTTTAGATTGTTACTCTCCTCTGATTTTTATTATAACGGGAGTAACAATCTAAAGAAGTGCCTTAGATTATTATTTGTCCAAAGTCACACCAATCATGAAGGAACTTAAAATTATTAATTTTAATCTTTTTTTTATTATTTTTTTTTTCGTAGTGCTCGTGGAAAATATTATTTGACTACAAACAGCCAGGCTCCATTTGGCCGAGGCGATGTTGTATTCCCAGAAGTACCTGCACCTGATTGGAAAACCTCATTAGCTGCTTCTTTTAAATGGCGCGCTACCGCTTAATTAGTTACCATGTATATCTACATACCATCCGTCCAAACTTATTCCTATACTCATATTATATATTGTTGATTTTATCTTACTATAATAAAATAATATTTTTAATCATGTTTAGCAAAAATGTACCTCGTTTTTGAATAATTTTAACGTTTAAAACTATATGTCTCAATATATATTATATACCAAGCATTTATGAAACTATAATGTGGTTAATTTTTTCATTTTATGTAGTATATATCTGAATTTCGTTTGCACGTTTTATTAAGGATATTTTATGAATAAAAAAATACCTTTTTTTTTACAAAAGTAAGAACCAGAGGAGGTTGTTACACCTCAACCTACACCACCTCTATAAACCTCTAACCACCTCTACCAAAAATCAAGTCGATGTTATTTTCACACTTGATAGGTTAGTTATTCAAATATTACTAAACATCAACGTTGTCACCTGTCAAGGGACAAACTAACATCAACTTGATTTTCGGTCTACTAACTAATTTTGTACTCAGGATCATGAAAATCACATTGTCCACCATAATTGGTGAGACATGGCCGCTCTCCACCGGTTTGTTTTCTTCAAATGCCTATTGCCAAGCTATGTCCCGCAGACGAACTTGGCCGACCACATATTCTTAAAAGGCGCTAAAAGATTGACTTGTATACAAAATTCTAGCTTGATGTTATTCAGACACTTTTTTGTACGCTATCTCCTGGACTATTATTTAAAATAGACTTTTTTAATTTTATTTTAAGCACCAACTTATGGTTTAATTGTGATTGTGATTTGCTCAATCTCTGTCTGACTTCTCCGCATGACTTGCTCATTTCCTTGTTCCACCTCAGGCTCTGTCCATCTCTACCTCTTTTCAGCTCTCATGGATTCCAGTTGATCATCTCCTTGGTCCATCTCCCATCTTAGACCTTTGTGCCCATAGCCCTGTCAATAAAGGATTTTATTCGCAACAAATTGGGAGAAAGCTGAATTAATGCCTTATAATAGACCATGATAAGAGGTACATTTTCTCAAAAGTCCCTACTCCTCCCCCTTGTGCTTACCCCCTTCCACCATTTGAACTTGCAATTTGCAGGCTTTAGCTTTAACGCGTGTAGCTCTGTGGATATTTTTCCAAATATATTTTCCTTTTTGGAACTAAGTTCCTTATGGCACGTTCTGGAGCCCGGGAGTGAATCCGAAAAAAACGACCAAAAACCCGTCACAAAACCAAGCATCACGAAACCAACCGAAGACTATAACTTGAGTAAAAGATGACCGACTTAGTTGAAATTTGGTACACATGTTCATTTTACCGATATCCAGGCTGAGTTTGTTGGACAACGTTATCCGCCCAAGCGTTCACGCGCAATACTTACGTAAAAGTAAGCTTCAAATTTAAAATTGGAATTTTAGGACGGGAAAAAATTCTAACTTCATCTATTTAATGAGACAAACAACTTTTTAAATTATTCCTTTTTAGTAAAACAAATACCGACACTGCTATAAAGTGATAAAGATCACGAAATTTATTAAAGCGGACCTAAACGTTTAAAATAAAGAAAACAACGTTTTTACCGTTCTAACGTAACGATTTTAATAAAACTTCACATACATCGTCTAAAGTACAATTGAAACTGGCATGTAAAATATCAACCTGATGCAAGCAGAAGTTTTTTTGTGTTCAGCCGTTCAGGAGGAAACATTATACCACATACCCCTGTGTACCAATTTGGACAATTTCAGTTTTATACCTTCCTGTTGGTTGGTCACTATGACCGTGCCGAATTTTGTCCGGATCGGTTCAGCCGTTTAGGAGAAAACTTTTGTACCCTGTACCCCTGTGTACCAATTTGGAACATTTCAGATATATACCTTCCTGTGGTTGGTGTTACATTGACCGTGCCGAATTTTTCACGGATTGGTTCAGCCGTTTAGGAGGAAACTTTTATACCCTGTACCCCGTACCCCTGTGTACCAATTTGGACAATTTCAGTTTTATACCTTCCTGTTGGTTGGTCACTATGACCTTGCCGAATTTCGTGCGGATCGGTTCAGCTGTTTAGGAGGAAACTTTTGTACCCTGTACCCCTGTGTACCAATTTGGAACATTTCAGATATATATATACCTTCCTGTGGTTGGTGTTACATTGACCGGGCCGAATTTTGTCCGGATCGGTTCAGACGTTTAGGAGAAAACTTTTGTACCCCTGTGTACCAATTTGGACCATTTAAAAATTATACCTTCCTGTGGTTGGTCACATTGACCGAGCCCGATTTTGTGCGGATCGGTTCAGCCGTTCAGGAGGAGTATGTATCCAAACAAATGCAAAGTGTGGTACAAGAGCTTCGCTTCACTCAGCCCAGTAAAAAGTTTTTCTTTTAATTTTGCCTTAACTCCGCTAGTACAAATAGTTGAAGCGAGCGTAAGCGAGCTTCTTACATTCAACGAAATATGCATCTTGTCTGTCTGTCTGTCTGTCTGTCTGTCTGTCTGTCTGTCTGTCTGTCTGTCTGTCTGTGTGTAACGTTTACGTGTCCGACGATAACTTGAGTAAAAGTTGGCCGATTTAGTTGAAATTTGGTATACATGTTCCTCTTACTTATACTCAGGCTAAGTTCGTTGGACAGCTTGGGCGCCCAAGAGTTCGCGCGCAATGCTCGCGTAAACGAGAGGTTCAAAAATTAAATTGGAATTTCAGGACGGGAAAAGATTCTATCATCATCTATTCGATGAGACGAACATTTTTTTCAAATAACATTTTTTACTAAAACCAACAGCGACACCGCTATGAATTAATAAAGATCGCTAAAACTATTAAAGCGGACCTAAACGTTTATAATAGAGAAAACAACCTTTTTACCGATATCTTATGTTCTAACGTAACGATTTTAATAAAACTTCATATACACCATCTAATGCACAATTGAAACAAGCATGCAAAATTTCAATTTGATACATGCAGTAGTTTTTTTGTAGCAGAGAAATACAATTTATAATAATTGAAAAAGAGATGTGTGGTTAGAGGAATAGTAAGAATACGGGGTGGTTCCCTTACTACTAGCCGCTGTACTACTACCAGACCCACTATCTATCAACTCATCATGATTCATGATTATCTTTTTTTTCAATATTCAATGCATATTTATTACCATACGCTCGCTTCAATGATAGAGCCACGCGATGCCTAGTTAGTTACTTTTAATTTTGCCTTAACTCCGCTAGTACAAATAGTTAGTTACTTTTAATTTTGCCTTAACTCCGCTAGTACAAATAGTTAGTTACTTTTAATTTTGCCTTAACTCCGCTAGTACAAATAGTTAGTTACTTTTAATTTTGCCTTAACTCCGCTAGTACAAATAGTTAGTTACTTTTAATTTTGCCTCAACTCCGCTAGTACAAATAGTTAGTTACTTTTAATTTTGCCTTAACTCCGCTAGTACAAATAGTTAGTTACTTTTAATTTTGCCTTAACTCCGCTAGTACAAATAGTTAGTTACTTTTAATTTTGCCTTAACTCCGCTAGTACACATAGTTAGTTACTTTTAATTTTGCCTTAACTCCGCTAGTACAAATAGTTAGTTACTTTTAATTTTGCCTTAACTCCGCTAGTACAAATAGTTAGTTACTTTTAATTTTGCCATAACTCCGCTAGTACAAATAGTTAGTTACTTTTAATTTTGTCTCTTTTCTAACTCCGCCATATATAAGCAGTTAGTATCGTATACTTAGCACTGTGATTTTATCATTTAAATTTAATGAACGGCCACGCCGGCTCTCAAGCTTAAGTCGAATACTTACCTGCTAATTGGTAGTAATTGTGTATTCAATTCAGAGTACTACTGGTTTTATAAAGAGTACTGTATCATTAAAATATACTTCCAAGTAATCCCTAAATGTCCTTGCAGACTGATTTCACTCTAATTAGTAGAGTTTGAACTTTCTTTATGATCTTATATAAAACTAATATAATTTCCATTCACAATTTTAGTTTACATTTTAGAGGTTTAACTCTGACGTTTAGTGTTTTTTATAGCAATTAGTTATTAATTATTATTTACGAGTAGTTATTTATTATCATAACTAATATGATAAATTATTTTAAATTTAAGTATTTAGTTTTATAAAATCAATAACGGTATAGATTTATCTTTAATAAGCGGAAGTTGTCAGTCCGTCAATTTTTTTTATTCCTTAATGAATTATGACTTAATTTGTAAGCATTAGCCATAAATATGAACTAAGATATTTTTCCGGCTTAAATAAATAAAAACAAACGTGATTTTATTTATTTCAATAAGTAATTTAATTAAATTAATAAATATGTTTTCTTTGTACCCTTTTCATTCTTCCTCTTTTATTAGTCTAACGTTTATGATAAATGCACTTATGATATATGTCACTATTTAAAATTATATTAAAGTATAATTCTGCTTACTCCTGCCGCAAACTAAGAGTATTGCAAATGAAATATTATATAACTAGTTAATGAAATAATGCATAGTCAGTGCGATAATATTTTCCTGAAATGCAGAAAATTGCAATTATAATTAAGGATTGATAGGTAACCTTAAAAAGCTCTGTAATTTTTTTTTTTTTTTTGTTTTCAATATTTTATATTCAAATGTCAGAAAAAAAACTGACATCATATATAGAAGATTAGCTCAGAAGCCAATTGGATTCAGTCCCAAGAACGAGCATTGTTCTTTTTTGCTTCCGAGCTTACCGAAGGTAACGGAAGCTATGTGATCGTTCTGAAGAACGAAAATAATTTATATCTCCGATTTCCAAAATTCCAAGACAGAAATCCGTTTCAGACATCAGGGAAATTTTTGGTCCCGTGTCTGTCTATCGGTCTGTCGCTCAATTTTTGCGAACCCCCATATCTTAAAAACTGCTTGTCCTATTTTATGAAATTTAGTTACTAGGTAACACTTAGCCCATTGTTGGTCCCATATAAAGTTCAACCTTCTGCGCTTATTTGTTTCTCTTCCACATGCTCACAAACATACATTTATTTACAGCTATATCTTTAAAAGTAATCATCTGATTTTTATGAAATTTTTATGGTTTGTCGAAAGTAGCCTGCAGATAGCACCTGTCTAATCAAAAGCCTAATTTCACCGTATGCGCACTTTAAATCGTGCTAAATTAATATGTCTATGTACTCTAAAGCCACATGGCTAACTGACTCACTGACTGATATGAATGTTTACCCACTTCCAGAAGTGCTAGAGACTTGTTGTTTGCGCCATTCGACGCGCAACGTCCATATTATGAACCAAAATAATTATACAATGTTCACTTTTCCCCCTCCTTCCCCACTTGCAAAAAATAAAAATGGCTGAGTTGATTTTTAAGGTGTATTGGGGACTTATTGCGGCTAAACAGTAAGTCGTATTGGAAACGGATAGCACTAGTGGTAACTGATTTTAAAAGATCTAAAACTTTGGTCCTATGACTTTTTGTCGTATCATCATCGGTTGTACCTTAGATGGTGATAATTTTGGATTTTTTTTGGTTTTATTTTTTTCCTCTTTGTCTTAGAATGGCCATAGTTTCTATAAAAGTTGACCAATTTTATTTCTGATTAAGGCGCTTGAATCTTACACTAACGCTCTTTAAATTGATTATATTTTATTTCATTAGTTCATCCTATTTGCTGAGAACATGAGAGTAAACTTTTTCCCGTGTGCCGTGTCACGTGACCACTTTTTTTGGTTTTAAATATTGTGTCGAATATCATTTGAAAGGCCTTGATATATACATTAAAGCATTTTATTGGTTTATTTTTGAAAAAAATTGTACACGTACTTTTGTACCGATTTTAAATTTGGTTGTAGGTTAAAGGGTTCAAATATTTTTTGTTATTAGGTTTCTTATTTATATCTATTTATTAGTTTAATTTATGCCCTCTTGTATTGTTTGTTTTTTAAAAATATAATTTTGGTACCTCAAAGTACAGGGGTACAAATGTCAAAGTTAATCTTTTATAATATGATGTATATCGTTGAAAAGCTCTTGAATAGTAGTGTGATATAGAGGTTTCTAATAACTAGACAACTATACATAGCAATGTAGTCAGTGTAATATAGATGTTTCTAATAACTAGACAACTATACATAGCAATGTAGTCAGTGTGATATAGAGGTTTCTAATAACTAGACAACTATACATAGCAATGTAGTCAGTGTGATATAGAGGTTTCTAATAACTAGACAACTATACATAGCAATGTAGTCAGTGTGATATAGAGGTTTCTAATAACTAGACAACTATACATAGCAATGTAGTCAGTGTGATATAGAGGTTTCTAATAACTAGACAACTATATATAGCAATGTAGTCAGTGTGATATAGAGGTTTCTAATAACTAGACAACTATATATAGCAATGTAGTCAGTGTGATATAGAGGTTTCTAATAACTAGACAACTATACATAGCAATGTAGTCAGTGTAATATAGAGGTTTCTAATAACTAGACAACTATACATAGCAATGTAGTCAGTGTGATATAGAGGTTTCTAATAACTAGACAACTATACATAGCAATGTAGTCAGTGTGATATAGAGGTTTCTAATAACTAGACAACTATACATAGCAATGTAGTCAGTGTGATATAGAGGTTTCTAATAACTAGACAACTATACATAGCAATGTAGTCAGTGTGATATAGAGGTTTCTAATAACTAGACAACTATATATAGCAATGTAGTCAGTGTGATATAGAGGTTTCTAATAACTAGACAACTATATATAGCAATGTAGTCAGTGTGATATAGAGGTTTCTAATAACTAGACAACTATACATAGCAATGTAGTCAGTGTAATATAGAGGTTTCTAATAACTAGACAACTATACATAGCAATGTAGTCAGTGTGATATAGAGGTTTCTAATAACTAGACAACTATACATAGCAATGTAGTCAGTGTGATATAGAGGTTTCTAATAACTAGACAACTATACATAGCAATGTAGTCAGTGTGATATAGAGGTTTCTAATAACTAGACAACTATACATAGCAATGTAGTCAGTGTGATATAGAGGTTTCTAATAACTAGACAACTATACATAGCAATGTATACCAGTGTAATATAGAGGTTTCTATAATAACTAGACAACTATACATAGCAATGTAGTCAGTGTGATATAGAGGTTTCTAATAACTAGACAACTATACATAGCAATGTAGTCAGTGTAATATAGAGGTTCCTAATAACTAGACAACTATATATAGCAATGTAGTCAGTGTGATATAGAGGTTTCTAATAACTAGACAACTATACATAGCAATGTAGTCAGTGTAATATAGAGGTTTCTAATAACTAGACAACTATACATAGCAATGTAGTCAGTGTAATATAGAGGTTTCTAATAACTAGACAACTATATATAGCAATGTAGTCAGTGTGATATAGAGGTTTCTAATAACTAGACAACTATACATAGCAATGTAGTCAGTGTAATATAGAGGTTTCTAATAACTAGACAACTATACATAGCAATGTAGTCAGTGTAATATAGATGTTTCTAATAACTAGACAACTATATATAGCAATGTAGTCAGTGTGACATAGATGTTTCTAATAACTAGACAACTATACATAGCAATGTAGTCAGTGTGATATAGAGGTTTCTAATAACTAGACAACTATACATAGCAATGTAGTCAGTGTAATATAGATGTTTCTAATAACTAGACAACTATACATAGCAATGTAGTCAGTGTGATATAGAGGTTTCTATAATAACTAGACTGTCATACTACTGCCATATCAATGTCGTCAATGTAATATAGGTATATCTAATACCTAGACAAATATACTTTACTAACTATTAGCTAATAATGATATATAGTGGCAATTTTCACCGATCGTATTACCTAATACCTTCATTGACGTTATAATTTGCATTATTATCAAAAGTAATCATATTTTATCTTGGCATTGCTTCGTTAAAAAATACGATAGTTTTCAAATTTATTTCCTCGTTTCAGTTATTTTCATTGCGTATCAAGTTCAATATTATTTCTACTAAAATAGTACAAATCGGCGTAGTTTTATTAAAATTAAGATATAGATTCGTTTTACAATATATTTAAATTATAAAGTTTTGTTTAAATTTTATATTAAATCAGGGTGGAGTAGTCAGACCCCCATTTTTTAGTTATAAAAAAAGTGTGGAAGTATTTGTTTCCTATTTTATAGCAAATAAAATAGGTATTAATTATATATAGTTATTCACAAGCAATAAATGTATTTTTTTTAATATTAGTTCAGGATGGTAGCGACCATCTTGAAACATTGTGCGTGTGAATCTCAAATGGATGTTTTTACTGACCTATAATTTCTTGAATTTGCTCTTTCAAGCGCTATATTGTTAACGGACGAGTCATAAAAACCTTCGATTTTTTAAAATGTTCCCATAAAAATAATGACAAAAGCTCAGGACCGTAGATGCCACTGAACATTCCCATTCCTACTGATGAGGTAGTTCTAGATATAAGTTCCGGACAAAAAAAGTAAAATTAGCTTATAAGGTATATAATATTATAAATTTGTAGATTATATAGGTTATTGTATTATTTATTTTTTTTTACTAATAAAATGTTTTTGTTAGCTTATTCTATATAATGATTAAATAAAAAACATCGTTGTCAGGCTTGATAATGACCAAATACGTCGAAACGTCACTATTTAAGTAACTTATTTGAAATTATTCACCCTTAAGAAGAGGATCCACTTATATTATGTTTAGAAGTTCGTGAAGTTCTTAAGGGTTAGCAAAGGTCTCTTAATAGTCAAGATATGAAACTTTTTTTGTGTACTAATTTCCTCTAGTACTTTTAACTTTTTTTTGCGCGATAAATTAAGAAAAGAAAATATTTTTATACGTTTTTTACGTACCTAAAAGAAGGGGTTTTTGACTAACTCACCCTATGTTAATAATATTAAGTAAATAAAAATATGTGTCTTACATTATTATGTATAATTCGTAAGTTAAATATTTGATTATCAAAATATTTACTCGTTCGTTTATTATATAACTAATGAAAGAATCATTCATAACGATGTCAATAATCTTTGTATTAGTAACACTGTGAATATAAGTATTGATTATTTATAAATATTTGCTCAATTTGATAAACCAAATATGAAATCACAGAGTACAATTGTTGCTAATTTGATTGAATGTGCGGATAATTTTAAAGTTTTCCATTCAAGTGTGACGTTTTTCAAGGTACAATGGTACAATATTTTTACATAAATCACAGCCGGATATTTAACGCTAAGGAAGAGTTTAATATAGAATCATTAAGAGTTACAGTAAGGGGTCAGACTGAAGCATCATGTGTAAATTTAAATTTCTACTTATAACTGTTTTCAGTTGCGTCATCTTTAGTTCCATTGCCAGCCCAGTTGGTAAGTTAAATTATCAATGAAATATAAATAATAATGTGAGAGAGAAAAATGTGATATGTTCTATCATCAATGGGTAACAAGGGATCTGGTTTTACGTATGTTAGTTATAGAAATACAAAAGGTCATTCATAAAAAATATTTTAGTACGTTTAAGGTATATGAACCTAGAAAATAAATCAGAAGATTCTTTATAGTCCAGGAGATAGCGAACAAGAAAATTTCTGACTAACATCAAGCTAGAAGTTTGTGTACAAGTCAGTCTTTTAGTGCCTTTTAAAAATATGTGGTCGGCTAAGTTCGTCTGCGGGACATAGCTTGGCAATAGGCATTTGAAAAAACAAACTGGTTGAGAGCGGCCAGGTACCGCCCGCTACAATTTGGTAGACAATGTGATTTTTATAAACCTGAGTAAAAAATATGTTTAATAGAGTAACAATGAAGCTGATGTTAGTTTGTCACTTGATAGGTTAGTTATTCAGATGTTCGTCCAAATCAAAGTATTCTCTTATCAAATGACAACCTATTTTTTGGTCTACTAACTAATACTGTACTCAGGTTCATGAATATCACATTGTCCTCCATTAGTGGGTTGGACATAGCCGCTCACCAACGCTTTGTTATTTTCAAATGCCTGTTACCGAGCTATGTCCCGCAGACGAACTTAGCCGACCACATTTTCTAAAGGCACTAAAAGATAAACTTATACACAAATGTATAGCTTGATGTTACACATATTTGATGTGACACTATTTGGCACGCAGTAGACCGATTTTGATGAAATTTTGTTGACATGTTCATTTTACCAATGCCCATGACCAGTTCATTGGACAATGTTATCCGCCTAAGCGTATAACATCTTCTATTTTGAGACAAACAACTTTTTAAAATATTTTTTTTTATAATAAAACTAACAGCGACACCGCTATGAAGTGTTAATGATCGCTAAAACTATTTATAATTTTTATTATGAAGAGAATGCGAGGAAGGAGATAGACGAGGGGAGTAGGAGGTGGCATGGTTCCCCACATCTCTATTTGACCTACCTCTTCATAGAACATCGAGCCTAGGGACCTCGAGACTAGGCGACCAGGCTTTATTCGGGGAAAATTAAATAAATTAGACAATAGTGGATTTTAAAATCATTAAACTATACGTGTTAGGACGCGAGGAAGCTATGTGCCACTCTAATTGGCAGTGTATTTTATTTATTTTTTTATAATAAACTGATTGAGTTGTATTCTAATTGAGTTTTATCCATTAAAGGCATTTGAATAATAAATTAAATTGGAAGCATTAAATCAAATAATGTTGAGTTTATTCTTGAATACTGCATAAGCAAATAATATTAACTAGTGTTCCGAGATAATGTAAGAAAAAAACACTGTTAAATTGTGGTTTATTTTTCCTGGCGATGTAATAACAGCATTCAATAACTGTACAATTAATCTAATCATCATTTACATGCGAAACATGAAAATGAAGTCAACATACTGCTTAAAAAAAACCAATTGCTTGAATAATGATATACGAAATATTTTAATGAATCACGGTAATTTTCCTTCTATTGTCAGCATTATCAGTCTTGACAAGTATAATACATATTTTTTAGCATAAGGAATTTCAATATAATTGCTTTAAGAACTATTGCTGCAATACTGCTTCAATAGCATGGATATTTTTGTGAAATGGTTCTGCAATGCTGCATCAATAGCATGAATTGATAAATGGGTTACTGTGTGCAATGCTGTATCAATAATATGGATATTACTGTGAAATGGTGCAGCAATGCTGCATCAATAGCATGGATATTTTTGTGAAATGTTGCTGCAATGCTGCATCAATAGTATGGATATTACTGTGAAAATGTTGCTGCAATGCTGGTTTATTAGTATGTATATTACTGTAAAAATGGTGCTGCAATGCTGCATCAATAGTATGGATATTACTGTTAAATGGTGCTGCAATGCTGCATCATTAGCATAGATATTATGCAGTATTTAATAATTAATAATAATATAAATTACAATAAGTAAATAATTAATAAATATAATTAATTTAATAAATAAAAACACTATTTAAATATTAGGTACTTCAATATTGGTCTAAATCACAAATATTTTTAACACATTCCCGCACACCAGTTTCAGCATGTTTGCTTTCTTCAGTGGTGCTATCTTCAGTTTTTATTTATCAAATTAAGTATGTGTTACTACAACAAAATCTCAGTCGAAACAATGAATTTCGTAATAAATATAACTAAAATATGGAGAAAAATGCATCCAAATTTATTTTATTTTCACAACCTATTAGTTAATCATTATTGCTTTATTATTATAAAAGTTTAAAGTAAAAAAAAAAAAAAAAAAAAAAAAAAAAAAAAAAAAAAAAAAAAAAAAAAAAACCTTAGTTAAAACTAAATCCACGGATTGCAATAAGTTTCATTACAAATTAATATTATAATTAGTTTGATTATGTAATTATTAATTAATAATAAAGTGAACTGACCCTGGTTCATTGTTTTTGATCGTTACTTTGTACTTTATTACTTTAGAAGAATAACATTACTGATAATAGCTGATAATTATTTTCCGATAATTATTCATAGAATGAATAATTGAAATCGTTGGATTTCACTTTTATTAATATTTAGGAAATTTATTATTTTTCCTCGAAAAACCTTGAAATTTATATTGGTAATAGGCCGATTAAGCCTGTAATGACGCAGACAAGGTATTAACTCAAAATATTCTTCACATTATAGCAAACAATTAAGCATAAAGTTTGTATTTGTTTCCTAATATGTTATGTTAATCAATTTGAGAGATTCAAAATAACTTAGATAAAAATAAATAATAATAATAACTTTTATTAAAGTGTAGACAATAGCACATTACGCTTCGAGTGTGGAAAGTAGCATTTTGCATGCGAGTGTGGAGTTTGCACCCGAGCGACAGCGAGGGTAGTAAAACCACACGAGCAATGCAAAATGCCGTTTTCGCACGAGTTGCGTACCGTACTTTATCTACGATTGTTAGATTTAAATAATAAATTTTTCCTAGGGCCCCCATCATAGCTATTGATTAAATGGCATCGTTAATTATAGATTTTAAGTAATATTGCACAATGGCTATTGAATGATTTATTTAATCTATAATTATTACTTTAGTAGGTGCACAATTTTTTTTTACAATTACTATTTTTAAGTAGGTATTGAAATTCTTTTAAAAATACTTGGTGTCCATACTTTTGTGCCATCGAATTACACCATAAGTTAAATTTATTTGATGACAAAGTATTAAAATCAAAGTTCACCTCAGAGATGCATAAAAACGCTGTTTAGAGAGGTCATATTTTAAAATTTTCCGGGGGAGGGCCCCCGGACCCCCCTTCTAAATTAAACTAATGTATAGTATGTAATTATTTTCTTGATTTTCCCCCTCTAATAATTTAATAAATTTGATAATGTGTTTATTAATTATAAATTATTTTCTTACATGACACTGATACGCCCAAACGAGCACCCCAACATAGTACCTATATTTAATAACTTATTTAGTAAGCCCCTAAGATACTGTAAGTAAACCTTTACCAATAAATTATTTTCATATTTTCATTATGATATAAAATTCTTTTAAATTTCAAATTACCAGGCAGTAATCTATTCCCCATTCTTAAATGTCTTAGAATTTTAAATTTCTTAAAATTGTTCCATTTTGTGTGTTGTAACATTATAGAAATGGAAATTTTAGGCTTAGAAATCCGTAAAAACGTATTTTTAAGATGGTGAAATTAAAAAAATACAAAACCCTGAGGAGAACTCCCTCTCGCGTACCTGGGGGTATGCCAGGAGCCCCCCCCCCCCCCCCCCGGTAGTGACCCCCACCCAAACTTGATGCTAAATCCGCCCCTGGTTATTTCATTGCTAAAAATTAATAGGCCAGCAAACGCTTTGTTACCATCATTACTAATCATTACAGGGTGTTAAAATTCCAAGATGTTTTCAGTTTTTGATCTTCCGTTTTTAAGATATTTTGCTTAAATTAGGGATATAGGTTTCGCTGTAGGGCCACACATTATTGTGCATGCCAAATGGCCTGGAGAATCTACAGGGAGATATTTTTTTAGGGGTCATACCCTATTTTTTCCCTCATGAACTTTTTTTTGCTGTACGCCACTTGTAGATTCTAAAATACAAAATGAATTTTCTATTTTGTTGGAAACTTTTTCGGTTTTTTGTAGTAGTTATTTCGTACCTACGGTCGTCGCGTCATCGAGAAAAGAAAATAAAAAACGATTTTATGTATTCGCTAAATTAAATTAAAATTTTTATTGGAACGAAGTTCCTTATGGCACGTTCTGGAGCCCGGGAGTGAATCCGAAAAAAACGACCAATTTCACCGTCACAAAATAACCGTCACAAAATCACCGTCACGCAAAATCCGTCCCGAAATCTACAGATGACGATAACTTGAGTAAAAGCTCACCGAGTAAGATGAAATTTGGTACACATGTTCATTTTACCAATGCCCAAGCTGAGTTCGTCGAAAAACGTTATCCGCCCAAGCGTTCACACGCAACGCTCGCGTAAACTATGCTTTAAAAGACGGGAAAAAGTGTTATTAAGGAAGCCTGTCACTTGACTTGTTTTGATTATTTTTGTTATATATGTCAAAAATGTCACTTTGTTTTGTAAACAAATAAAATATAGTCATGTAACATTTCACCCTGATACAATCAAAAGCTGTAGCGTAGGGAAGAGATATATTTTATAATATTTTTAATTAATTGGCCGGGTAGTTAGAAAACAGTCCTATTTCAATCCAAACTTCTTTAACAAACATACTCTTTCACTATAAACTCATCATGATCAACTTTTTTCTTATATTTAATATATATTTATAGTAAGACGCTTGCTTTAATTATACTAATAATGATTTTCTTTTAATTTTGCTTTAACTCTGCCAGGTACAAACAGTTCGTTACTTTTAATTTTGTCTCTTTTCTAACTCCGCCATGTATAAGTAGTTAGCAATGTATACGTACTTAGCGCAGTGTGATTTTATAATTTATATTTAATGAAAAATGTAAGGAACTCCGTTCCTACCGGGTGTCCCGGTAGGTGTTTTTTAGTAGTTTTTGTAGCAATAATTTATTGAAATAACAAAAACATAAATAATAACAATAACCATAACAAGGAAGCTACGTAACAACAATTGTTGAAAGTGACCTCCTCCAACCCTTGCTCAGACGTACACTCACTCTTCTTTTCATTGATTCCCGTTCTCTTTAGAACACCCCCGGAGTATTTCTTACGGTTTCAAATACATCTATGATATTTCAACACCCTGTAGATTTGTAAAGAAGCGCGCGGAGCTAGGTTTATATGAATTTTATAGTTAATTTTTACTACGTTTTTATTAGCTTGCTTTCTTGTTTGTTTGTTTTTCCGGTACAAATCTGGCAATCGATTTCTAACTAACTTCCCGAATAGCTAGACATTTGAAACTTTTAGCATAGCTCAGATCACGATGACAATGCATTATTTTAATACTTTTAGCCATCTTTCAGCAGAATTTAATTGGTTTTCAGCAAATTTTGCTGTACGGAAAGTTAGTTCGGAAAAAATCCGCAAGTTATTTTATTTGTTTTGCCATGTCCCATATTTACGCTATCTTCATTTTGACGGGTCTCAAATTTGTGATAGATAAACATTGAATGACAGCATAACAGGAAATATCGATTATATTATTTCAAATATATCGATGGCACGGTTTAGATTTGGTGTTGGGGAGATCCGTTGTACAAAGATTTGTCCTTTTATAGGTTTAAGATCCTCCCTAAACCAACCATCTAGTCTCTAGATGGTTATCATTTATGTGAAGTAAATAAATTCGGAACTATACACACCACACATTTTTTTTTTTACTAACAGTATATATTATATTATAATAACAATTATATTATCAACATTACACACGATTCAATAGAAAATTTAAATACGTAGTATATAAAAAGTTATTTTTATCTTGAAATTATTAGTTCGTATGTGTAGGTTTATTTAAATTTATATATTTATATGCTTATATGTTTTTCAGAAGATGAAGATGATACAGACTCTGAGATTGAGAAGGATTACGAGGAAGAAGAACATAAAGAAGAAGAAGAATACTTGAACAAGGTGGAAGACTATATGGTTAATTTCATGCTTTATACGAGGTAAAGAATAATCAGAAAGTAATTCGTATGTAGTATAGTTCTAGCTATAATTGCTTACAGAAGTTCTAGTTGTAAAAATATTCTTCCAAAAAGTGTGGCACATAGCTTCCTCGCGCCCTATTTCGTATGCATTAATGGATTTACGCTTGTAAAACCCAGTATTGTAAAATTTATTTATTCCCCCCCCCCCCCCCCGTATTCTATATCTGTCAAAATTGTTTTGTTATTTACATGAATTGAAGTATAAATTTAGTAAAATTTAAAAGAGCGCAGGTGGTTTAAATTAATCTGGGGCTAATGTTGACAAACCCATCCAATTTTTATAAAAATTATATGAGTACTTTTGAAGAAATGTCAGTACAATATATGTTTGCGTGAATGTGGAAGAGAAACAAATGGGCGCAGAAGGATGAAACTTATATAGTATATAGGATCAATAATGGCCTAATTATGTAGTTTTTGTATGTCAGTTCGCAAAAATTGAGTGACTGACCGACATGGAACCAAAAATGATCTTTGGAGTTTGAAAATGGTTTCTGTCTTCGAATTTAAGAAATAGGAGATATAAAAAAAATTCGTTCTTCAGAACGATCACATAGCTACCGTTACCTTCGGTAAGCTCGGAAGCAAAAATGATAAAAGTCAATGAATAAACATAAAACATGATCAAAATAACGGACAAGCTTTAAGTATGTTTACATTTCAGCACTCATTAGCAGAAAACATTTTTATCTACGATTGATACGAAATATAAACATTGTATCTCTGTTTAGATGCGTAGAAAGTGATTATTTACGTACTTGTATTCATTGCGCATGCCCGTCTCATAGTTCTGAAGAATTCCTCTTCTTTACCACCCTAGGGCGGTAAAGAAGAGGAATTCTTCAGCTTTACGCACGATTAGAGAGTTTGTTTACATTTAACAAAACTAATTTGCTGTTCTTTCATTAAAGTAATTGTTTATATCGAGTTTTTAGTGAAAACAATGAGTGAATCAAGTGACTTTGACAAAAATGTGGAGAATAATACTCCTCCAGAAATTATTGATTCGGCAAAAAATACAACTCAAGAATTAATGCCATCTTTATCAAGAGAGAGAGATACGAACTTACATATAGCAAGTTTATTTTTTTCTGTATTTTATTATTTAAATTCTGTATTTATTATTAAATTTCTGTATTTATTATTTAAATCTAACAATCGTAGATAAAGTACGGTACGCAACTCGTGCGAAAACGGCATTTTGCATTGCTCGGGTGCAAACTCCACACTCGCGTGCAAAATGCTACTTTCCGCACTCGACGCGTAATATACTATTATATTACGCACTTTGAATTATATGCTTTGCTTAATTAAAATAACTTTTAGGTAATTTAGTAGAAAACTAAAATTATATTAGTTTAAGGTTGCTTGAAGCTAACTTTTAAAAATTGCAAGCCTTCTTCTAACGTTAAGTATTTGCTGCTAAAATTTTAAGGACTAATGCATTCTTTATAAATAAGAGAATGGATTAATAAATATAAATGTCGGTCAGGAAACAAACAAGTGTTAAATACTTTGATTTCTTTCAGGAGTTGAAAACAATAGTGCATTGAACAGATGACATATGCAAATATATGAACACAATAAATCAAAAGAAAGAACCAAATTATGAGCATTTGAACACTTCAGACTAATTCAGACGTGATTTAGTGTCCAGTATAAAAATAATAAGAAAATATTCATTGTTTTACAACAACAAATAATATATGTGGAATTTGAATACTGTTTACATGACGTGAAAATATCAATTACATGAAATTATAGATCTTTCTCTTGAAAATTTATAAATGTTGTCACTTGAGATTTAATTCTTTAAATTTTATATTATTCTTAACACTTAACACTAGTAAGTATTTGTATTTTAAATGTAAATACTTAATGTTATTATTAATCTTACAAGCTAAGAGGAGTTTGAGAGATAAGTGCAGCCATAATAATAATAATAATAATAATAATAATAATAATAGGAACATACACAGAAGAGTTAATTGCAGTCATGCTAATAGTTATAGGAACATACACAGAAGGAGGAAGAGGAAAAATTGCTAATATGAATGTTAGAACCACATTCGTTCCTTCTTTCTATTCTTTCTTTCTAAGATGAGAAAGCTTACCCACATTATGATCCGTTTTTGAGGAAGTGAATTAATAATAAATTAAAATTAAATAGAACAGATCAGTACTGTGAAAGAAATCTCAATTTTATTGTGATTATGAGTGAGTTTGAGCAACTTTGAACAAATGATAATTATGATTCTCATTCAAATTTGCCATAAATTACATCTAATGTTGTTGGTAACAATTGTGAAAATAGTCTCTAGCAGCAAATAAATTTTAATAACGTTTAATTACTTTGAGGCATATACGACAACACTATACACAAGGTGATCATTTTTGTTAGTTCTCTGAATTGGCTGAATGAAGCAAACGTTGCATCTGAAGCCTATTAGTCTATTATTACGTTTCATGAGTGCCCAAAACGGGTTTGGTTTCCAACCAAAATTGTTTCCATGAGGTGTTTTCAAAACAATTTTGAAAACTTCTATGTGGCGCTACAGCCCGGGGTGGGTTTTGGCCTGCTGTACCACGTCTCTGCAACAATTTCGGTCTGATGTCATGAAGTGCCAACCTCTCATTCCCATTTTCACCAGATCGTCCCGCACTCCATCCATCCATCTAATTCGAGAGCGACCTCTTCTTCTTCTCATGAATAGCCTTTCGTGTAGCATCCGCTTAGGGATTCTGTCGCTTGTCATTCTATCCACATGTCTAAGCCATCCAATTCTCTGAGCCTTTATGAACCTAACTATATTTTTCCTTTTGATGATACTCTCTAGCTCTTCATTGTCTTGTATCCCCCAAATACCTTGTTCTATTATGGAACCATTGTCTCAATTTTGTTTTCAATTTAATACCCGTATTCATGCTATTTTTCAAAGCAGTTTGAATGCAAAATTAAAAATTTGCTGTTGTGACCTTGAACTCAAAACGTTTTGGTTTTGAAAACGCCGTTTGATTGGGTTTTGAAAACTTATACCATAAGCATAGTCAGTGGTCTTTAGATGTAGTCTCTGCTTACGTTCGATTTCGATAGAAGAGTTAAAGTATCAGTAAATAAATTATTATACCCATTGGACGTAAATTTAAACTCTTGTTAATAATTATATTTCTTTTATGGCTGAAATACACGGGCGATACTCATAGCGCAATCATCTATCTTGCCTATCTGTTTACATTAAGGCAATGTCTGGCGCCAGGATATGAGTTTAACCAAATTGTTGCGACTACGATAATTCTATTTGTTTTTCAGAAATAATCAAGATAACTTTTACTTGCTTCAAGTGAAGAATCAAATATCTATTAGAAAATCATCCTTTGATCCAAGTAAAGATACTAAAATTGTGATTCATGGATGGCGAAATGCTTATGATTCGAACTTCAGTAGAGCCGTTAAAGATGGTAAGATAGATTTTAATTTTCATATCTTTTATAAAATATTATAATAAGAAAACAACTCTATTATCACATTGTTTCAATATTAATGTGTATTCTTATAATTCTGCTAAATATTTTATATTGGTAAACTTGAGCCTCTCATGAACCTATGGACGCCATGTTAAGCCATGTATATTAATTGTTGGTCAATATTAAATACAGACTGGTTAAAACCAAAAACAATAATTCAAAATCATAAGTTTTTTTCCCTACTGGAGATAATTGATATTATTTCCCCATCCCGCCCTATATGAAAAATAAGAAAATTTGTGTTATTTGTTTAAAGCATTCCTGGAGCGGTATGATGCTAATGTGATCAACGTTGATTGGTCAAGTCAGAGCCATCTGAACTACATCTCGTCTAGGATGGACGTGTCCAAGGTGGCAGGCGTGGTTGCTCAGATGATCGACATGCTAGTCAATGAATTCGGCATGAATTCCTCAAGAGTTCATATAGTCGGACACAGCCTGGGTGCACATGTTGCTGGTATAGCAGGTTTCTCTCTGACTACAGGCAACGTTTCAAGAATTACAGGTAAAAGAATTTAGATGCAGGTTCGAGCCTTCTAAAGGGTATTTGCACACGGGGCTGGTTTCAGAAGGGTGCCAAAATATCCGGAATTCTCGAAAAAAAAATAAAAAATAAGTGAAACTTCTTTAGGCAGAGTAAATTGACTTGGATTAAACGAAATCATGAAACGAAGTTTGTGTTTCGAGACTCGGCAGTTGATATACTTGTAAAAAATAATTCTCTTGGAAAAGTCTCGATCCACCGACCTCTGATACAGCAGGCATGAATGCTAACCATTTCACCACGGAGGTAGATGATTTTTGATTATAGAGAATTGGTACATATACTTAATATTATATACATTATAATAATATATCAGCAATGTAATACCGTGTTTTTGCACACTGCAAAAGGCTACACAATTTGTAAATTGTGTATAACAATATAATATATATAAATGTTATTTTCATGTTTATTCTTCATTATTCGCTAAAATGTTATGACAATATTTTATTATTTGAAATTATTTTTCTTTAAGAAGTTATCTGACTGCGGTGCCAGTAGGTTTGTTCCAACCAAGCATTGTACTGTCCGCGGGATCGTCACGGGCATGTGCAATGGATAAAAGCCGTTCCAAGCCGACTTGTGACAGTGTTTTGTACCGTCCACGAAACTGTTCCAACCAGGGCAGGGATCGTTTGCGAACACTGTACGGTCCCAACGATCCTCTGAAAATACCATGTACTGGTATGTATGACATGCGCAGTTATGTCAGTAGTCACACATATCAACAAGAAGGTTCCCCAACTGTTAGGTTAACTTGAATGTTTTTAATACGGTGCAAATTATAGTCCTAAACCCGTTCCAACCTGACATGATTTTTTTACAGTACAATGTTAGCGCAAGCGTATAAAACCAGTCCTAAACGATTCTCGAACGATCCGCGGGACGATACAAAGGACGGTACAAATAGGGGGGGTTGGGACAAACCTATTGTAAACTCTTTTTTATAAATATGTATGTTGCGTATTCAATAAATGATTTATATAATATGCATTACTTAAATAAGGTTTATTATGCTTTTCATTATTAGTAATTAAATATAAAATATAAGTAATAATAATTCTAGTGTCTTCTTAATCTTGGAACCAACAAATCCTCATTTCAATGCCCATAATATATAAGAGAAATTTGATTTGATATACGAGTAAAATTGAGTTATCTAAACGTGAGAGTCACACACATATTTTTTTTTAGCAAAATAAAACTATGTTAACTTAAAATAATGGAAAAGAATTTATGACATCACTTATCCAGAATATCTATTGATTTATTTGTTTTTATCTGTTAAAAGGTTTGGATCCAGCTATGCCTATGTTCACTGTATACGAAAAGAACAGAATTAGACCTGATAGTGCAGACTTCGTTGATATCATACATTCTTGTGGTAACGTACTCGGATTCAAATCAGCTCTAGGACAAGTTGATTTCTATCCTAACGGAGGAACCTTTTTGCAACCAGGCTGTGGATTTGATTATAAAGGTAAATATCCAAGATTTTGTCCAATGTGAATTTGATAAAATGCAATAAGCAGTATATTGTTGATTTGCTGAGCGTTTTGTCTAAAATTCACAAATTGTTACAAATGATTTTGAGACAAATAATTTTTAAGAAAATTTGTCGAAAGGACAGCATATTTGAAATATATAGGAGTTATTACCACAAGTTAAACATTAGGTACTTCTTTACATCTTTACTCCACTGTGTTTTTTTTTTAGAATATAAATGGATATAATTATTTATACATTCCTTTTTTCTAAATAACTATTAAGACAAAGGGATGTTTAGTCCAATGTACTTTGGGACAAAGGAATATAACACTTCTGTTAGTAGTATAAGGGGAGGACCAGTCAAAAGAAGTGCTTTCTATTTTACCCTAGTGTAAAATAACTATACTACACATTTTTGAAAATGAAATCTTTCCTAGTAGTTTCTTTAAAAGCTTTCATTTAACTTGCAATGTTTGTATGTATGTATGGATGTATGTATGTATGTTCAGGTTAAATCTTGCAACAGAATGTGAAAGCAGTTATCCTCAACCGATTGAATTGAAATTTTACATACTTGTTTAGTTTGGATGACGATGAATGGTTTGCTAAGTGAAGTCATATATATTCTAAATCCAATATGGTGGGCAGTTCAAGGTGGCGGACTAGTTATTTTTTAAGCACGCCCACGATATGGGTATCAAATAAAAGGGTTTTCTGAGAAGAATACGAATAAAAGCATGTTTTTCAAACATTTTTTGTATAATCAACTTATTACAGTTAAAACAGTTTATTACAATTTTAAAATTAATAATTAAACAAAAGCTTTTTTACAAGAACAGAGCACAAGAACAAATTAAATTGTCTTTATTTTGGCGAAATTGCAATGCTGACAAAATTATCATTATTCCCTATACGAATCCAAACTCATAGGATAATTATATTATCCACCACCATTCTCCACGACGAGCCAACGACCTCAATGATCCTTAAAAAAAACTCATATCCTTATTAACATAAGGAAAATCATATTATCAACCATCATTTTCCACAATGTCCTCAATGATCCTTAAGAAACTCATATCCTCATTAACATTAGGAAAATTATTTATCCACCATCATTCTCCACAATGTCCTCAATCATCCTTAATAATCTCATATCCTCATTAACATTAGGAAAATCATATATACACCATCATTTTCCATAACGTTTCAATGATCCTTAAGAAACTCCTAATATCCTTACTAACATTAGGAAAATCATTTATCCACCATTATTCTCCATAACGATTCAATGATCCTTAAGAAACTCATAATATCCTTATTAACATTAGGAAAATCATTTATCCACCATCATTCTCCATAACAATTCAATGATCCTTAAGAAACTCATAATATCCTTATTAACATTAGGAAAATCATTTATCCACCATCATTCTCCATAACGATTCAATGATCCTTAAGAAACTCATAATATCCTTATTAACATTAGGAAAATCATTTATCCACCATCATTCTCCATAACGATTCAATGATCCTTAAGAAACTCATAATATCCTTATTAACATGAGGAAAATCATTTATCCACCATCATTCTCCATAACGATTCAATGATCCTTAAGAAACTCATAATATCCTTATTAACATGAGGAAAATCATTTATCCACCATCATTCTCCATAACGATTCAATGATCCTTAAGAAACTTACATCCTCATTAACATTAAGAAAATTATATTATCCACCATCATTCTCCACAATGTCCTCAATGATCCTTAAGAAACTTACATCCTCATTAACATTAAGAAAATTATATTATCCACCATCATTCTCCATATCGATCTCAAGGATCCTTATTTTGCTTGTCTTTTTGATGCCTTTTTCTTCAAAGCACTTTTCCTCTCTTTAATTTTTTTGTAACTGTTCACCACTTTTTATTTCCTTGTATTTATATTTCAAATGTTTATGTTTCAGGAAAATGCAGTCATGCAAGATCTTATTTATTCTTCGCCGAAACACTTTTAAATCCATTTAGTTTCATGGCAGTTAAATGTGACAGCTATAGTGCATTTAAAAAACAGGACTGTGACCCAACTCAAATACCCATGGGAGAATACACTCCAACCAAGTAAGCAACTATTTTACTCATAGTTTAGAATCTATAAGCAAGTGTAATTGCTATTTCATAACAACTAAGTAAGCAACTACTTTACTCATACTTCAGAATCTATAAGCAAGTGTAATTGCTATTTCATAACAACTAAGTAAGCAACTACTTTACTCATAGTTTAGAATCTATAAGCAAGTGTGATTGCTATTTCATAACAACTAAGTAAGCAACTACTTTACTCATAGTTTAGAATCTATAAGCAAGTGTGATTGCTATTTCATAACAACTAAGTAAGCAACTACTTTACTCATAGTTTAGAATCTATAAGCAAGTGTGATTGCTATTTCATAACAACTAAGTAAGCAACTACTTTACTCATAGTTTAGAATCTATAAGCAAGTGTGATTGCTATTTCATAACAACTAAGTAAGCAACTACTTTACTCATAGTTTAGAATCTATAAGCAAGTGTAATTGCTATTTCATAACAACTAAGTAAGCAACTACTTTACTCATACTTCAGAATCTATAAGCAAGTGTAATTGCTATTTCATAACAACTAAGTAAGCAACTACTTTACTCATAGTTTAGAATCTATAAGCAAGTGTGATTGCTATTTCATAACAACTAAGTAAGCAACTACTTTACTCATAGTTTAGAATCTATAAGCAAGTGTGATTGCTATTTCATAACAACTAAGTAAGCAACTACTTTACTCATAGTTTAGAATCTATAAGCAAGTGTGATTGCTATTTCATAACAACTAAGTAAGCAACTACTTTACTCATAGTTTAGAATCTATAAGCAAGTGTAATTGCTATTTGATAACAACTAAGTACGCATCTGCTTTACTCATACTTCAGAATCTATAAGCAAGTGTAATTGCTATTTCATAACAACTAAAGCCCCGTTTCCATTCTAACAAATTTCAGGCACATGTTGCACAGTCACAAAACAGTTCAGTAACACAAAACTGAAAATACCTCAACCACAAACAAGAGAGCACGTTTAGGTAGGGAGCAAGGTTTAATTATGGTTTGGGCAGCGAGTATAGACTGCACCGCGAGTGCGCCTTTTCCCGGGATATGTTGCAAAGTGTTTCCATTGCCCGTGGCACAAGTTGTGTCCCACAGTCGCTTTTCACATTTTTGTCCCCGGCACATGTCCCACAACATGTTGCAGACTGTTTCCATTTCAACAAAATCCTGCAACTTGTGCCGGCAACATGTTGCAGGACAAATTTGTAGTAATGGAAACGGGGCTTAAGTAATTATCTATTTTACTCATACTGCAGAATCTATAAGCAAGTGTAATTGCTATTTCATAACAACTAAGTAAGCATCTACTTTACTCATAGTTTAGAATCTATAAGAAAGTGTAATTGCTATTTCATAACAACTAAGTAAGCATCTACTTTACTCATACTTCAGAATCTATAAGCAAGTGTAATTGCTATTTCATAACAACTAAGTAAGCATCTACTTTACTCATACTTCAGAATCTATAAGCAAGTGTAATTGCTATTTCATAACAACTAAGTAAGCATCTACTTTACTCATACTTCAGAATCTATAAGCAAGTGTAATTGCTATTTCATAACAACTAAGTAAGCATCTACTTTACTCATACTTCAGAATCTATAAGCAAGTGTAATTGCTATTTCATAACAACTAAGTAAGCATCTACTTTACTCATACTTCAGAATCTATAAGCAAGTGTAATTGCTATTTCATAACAACTAAGTAAGCAACTACTTTACTCATACTTCAGAATCTATAAGCAAGTGTAATTGCTATTTCATAACAACTAAGTAAGCAACTACTTTACTCATAGTTTAGAATCTATAAGCAAGTGTAATTGCTATTTCATAACAACTAAGTAAGCAACTACTTTACTCATACTTCAGAATCTATAAGCAAGTGTAATTGCTATTTCATAACAACTAAGTAAGCATCTACTTTACTCATACTTCAGAATCTATAAGCAAGTGTAATTGCTATTTCATAACAACTAAGTAAGCATCTACTTTACTCATACTTCAGAATCTATAAGCAAGTGTAATTGCTATTTCATAACAACTAAGTAAGCATCTATTTTACTCATACTGCAGAATCTATAAGCAAGTGTAATTGCTATTTCATAACAACTAAGTAAGCATCTACTTTACTCATACTTCAGAATCTATAAGCAAGTGTAATTGCTATTTCATAACAACTAAGTAAGCATCTACTTTACTCATACTTCAGAATCTATAAGCAAGTGTAATTGCTATTTCATAACAACTAAGTAAGCATCTACTTTACTCATACTTCAGAATCTATAAGCAAGTGTAATTGCTATTTCATAACAACTAAGTAAGCATCTACTTTACTCATACTTCAGAATCTATAAGCAAGTGTAATTGCTATTTCATAACAACTAAGTAAGCATCTATTTTACTCATACTGCAGAATCTATAAGCAAGTGTAATTGCTATTTCATAACAACTAAGTAAGCATCTACTTTACTCATACTTCAGAATCTATAAGCAAGTGTAATTGTTATTTCATAACAACTAAGTAAGCATCTACTTTACTCATACTTCAGAATCTATAAGCAAGTGTAATTGCTATTTCATAACAACTAAGTAAGCATCTACTTTACTCATACTTCAGAATCTATAAGCAAGTGTAATTGCTATTTCATAACAACTAAGTAAGCATCTACTTTACTCATACTTCAGAATCTATAAGCAAGTGTAATTGCTATTTCATAACAACTAAGTAAGCATCTACTTTACTCATACTTCAGAATCTATAAGCAAGTGTAATTGCTATTTCATAACAACTAAGTAAGCATCTACTTTACTCATACTTCAGAATCTATAAGAAAGTGTAATTGCTATTTCATAACAACTAAGTAAGCATCTACTTTACTCATACTTCAGAATCTATAAGCAAGTGTAATTGCTATTTCATAACAACTAAGTAAGCAACTACTTTACTCATACTTCAGAATCTATAAGCAAGTGTAATTGCTATTTCATAACAACTAAGTAAGCATCTACTTTACTCATACTTCAGAATCTATAAGCAAGTGTAATTGCTATTTCATAACAACTAAGTAAGCAACTACTTTACTCATACTTCAGAATCTATAAGCAAGTGTAATTGCTATTTCATAACAACTAAGTAAGCATCTACTTTACTCATACTTCAGAATCTATAAGCAAGTGTAATTGCTATTTCATAACAACTAAGTAAGCATCTACTTTACTCATACTTCAGAATCTATAAGCAAGTGTAATTGCTATTTCATAACAACTAAGTAAGCATCTACTTTACTCATACTTCAGAATCTATAAGAAAGTGTAATTGCTATTTCATAACAACTAAGTAAGCAACTAAAAACTATTTTATTATACAAATTTTGAATTACTATTAGATTAAGTACTTATTTAGATTGTTACTCCCCTATGATTTTTTAGAATATAAATAACATTGACTAAATAACTATTAACATAAAGGGATGCTTAGTCCAATGTACTTTCGAACAAAGAAATATTTATTTTCTGTTTTTATAAGGGGAGTAACAGTCTAAAGAAGAACATTGCGTACACCTTCTTTCTTTACACTGCTACCCCCCTCTGATTTTTTTATAAGGGGAGTAACAATCTAAAGAAGTGCCTCAGATTATTATCTGACCTAAGTAACACCAATCATTATGAACTCCAAATTATCTATTTTTATTTTTATTATTATTATTTTTTTTGTAGTGCTCGTGGAAAATATTATTTGACTACAAACAACCAGGCTCCTTTCGGCAGAGGCGATGTTGTATTCCCAAAAGTACCTGCGCCTGATTCGGAAAGCTCATTTACTGACTTATTTACATGGCGCGCTACCGCTTAATTAGTTACCATGTATATCTACATACCATCCGTCCAAACTTATTCCTATACTCATTTTATTTATTGTTGATTTTAACTTACTAATTAAATAATGTTTTAATCATGTTTAGTGAAAATGTACCTCATTTTTGAATATTTTTTAACGTTTAAAATTATATGTCTCAATTTAATGTATATAAGATATATCAAAATAAATACCGAGCATTTTATGAAATTATAATGTAGTTATTATTTTTTTTTTTTTTTTCATATTATGTAGTATATATAAAAATAATTAGATGTCTATCTAGATTAGATTTACTTATTATGGTTTTTTTTTTATGAATAAAAAAATACTTCTGTACTGTTACTCCTCAACCTACACCACCTCTATCTACAATCGTATTTGTTTCTTTTAAACTTACTTAAAATAGATTTTTTAAATTTATTTTAAACACCGACTTAAGATTTAATTGTGATTGTTAATTTTGAAATCTCTCCGTTTTAATTTTCTAAAGTAGTTTTTGAACCTTTTTTTTATCAATTCATTAAACAAAAACACTACAATATTTGTATGTTTTTTTGGGTCTCTTCAGGGTTTTTTTAAATTAGGTAATAATAATTTACACCATAAAAATCTTCTTTTCACCTAGCTATATTTTGCCCTTACACCTAGGGCTTCTTCAGGCTCTACAAATTAAAACCCATTTTATTACTACGTTTTTATTAGCTTGCTTTCTTGCTTGTTTGTTTGTTTGTTTGTTTGTCCGGTACAAATCTGGCAATCGATTTCTTACTAACTTCCCGAAAAGCTAGACATTTGAAACTTTTAGCATAGCTCAGAACACGATGACAATATATTATTTTAATACTTTTAGCCATTTTTCAGCAGAATTTAATTGGTTTTCAGCAAATTTTGCTGTACGGAAAGTTAGTTCGGGAAAAATCTGCAAGTTATTTTATTTGTTTTGCTTGTCCAATATTTACGCAATCTACATTTTGACGGGTCTCAAATTTGTGATAGATAAACATTGAATGACAGAAAAACAGGAAATATCGATTATGTTATTTATCGATTATATTATTTCAAATATATCGATGGGACGCTTTAGATTTAGTGTTGGGGAGATCCGTTGTACAAAGATTTGTCCTTTTATAGGTTTAAGATCAGCTCTCTAGATGGTTGTCATTTATGTGAAGTAAATAAATTCGGAACTATTTTTTTTTTCACTTACATTATATAACAATAACAATTATATTATCAACATTACATACGATTCAACAGAAAATTTAAAAACGTAGTATATAAAAAGTTATTTTTATCTTGAAATTATTTAAATTTATTTTATTTTTTTTTTTTTTCTTTATTTACCAACTTTCTTTTATAATTGTGATTGTTATTTGTGAAATCCCTCCGTTGATTACTTCTTAGATCTCAAGAATGGGTTTCTTGAATTTTCCATCATTATCAGAAGGAATAATATCCGTCAAAATTGAGCTTATTATCGATACTGGCTGGATACGATGGTTAATATGCTGTGTTATTCCAATGGTCTTATCTAATGCTGCATAGTGCATAGGGCATAAAGGAAGATATTTTGCTTCCGAGCTTACCGAAGGTAACGGAAGCTATGTGATCGTTGTGAAGAACGAAAATATTTTATGTCTCCGATTTCAAAAATTCCAAGGTAGAAATCCGTTTCAAACTTCAGGGAACATTTGTGGTTCCGTGTCTGTCTGTCGGTTTGTCGCTCATATTTTGCAAACCAACTTATCTTAACTATTCATCCGATATTCATACAACTTGGATGGTAGGTCATAATTAGGCTAGTGTTGATCCCATTTAAGTTTCAACTTTTGTTTCTCTTCCGTGTGCGCACAAACATACATTTATTTACACCTATAGCTTCAAAAGTACTCATACAAAAGTAAATTTTATGAAATTTTGATAGTTTGTCAAAAGTAGCCCGCAGATAACCCCAGATTAATTTCAACCGTCTGCACTCTCTATATTTTGCTAAATTGAAACTTTAATTCATAATATAAAAAATCAAAACAATTTTCACAGATTTAAAAAGCGGGGGGGGGGGGGGAATAAATAAATTTGAAAATAACAGGTTGTTAAAGCATAAAATCATTAAAGTATATAAAATAAGAAGCTATTGGCTACATCAATTGGCAGACTATTTTTTTTATGTCTCCGAATTCAAAAATTCCAAGAAAGTAATCCGTTTCAGACATCAGAGGACATTTTTGGTCTCGAGGCCATATCTTAAAAACCATTCGTTTGATTTCAATGAAATTTGGATGGTAGGTCATAATTAGCCTATTGTTAGTCCCAACTTAAATTCAAACCATCTGCACCCATTAGTTTCTTATCCACGTGCCCACAAACTTTGTTTTATTAACACCTTTATTTATATTATAAACTTATACCTGCACTGACTTTTTCTCTTATATACTTCCCCTCGAACCTGCACTTCTTGATAAAAACCTGTTTAATGTGAAAAAAAAGAGAATACAACTGTTGAAAAGACGTCTTTCTTTACTTTTCATCGACACGATTCCATTACAATTCATACGTAATTACATACAATGGCTGGAATTAATTCTTAGAACACAATTAAAGGTAGAGAGAGAAAGGAAAGACAAAGAAATCGGTGCAACATATTTAAAGAAAATCGACTAACAATGCTTAGAATTAATTTAAGGCCACTGAAGACCTTACTTAAGCATCGCTTTTGCAGCTCTCTATTTTTTCTGTTATGTTGCATTAGAAATAAATAATAAATAAGTATTGATTGACTCAAGATTATTGCAGAGAGGAAAATAATAAAGAATTAGAACTAAGCACTATTATTAAAGTATTATACCAGGATGTTTCGGTAGTTCTTCAGATTGTTACTCCCCCTAGGTTTATTTTTAGAATATAAATGGATATAATTATTTATACATTCTTTTGCTTAAATAACTATTAAGACAAAAGGATGTTTAGTCTAATGTACTTTGAGGAATAACACAATAGTTATTTATGCACCTAGGGAGTAAAGTAAGCCATTATTCCCTGAGCGAAAAAGTTGGTTCTTGAGGCGAAGCCGAAGGGACCATGGTTCCTCCCATGGTCCATGGTCCATAATTATCGCAAGAGGAATAATGGCACTTTACTCACGAGGTATATACAATATTTTATCTCCAGTAGGAAGAAAATACTCATTTTCGTCCATTGCACAGTTTTATTTATTATTTTAATAAATAACAATAATTATTAGCACTTTTAATAGCAGATATACGAGATTCAATATTAAAAACAAATAAGAATTGGAATTAAACTCAAATAGAAGGTTATTTAGATGCAGGTTATAAACAATGATAAACATGGTCGAAAAAGCAGTGTCGCCAACCTGATTTCAATAACTTCATTACATTAGCCATTCATTTTCTACTATTTATAAAATAATTAAGTTGCAATCTTTACTATTTTTGCCCTACTTTACTTTTTTTGCCCTACTTTTACTTTTTCTCCCTACTTTTTGAGTTCAGGGGTGAAAAGACTTACTTTAGTCCCTCTAAACTAATTCAAATTCCTAACTTTTTCTCCCTACTGGAGATAAAAAATCTTTCCACAAAAATTGAAAAAATGTTATTACCAAATCCGCTTTCAATAAAACATTTCAATTTGTCTAAGAATATGTTATTCGTAATGTACTTTGGGTCAAAGCAATATCACACTTCTGTTCTTTTATAAGGGGAGTAACAGTCTAAAGAAATACCAATATGTCTATATGTATATATATTGTTTTAATCATTTAAGAAATTTTACTTAAACACCTTTGTGATCTTGTAGTCCAGGTGATGTGACTAACATCAAGCTAGAAGTTTACGTATGAATTAATCGTTTGGTGCATTTGAATATGTGGTCGGCTAAGTTCGTCTGCGGGACATAGCTTGGGAATAGGCATTTGAAAAAAATACACCGGTGGAGAGCGGCCATGCCCCGCTAATTATGGTGGACATTGTGATTTTCATGATCCTGAGTAAAAAATTTGTTAGTAGACCGAAAATCAAGTGGATGCTAGTTTGTCAATTGAAAGGTGACTAGGAGTGCAATGCAGTTGTCTGCGCAATATTGAGCTGAGCGTGCATTTTAATCTTAAACAATAGACATTTATATTTATAAACAGCTGAAATTGGATCAAAAATAGTAATATTTCTAATTTTTAATTAAACAGCATTTTCTTTCCTGTTTTTCTATATTACCCCTCTCTTGAATGATAATATGACAAAAAAGAACATAACAACAATAACTGAACTCTCAAAGAACTTTTTAACGACATGCATCATGAAGGGCTTATACTATTTTAACTTATGTACCCCGTACCCCTGTGTAGCAATTTGGACCATTCCGGATTTATACCTTCGTGTGGTTGGTCACATTGTCCGTGCCGAATTTTGTCCCGATCGGTTCAGCCGTTCAGAAGGAAACTTTTGCACCCCGTATCCCGTACCCCAGTGTACCAATTTGGGACATTTCAGATTTATACTTTCCTGTGGTTGGTCACATTGACCGTGCTGAATTTTGTGCGGATCGGTTCATCCGTTTAGGAGGAGTATGCGTCCAAACAAATGCAAAGTGTAGTATAAAAGCTTCGCTTCGATCAACTAAATAACTTTGATAAGAAGTAATATTTGAATAACTAATCTATCAAGTGACAAACTAACATCAACTTGATTTTCGGTCTACTAACTAATTTTGTACTCAGAATTAAGAAAATCACATTGTCCACTATAATGGGCGGGACATGGCCGTTCTCCACCGGTTTGTTTTGTTTGTTGCTTACCTATTGCCAAGCTATGTCCCGCAGACGAACTTAGCCAACCACATATTCTTAAAAGGTCCACCAAAAAAATTTACTTGTACACAATATTCTAGCCTGATGTTAGTCCTGGAATATTTTATTCATGTAAAAATAAAAAAAAATAAAAATTTTGACTGATTTAAAAATATCTTCAGAAGGATCACATAGCTTCCTTTACCTTTAGTTATTTCAGAAGCAAAAAGAGGTAAACAATTAAATAAATGAGACAATTATTGGGTTGTAAAATCATAATATTAATAAATATACGTGACAGGATACGAGGAAGCTATGTGCCACACTAATTTGCAGACATTTTTTAAAAGAGCTTTTTATTCAACTTCTTTTGTTAATTAAGGTATACATTTTATAATCAATTTATAAATTTCTTTTAAGTAAAATTCTTTACGGAACTGCATTGATACATAAAAAACAAAACTAAATGTTAGAGGGGGGGAGATAAGTTGATTGGTCGGAAAGTGATCCGACCTTGAGACAAGAGTGGAGTATATAAACAGTTTGTACGGCAATCAGAGGATTCTGCCCGAGCTAAAGTACCTGTGCAACTAGACTCAGATTCATCAAACTAACAGCGCAGTCTAAGTGAGATCCCGGTCACATTACCGACATGTTTCATTTAGCTTCGCTCGCGTGTATCTTTGTAACTCTTCAATGTGCAGCATCTGCTCCTAGTAATGCCCGTGAGTACTAGCCATAAACCTTTTTTGATTTTTATAATTATTTTAAAGTTAATATCCTTAATAATTAGTATTGGTTTAAATTATAGACTTCTAGATTTTCCGGTGGTGTCGCATTCACCACGGAAGCCTACGAACTAAGATTATTTAAAATAATTCTTTTAGCGAATTAAACTATTGCAATGGCTTCAACATTTTTGTATCGCGGTTTTTTTTTTCCATGGAAATCCGTTTTAGACCATTCTTAATCGATTCCTGAAATTTAACACTTTTAGCGAATTTTCGAAGAAAATTTAGCTATTGCAATGGCTTCAAAACTGTTTTAATGCAAATTTTTGAAAATATTCTCCATGGAAATACGTTTTAGACCATTCTTAATCGATTCCTGAAATTTAACACTTTCTTTATGTATACATATGTATGTGTCCCTCAAGACGATATCTCACGCTAGGATGAGATGCACTTAAAAAATACAAACAAATTTTAAAATGTCAATAATATCAAATGAAAGGATCAGTTCATTGGCCAGAATTTTTGGAGTTCATTTAAGGGTCAAATATTGACAATTTAGGGTCTAAAATAGCAAAAATACTTGTTTTTCCATTTTAACCCCCTCTTATATGAAAATATGACAAAAGCGTACATAACAATAATTACTGTACTCTTAAAGAGCTTTCCAACGAAATGCATCTTGAAGGGTAAATACTATTTTGACTTTTGTACCCTGTACTGTTGTGTACCATTTTTTTTTTTTTTACCCATCCAAATTCTAAACCAAAATTTTTCTATTTTATTATAAGCCAATAATACGCAAATTTCTTTGAAAATTCGCTCATACCATGACTGGACTTTTATTTTGAGCTGTGTATTAAATATATTATATTCTTATTAGAAAGTAATTAAAGTAATTATTAATAAAGTAGATAATAGAAAGTATTGAGATGGTACGTTCACCACGGAAGCCTACGAACTAAGATTATTTAAATTAATTATTTTAGCCAATTTTCGCGAAAATTAAGCTATTGCAATGGCTTCAACATTTTTGCATCGCGAATTTTTGAAAATTTTTTTCCATGGAAATCTGTTTTAGACCATCATTCTTAATCGATTCCTGAAATTTAACACTTTCTTTATGTATGTATATATATGTATGTGTCACTCCAGACGATATCTCACGCTAGGATGCACTTAAAAATTCCAAACAAATTTTAAAATGTCAATAATATCAAAAGAAAGGATGAGTTCGTTGGCCAGAATTTTTGGAGTTCAATTAAGGGTTAAATATTGACAATTTAGGGTCAATAATAGCAAAAAAAAACTTGTTTTTTTCCATTTTAACCCCCTCTTATATGAAAATATAACAAAAGTGTACATAACAACAATTACTGTACTCTTAAAGAGCTTTCCAACGAAATGCATCTTGAAGGGTAAATACTATTTTGACTTTTGTACCCTGTACTGTTGTGTACCATTTTTTTTTTTTCACCCATCCAAATTTTAAACCAACATTTTCCTATTTTATTATAAGCCAATAATACGCAAATTAATTTGAAAATTCGCTCATACCATGACTGGACTTTTATTTTGAGCTGTGTTTTAAATATTATTATATTGTTATTAGAAAGTAATTAAAGTAATTATTAATAAATTAGATAATAGAAAGTATTGAGATAGTACGTTCACCACGGAAGCCTACGAACTAAGATTATTTAAATTAATTATTTTAGCCAATTTTCGAAGAAAATTAAGCTATTGCAATGGCTTCAACATTTTTGTATCGCGAATTTTTGAAAATTATTTTCCATGGAAATCTGTTTTAGACCATTCTTAATCGATTCCTGAAATTTAACACTTCTTTATGTATGTATATATGTTTGTAAATATGTATGTGTCACTCCAGACTCCAGACGATATCTCACGCTAAGATGCACTTAAAATTTCCAAACAAATTTTAAAATATCAAAAGAAAGGATGAGTTCGTTGGCCAGATTTTTGGAGTTCATTTGAGGGTCAAATATTGACAATTTAGGGTCAAAAGTAACAAAAAAATGTTTTTTTCCCATTTTATCAGTAACGACAACAATGCAAATAAAATTTTTAGGGAAAATTTTCATCGCCCTATAGTATCGTATTTTCATGAATTATTAAATTAATAGGACTAGGCGTTGTAGGATAGTTGGGGGGGGGGGGATTTTTTTTGTGTATACTTTAATTCATATAACCAAAAAAGATTGCAACATTTAAACAAGCATAATTATACATATTTGTAACCTAATCTTCATGAGCTTTAATTTGATACCCCACTCAACATTTTTTAAAAAAATGGGCTCACATAGGGGGGAATTCCCCCCTTTGTTTTCATCACCCAATAATAAGGTATTTGGATGAATTATTTCAAAATTTTAGGACAAGCCATTATAGGGTAATTCATTGGGGGGGGGGGGGGTTGGGGTATACTTTGACTCATTAAACCAATAAGCCTCGGCATAAGGGATTCGAGATTTATATATACAATTTTGTTACTCTGCTTATTTGCTGAGAATTATGTGGAATTTGAAAATATCAGAATTTTTAATGGTCATTTAAATTACAAAGAGAAGCCGATTCCCAATCAATAATATAACCTAGGATAATATGCAAATAGTAAAATAAAATTAAAAATGAAGTGAAAATACTTGTTTAAATCTGGCTTACAAGGACATCATGTAATAAAAGTATATTGAATAATAATTTATAATATAAATTATTCTACTTTAGTTTCAATTAAAATAGGATAGTGTCCTTGATTCAACTTTGTTTTTTTACTTTCTCATATAAAGAGAAAGTATTGTGATGGCGTGAAAATTAATGGTATGTCTATCGTCTGTCTGTGCGCAGACGCCTGGAGCCTAAACTACTGGGCCGATTTTGATGAAATTTGGCATACATCAACAAGATATGAATTTTAGATCCAAATTTGGGGGCATTACCCTCCAAGAACTTATTTTTTGAAAACGGTTCCGACGATTTTTATTTAAAAAAATGCTAAAATATAGTCCATTAAAGTACGAATACGAATCAATCAATATAAGCCGTTTTCCCGAGAAAAATCTAGTTCCTGTGAAAATAGCTTCAAACGCGAACAGAGAGAGGCCAGGTTCGATTTCCTGCCGAGGAGAAGTAATTTTTATGATAAATTTTGATGTAATGTTCAGTAATAATTAAATGTACATACGAAAACTACTAAATGGAAAACACTTGGCTAAGTAATTATAAACTCGTATATGAGAAAGTTTGTCTGAGTTGTCTCGAACCGATTTTTCTTATTGAATTTTCCCATTTAAACTGTGACAATTCCGTTTAAGGATTTTAACACTCATCTTAAAATTTGAATTTAAATTAGACATTTTTACTTTTTGTACATTTTTCAAATTGTACTTCCTCTTTTCGAAAATTTGAACATAATCTTCATTTAATCAGTTTCTTTATTGCAGAGAAAAATGAAAGAGAGATTAATTATATTCAAAATAAAATTTCCAGTCATTAAAATATAATTACAAGTATCAGTCATTATCTTATCTAGATTCAATGTTTCAGTAGAAAATAGTCATTGTGAGCCGGAAACTTTATATTGTAATGAATGAAAAGCAACGATAATTGCCATCCTCTTCATAATGACTTGATATACATCATATGACTCGTTTTTCACTTTTTATTATGCTTCATTATATTACCAAGTACATTACAATGAATATTATAATCTGTTTTTTTTAGAAGGTCGACTAAATCTCAACTTTACGTCTAATAATATATACTGAACAAAACTGGAATATAAAAAAATCGTTCAGAGACAACTCAGACAAACTTTCTCATTTATTTATTTTTTTTATTTTTAACAAAACAATACATATTCCAAAAGTATAGAAATAATTTATTATAATTCCACAGGTTTCCCCAATAATCCAGTAACTTTATACATCACTGTATGCGTCAAATGCGGTAGTTCTGATTTTTTGTAGACTTGTTTATGATGTTGGCCTAATGAATAATCCAAGTTTATGACCTCGAGCGCCGAACGCAACTTTGTAAAAAATCGAAAACATCTTTATTTTTTTCAAATTTTGGCAATTATAACCCTAAAGGACTAGTTTTTGAAAAAAACTTTTTTAGGTCGTTTTTAAAGTAGACTAAATTTGCTACAATATGATGCTAGAACTGTCTCTGTAGACCCAATAGTTTCCGAGATTAAGCCTTTCAAAGTTTTATCATTTTTTTCGAACGAAAGACTGATCCCGTGGCCCTTGATGGGGTAATATTTGATTTTCCACTGCTAACAGTTGCTTTGATCAACTTCGGATTGTTGTATTTTATCTGACAAGCACTGTGCACATATATCTCATTTACACCCTTCAATAAACGCTGATTTTCTTTGTCCTTAAGGGAAATACTCGACGCAAGAAGGGGTTTTACGCCTCTTTCCTTCACTATACGCGCACTTGACCTTCACTTAAAGTCTCCTTACATATAAAACACAAACCCACGCTGGGTCTGGGATCACACATTCTGTAGATTTTGAGTTCAAACGGCACTCACGTTATGGGCAGCAGGCCAGTCAACAACTGAAATGAAAAAAAACTTATAGGAGGTTAAAACGTGTATCTCAAATATTGCAAAAAATTGCGAAGTTCGAAAAAAAAAATATAAATGATGAAAGGCTTAATCTCGGAAACTATTGGGTCTACAGAGACAGTTCTAGTATCACATTGTAGCAAATTTAGTCTTCTTTAAAAACGTCCTAACAAGTTTATTTCAAAAACTAGTCCTTTAGGGTTATAATCACCAAAATTTGAAAAAATAACGATTTTTTCAATTTTTGACAAAGTTGCGTTCGGCGCTCGAGGTCACAAACTTAGATTATTCATTAGACCAACATCATAAACAAGTCTTCAAAAAATCCGAACTACCGGATTTGACGCATACTACACCTTACTTTCAGGCGACAAAGTTACTGGATTACAAGTCGGCCTTCATAAGAATATTAATAACATAGTCAGCCTTTTACAATTAATTGAAGCGAGCGTAGCGAGCTTCCTACATTCAACGAAATATGCTCCGTGTCTGTCTGTCTGTCTGTCTGTCTGTCTGTCAGTAACGTTTACGCGTGTGACGATAACTTGAGTAAAAGTTGACCGATTTAGTTGAAATTTGGTATACATGTTCCTCTTACTAATACTCAGGCTAAGTTCGTTGGACAGCGTGATCCGTCCATGAGTTCGCGCGCAACGCTCGCGTAAACGAGAGGTACAAAAATTAAATTGGAATTTCAGGACGGGAAAAGATTCTATCATCATCTACTCGATGAGACGAACATTTTTTTCAAATAACATTTTTTACTAAAACCAACAGCGACACCGCTTTGACTTAATAAAGAACGCTAAAACTATTAAAGCGGACCTAAACGTTTATAATAGAGAAAACAACCTTTTTACCGATATCTTACGTTCTAACGAAACGATTTTAATAAAACTTCATATACACCATCTAATGCACAATTGAAACAGGTATGCAAAATTTCAATTTGATACATGCAGTAGTTTGTTTGTAGCAAAGAGATACAAATTATAAATATTGAAATAGAGATGTGTGGTTAGAAGAATAGTAAGAATGCGGGGTGGTTCCCTTACTACTAGCCGCTGCACTACTACCAGACCCATTATCTATCAACTCATCATGATTCACAATAATCTTTTTTTTCAATATTCAATACATATTTATTACTATACGCTCGCTTCAATGATAGAGCCACGCGATGCCTAGTATTATTTTACAAACATAATAAATATTTTTTTAATGGGCCGTCACAAATACGAGTATAGGTTAAACAATGCGAATGTGATTTTTACTTATGTTATATAAAACTACCTTATTACAATGTCATTAAGAATTCACCAAGTTAATTGTCTTCGTTTTGCATGAAATCGCATTCCTTGTCATGCTCGAGATAATCTCGTGTGAACACGATTTGTTTCGGATAATAATAATTAAATAAAACCCCTTTTTGTTTAATTTTTTAAGCTCATGTTTTAAGATATTATGTTGAAAGTACATAAAAAGAACTGTTTCTGGTCTAATGTAGTCAAATATTTCCATGTATAGCAGGGTTAAAAAATATCTCAAAAAAAAGTAAGAATTTTCACAAAATAGATTTGAGAGTCCTCACATAATGTTTCAGCGTATTCTAATTATTTTATTGTGCAGAAAATAAGTTTTCCATTCCCAAAAGGAAGCTCATTATATACTTAGTTCATTAATTTATTACTTATATAGTAAAAGTAATAAATTCTTCGACCTTTATACTCATCCAGGAGATAGCGTGCAAAAAAATGTCTGACTAACATCAAGCTAGAATTTTGTGTGTAAGTTAATCTTTTAGTGCCTTTTAACACAATACAACAACAACAACACACAACAACACATGTGGTCACAAAGTTCGTCTGCGGGTCATAGCTTTGCAACAGGCATTTGAAAAAAAGATATAACAATACTTTTCCTATTATAGGTAGTGAGGAAAAGTAAAAATGAACCGGTGGAGAGCTGCCATGTCCCGCCCTTTATGGTGGACAATTTTTTGAACCATGGTTTGAACTTAATGAATTAACTATAAGTGTAAAAAAAAATATGCAATGGCTTACTCGTTACCTCGAAGTACCTCGCCACAAATCCTAAAATTAATAGTACATATTAAAAATTGCCAACATTTTGCAAAGCATAATGATAAGTAAGACCTTTAATGAAGCCACATCCATGTGCCTCTATCAAAAAGGCCACAACCATGTGCCTCTAACAAGAAAGACCACATCCATGCCTGTATCAAAACGTTCACAACCATGTGCCTCCATCAAAAAGACCAAATCCAAGTACCTCTATTAAAAAGGCCACATCCATATGCCGGTATCAAAAAGGCCACAACCACAACCATATGCCTCTATAAAAAAGGCCACATCACATGTGCCTAACATAAATTTAAAACACTTTTTGTAAATAACTCAACACATTTTCAAACAAGAAGTATCTCCCATGTTGTTATTGACCTTCTCGTTTACTTTTTATGTCTTCGTTATAAAATTATCATTTGGATAATTTTGAGAATATTACATGAAGTTTAATTTATATACAATTAGAATCAAATGAGGTGAAAAATTAATGATTTGGAAGAACTGTGGAAATATTTCAAAGAACCAATTGAATCATTTATTGAACACTTAAGCCTAGTTATCTTGCAATGATTGGCTACTTGATGGATTCTTGTCCGATTGTATTGTATGGTAATACGACACAAATAAGCGAGCTAAGAAACTTTCATCTTCTTAGATAATATTTAATTACTTATCTCTATTACAAAATCTTTTCCGCAGTATCACTTAAACTATTTTGATATAAGAATGAAGAGACAAAAGAAAATCAGGTAATTGTAGAAGAAGTTTCTTAGAAAATCAAACCCTAGCTTTAAAGTGGAAATTTAGTGGAAGTAGATCATTAGGAATTATAATGGGCTGAAATAAATTAGTTCATGGAGAACATAAGTTCATTACAATCATCTATTAAGGCAATTTCTTCTCTAGAATTTTAAGGATTTTAAATTTTACCATATATTTCCCGTTCAGTCCATGAGCTAGCGCAGAATCTTTTGGTGCCTTTCAAGACTATGCGGTCAGCTAAGTTCGTCTGCGGGACGTAACTTGTGATTTTCTCCTGAGATCTTACATGTTATTTTGTCACTTGATTTGTAAGTTACTTAAATTTTCTTCAAATCCAAGTAATCACATAGCAAGTGATAAGCAAACATCAACTTGATTTTTGGACTAACACATTTTTTACTCTGGATCATTAAAATATGATATTGTCCACCAAAATGGATGGGACATAGCTACTCTTCACCGGTCTGTAATTTTTAGCAGCCTATTGCCAAGCTATGACCCGCAGACGAATTTAGCCGACCACATATTTTTAAAAGGCATCAAAAGATTAACTTATACACAACATTTTAGCTTGATGTTAGTCAGATATTTTTATGCTTGCTATTTCTTGAACTATTTGTAAAATTCTATTTGTTCAAGGATGAAGGAAGGGTTCGCTTATTGAGCAAACAATATAAACTAAAAAAAACTTATGGGTTACACTGTAAAAGCGTTTTGATAAGAAATAGGATTTTCTTTTTTTTAAATTAACATCAATTCTATTAATATATTTCAAGAATAAGGCTTCTAAATAATTTGTATAAATCCAATCTTCTCATTAGCATGTTTGCTAATTGATAATAGAACCTACTTAGGTCATTGACTGTCAAATAATTACCTAGCTTGCAAAGCATATAACATTTGAAATATTTGCACAGCAATTAAGAAACTTCTTAGAAAGTTTAAGTTTATAGGAGAAGGTACAAGCACTGTAATAAGGTAAATAATTAAAAAAGTATTTTACAAATAAAGTTAACATAACTAATAATATACTACCATTAGTTATTTACAGGTAAAAATCAAATATAGTGTTTAGCGAATTTTCAAATTAAGGCGGCTTTCACACTGCGTGCGAGACCGAGCGAGGCCGATTCCGCTAGAGAAGTAAATACATGTATTAGCATGGGGCTGTTCACTTTAAATGCCGAGCGAGACCGGGCCAAGCAAGACGGAGCGAGACCGAGCCGACTCGGGCGTTTTTTTCGAGCGTTTTTGTTAGCTAAGCGTTTTCGGTCGCCTTAGTCATGTTCCATGAATGGACTTTTTTTTAGATTATTATTCTACCAAAATAGTCTACCAAGTCTTTACTGATTTTACGCTTTTATTGCCCTTAATTGCCTAATTTATTTTGCGCCTCTGCTACCATTCAAATTTCATTTAAATCGGACTAGTAGTTTTTAAAATGAGTTGGTTAATGTCTAATGTCTGAACCGGATTTCTGTCTTGGAATTTCTGAATTTGGAGACATAAGTAAGTAAATATTGATCTTCAGATCACAATGGTTTCGTTACCTTCGGTAAGCTCGGAAGCAAATGACAAAACATCAGACTTGTACTTACTTGACATTGGGACTTATTGAATTTTAAAATCATTGGCCGCATTTGAAGATGTCGACCTTAACACGAATAAATTGCCGGTATTGAACTTTACTTTAATCAATGTAAGTTATGTTTTACTATATATAGACAGTATTACACTGAGATCTATTTATTATAATATACTTGCATCGCGTATATATATACAATTTTATTTTCTTCAACAAGAATTGCTCTTAAAAAATACAATGATCACATGCTTAAATTATCACTTCAGTTGGTGTTAATGGAAGATAGCGTTATCCATTGTAGTTAACAACTACTTGTTCATATTATACGATTTTGGTAGTATTCATACTACGGAACGATTAAATTTTAATTTAAATCAAATTATAATTATTATTAACTACGGGAAACAGACAGAGAAAAATAGACTCCAGCGCCGGGACTTGAACCACGAGCCTCTATATTTGGTTCTATACGTGGTTCAAGTCCCGGAGCTGGAGTCTATTTTTCTTCTTTTTTTTTCAAACAATTTTTATTTTCAAGGTATCATTAACGTCAGAGAAATTCATTCTCCTGCGTAGCTTAGTTGGTTAGAGCGCTATACTGGAAATATAGAGGCCGGTGGTTCAAATCCCCGCGCTGGAGTCTATTTTTCTCTGTCTGTTTCCCTTAGTTAACAACTACTTGTTTAGAATTTTTTTTTTGTCTGGTCTATTTGATTATTATTACATTTTGATTTATGCTTAGTTACCATTTCCTTAATATATCATTGTATCTGCGCTAACGTAATCATGTATATTTAATAAAATTGTATATACTTTGATTATAATTAATATCTACCTGAATAAATTTATTAGTTTTCTTTACCCAACAAACCATCATATTGTGGTGGATAGTAATGGGCTTTAGGTATAATCACCATTTTTGAATAGAGATGTAATTGATGCAAATTTCAGCGCAATCGGAATATTTTGCGATTTTTCTACGAATATTTAAAATGTTTAAAATTCAATTTTAAGTTTTTGGTAGTTTTCATACTACGGAAAGTTTATCCCGGCGCTGGAGTGTATTTTTCTCTGTCTTTTTCCCGTAGTTAATAATAATTATAATTTGATTTAAATTAAAAATTAAAATGTTTGTTGACTAATCAAAATAGATTAATGACGTCATAAGTTTATTATTTACCGGCAGAACAACTGCATGTAAGGAATGATTTTTTTACTAAGTTTCAACTCTCTAGTTTAAAAACTGCGGGAGTTATGCGTGATACAGACAAACACGCACACAGACAGACAGAATCATTCAAATCGTCTTGAAAACGCCCAAAGCGGATAATACCGTTAAAATTTCTTTTTTTTGAGATGAAATAAGCATTAATATAAGGATATTATTAGATAAGGAAAAGTAAAAATAAATAAATTTGCAAAAGCTCTAATTAGAAGCAATGTTTCAACTCAATTAAGTTACTTGTATTATATAGGTGTAATAATTACTTAATAAACAGATCTTAACAATGGATTGCAGAAGTTCGTGAAAGCTTTTAAACATATAATTATATATATGTAAGGAGAAGCCTGGGTACTGGGTACTCAGCCGTGACGAAACCGGGTTAAAATTTATTTAACACCAGGTTCAGGGTAAGCACCTTACATGGACTTGATCTTGAATCGTCTTCCAATCCTGACCTTCCTCTTCCACCACAGTACATATTAATTATTAATTTACATAATTATATTGTGAAATGTGAAAGGAAAAAATAAATTGTGTAAAACCCTGTAATTTGTTATAATTATTTAGAAATTTATTAACATAATCACATTATAGGCTCTTGATAAATAAATATTTTTGCTGGTAAGATTTTTCAACCTGATAAAAGATTATTATTTGAATCAAATTGCTGGTTGTTGTAAGAATCCTAACTCTTCTATACTTAAAGTCATTCACTTAAATTCGAAATAACAAAAGTGCTCTTATGGCTACCACTTTGGTGCTGATGATGACAACTATTAACATAATATATAAAGGCTCATTTACACTTATCACTTTGGAGGTTCATCTTGGATGACTCATCTAGGGTGAAAAGTATAAATTCCTTTTCACTTTTATTTCTACCAAAGTGAACATCAAAGATGAACGATAATAGTTATTTATGAACCTAGGGAGTAAAGTAAGCCATTATTCCCTGAGCGAAAAAGTTGGTTCTTGAGGCGAAGCCGAAGGAACCATGGTCCCTAAATCCCGAGGCGGAGCCGAGGGAATAACTCTAATTAGCTCCCGAGGCGCAGCCGAGGGAGATAATTATCGCGAGGGGAATAATGGCACTTTACTCACGAGGTACATACATTATTTTATCTCCAGTATAGAAAGAAAATACACATTTTCGTCCATTGCACAGTTTTTATTTATTATTTTAATAAATAACAATAATTATTAGCATTTTTAATAGCAGATATAAGAGATTCAATATTAAAAACAAATAAGGATTGGAATTAAACTCAAATAGAAGGTTATTTAGATTTAGATGCAGGTTATAAACAAAGATAAACATGGTCAAAAAAGCGCAGTGCCGCCAACCTGATTTCAACTACTTCATTACATTAGCCATTCATTTTCTACTATTTATAAAATAATTAAGTTGCAATCTTTACTTTTTCTTCCTACTTTATGAGTTCAGGGATGAAAACAGCTGTTTTAGTCCCTCTAAACTAATTCAAAATCATAACTTTTTCTCCCTACTGGAGATAAAAGAGTTTTACCTCTTTCAAACTTTGGATGAAACATCAATTTTATATTGTTATAATGACAAATTTTTTATTGTTATAATGTTGGAAATAACATGATATTTCAATACGGATTTAATACTGTTTGAACACAGCTTTTGGATCCAATGTTTCCATGGAAACCTTGATTCAATGCTGATTAAATACTAAATACGATATCGTTTGTGAATGCGCAAGGGCAATTACAATAAGATTGATATGGGGATGAAAATTGTGAAAATTATGCGTGTGGCAAGGATCTCACATTTGCGCATGCACAGTAGCTACGGATGATCCGATTATGATGAAATTTGTGTGGCATCACCAAACTTTCAATCTATACAACTTTCCTCATTATTTGAGGATTATTAGGCCGCGAGAAATTGGCGTTTGCAGGATTTTACTTTTGCCCCTGCTCAGAGGCTATTCATAGAGGACCATCTAGGGCCTAACCCACGTAATCTCGTTATGCATTTGGCAAGGGCTAATCCGCCTAATTTCTGAAAATTACATCAAAATCGGATGAAAAATGTGAAAGTTATAAAAGGATTCGTGGTCTCACAGACGGACACGGACAGACACGGAACCAAAAATGTTTCCTCATGTCTGAAACAGATTTCTGTTAAGAAATTGTGTGAGAAATTGGAAACATAAGAAACATTTCGTTCTTTAGAACGATCATATAGCTTTCCGTTACCTGCGGTAAGCTCGGAAGTAATAGAAAATAAACTAATTTCAATTGTCGAAGAGAAAAAAAAAATTTATTCCTTTAAGATGAACTCCATACAGAATACACACTCCCATATCTCATAATAATAGAAGGAATATACGCTTTGCGACATTTTGCATTTAATTTCCTCATCTATATTTAGAGTGTTCATAAACAGTCTAATGAAACTGTTCACTTGCACGCTTAAAAATAATAGCTCAAATTTGGTTATCATTACGATACCTAACGAGAGCGTCGTATCTAAATAATAACTTATGTAATGTACAATGATTATACATGTTTCTAATCTATCATCGTTTAGATTCCTGATACACACTAACAAAAGAAGATAAAAATGGCAATCGAACACTTATAATACAAAAAAGCAATCAAATTATACAGTGTGTGCGCACGCTTATTTGTGCAAAAATTACAAGTTTATTTGTAATTATAGTTTAATTAAATAAACTAGAAACTAGTATAATTATTATTAATTTGTTCAATACTAAGTGGAAGGCAGAAAGCTGTTTTAAAATCTCATGATACTCGAGATCCCTCCTCAAGATTTACCTCTTTATTTAACCTTGGAAGTGTAAATAATTGTTTACATATTAATATAATGTACTCTAGGTCTAGGTGAATAATAAATGTTTTAATTACTACAATTATTCTATGAAATAAAATTAATAATTATGCATTTTATGAATTAATTACCAGTACATTGTATTTACAACTTCATAAAATGATAACTTATTTTTTATTCATAACATAAAATTGGATTTAAAATTTAAATGTTAAACAATTACAATAGCAATAAGACGGTTTGATTTGGTTTAAGAAAATAAAAATTATAATTATTATTATTATAAATAATTTATTTTATTGTCTATACATTTTGCATTACTCAATAACATATCACATTTGCATGCAGTAACTTTTGTTACTACCGGAAGTGCTTTCTTTTAGGGTTTTGTAGATTCTTCTCAAAACCCTTATGCCGAGGGTGATGTGTCCGTCTGTCCGTCGCTCTTTGGTTCACATCACCCTCGGCATAAGGGTTTTGAGAAGAATCTACAAAACCCTAAAAGAAAGCACTTCCGGTACTTTTGCCGATACCTTGCAGTTCGAAAGTAGAACACAAATTACGGCGAGTTTGTTTAATATAGATTGGTTTTCGAGCGGTTTACCGATATCCGTGAATTATTATTTAATGGTTCACTTTGGTTTCCGGGATACCAACTGTCTCGGTCATCCGGTGTCCGTCCCCCCTACGAGGGCCTCTTCCCACTCTGTGGACTGAACATGCGCCGACGGGGCTCGTTTTAGGCTCCCGTGCCACATAATAAAAATGTTCAATTTTTTCGGAATTTAACGAAGGTTCAACTACAACTACAGAACAAAAATGTCTCGGAGTTGTGTTTGATTTTAACTTTCTCATATAAAGAGAAAGTATTGAGATGGTGCGAAAATTTGATATTGAAATTTCGATGGATTTACACGTTTTGAGGTCCCCTGAGTCCAAAAAGTGGTTTAAAAGTTTCTGTCTGTCGTCTGTGCAGACGTCTGGAGCCTAAACTACGTGGCCGATTTAATGAAATTTGGCATACATGTTCCGAAAAATCATACCCTGAGGCGAAATCGAGAAATGAATTTTAGCTCTAAATTTGGGGGCGCTACCCCTCAAAAACTTTGGGAAAAACGTGAAAAAAAATATTTCTCGAAAATGGTAACGACGATTTTGATTTAAAAAAATCAAAAATGTAGTCCATTTAATTACGAATCTAACGATATAAGCCGCTTTCCCGGAAAATAATCTAGTTCCTGAGAAAATAGCTTAAAACGGGGACGAAGAGAGCCCGGGTTCGATTCCCCGCCCAGGAGAAGTTATTTTTACGATAAATTTTGATTAAATGTTTAATGATTAACTGGAGTTGTCTCGAACCGTTTTATTTTTTTTAAATTGAAAAGTATACTTCATATTTAAGAAAAAAATGGAATAATAAATTAACAAACTTAAATTTTAAAGCGAAAATTTAAATTTAAAACATATTTTTTAAAAGTATAGCTTTTATTAAAATGTATTAAAAATCGGCTTAATACATGGGTAAACACAACTACTACGAAAGTAACTTGGACCGTCTTTTAATGCATTCACAATGTTAACGACCTTCGAAGGTTTTATTTGAACAAATGGATATATTATGACCATATTTTTTTTTAAAAAACGATTAACTCGCACCAGCACGCAACAAGGAAGCTCCTGTTGTCAGGCGGTGGGAAATTTTTGTAAAATAAATAATTTAATTAATTTCTGGTTACAGGATGTCGCAATCAGACAATAACTAATGGTGTTTTTAGTCCATTACAGTCGATGAACTTAACTTAGTTAGTTAACCTAACTCAAAAGGGACACCTTTAGACTGTTACTCCCCTTATAGAAAACCCAGAGGGGTGAAAGAAGGTGTACTGAATGTTCTTCTATAGACTGTTACTCCCCTTATAGAAAAAACAGAGGGTGAAAGAAGGTTTACTGAATGTTCTTCTATAGACTGTTACTCCCCTTATAGAAAAAACAGAGGGGTGAAAGAAGGTTTACTGAATGTTCATCTATAGACTGTTACTCCCCTTATAGAAAAAACAGAGGGGTGAAAGAAGGTTTACTGAATGTTCATCTATAGACTGTTACTCCCCTTATAGAAAAAACAGGCGGGGGTAGGCAGGTGTACTGAATGTTCTTCTATAGACTGTTACTCACCTTATAGAAAAAACAGAGGGGTGAAAGAAGGTTTACTGAATGTTCTTCTATAGACTGTTACTCACCTTATAGAAAAAACAGAGGGGTGAAAGAAGGTTTACTGAATGTTCATCTATAGACTGTTACTCCCCTTATAGAAAAAACAGAGGGGTGAAAGAAGGTTTACTGAATGTTCTTCTATAGACTGTTACTCCCCTTATAGAAAAAACAGAGGGGTGAAAGAAGGTTTACTGAATGTTCTTCTATAGACTGTTACTCCCCTTATAGAAAAAACAGAGGGGTGAAAGAAGGTGTACTGAATGTTCTTCTTTAGACTGTTACTCCCCTTATAGAAAAAACAGAGGGGTGAAAGAAGGTGTACTGAATGTTCTTCTATAGACTGTTACTCACCTTATAGAAAAAACAGAGGGGTGAAAGAAGGTTTACTGAATGTTCTTCTATAGACTGTTACTCACCTTATAGAAAAAACAGAGGGGTGCAAGAAGGTTTACTGAATGTTCATCTATAGACTGTTACTCACCTTATAGAAAAAACAGAGGGGTGAAAGAAGGTTTACTGAATGTTCATCTATAGACTGTTACTCCCCTTATAGAAAAAACAGAGGGGTGAAAGAAGGTGTACTGAATGTTCTTCTTTAGACTGTTACTCCCCTTATAGAAAAAACAGAGGGGTGAAAGAAGGTTTACTGAATGTTCTTCTATAGACTGTTACTCACCTTATAGAAAAAACAGAGGGGTGAAAGAAGGTGTACTGAATGTTCTTCTTTAGACTGTTACTCCCCTTATAGAAAAAACAGAGGGGTGAAAGAAGGTTTACTGAATGTTCTTCTATAGACTGTTACTCACCTTATAAAAACAGAAGTATTTCTTTGTCCTAAAGTCAGGCCCGTCGAGAGGGGGCGGTAGGTAAGGCAAATGCCGGAGGGCCCTGACCTTCCCTAAAGGGCCCGGATATCTCAAGCCCCGAACACCCAATTACGCCAATATTTATTATTGAAATATTAAATAATAATATTCGTAATAATGTTAATAATAAATAATATTAGTTAATATTAAAGTTGTAAATCAGGCGTGGCAATTAAGTTTGCGAGAGTATTTCCCGGTAACAAGTCTGAGAAGCTAAAGATTACTATGCTGTGGGATGGGTGTCAAGAAAAATCCATTGAGAACCCAGAAAATCGCTTCAATGTTGAAGTTATTGACAGTGTGATTGGAAACTTGAGTTATCGATACCACGCAGCCAATCAAATCAATGATTTTTTTCTGCACTTTACCAGTAACTGTTGCGGAGGCGGAATGATCATTTGGCTTGCTGGCTAGAGTCAAAAATGGACAACGGTCAACCATGACTCAAGGACGACTATAAGGTTGGTCTTGGCATAGGAGAGCGTACTCGCACGAAAGTTGGACTTTTCAAAAATTATTTGCGTATGTTATGAGTTATGACATTATTGCTCATGTCTGGATTGAGTACATGTGTTTTCATGAAACTCGTTCCATATACGATCCTGGATTTCTGGTTTTGAATCGTATTAAATCCGTATTGAATCTAGGTTTCTATGGTCACTATGGATTCAAAAACTGCATTCAATCTGTCTTGAAACATTATGGAAACGTAGTAATAAACTCTTTAACTTTGAAAAATTGATGATGGTTAAACAACCATTATTTAATACCATCCGACAATGATATAAAGATAATATCGTATACATCATTCCTCTATACAAAACTCACCTGACGTTTCGTGACAATTTACAATTAACTTTTATATATTATATTTTTTTTTCTATTCGAAAATTGGTTTGACTTCTAGCTTAATCAATTACATGTAATTGAAGACAGCGGAAGACTGGATCTAGAAAGCTAATTCGATGACGTGCTTGAAAAATTACTCACAAAGAATTCTACTACATCCGTATTTATTTAATATCTTTAGACTGTTTATAATTTAGTTTATAAATTACTTAATCCAAAAAAATAAAAAAACATTATTCATAGTCTAGGAGATGTGGCGTGCAAAAAAGAGTCTATCAAGCTAGAATTTTTTTATATAAGTTAACCTTTTGGTGATTGTTAAGAATATGGGGTCGGCTAAGTTCGTCTGCTGGGCATAGCTTGGCAATAGGCGTTTAAAATAAACAAACCGGTGGAGAGCGGCCATGTCCAGCCCTTTTTGGTGGACAATGCGATTTTCATGATCCATAGTACTAACTTATTTAGTTGTCCAAAAATCAAGTTAATAGTAGTTTGTCACTTAATAGGGGACCTTATTGATTTGGAGTAATATTTTACTAACACTAACCTATTAAGTGACAAATTATCATTAACTTGATTTTTGGTCTACTAACTAATTTCGTACTCAGGATCATGGATATCACATTGTCCACCAAATTGGGCGGGACATGGCCGCTCTCCACTGGTTCGTTTTTATCAAACGCCTATTGCAAAGCTATGTCCCTCAGACGAACTTAGCCGACCAAATATTCGTAAAAGGCGCTAAAAGATTGACTTGTATACAAAATTCTAGCTTGATGTTAGTCAGACACTTTTTTGCACGCTATCTCGAACTTAGCGGTACTTTTTTACTTTAGCACCCCCCTATATCATTTTGTGTTAATAGTTATTTAGACAAAGGAACATATACAGAGTAGCATATATTCCTTAGTCTAAAAGTCTAAATTACTACTAAGACGAAGGGATATTTATTCCAATGTACCTTGGGACAAAGGTATATCACACTTGTATATATAATTGTGATCATATCCCTAATCAGTCTAATCAACTATTAAGATAAATGGAATATTAAATATAAAACTACCCTAGGAGTCTCAATGTCTTGGGGAGACAAACACACAAACCTTTGAGACTTTTGTAGGGCAGACTACTGTTTAGAACCAGGGGGAATCCGAAGTAAAAGAGTGCCATTTTGGCGACCACATATTCTTAATAGGCACCAAAAGATTTATCTATACACTAAATTCTAGCTTGATGTCAGTCAGACACTTTTTTGCACGCTATCTCCTGGACTATATACTAACTCAACGAAATCCTCAAAAGGTTTTTTTTCCTGTGCTTCTCAATAATTTATTTATAAATACGCTGTGTTTATAAAAATGTATCTGTTCCTGGAAATCTGTTACACATTTATTAACTGGTTTAGTTAGATTATGCTATTAATAGTTTTTCTTCCTTTTAAGTGAGGTTTTTTTCCTTTGTAAAAATGACAGCAATAATTTATTCTATAAAAAAAATTATACTAATATGAATTATAATAAATCTTGTCAGAATAAATTTATAAATAATTGTTACAACATTGAGCAATTACTAAAGTATAATTACGCAAACAGTAGCAAGCAGTGAAAATATAATTATTTGATTTTTTTTTTTACAATATTGATTATTTATTTTTAATATTATTTATATATATATTTAGATTCTTTTCTTTTTTAAGAGACTTTTTAATTATAATCTTTTTTTTAGATATTTTGCTTCCGAGCTTACCGAAGGTAACGGTAGCTATGTGATCGTTTCGAAGAACGAAAATATTTTAGGTCTCCGATTTCAAATATTCCAAGACAGAAATCCGTTTCAGACATCAGGGAACATTTTTGGTTCCATGTCTGTCTGTCGGTCTGTCGGTCATTCGTTGATTTTGCGAACCAACATATCTTAAAAACTACAGGTCCGATTTAATGAAATTTAGATGGTAGGTCATAATTAGTCCATTGTTGGTCCCATATAAGTTTCAACCTTCTGAGCTTATTTGTTTCTCTTCCACACGCGCACAAACATACATCTATTTACACCTATAGCTTCAAAAGTACTGATCTGATTTGTATGAAACTTTTACAGTTTATCGAAAGTAACCCGCAGATATCCTAAGATAAATTTGAACCGTCTGCGGACTTTTTAGCAAAAGTGCGCTTATTTTGCAAAAGTTCTGCGAAATTTTGCTAAATTGATACTTTAATTCATGTAAAATAATTTGAAGATAAAAAGAACTTTTTATATACTAGGTTTTTAAATTTTCTGTTGAATCGTATGTAATGTTGATAATATAATTGTTATTGTTATATAATATATAATGTTAGTGAAAAAAAAAAATAGTTCCAAATTTATTTACTTTACATAAATGACAACCATCTAGAGAGCTGATCTTAAACCTATAAAAGGACAAATCTTTGTACTTCGGATCTTCGGATTTGAAATAATATAAATAATATAATCGATAAATAATATAATCGATGTATTTCCTGTTTTGCTATAATTCAATGTTTATCTCTTATTTATAAAAATCACAAATTTGAAACCCGTCAAAATGAAGATTGCGTAAATATGGCACATGGCAAAACAAATACAATAACTTGCGGATTTTTTCCGAACTAATTTTCCATACAGAAACATTTTCTTGAAAACCAATTAAATTCTGCTGAAAGATGGCTAAAAGTATTAAAATATTGCATTTTCATCGTGTTCTGAGCTATGCTAAAAGTTTCAAATGTCTAGCTATTCGGGAAGTTAGTTAGAAATCGACAAACAAACAAACAAGAAAGCAATCTAATAAAACGTAGTAAAATTAAAATCTATTCCATTTTAAAGCAGTTGTTGAATCATCTAGAGAAATTTTAATATGATCGAAATTTCAATTGTATTGTTGACGTAATTGGGGTAGGGAAGTAGTGAGATGATATTTGTTACTAAAATTCAAGGAGCATGTGCTATTAGGCATTATTGCATAAGTTAAGAAAAGTACTAAATATGACTTAAGTTGAACTTAGCGTGACATAAGAACACGCAACAATACACCAATCAAGACACGTGTTCCTTGTTGCGTGTTTCTTTGGTCTGAAAAGCTCCAATTAGATAACATAGATTGGTTTAAATAGACATAATCGTACTAATAGTATTCAAGCGGTATATCTTTAGAGGTTTGGAATTAAAAAAAAAAGTAATAATTTAAAATAAGTAAAGAAATTCTTAAATATAAATAATAAGCTAATGGATATCAATAGAGAGAAACCATGTCCCACTCTGGTTGTGAGCGTAACTGAGTAGTATAAATTGTAGTAATGTGTCATTAACAAATTAATAGAATGGGAATTACCCTTTCTGATTAACAATAATATACGTAATAACGTAATAATAATTTTTACTTTTCTTCAATCAAGAGTCCCTGGTTCGATCCCCCGGGGGATCACAACGTTTTTTATCGGTTATAACGACCAGATAAATTATATTTTTCAGGAAATTTTCATCGCCCCACCGTAAGGTATAACCATTAATTATTTCGAAATTTTAGGATCAGCCGTTATTTAGTGGTTGGGAAGGGGGGGGGTGTATATATTAACCTATAAAACCAATAAAGAATGGAACATTTAAAAAAGCATATATATATTTGTATCCCACTCTTCAGCAACTTTCATTTGATAACCCACTCAAAATTTTTAAAAATAATTAAATTTTGGACGCACATCACATTGCAAGATAAAATATACACTAGTTTTTAAATTTTCTGTTATAAATCATAAATTTGAAACCTGTCAAAATGAAGATTGTAAATATTGGTCATGTCAAAACAAATAAAATAACTTGCGGATTTTTTTCCGAACTAACTTTCCATACTGTAAAATATGCTGAAAACAAATTAAATTCAGCTGAAATATTGCTAAAAGTATTAAAATAATGCATTGTCATCGTGTTCTAAGCAATTCTAAAAGTTTCAAATGTCTAGGTTCTCGAGAAGTTAGTTAATAATCGATTGCAAGATTTGTACTGGACAAACAAACTAACAAGAAAGTAAGCTAATAAAAACGTAGTAAAAATAATAAATTCTGCGACAAAACATTTTTTTATAATTGGCTTGCTCTCTTTTTCAAATGCATTTTTAGCAGCGGTGACACGAAACGAAGTGTTAAAGATAAAGTTTCTAAAGGAGTTGAAGCAATTGTTTAAATCTAAACGATTTAACCCTGAAAAAAGAAGTTAATTTAAGCATCTATAATTTAAGAGATTCTGAATTTCTGTAAAAGTAGAGACGTATTTACGGAAATAATAATAAACCCGACCTTCGGAATAGTAGGTGCGACAACCCGACTCAAAATATACCCAGCGCCAATATCTAATATACTAGACTTCACCCCGCGGGGCTCATGCTAGATATTAGTGGCTTTGTTATCTATCGTCATGTAGGCCTAGCAATTAAATGAAAAGCCTAAATATTTTTGTTTCCAAAGCTTTCTAGCAATAGAATCAGGACAATATTATACATCATTCATTCCATTACTAAGAATATAATACTATCCAAATCATAGTTTGTGATCTATTTATGTTTAAAAATAAAAATAGCCAATCGAAACTAAATAATATATAATAGAAATAAATTACAATGCTAAAAAAAATCGGTCCGAGACAACTCAGACAAACATTCTCATATACGAGTTCATAATTATTTAGCCCAGTGTTTTCCATTTATTAGTTTTCATTGGTAAATTTAATTATTATTGAACATTTCATCAAAATTTATCATAAAAAAACACATCCTGGGCGGGGAATCGAATCCGGGCTCTCTCCCGTTTTATGCTTTTTTCTCAGGAACTAGATTTTTCACGTTTTTTCAAAGTTTTTGGAGGGCAGTGGTCCAAAATTCGGAGCTAAAATTCATTTTGAAAATGAACGTAGTCAAACCAATTAGGCTGGGGAGTCATTGAACAGTCATCAACCATTGATACATTAATATAATTAGAAGTCACTTCTCTTAATACAGCAGTTGCACCAGTAAATAGTATATAACTCTAGTTCTAGGACAAATTAATAAAATAATAAATAATCGATTTAAAGAGCATTAGTGTGAGGTTTAAGCACCCCATAAGGGGGGACGCCATAAGGGCTCAAAGTCAAAAATTTAAAAAATAAATCAAATATAGCTCTATTTAAGGTAGAACCGATGTAGCTGCTGGTGCAATCTGCTTTTCGATACGACTTACCGTTCAGCTGCAATAAGCCTCCAAAAAACTTTAAAGTTGTGTCAGCCATCTTTAATTTTTTTATGGGGGGGGGGGGGTAAAAATGTATTTTTAATATTATTTTTATTTATATTTTTTTCAGATTTTCCCGGGGGTTTGGGCCAATTTCCGACAAAATGCAAAAAACGCGAGTATCTATGTGGTTTAGAGTCTAGAAGTCCCGTACCATTTTGATTAGCGAGTCAGTGGGTTTTGGTTATGGAGGGTCAACTTAATTTTTTTTAGGTTTTTCTTTTTTATAAAATTGTTAATAACTTTGGTTCTACTAGATAATTTTCAATGAAACCAAGCCTACAACATGCCCAACATTTTTGCGCTTGCCGCTGAAAAGAAATAATTGATTTCGTTTAGCCAGTTTTGTGCCTATAAAGTCAAACTGGTGGTGACAGACACACATACATACACGAAAAAAGTTAAGGCCGGATTCGATTTTCGGAATGTATGAAATATAAAAATGACCAACAATTTTTCAATTCTGACCAATGTACAGACAAAAGTATATATATATATATATATATATATATATATATATAGATATATATATATATATATATATATATATATATATATATATATATATATATATATATATATATATATACACAAATTGTGTAGTGAGAGACACCAAGGGATGTGCCACGCAAGCGTGACACGTAGGAACTGTTCCAACATTAGACTATACGTCACAAAGATGTTGGCTTGGCATTACGCCATGTCCTGCATCGTTTCGTCGCGTCCGACTCATCAGAGTTGGGTGGGCATAGTCGGGCCCCTGATAACAATTATTTGTATTTGTAACAACACAATTATTTGTAACAATAATTTTTATTTTTGCAGCATGGAAAAGTTGGACATTTTGCAAAGAAGTGGCGCCAGATCAGAACAATGAATGCCTTGTAAAAGCCATCAAGGAAACAGAGAAGGATCTCATACAAGGTATGTATCTTGTATTAGTTATATTGCACATTATATTTATTTGCATTATGTTTTTATAAATTAATTAAAAAGTAGAAAAACAATTCAGGAAATTGCTGATTTAGTTATTGAATTTACAGGGTAATTACAAATGATGTTTCTGATTTCGATTGAAAATATTACTGGATTAATATGTTTTAAGACCACTTCTGTTGGTACCACTGGAAACAAAAACTTATAAAGTTTTGTTTACATTGGTTCGGGTACGTATCAGCCGTCTGTTAAGTCAATTGTTGTCAGTGTTGTGTAATGGCTGAATTTGAAGACAGGAAAGCATTTTGTGTGTTGGATTATCACATTAACCAATCAGTTATTAGTGTGCAACATCACTTTAGAACCAGATTTAATGAAGATCCTCCTAGCAATCACTCTATTGGCAAGTGGTACTTGAAGTTTAAGAGAAATGGCTGCATTTGTAAAAAGAAATCAACTGGGAGGCCGTCAGTAAGCAAGGAAGTTGTAGAGCAGGTAAGGGGAAGTTTTAAGTCACAAGGGATCCCCATATCAAACATTTATAATTCTGAGTACCCGTGATGAAACATTTTGAGTTTTCCTTAAAATGTAACCATGTTATTTCTTTGTATGATAAATAAAACTACATTTATGTACTCTTGAAATAATCAACATCATTTGTAAAATTACCCTGTATCTTTAATCTTTTTTATCGAATGTATATCTAGAAAAAACCTTTAGCATTTATGAGCTCATCTACCTTTAAATTAGATTTTGTCTGCGGTTTTAATTGTATGCAACCTTTATAAAAACATTTTTATACTCAAAATATCTTATTTTCGTTAAAATTTGTTCCTTTTATATTTCGTTTTATTCTGTTCACTAACTAATATAACTTCGATCGTTATAATAATAAATCATAAATTATCACATATTGTGAGAATTTATTTACTGAACAAAGATCGGGTCATACATTTAATTATAACTTCATAAATGTAATTATTAGTTTGATTTGTTATTGTTGTTGTATGTAATTATTGTTTGAGTTATTAGTTTGAGTGTACAGAACAAATTGATCCTCATAAACTTGATTTAATTGATACTCGTTGTTAGTACAATTATTTTAATTCTTGCTCGAATTAAGATACCATTTATTTTTATAACACCATAATAATTATAATTCTATAGTAACCTGTATAGACTGCGAAGAAGTTATTGCGAACAAACTAACATTTCATATTTTTGTTCATATATTGCTTTGAAGGCACTAAGTGACCTATTTATCATATATGTACCATGGTGCATGGTGTTTTGCCATAAAGCACCATGAAGGAAACCATGTAAAGAAAATATATCTTTTTCAGTGGTAGGCTGTGAAATAGTAACTTTAGAGTCTAAAAACATAGCTAAATTCCATTTTTCCATTACGTGGACTTAAAAAATCTTTTCATTACTCCTAGCTGTAAAGAAGCTGTACGTCCCAGGACGTAATAGTATATTATGTTACTAGGCTGTGAAGTGAGTTTTTTTCTTTACCGCGGCAATTATAATAAATATTGCCAAGGTAAAGAAAAAACACTTCACAGTCGTGTAGCATATGCTATTTTTTCCGTGGTAGACAATGAAAAAACATTAAATATTAATCAATAATCAATATAATAATAACAAATATTAGTACATACTTCAAGATTTAAAAAAAGAAACCTTAAAAAGAGGTTACACTATAACAAAAGATAAATAAAACGCATTGACATCTAGCGGATTTTAATCGTACTAAGAAGCATATTTGCAAAGATTGCAGCGCTAAACGGAAGTTGTGATAAGTACCATCACGAGTTTTTTACATCCTAGGACGTAAAAAATTTTTTCTTTACAGCTAGGAGTAATGAATAGTATATTATGTTACAAGGCTGTGAAGTGAGTTTTTTTCTTTACCGCGGCAATTATAATAAATATTGCCAAGGTAAAGAAAAAACACTTCAAAGTCGCGTAGCATATGCTATTTTTTCCGAGGTAGCAGACAATGAAAAAACATTAAATATTAATCACTAATCAATATATAATAATAACAAATATTAGTACATACTTAAGACTTAAAAAAAGAAACCTTAAAATGACGTTACACTATAAGAAAAGATAAACAAGTGCATTGACATCTAGCAGATTTTTATCGTACTAGAAGCATTTCTACAAAGACTGCAGCACTACTAACGGAAGTTTTGACAACTACCCGCCGTAAAGAAAAAATCTTTTAGTGCCTAGGACGTAAAAGATTTTTTCTTTACAGCTAGGAGTAATGAAAAGATTTTTTAAGTCCACGTAATGAAAAAATGGATTTTAGCTATGTTTTTTAGGCTCTAAAGTTACTATTTCACAGCCTACCACGGAAAAAAGATTTTTTAAGTCCACGTAATGAAAAAATGGATTTTAGCTTGTTTTTTTTAGGCTCTAAAGTTACTATTTCACAGCCTACCACGGAAATAAAAAATTTTCTTTCGTGCTGGTAGTTATCAAAACTTCCGTTTTAGCGCTGCAATCTTTGTAGATAGCTTCTTAGTACGATTAAAATCCGCTAGATGTCAATGCGTTTTATTTATCTTTTCTTATAGTGTATCCTCTTTTTAAGGTTTCTTTTTTTTAAATATAAAGTATGTACTAATATTTGATACTATTTTATTGATTATTGATTAATATTTAATGTTTTTTCATTGTCTGCTACCTCGGAAACAAAATAGCATATGCTACACGACTGTGAAGTGTTTTTTTATTTACCTTGGCAATATTTACTAAAGAAAAAACTCACTTGGCAACATTTAAACTATAATATTTAACAAACAACATTTAACTATAATATTTACTAAAGAAAAAACTCACTTCACAGCCTAGTAACATAATATACTTTTGTTGAATGATACCCTTCCCAGCTCTGAACAACAAACCCCTGATATAATTAGTGAAATTTCACAGTTCTACTCTACGTCCGTCCTACTTTATTAGTCAATCCATTTAAATTATTTTTATCAACGGTCTAATAACTAAAGGATTTTGATGTAGAGAACTAGAATTAGTCTGATTTGATTCTCTACAAGATTTGCTTCAAAGTGTTTTATGCAATGACCGTAGTATTTGATAATTGTAAGGATAAACGTAAAAAAAAATTGTTTTTTTAATATTTTTTTGCGAATATCTCGTAAACGAAACCTTTCTGGATCCAGTTTTATAGAAACATTTTTGTTCAGCGTCAAATTTCCAATAAGAACCTTAAGTGCTAATGAGATGTTGAACGGGACTAAAACTACAACCAAAAAAAAAAAAAAAAGTGCTAGGGCATTGTTCGGGGACAATATTTTTGCATTTGCAAAAGAATTGGTTGAGATCCTGTCCGAATAATTTCACGCCTGGTAATATTAAATCCACCATAAGTCAAAAACTAGTCCGATTATCTTAAAAGTTTAACAATACCATTTAGAAGCTTATGAAAAGCAGAAGTTTAAGCTGAATTCATCACATTTCTTTTAATCCCTCAATTAAGAGTAGAAAGCTCTGGAATTTCATGGTCGAATTTTAAAAAATCATATTTTTAAATAAAAGGACTTAAAAGATGCTTAACAGCTAATAATTTGGAAATAAGTGAGTGAATCTAAAAGGTTTTTTTATGCTCTTTAAAATTGTCCCTTATCTCATTTCTCTATCTCATTTAGTTTTTGAGATATTATGCATTTATTTTGGAAATTTTCGTGAAACACTGAAAAAGATAATAAATCAATATCTCGAGAATAATTTTTGGAACGAAGTTCCTTATGGCACGTTCTGGAGCTAAAATACGTGTGGTGTCCCGCGACACCACACGTATTTTTTATTTGCTCGCATTCGCATTTTTTGTTGCATTTAACCCATAGAATCTACCAGTTTATTTATATTCATAAGGCAATGTAACACTTTAGGCAAGAACACCCACAAAATTCTTTAGGATCTAGTCCTAGTAAACCTGGTAATAATAATAATAATCCAAATTCTTTAGGAAATGAGTATTGTATGTTGTATGGTGTTACGACCTAGATAAAATTTAGACCAGAGGATTACTAGTTGTCTTTTAGGTTTCTGCACAAAGTAAAAAAAGAAACCTTATATAACGGCTCTGTCTGTCTGTCCGTTGCTAGTTTCAATTCATGAACTAATATAGCTAGGAACATGAAATTCGGCACACAGGTGCATCTCGGCATTTGTGACAACTGGACACGTTCGATTTTTTACACTTAACATTTCCAATATGGCGGGAGACTAATAAAAGTTTTTAGTCACCATGACATGTTATACATAAATTTACAGGTCTTGAAGTATAGAAAATGCAACTATTAAAATTTTACAATTATAATTTTAACTTAATTGTACAGAAACCGGCGATTATCGCATTAAGTACTTACTTGAAGCGCGCCTTACTTGTTTGTATTATAAGTTTAGACCATTAACTAAAAGGAAAGATGTCATATATTAATTTGGTGATCTTTATTTAGTTATTTAAATATTATTTATTACAGTGTTGTATTTATAATGTTGTTACCACAGAGACATCAACAATTAAACCATTTCTTTTTGTTCTCTTCAACATGATGGAGATTTATAATAATTTAAGTTATAATTAATAATATTGAATAGCGTTTATTAATATATTACAATTTTCTTGTTTAATAGGAAGTTCATACTTTGGTACTCCAAGTTTAGATCCGTTGGAAATTCCAGAGTTGTCGATGCACCAAGCTGGCAAGGACAGAGCTGTAGCTGTTAACATCACCTTCAAGGACTGTAAGATTCTAGGTCTCGGCTCATGGGAGCTTAAAGAAATCAAGTATGTTATTAAATTAATTATTTTATTTTATTATTTTTTTTTTTTTTTAGTCCCGTTCAACAGCTTAGGTCATTACAGAACGTGGGTTATCCACTTTACTCATTTATTCGATGAGATCATCAATGTGAAACATGTCTCACGTCTCTGGGATTCGAACTCACAACCCGGGTTTAAACTTAGGTTTCAGAGTCGAGGGCGCTAACCTCTCGGCTACGCCGGCCCCTTATACTATAAAAAGTTAAAATATAGTTTAAATGACAGAGAATATTAAAATAGCTCTTAAATATTTTGAAGATAAACCTCACCACTGAAATATTCAGTACTTAAACGTCACTACCTAACATGCCTAGACTGGGAAAACATCATTTCCTAGTAGTAAGTTCTGGATCAGGGGTTCCCAACCTTTTTCCTTCATCGACCCCTTTTATATAAATGATTTTCTTCATCGCCCCGCTTACATTTTTCCATTCATATACAGCACACAGCGTTAGCAGAATACTAATAATTGCACTTAAAAATTTTACAGTTAACAATTTGTGCTAAAAACTTGGGAAAAAAATTTGATCCTCCTGTACTTTCCTAACTCCTTGTCACACGTATATATCTTTTCGACTCTATTCGGCCCTATGACGTGCGGTGGAGGGAGGCCCAACAGCTGGAGACTGGATTACACACCTCCTATAGCTTTTAACTCCCTGTTATACTTTTCTGAGTTTTTAAGCTAAAAGTAACGTAACGTTTTTGACTTATGTTCCATAGCCTAAACATAAAAATGTCAAAAATAGTTTATATTAGATTTTCAGGTAACAGATATAAACTTGATTTCAGATGCATCGATAAATGGACAATAGTTCGATTTTTATTAATGTGATCATTGTGTGATTCATTGATATATTTTTTTTTTAATATTTGGCCTGAAATTACCTATCATCGTATAGTCACTACAGCTAACTTAACATATCTTCTTTTAATTGTTTTAAGTCTTCAGTGTAAATTTTCAGAACATTAAAAAAATATATATATGTTTACCTGTAGTGTACATTTGTAACAGTTAGCAAATATTCTTAAAATTCTTCTGTAAAATTGTAAAAATTCTTCTGTCATTTACCTTAATCTGGATCTATAATATCGAACATATAACATCAAAATAATGTTTCTACCAAAAGTGGACTCATTCAGCTGCACAGAAAATTTACTGTTTTGCAATTCACAAATTAAGGATTTTTTATGACTAAATTAAGGACATTCCATTCATACGATGTTGTATGGAGTAATTACTGTGCGGAATACTTTACAAAACGGGTTCAGGGTTCATTTTCATAACTGTTTTCTGTTACCTCTTTTATTGGAGATTGGTAATATTATTTTTTCACCATTGGTGCGTGGATATACGGCTTTGGAATAGACAAAAATAAAAAAATATATATATATACAGGGTGTCCCAACTTAAGTCTGCCAAAAAGAAGGGGCATATAGGGGACCCTAAAAGGAGTCAAAAATGTTATATTAACCTGTGTCCTATCGGGCTTCGTTTTCTGACTAGAGCCATTTTTTAAAATTTTGGGCTAAGCTTATTTTTTTACACTTAAACAAGTGTATCTCGAGATCAAAGAGGAGTAGCTCATTATTATAGGTGTCGTTGGAAACCTAAAAACATTTGCTAAAAGAAATGTTTTTTATCAATTTTCATTTATTTATATCCCTTCTAGTTCAAATTTAGCTCAAAATGTCTTTTTTCTAAAAGAATCGAAAATATATATATGTATATTTTTTTTTAACGCCCATAGTGCTTAAACGAGTTAGTTTTTAAATTGTCCAGGCAATGGATTTTTTTGTTTTTCGATTTTTTAAAAAATGACATTTTTGAGATAAATTTAAACTAGAAGGAATAAAAATAGACTGCCAATTAGTGTGGCACCTAGCTTCCTTGCATCCCATCATGTACTTTATTGTTATATTAACATTAAAACTAGGCATCGCGTGGCTCTATCATTGAAGCGAGCGTATTGCAATAAAATATTGAATATTAAAATTTAATCATGATGAATGTCATAGTTAAAGATAAGTGGAATAGGGTAGTGTGAGGTAGAGTGGGGTACTCGGTACAAAGCTTTACTTCCTAAACAAACCTACACACACTATACGACTATAAGAATCTTAACCACCCGTCATAGCTTTTAAACTAATATTATAAATGTATCACTTCATTACTCAAATAATACTGCTTGTATCAAGTTGAAATTTTACATACTTGTTTCAATTGCACTTTAGACGATGTATATGAAGTTTTATTAAAATCGTTACGTTAGAACGTAAGATATCGGCAAAAAGGTTGTCTTCTCTATTATAAACGTTTAGGTCCGCTTTAATAGTTTTAGCGATCTTTATTAAGTCATAGCGGTGTCGCTGTTGGTTTTAGTAAAAAATGTTATTTGAAAAAAATGTTCGTCTCATCGAATAGATGATGAATCTTTTCTCGTCCTGAAATTCCAATTTAATTTTTGTACCTCTCGTTTAATCGAGCGTTGCGCGCGAACTCTTGGACGGATCACGCTGTCCAACGACCTTAGCCTGAGTATTAGTAAGAGGAACATGTATACCAAATTTCAACTAAATCGGTCAACTTTTACTCAAGTTATCGTCACACGCGTAAACGTTACTGACAGGCAGACAGAGAGACAAGATGCATATTTCGTTGAATGTAAGAAGCTCGCTTCAATTACCTTTATATTGGTGTATTGAAAACGATCTCAATACGGTTATTGATTACAACTGATGTTTGTTTACATGATCGTATTGTGTTGGCATTTGAAAATATTTGAATACAGTTCTGAGGTCAGTAGAAAGCAAATTATTTTGTCTTTTAATAATTATGATGGCTGTGAAAGAAGGTTATGTTTGTACGGTCGATGCAAGGATCTTATAAAATAGGGATTGAGCACTAAGCATACCTTCTGGGTTAAGAAGTGTCGCCAAGAACTTGGAGAAAATCTACATCAAACTACCACTGTGCGTGCGCATTAGTAGGACGAATTTCTTCCCGACTGTTATCCATTGTTTATTTTGAATGAAAGGTTACAATCTAACATTTTATTAATCAAGTTTTTAATGAAATATTTTCTTGTTTTAAGGGTATTTTATTTCAATTTACAGTTTTAATTTAATATATTAATAAAATTTAGGTATTAGGATAGTTTTAAATAACCGAATAATTAATATTAATTAATTTGGAAACGGGTTATTTCTATTGCAGAATAAGATTTTTACGAACTTTAACAACTTACCTTTGTAACTGCAAACACAGTAAACAAGATTGGCTAAATATAGTCCAAAATCACTAAAATACAAATTAATTGTACACAAGAGAAATCAAAACATGAAGCAAGAAATCACAAACTACCAAACAAGGAGAAATATGAAACGCGAGTGGTTAGGGAAGAAAATCACATAACCTGATCGAATTTTTCCCATTCTTCTTGATCTTCTACAGTTATAACCATACGGGAAGGTTATTTATCCTACTAGATTTTCCAAGTTCTTGGTGACACTTTTTTCGCCTAGTGCTTAATCCCTATTTTATAAGATCCTTGGGTCAATGTGTCAGGTTACCCAGGAGATAATCATGAAATTGCTCATGACCTAATACGATCTCAATACAGTCAAGTATTTATATGTTACTGAAGGTGTGTTCAATACGATACAGTACAGACTTTTATTTTATCGACCTTTAGTTTAACTAGATTTAAATACGGTGCGTTGACAATGGAAAGATACCGTATTCAGATCTTTTTCAACACACCATGTAGACGTAGCTAATCTTTTTTATATATAACAACCACAGAATAGCGACGATGAAATTACAAAAAATGAACCTGTACTCTCAAAAGTAACCAGACCAGTACCATTATGACGTAAAACTAAAGGATAATTATGTATAATAAATTTTATATCTACTTAAAATTCATATTTTAAGTACTTTTTATTTAAATGTATAATAATGGTATTTCTGGTATATTCTTTATTATTATCCTTCTTCAAGGTTATCAGGTACCTACCTGAAAGGTTCAAGGGTAAGGTTATTATGCGAATGACGCAAATAATAACTTTTTTAAGGGAATTTAAAGTTCGATCGTATCTTATAGAACTACATTTTATGAACAAAAACAACTATAAATCTTCTCTACACTGTATTTATTATAATATGAATATAATTATTATTAAAGTTTAGGTGCAATTTTTTACTTACGAAGTGTTTATCAAAATTGCAATTTATTTAAAGCAAACCTCATTAATGTTTTACAAAGAAAAGATCAGTATCACTATTTATTTATCTCTGAGTAATGTATTACTTGTTTTTTCTTTAATCTCTTAACATCTGAATTTTTTCACTAAAATGGTTATAAATTATACTAACTGTACGATGTATAATTGAGTTCATTTTAGTCTGTAATAGACTTTACAACACAGCTATGGCTGAATTGGGTGAATTCTTATTGTTCTAAATGTATTATTTATTTGTACTGTTGTTTATGTAAAGTTTCATTCAATGATGAATACTTATTCAATGATGAATACATATTCAATAATGAAATGAGATGAATAAAATTCCTACAAATCCGGCGTAGGAAAAAAGTTTCATTGTAAATGTATCATTACTGATTTCATGCTTTTACAACCTGTTATTGTATTTATTAATTTAATTTTCTCCCAGTTTTTTTTAAATCTGACAAAATTGTTTTGATATATAATATAATAGTCCACAGGCCACCATAAGAAGTGAGTCGCTGATTGATAAAGTTTTCTTACCTTATGGAATCGCTTATTTATGCCTTGTCCACCGATGAATTGGGTATATGGCAACTGGGCGCTGGGCCATTTCTTTTTTGTTGACATGCCAAACTTGCTCTTCTGCGGGAACATTGAAAAGAGATAGATAAAGTTTTGATTTTCACAGGATCGTTTAATTAAATTATTTTAAAAAAAGTAGTAAAGGTGGCCACCGATACGAGTGGGCCGTTTTCTTTTCAACGTCCCCGCAAAGCGATATGTTTGGAGCGGTGGACACCCCGAACGGCCCACTCTTATCGGTGGCCACCTTTACCACTGTTAATATATATTTTTTTCTTTTTTTTTATATTTTTTTTTATATATTGTTCTATCCATTTCTTTTTTGTTGACATGCCAAACTTGCCCTTCTGCGGGAACATTGAAAAGAGATAGATAAAGTTTTGATTTTCACAGGATCGTTTAATTAAACTATTTAAAAAACAGTGGTAAAGGTGGCCACCGATAAGAGTGGGCCGTTCGGGGTGTCCACCGCTCCAAACATATCGCTTTGCGGGGACGTTGAAAAGAAAACGGCCCACTCATATCGGTGGCCACCTTTACTACTTTTTTTTAAATAATTTAATTAAACGATCCTGTGAAAATCAAAACTTTATCTATCTCTTTTCAATGTTCCCGCAGAAGGGCAAGTTTGGCATGTCAACAAAAAAGAAATAGCCCAGCGCCCAGTTGCCATATACCCAATTCATCGGTGGACAAGGCATAAATAAGCGATTCCATAAGGTAAGAAAACTTTATCAATCAGCGACTCACTTCTTATGGTGGCCTGTGGACTATAACTTATAGTAAACATTTTGAAAAATTCAATGAGCGCGGTAACAGAAGCTATGTGACCGTTCTGAAGAACGAAATTTTTTTGTCTCTGATTTCAAAAATTCCAAGTAAAGATAGAAATCTTTTTTAGACATCAGGGAACATTTTTGGTTCCGTGTCTGTCTGTTTGTAACTTTTACGAACCAAACTACACGTCCGATTTTAATGAAATTTGTACAATTGTTGGTCCCATAGATCTCGCAGATAGCCACAGATTAATTTTAACCGTCTGCGCTCTTTAACTTCTGCTAAATTGATACTCTTAATCCATGTAAAAAATCGAAACAATTTTGACATATTAAAAAAATGGGGGAAACTATTAAATAAACAAATTAGACAGTAATTGCTTGTAAATTCAATTAAGAACGTGATAGGATGAGAGGAAACTATGTGTCATACTAATTGGCAGTCTATTTTAAATTTAAATTAATTTAAAGCCTAGTCGAGAGAGAAAAAATTCCTGAATTTTTAAAATTGGCACAGTTTTTCCTTAGTACCTTCATGTTTTCTTCAGAGTTTTTGGGGCCAGCGCTCCCACATTTGGAGCTTATATTCGAAGAGAATTATAAGTCCTGGTGGGTGACTTTATTTTAGTTTTTCACTCATATCTCCGAAACTATCGTTCGTAGAGAAACATTGTATGACTAAAATTAAAGCTCACTAAATATCCTACAAAAATGTACCGTTGCATTTTTTTTTTGTAGGACCAATAGTAGTAGATAGATATAAGTGAAAGAAAACTGTGCCAATTTTTAAAACTCAAGGATGTTTTCCTCTCAATTGGCTTAATTGTGTCTAATTTGGGTGGGCTATAAAACAGATCCAATAACGAGATTTATAAATATTAAGAATTTTTATATTATTGTATTTCATACAATTTTACGTTCTGGTCAGCTTGAGAGAGACCTACTGCTCGTCTCAGTAGAAAGGAGAGTCGTAATTCCTTTTAGATCTAAATACTCAAGAATTGAAAATAACAATTGTTTTTCCTTGTTAACATTTATTTTCTTATGTTTTTTTTTATTTTGCTACAGATCAGACTGGAAAAGTGGAAAAATCCAGGGCGTTGTAGATCTAAAAGACCCCATACACTTACTAAGTGACTACAAGATGACTGGAAAAGTCATTCTTCTCCCCATTAATGGACAAGGAAAGACAAATATCACTCTTTGTAAGTAACCAACATTAGTGGTAGTAAAATAAAAATATTTGAGTTTATCCTAATAAAAAAGTCTCATCTTAAAAAGTTTTATCTTCTCTATATTTTTCCTATGTAGGTATGTGTCAAAAATGTAAGTTAAAGTGTCTTCAAAAAAATTTATTGGTGAAATTTATTTGTTGCAAAAACGATTGCCAGTGCTTCTTTGCAAATGGTTTAAATTTTTTTTCCGAGTTTTTGAGTCACTTGAAGCATACGCTATAGGGCGTAAGGTCTTGTCTGGGAATTCGTGGAATAGTACTGCCCCCAACCCCACATCACTGGCATCTGCTGTGACCACTATAGGCAGATCTTGAGTAAAATGTATTAATGCCGTGTTTGAACTTAACGTTTTTTTTATATTTTCTATTGTTTTCCGCCTCATTCCAATCCCATTCGATATAGACTAGCACATTGAAATTGTAAGTGTTTAATAAATCTGCTGTAGTAATTTATAGACCCCAGAAAAGCTCGTAATTCACTTGTATTCTTTGGTGTTGGCATATTCTTCTGTCTTCTGTATTGCATGTAACTTATTATCTGTTGGGTATATGCATTTTTATCTACTCTGTGTCCGAGATATGTAACTGTGTCTTCCATTTTTTCCATTTGCATTTTTTATTATCGTGTTATGATTATATCATCTAAATAACAAGCTACCATGTCTATATCTCCAAGGATTTGGTCCATTATACGCTGAAATGTAGCTGGAGCTGAAGAGACCCCAAATGGAAGCTTGTTATAGACGAAGAAACCCTTGTGTGTAGAAATGACAAAATACTTTTTACAGCCTTCTGTTACTACTACTTATAAGTACGCATCTTTATGATGGATGGTAGTGAACTGTTTGCCTCCACTAAGTTTGGTCATGATCTCTTCAAAACGTGGCAGTGGGAGTCTGTCGGTCGTGATAAACTTGTTGATTGACACTTTGGAATCAGCACAGATTCTAACTTTCCCGGTTGGTTTCATTCCCACTACAATCGGAGAAGCCAATTCAATAGGTGTCTTTGTATATTGTTTTGAGGTTATAATAAATGGTTATTATTATTATATGTATCAAAAAGTTACGTCAGTAATTCAAATTTCAACTTTTAGCTTAATTGGTTAGTGAGATATGAACCAAAGAGCGATGGACGGACAGACACTGGTTCTCTGGTTTCAAGAAGGATCTACGAAACCCTAAAAATTGCACCTTAGGAAAAACTAATTGTCAAATAAATAACTAGTTAACAATGGTTTTATTTTACTTATTTTACTTATTTTCCTGGTTTTTTTTTTATTTCAGATGGATTGACCGCTATATTATCAGGAGATGGCAAGGTTGTGGAGAAAAAAGGCAAAAAGTACTTAGACGTAGAAAATTTTGATGTTGGTTTGAAACCCAAGAAAATGTACTTACATTTTGAAAATCTATTCAACGGAAACAAAGCACTGGGTAAGCAATTCTTGTTAAACTTGAAAATATTATTTTAATTTAGCTGAAACAGTTCTCTATGTTAAGCCGACCATACGTATTACGGTATACCTGACAGGTAAACCTGAGCGTGTGTGCCATCAAATTACGACATAACTGCACAGTTCTGATAGCATACACTCACCGGTTCACCTGTACAGGTTACCTGCGCAGGTATACCACAACTTGTATGGCCGGCTTTAGAATGTTAGTATCACCGTTACAATAGGATTGTTCCAACCAAGCAGTGAACCGTTCGCGGGATCGTCACGGGCATGCGCAATGGATAAAAGCCGTTCATACCCCACTTGTGACAGTGTTTCGTACCTTCCTTCAAACTGTTCCAACCTGACTTGTGACAGTGTTTCGTAACGTCCAACTGTTTTACTTTGACGAATATGTGTTGTACACCTTTTAATGTAGCATGTAAATGCATGCCATTCGGTATGAAGAATGCAATCGATTTTCCTGGATAATCTAGTTGATTTGCAATTGAATGAACATGTCTCATTTAAATGGAGATTTTTAATAGCTATTCACTAGCGTATGATAAGGCCGAAGATAAATATGATAATAAAATTGATAGATCGAGTTGATTTTAGCTTAAATTAGGTAAAGGCTCTTGTATACATAAAAATATCAAAATCTAAATCTACATACGGCGGACAAAACAAAATCAAAATCTAATTCAATAATCTAATGCTTTACGTATTCTCCTAATTCTTCGGGTTAATTTTCGTAGTTTGTCTATTGTTCTTTACCTAAAGCCGGGTCATACACGTTGAGGAATATCTTATAGATAAACCGGAGTGTGTGTCTTATCACTTATCATATAACTTTGCAGTTATGTCATACCTTGATAGTACACACGCGCAGGTTTACCGCAAAGTGTATGGCTGGCTAAAATGAGATCCTTATAATGTCAAGAAAATGTCTTTCGCGTGTCCAATATAGTGTAATTTCAAACAGTTAACGATGGTTCCTTCAGCATTCAATAGTTGTAGTCACGCAACACATAATCTGTGCACTCAACGTCATCTTGACTATCATCATCTCATATTATTCACGATGTAAAATTGTTGAAATATTATATATCTTATATAATACTTTTAAAAGCCATCCCTTGATATAATCTCAAAGAAAATTAGTTGGTTTTTTTTGGAAAAAAAAGAAAACAAAAGAAAATTAATTGTGTGTGTGCTGGGATTTGGGATTTCATATCATTTTGAATATATTGACTATGATAATACAATTAAAAATCGACAAGAAACAGATTAAATTAGCCACTTTTACAAAATTTAACGTTAAACGAATCAGTAGCAAGTAAAGTCAGAATACCAGTGCACAAGTGATACAATTGACACTTCTTTAGATTGTTACTCCCCTTATAAAGAAAATATAGCGGAGTAACAGTCCAAAGAAGGTGTACTGAATATTCTTCTTTAGACTGTTACTCCCCTTATAAAAACAGAAATGTGATATTCCTTTGTCCCAAAGTACATTGGACTAAACATCCCTTTGTCTTAATAGTTATTTAGTCAAAGTCATTTATACTAAAAATCATAGGGGAGTAACAATCTAAAGAAGTACCAAACAATTGATACATTGCTATACAGATTAGGTCGTATAGAGCCACTTAAGTTGGTAATTATATCTATATCATCATTATACAGGGTGTCCCAACTTTATATTTCGAAATTCAAGGAGCTAATTGTCAGTGATCAAAACCATTTAAGTTAAGATATGGGATGTCAAAACATAATTTAGGCACAAAAGAATTTACGCTAGTGATTTTTTGAAATTTTGACTAAGAATTTTAATCTAATAGCATGTCTCTCCTTCCTGCTTCAGCAAAGTGCAAAGCTCTACAAAATTGGTGCATTTTATGAGCTTTAATATGGTGTTTTGGCCGCCAAGATATCTTTTGTTGTCTTTTGATGGCATCTACAACTTAAATGTATCTTAAGTCCGTTCCTCATAATGTACATACTTCGTGAAACGATACTGCGCAGAAAGATTTTATTTGTCAATGCTAAATATTGATAATTTATATGAAAGTATGATTTTCTTAGACAATATGCTCAATTTCCGGAATCTTTTCTTTTCTTAATTTAAGAAAGATTAATAAATTGATTTAATAAATATTACATCTTCAAAACCGTTTTCATTTTTTGAACTGACAGCAAAATTCGATAACAAAAAAACATAGATGATATTTTTGTAGGACAAAAAAAAAAATCAGTTTTGACCTATTAAATACGCTCCTTGAATTTCTATATTTAGACTTGGGACACCCTATGCACTATGCATGTAATAATCATATTATATCCATTGTTATTCTACTTATGATCTTATTTTATTTTTGTTATATGTATTATAAACAAATCAAGAGAAAAAAAAAATCCGGAGTTTTGAAATTTGGCACAGTTGTTCCTTGGTAATCTAATTTGAAGAAAATAAAAAGTCCTGATGATAGGGGGGTGGGGGGGGGGGGAGTGAGCCGAAACTATAGCATACGTTTTCTTTAACCTTTGTAAAAAATAATAAAAAAACGAAAAAACTGAAACAGGTAAGTATATAAGAGTATAAGTATATAATAACAGTTAGTGAAGTGTTATAATATAACAAATAACATTGCAACTTGTTACTTTCAGATGTTATTGATTACTTTCTATTATAATGTAACAGACAATCTGTTCTATTATCTGAGCTGATATAATATTATGCCGTGTTATTAGAAAACAGGGTACTTTTCAATATTATGTTATCTGACGAACTGTTATGTTATTGATAAATATCATGTTTAAATAGTGTTACTTTAACAACCCTATGCGAAAAATTTGTAGGAAATTGTCAGCTTTAATTTTATACACACAATTCCCCTCTCCTCCCTTCCTCTACCGAGTAAAAATCTAAAGGAGTACCTAATAACTTTATATTTTCGTCGATCTAAGGTACCAAGAAACAACTGTGCCAATTTTCAAAACTCAAGGATTTTTTTTCTTCTATTTATCATATTTGACTGAGCTATATTATAATATATGGTACTTTATTATTTTTTTTTTTTTATTTATTTATTTATTTTAAATTAATTTAGGAGACAACATGAATAAGTTCATTAATGAAAACTGGAAAGAAATAATGAAAGAAGTTGGAGCACCGATTGGCCAAGGATTAGGAGCGGCTTTCAAACAAATATCAGCAAGAGTTTTCGCTAGAATTCCTTACGAGTCCCTCATTATTCCTTAAGAACAAAGAAAACTACAACTCAGACTATCGACACAGAATTTAAATTTGAACACCAAAGATAAAATGATAGTGTATAAGTTAAGTTTTTTCTCGATATTTTGTAGATTTGGTTTTCCATTAAAAAATAACTTAAATAACTATATATTTCTTGATAATTCAAAATAAGTTAATAATTTAAAAAATTAAAAAAAAAAAAAAATGTGTCAATTGCAATTAAAAGTTACATTTATATTAACAGTAAAATTGGTTCAATATTACGTAAATATAATATTTTGAATCTCTGAATCAATTCTGGGATTTCTATACTTTAAAAATACTCTTTGGTTATCATTATTTTTAATTTGATTACTTTTGTAATTATAGCAGCGTGGATAAGTAAGCGATAGCTAGTAGTCAATTTGTGATGGAATAATTATCCTTTAGTTTTTTGTTTTATTGTTTTTTTATAATTATAAAAGACATTTTTTGAAATTATGAAAAAAAAAATTCTAAAATGATAAAATAATGGTTTTTTTTTAAGATTGAAAGAACCAAATGATTTTATTAATTTTTAAAAAAAAAAACTGAACAAATATTTAATAATTGTGATAGTTACACTATTAATTGTAATTATAATTTTATACTTAGTATTATGTATATTGTTTAAAAATGAAAATTTGTGATAAAAGAAAAATATTAAACTAAAGTTTTAGTAAATAATTTCATTAAAATAATGATTGTTTGAAAAAATGACCGTCACAATAACTGATAAAATTTCGAATACTTAATTATACTTTTTTGCTAATAAACAAAATAAAAAGAACAGTTTATGTGTGTTTCCTTTTAGTGAATGAAGTTCTCCTTTCTCCCTGAGTCAAAGGATATATCCTCTATTCTTATACTTGTATTATATTATTGTCAATATATTGAATAGTTATTTATGTACCTAGGGAGTAAAGTAAGCCATTATTCCATGAGCGAATAAGTTGGTTCTTAAGGCGAAGCCGAAGGAACCATGGTCCCTAAATCCCGAGGCGAAGCCGGGGGAATTAGGAACCACGGTCCCTAAATCCCGAGGCGAAGCCGGGGCAATTAGAATTTTTAATTTCCGATGCATAGCCGAGGGAATAAAGCTAATTAGCTCACGAGCCGAGGGAGATAATTATCGCGAGGGGAATTGCACTTTACTCCCGAGGTGCATACAATATTTTATCTCCAGTAGGGGAGACCGGGGAAGGTTGTAACAGGGTACGGTTGAAACAACCCAATTAATGGGTGGAAAAATTAGCGATATTTGGGAACAACCAAGGAAAAGGGACGCGGCTTCCGTGGCGGAATCTGAACTTTTGGGTTTGGTGTCGTTTCTGAGAGGGGGTATTGTGTTTTCGCATCCAGAGTAAGTATTTTTGTGGCTACTCTTTTGCTTTTTTATCCAAAACTAAAATAGTTGTGGTTATGATAGTTTTTAACGTAAGAACTTTGGTTATGGAAGTTCAACAGGTGTAATTCTTTTTTATCTAAATTGTTTATTTCGGAAGTTATGACGACAACTTTTTTAAATTAAGTTCTGGGTACGGTTGTAACAATGTTTACAATTAAGTTACCAGCTGGCTATAAAGTATGAAATTTTCAAATACACTTTAAGCTTCATTTAAATAATTTAAATTAAATCTTTTTTTTTACTTTCGTCAAATGTTAATTATTTAATGTTAATTAACCTTGAACTACAAAATATATGATACAAATTACTTTTGGAATATTTATTATTGTTTCATTTATCTTAAACACCTATTATTCTGTGTATGACCAATTATTCAATTATTTTGCTTCATGTTCTGTGATTTTGACTCGATAAATAAGTATTTCTAACATAATTCTCTTTATTCTGTTAGTGTTACAACTAACCCCAATAACTGTTACAACCACCCCTGGTATGGGGTCAGTTGAAACATTTTTTCCTGAACTTTTAAAATGCCTATAAATATTTTTGTAATGCAGATAATCTTACTATAACCTCATCCATTTCTAGTCTGATAACTGAAGTTCAATTAAGGCTCACTGTCAAATACATTGAGGTTAAAATGTTTTTGCGGGAAGCGATTTTGTAAAAAATGTTTAAACCGTCCCCGGTCTCCCCTACGGAGGAAACGCATCTTCATCCATTGCACAGTTTTTATTTATTATTTTAATGAATAACAATAATTGTTAGCACTTTTAATAGCAGATATAAGAGATTCAATATTAAAAAAGTCCAGTCACGCACCATGACTTAATGAGCGAATTTTCAAAGAAATCTGCGTATTATTGGCTTATGAAAATATAGGAAAATTTGAAAAAAAAAAAAAAAAAAAAAAAAAAAAAAAAAACACACGGTACGGGGTACAAAAGTCAAAATAGTAATTACCCTTTAAGATGCATGTCGTTGGAAAGCTCTTTAAAAGTACAGTAATTGTTGTTATAAACTCTTTTATCATATTTTCATATAAGAGGGGGTTAAATTGGACAAAAACACTTTTTTATGCTATTTTTAACCCTAAATTGTAAAAATTTGACCCCTAAATGAACTCCAAAAATTCAGGTCAACGAACTCATCCTTTCTTTTGATATTATTGACATTTTAAAATTTGTTTGAAATTCTTAAGTGCATCCTAAGGGGAGATATCGTCTGTAGTGACATATACAACATACATAAAAAATAAATACGTGTGGTGTCGCGGGACACCCTGTAGGAACGAAGTTCCTTACATTTTTCATTAAATATAAATTATAAAATCACACTGCTAAGTACGTATACATTGCTAACTACTTACTACTTATACATGCCACATGGCGGAGTTAGAAAAGAGACAAAATTAAAAGTAACGAACTGTTTGTACCTGGCAGAGTTTAGGCAAAATTAAAAGAAAATCATTATTTGTATAATTAAAGCAAGCGTCTTACTATAAATATATATTAAATATAAGAAAAAAGTTGATCATGATGAGTTTATAGTGAAAGAGTATGTTTGTTAAAGGAGTTTGGATTGAAATAGGACTGTTTTCTACCTACCCGGCCAATTAATTTAAAATAATATAAAATATATCTCTTCCCTACTCTACAGCTTCTGCTTGTATCAGGGTGAAATTTTATTTATTTACAAAACAAAGTGACATTTTTGACTTAATAACACTTTTTCCCGTCTTATAAAGCTTACGTTTACACGAGCGCTGCGCGTGAACGCTCGGGCGGATAACATTTTCCGACGAACTCAGCCTGGGCATTGGTAAAATGAACATGTGTACCAAATTTCATCTAACTCGGTGAGCTTTTACTCAAGTTATCGTCATCTGTAGATTTCTTTTTTTTTTTTTTTTTTTTTTTTTATCTTTTATTGATTAACACAACTACATCATTTTACATGTTATTAGTGTTAACGATGTATGTTTTGTTGACAGTGTGTTACATGAGAAAGGTAATAATCCAGTGACTATTCCTTTCGGCTGGGTTTAATTACAATAGGTTAATTATATGCACTTATGAAAAAAAAAGAAATAGATAAATAAATTAATAAATAAATAAATAAAAAAAAAAAAAAAAAAAAATATATATATATATAAAGAAATGAGATAGTGAATTTTTGATAGCGTTAAAATGGAGATATAATATAAACGTTAAGCAATGAGTAAATCTCTTGGCCACTGCCTCTTCAGGCGGCGAGGAGGGTTATCTGGGATAATTTGGGATGCAAGAAGTTCTACTAGAGGATTGGGATGATTGGATAATGATTCGTGGAAAGTATGATATCGGGATACAGATAGGTCTCGGACAAAGGGAATATTGAGATCGTTATGTAGAGTGAGGTTAGAAACGTAGAATGGGGCGTCTGTGATTTTTCTAAGGATCTTGGATTGTAGTGTTTGGATTCGACGGATGTTGGATTTTGCGTGACGGTTATTTTGTGGCGGTGATTTTGGTCGTTTTTTCCGGATTCACTCCTGGGCTCCAGAACGTGCCATAAGGAACTTCGTTCCAAAAAGTGTTAAATTTGAGGAATCGATTCAGAATGGTCTAAAACAGATTTCTGTGGAAAAAATTTTCAAAAATCCGCATTACACAATTTTTTAAGCCATTGCAATAGCATAAGTTTCTTCGGAAATTCGCTAAAAATAAGAATTACAATTGAACTCAAATAGAAGGTTATTTAGAAGCAGGTTTAAACAATGATAAGCGCAAGTAACAAATAAGGTTGTAAAAGCAGTGTCGCCAGCCTGATTTCAACAACTTCACTGCATTAGTACATTAGCCATTCATTCTCTACTATATAAAATAATTAAGTTGGCAATCCTTCTTTTTCTCCCTAGTTTTTGAGTTTAGGAAAGAAAAGACTTACTTTGGCCCCTCTAAACTAATCTAAAATCATACATAACTTTTTCTCCCTATTAGAGATAAAGGATAATTTTATTACTATATGTTACTTTCACTACGCAAACTTCAGTGAAATACGCACAAAGATGAGGCACAGTTAAATATCACAAAATTAACCCGAATATCTTCAACTATACTACCGAAAAAACGAAAAAATACGGAGCTCGATGTAAAGCGTGTCGGAGCTAAACTCCACCTCTATGTACCTATATGTACCTTCACCTACAGGGATATTACAAATGATGTTTCTGATTTCGATTGAAAATATTTTGTAGATTAATATGTTTTAAGGCCACTTCAGTTGGTAGCACTGGAAAGAAAAACTCATGAAGTTTGTTTACATTATTGTTTTGGGTACGTATCAGCTGTTTGTTAAGTCAATTGTTATCAGTGTTGTGTAATGGCTGAATTTGAAGACAGGAAAGCATTTCGTGTGTTGGATGATGGATTATCACATTAATCCCATCACATTAAGTAGGTATATTGCTATCTATGTAGCCCTGAAACACGAGTCAATCCTCGAACTATTAATCCACCTTTAATTATTGAAAAGTATAATTTTAAGATGAGATGATGTCAGAGCATGCTGGCAGGAGAAAAGGAACTATATAATTAGAGGCTGTTAGACCAACTCCTGGGATCTAGCGGCGGAAGTTTGAATCAATAAGATCACTTATTCCAGCCACAGCAGACCTATAATAGTCTACGGTGTTGTTAGGATCAGGGATGTGCAACATTTCTAGAACTCTCAGTTTGCAAATATTCTTTTTAGAGTGCAGAATCTTTATATTTTCAGGATCTAAGTCAGCTTGATAGCAGTGTTATATCAGTGTAGTGAACAGCAAAAGCTTTCATAGGATTTCCTATATTTACTCTAGTTTTCAGATAATGTGCCTAATTAATGTCTGAAAGATAGACAACATTATGAAAATGGTGCTCTAATTATGTAAATGGTACTCTAATTATGTAATTTATAAACTAATAATTAGAATTTATGTTACTTTTTACTACATTTTTATTAGCTTGCTTTCTTGTTTCTTTGTTTGTCGGGTACAAATCTGGCAATTTATTTCTAACTAACTTCCCGAATAGCTAGACATTTGAAACTTTTAGCATAGCTCAGAAAACGATGACAATGCATTATTTTAATACTTTTAGCCATCTATCAGCAGAATTTAATTGGTTTTCAGCATATTTTGCTGTACGGAAAGTTAGTTCAGAAAAAATCCGCAAGTTATTATATTTGTTTTGCCATGTCCCATATTTACGCAATCTTCATTTTGATGGACCTCAAATTTGTGATAGATAAACATTGAATGACAGCAAAACAGGAAAAATTGATTATATTATTTATCGATTATATTATTTCAAATATATCGATGGCACACTTTAGATTTGGTGTTGGGGAGATCCGTTGTACAAAGATTTGTCCTTTTATAGGTTTAAGATCAGCTCTCTAGATCAGTGGTTCTTAACCTTTTGGTAACCACGGCCCCCTTAAAATCTCCAAATACAATATATATAGTACCTACATACCTTTCGAGGCCCCCTGGGGGGCCGCGGCCCCCCGGTTAAGAACCACTGCTCTAGATGGTTGTAATTTATGTGAAGTAAATAAATTCGGAACTATTTTTTTTTTTTTTTTTTTTTCACTAACATTATATATTATATAACAATAACAATTATATTATCAACATTACATAGGATTCAACAGAAAATTTAAAAACGTAGTATATAAAAAGTTCTTTTTATCTTGAAATTATTATTCATTATGTAATAACCTATTGAATCCTTTAATTATAAAATAAAATCTAGTCAGAGAAAGTAATTTAAAAATAATACACAAACGAACTAATATGAATTTTAAGTATTTTTTTACTTATAATAAGAAAGATTAACAATAAAATCTTTGTTATCTAATTGCGTTTAGATTTAACTTGGAATTTTTGGTAGCTGAATATTAAGCTATTCCCTTACTAGCTGAGGGGAAAGTTGATTGGAAGTTCTCACGTTCAAAGGGGCTGTTCGGCTAGCTAGTGTTAAGGAAGCTGCTGCCAGCGTTAAGCGATATCAGCACCTACCTGAGGTTCAAGTTAAACAGGAAGTGTGTCACATGAAGCATCATTGCCGTTCTTAGGACCAACAGCAGGGAAGTTCTGCCCAGCTAGCCCCATCACCCAGAGTTAAATGTGAGGTATGCGGCCGGAAAAATCATATAACTTCTAAATGAAGGTAGAAGAATACCTGTGAATCGAAGGGTCATATAGCAACCGTATGTAAGCTAAAAAGAAAAAATAATCCTAAGTTAGGTTCAAATGGTTCTAAATTTAGCAGTAAATATAATAAAAAGAAAACTAATTTTTATTTTAAAGATCAATCCGACAATGATCCACTGGAGATAGACGAATTTTATAATATTTTATGTTGTACAGGGTGGAGCGCGGCAGATGTATGAATTTGAAAATGTAATAAAACACAGAATGTTACAAAATATTTTTTTTTAAATTTTTCCCAGATATAATAACATGGGAAATTTAAATTTACCTAGATTTAAACACTGATTAAGCCTTTTTTCGAAGTTTTTGTGCACTCTTTCGATCATTTCCACAGGAATTTCGGCAATTTTGGCTCGAATGTTGTTCTTGAGGGCTTCCAGGGTTCTGGGACGATCGCTGTACACCAAGGATTTAAGGTATCCCCACAGAAAAAAAACACATGGAGCCAAATCAGGCGATCTTGCTGGCCAGTTTAAATCGCCTCTTAAAGAGATGAGACGCCCGGGAAATCTGTCTTGTAAAAAGTTTGAACGGACCACTCCATTATAGCGACTGAACCCACTTGGAACATAAACTTCCAGTCCCCCTCTTTCAAATGACCCTACTCAACAAGGACCAATAGGAAGGGAGCAATCCCCTCTTCAAATTCATACGTCTGCCGCGCTCCACCCTGTATAAAATCTAAGATAGTTGATAATAATTATTCTACATCGAACATTATTCCTACAATAGATGATAACATTTTATTTATTTTTGTGGCAGATTCAGGATCAGGCCATTCAATGATTTAAGAAAATTTTTTCAAAAAACATTTTTCTTATAAGAGAGTTCAAACTAACGACATTGTTCTGCATGGTTATATCGGTCGAAAAATTGTCCCCTTAGGAAAACTTTCTTTAGGGACATCCCACGGGATGTAGGAAATAGGATTTAGGGAATCCCACACCCCTCCCTACCTTATGTCCTAAACCTTTGCCACCTTACCTTCTCGTCAGTCTATAAATATAAGGAACTGAAGATAGCCGTCATACTCTATATACCTGTCATATCTTAGTATTTTAGAGTCTGAAACCGGTCTGATTTAGAATTAAATTTAAATATTGTGGTCAAGAAAAATAAACTTATATTTTATAATAGTACAGTGTTAATATTTATTTTAACAAGTGATAAAAACCATTTATTTTCTTTAGGGTACGAATATAGGAACATAAATGGTTATGTTGTCAAGGGTGGGGGTCCTTATTAACTTTATTGCATTTTTGAAAAATGTTAAAGCAAATAATTCTATTCTATTAATTAGTTTTCAAGTGTCTAAAGGTTTCACTGTTCTTTGTATTTAATTAAAAAGTACATTTTCGCCTTAAAACTGCAAATACATACTAAACTCTCAATACACATATGTATGTAAGTACACAATTGCAAGTACAAAATCCAGAAATATAAATTACTTTTTTGTTAATGCTACCTATAATCCTGTAAATAACCTTTAGCTTATGTTATTATTTTATTTTTTAAATGTACATATAATAAATCTTACATATAAATAAATCTAGGTAACATAAATTCATTTGAAGTTTAACTACCTCTTGTCCCAGAGAAAATGATTTGTTACATTTCTCTGCTTATCCTTAATTATGTTTTTCAAATTTTAGTATTTCTTTATTTTTACTATAATATATTCATTAGTGTTTAAAGAAGTTCCTAATTTAGGGGCTTTGCTCTAACTTCCTCTAAAGTATAAACTCATCCCTGATCCCTGCTGTTAAATAGATACATATTTCAAATCTCCAGCTCATTATTATTCTTTTCTTGATTTGATAAAAATAAAAATAAAATGTTTTAGATTTTTGTTACTACTAATGTAGAAATTCATAAATGCTTAATTGAGGAGGCATAAACAACACCTTTATTCCTAATGTATCTATTATTAAATCTTAATTACCTGAATGGAGTGAGGAATCTGATTAACATCTCGACACTCTCGTTTGGCATTTCGTCTGTCCGTCTGAAAATTTGTTAGTTACGCAGTCACAAACAAACACGTTGTTTGATTTTCTTTTAAATTTGGCATGGATTTTCCTTTAAGGCATTAAAATCTATGTGCGTTGGTTATTTCTGAGCTTACCAAAGGTAATGGAAGCTATGTGATCGTTCAGAAGAACAAAAAAAAATCTTTAAATTAAAATATCCTAAGAGACAAATCTGTTTCAGACATCAGGAAACATTTTTAATCCCGTGTCTGTCTGTCTGTTTTTCAATTTCGGTGATCCAATACATCATAAAAGTTATTTGTCTAATTTGAATAATATTTAGATAATAGGTCTTAATTAGCCCATTGTTGGTCTCATATAAGTTTCAACCTTCTGCATCATTTTGTTTCTCTTCTGCATGATACAGAAGAGAAACAAATGCATGCGTATAAATATACATTCATTTACACCTATATCTTCAAAAGTACTCATTTGATGATTATGAATTTGGATCGGTAAAAATTTTAAAGACAGAAATCTGTTTCTGATATCAGGGAACTTTTTTGGTCCCGTGTTAGTTTGTTGGTTTTTTTTAAGTCTGTCAAAATTGTTTTGTAAGTATCAATTTAGCAAAATTTAATTAACAAGACAGTTAAAATTAATATTGAACCATCTGTGGGCTACTTTTGACAAACCATTCGAATTTCAGAATTTTTTTTAAAAAAATCAGATGAATACTTTTAAAGATATTAATACAAATTATTGTAGCACATAGATTCCTCACTTTATGTAAACATACTTAAATTATGGTATGCTATTACAAATAGTCCAATATATATAGGTAGCCTGAGAGGGGTCCAGCTTACATTAATTAGGGTAAAAGATTTTTTTTTTTTTTTTAAGATTGTTTTTTTTATAGTAAGAGGAGCATGAAACTAACGTTTGTGATCTCGAAAGACCTGGGGACAACTTTTGGTAGGTGAAAAACCTCGATATTTTGGCTCTTTTTTCAGTTTTTTTAATATAACTCATAAACGACACCGAAATCAGTAAATTGCATTCTCTCCGTAATGAAAGTAGACAAAATTCCCTACAAAATGCACTGGTCAAACTTAATTTAATGTTATCCCAACCCATTTCTACAGGACTTTGAAGTTTGACGAAATTGTGTAAAATGCATGATTTAAAGTTTCAATTTTAGCACGTTCAGCGTTCAGTGCTCTTCAGGCGGCAAACTAATGATCGGAGCGAAAAATTTTCAAGAGTAAAAAATTCTTATTTTTAGCCATAGAATCCAAAGCCAGTCCTTAACATTTGGCTTCCTATTTACTTTTTTTAATTATATAAATTGGACATACTTTTGCTGAACACAAAAAATGTTCAGCATATGTTCTGTATGCGGATTTATAGCCATTGTCGAACCCTGAAAACCGCATCTTTCTATCATAATAAATGGTTCCGGAGATATTTGGCTGTTCCATATTAGCAGGGACACCCTGTATATACATACATGGATACACATATAATCAATACATAAATATATATTGGATAATAATAAATATATAATACAACAAATATATAATGGGCACCATAAACATTAATATAAATGTAAACAAATGTACTCCATTTATTTGAAATCTGTCAGATTGTCTTGATTTTTTACATGAATGAAAGTATCAATGTATCAAAATTAAATGAGCACGGGTGGTTCATATTAATATGGGCTCATCTGTGTGCTACATTCAACAATGTTCCCTGATGTCTGGAACGGATTCCTGTATCGGAATTTTTGAAATTGGAGACAAAAAAAAAATGTCGTTCTACGGAACGATCACAGCTTCTGTTACCCTTCAGTAAGCTTGGAAGCAAAAGGGAGGAAAATGAAATAAATTAAACAATAATGGTTTGTAAAAGCCCAGTATCATTAGTTCATGCGAAAGGACGCAAGCTATGTGCCTCACTGATTGCCCGGCTTTTTTAAAATTAATTCATATACTTCTTTGAAAATGACATAGAAGCTTCTTGAAGTCATTAAAATCTATGTAGAGGTTTATGGTTTATTATTATTTTTATGTCAGGTCTACTGTTGACAGAACTACTAGTTTGTTATTAATTCCTTGCATTAAAGCCTTCCGTATTCTTTTAGAGAGAATTCTCTTCCCAAAAATTTCCTCTAAGATTTACAATAAGGGCGAAATATTCTCCTCCATAAGAGAAAGGAAAGAATAATAAAACAAATGTTGTTTAACATTTTATTCATATAAAAATAATTGTAGACAGGAAACAAATTCTCAATTCTAGTATGTATATAAGGAAACTAATAATAAAATATAACAAATAAAACATCACAATAAAGAATCACAATAATGTTTAAAATTAATTTTTTATGGAAATAAATTGGATTAGAACTAGTATAGTTCTAATTTATTTTTTAAAAACATAATATAATTTCGAAATAATTTTCCTATGATACTAATATTACAACATAGAAGTATCAAATATTGCAAATATATTATTTTATTCTAAATAAAACTACAATATCTTAAAGATACAATAAACTTTTAAAATTAAGCTGGAGTACTTAGTTTGTTTACTTGTATTTTGGTTTTTAGATGCCTATTTGAATAAGATCAAATGACATTAAAAAATGTAACTTATAATTATGTATATAATCAATTATGTAATATAATTAAAGTCTTTTGATTAATTTGGGGGGAAAATCATCAATTTTGATTTGTAATTTATTAATTTTAATTATTTTGTCTTTTACTCAGGTCCCTAATCAAAGAATGTATAATGTATCAGAATAAACAACGATGTAAAGCCAAAATTAGGCTTCTTCAATCATTCGATTGAAGATATTTAGTTTGGTACAAGTACATCAAATGGTATTTTGGCAAAGATTCTGTTGGAAATTTGTTTGAAAGCTGCTCCAAGACCTTCACCAATTGGTCCTTTGACGTCTTCCATGATTTCTTTCCAGTTCTCTGTCAGAGCTTTGTTAATGCTTTCACCTAAAATAAAATAACAATTAAATTAGTTCATATTGTAACAGGGATTTGGTGAGTGGAATACAGTGAACTGGTTGTGTGTAGGTATATATATTTATTTGTATAAGATTGTGTGTGTAAGATTGATGTTTAATGTGTACACTGTACACCTTCATAGCTAAGATCAGACACCCCGAGTGACTCTATGCTAGGACTTAAGCCTCGTCCAGACTGCCGAACCGAACAGAGGAAACGAGCCGAGCATTAGTCTCTGCGCATGTCCAGTCTAAGATGCGCAGGCGCACTTAAGACTGGACATGCGCAGAGACTAATGCTCGGCTCGTTTCCTCTGTTCGGTTCGGCAGTCTGCGCATGTCCAGTCTCTGCGTATGCCTAGACTAAAGTGCGCTTGCGTATCTTAGACTGGACATGCGCAGAGACTAATGCTCGGCTCGTTTCTTCTGTTCGGTTTGGCAGTCTGGACGAGGCTTTAGTCTTATAGATTCTTGTTGGGAGAAAGCACCACTAGACAGAAATTTGAGCCTTTGCTAGCCTAAGGTCTACACTGCTTTCCTAGAATATTCTAGTGTTGGCTTCCCCTTTAAAATATTCTGTGATTTAAAAGAAGTTTAAATATTAAATAATCAACAATTTATGAAGAAACTATTAAAATATCAAAAAAAAAAAAATTAAAATTGGTAGACCTAGCCCCCCGCTCAATGTCCACCCAGCATTGTTTAAACAAATGGGAAGCTCCTCGAAAGAGTGGCGCCACCAGGTTTCGGCCAGGAAACCATGATAATGACACTCTTGATTGTAATACAACCAGGAGGGGAGTCATGGTTCAAGATGTATAGAGTATACAAGGTGTATAGTCTATACACCTTGGTAATGGTTAACGACCATATCTTCTCACGAGTGTGTGAAGATTTCGGTCTCTAACCCGGGTTTGTTCTATGGGCCCACCTAAGTGGCCTGCGTCTTCGGGTGTAAAAGCCCCCAGGAATTAAAAATAAAGGATAAAAAAAAAAACAACCTAATTTCAACCTTCGTCACACACTACTTCCCCTAGCACATCAACCTAATTTCAACCTTCTGCAAACACTACGTCCTCTCGCACATCAACCTAATTTCAACCTTCATCACACACTACTTCCTTTCACACATCAACCTAATTTCAACCTTCTGCAAAAACTACTTCCTCTCGAACATCAACCTAATTTCAACCTTCTGCAAACACTACTTCCTCTCGAACATCAACCTAATTTCAACCTTCTGCAAACACTGCTTCCTCTCGCACATCAACCTAATTTCAACCTTCATCACACACTACTTCCTTTCTCACATCAACCTAATTTCAACCTTCTGCAAACACTACTTCCTCTCGAACATCAACCTAATTTCAACCTTCTGCAAACACTAATTCCTCTCGAACATCAACCTAATTTCAACCTTCTGCAAACACTGCTTCCTCTCGAACATCAACCTAGTTTCAACCTTCTGCAAACACTACTTCCTCTCGCACATCAACCTAATTTCAACCTTCATCACACACTACTTCCTCTCGAACATCAACCTAATTTCAACCTTCTGCAAACACTACGTCCTCTCGCACATCAACCTAATTTCAACCTTCATCACACACTACTTCCTTTCACACATCAACCTAATTTCAACCTTCTGCAAACACTACTTCCTCTCGAACATCAACCTAATTTCAACCTTCTGCAAACACTACTTCCTCTCGAACATCAACCTAATTTCAACCTTCTGCAAACACTGCTTCCTCTCGAACATCAACCTAGTTTCAACCTTCTGCAAACACTACTTCCTCTCGCACATCAACCTAATTTCAACCTTCATCACACACTACTTCCTTTCTCACATCAACCTAATTTCAACCTTCTGCAAACACTACTTCCTCTCGAACATCAACCTAATTTCAACCTTCTGCAAACACTACTTCCTCTCGAACATCAACCTAATTTCAACCTTCTGCAAACACGGCTTCCTCTCGAACATCAACCTAGTTTCAACCTTCTGCAAACACTACTTCCTCTCGCACATCAACCTAATTTCAACCTTCATCACACACTACTTCCTCTCGAACATCAACCTAATTTCAACCTTCTGCAAACACTACTTCCTCTCGAACATCAACCTTCTGCAAACACTACTTCCTCTCGCACATCAACCTAATTTTAACCTTCTGCAAACACAACTTCCCCTCGCACATCAACCTAATTTTAACCTTCGTCACACTCTACTACTCTACTTCCTCTCGCACATCAACCTCAACCTTCGTCACACACTACTTCCTCTCGCACATCAACCTAATTTCAACCTTCATCACATACTACTTCTTCTCACAATTAACAGTTTAATGTATGAATTTGTCACGAATTATTGGACTTAGCTGTTAGAAAACAAATCATAGATTTTTTTTTTTTTTTTTTTTTTTTTTTTTTTTTTCATGCAAGTACTTTTACTACTTATTATTATATTTTCCAGTTGTGTAATTTTCTTTTCATTTGAAAAATCTCAATTTTCACACTAAGCAGAAATACTAAATCAATTTAAAACATTAATCCTACAAACAGATTAACTACTACTTACTGAAAGCAGTGTTGGTATTCAAGAAGCTACCAAACTGGAATTTTGCTGACTTCGGATTAAGTTCCACACCGACATTGTCAACGCTGAAGTATTCCTTTCCTTTCTTGTTAATTTTTTTGCCATTGACGTCAAGTGTACCTACGAGGCCATCTAGATAGGAAACAAAGAACATATAATTAGCTAAATTTATCAAAAATGAATAAACTTTTGATGATCACGTATATAAAATCATCAAACATCTTTATTACACATTAATGTCTTAATAGAAATGAAATAATCATGTATTCACTCTTCACAAATTCTTTACATCTATTCTGCAAAACGCTTGTAAGTTCCACTCCCATATCCAGACTTCTTACTTAAATTGAGGCTCTGAATGAATTGACATTTCTTTAGATTGTTACTCCCCTTATCAGAGGGAAGTAACAATCTAAAGAAGGTGTACGGAACGTTCTTCTTTAGACTGTTACTCCCCTTATAAAAACAGAAGTGTGATATTAGTCCAGGAGATAGCGTGCAATAACGTGTCTGACTAACATCAAGCTGGAATTTTGTGTATAAGTTAATCTTTTGGTGCGTTTTTAAGACTATGTGGTCGGCTAAGTTCGTCTGCGGTACATACCCTGGCAATGGGGATTTGAAAAAACAAACCGGTGGAGAGCGGCCATGTCCCGCCCTTTTTGGTGGTCAATGTGATTTTCATGATCCTGAGTACGAATTTAGTTAGTAGACCAATAATTAAGTTGATGGTAGTTTGTCACTTAATAGGTGAGTCAGGCAAATAATACTCCAAATCATAGAGGTCGCCTATTAAGTGACAAGCTACCATCAACTTGATTATTGGTCTACCAACTAAGTTTGTACTCAGGATCATGAAAATCACATTGTCCAACAAAAAGGACGGGACATGGCCGCTCTCCACCGGTATGTTTTTTTCAAATGTCTATTGCCAAACTATGTCCCACAGACGAACTTAGCCGACCACATATTCTTAAAAAGCACCAAAAGATTCACTTATACACAAAATTCTAGCTTGATGTTAGTCAGACACTTTTTTGCACGTTATCTCCTGGATTAAATTCCTTTGTCCCAAATTATATTGGAATAAACATCCCTTTGTCTCAATAGTAATTTAGTCAGTCATTTATATTCTAAAACAAAAAAACCAGAGGAGTAACAATCTAAAGAAGTACCAATGAATTTACTTATAACTACTCCTTATGCATAGATCAGCGGTTCTCAACCTGTGGTACGCGTACCCCTTGGGGGTACGCGAAAATGTGTTAAGGGGTACGCAGTGAATTAAAAAAAAGGTTTTTTGTTTACTTTTCTGTCTAATAAATAAAAACTTTTTAGTAAAATGTCAATTAAAAAATCTTGTTTGGAATTGAAATGACCTATTTACAGCTGTTTCTATGATGTAGCAATATTAGCAGTAGTTAAACACTTCATCTAATATAAAAAGTATTTATAAAAAAAGGGGGTTGTTTTTAGGGGGTACGCACAGTTAATTATACAAAAAAGGGGTACTTGGGTTGAAAAAGGTTGAGAACCGCTGGCATAGATGATAACCTAAATTCTAAATTACATGGCAATTATGTATTTATGAAAAGATTTCTTTGATTGTAGTCTCATTTTCTTTGTATTTTTGTTAGTTTTTTATTTGTTTTTTGTATCTTCGTGTTTTATGATTTATTAGTCATTTCCACCAACTCTCACTATTCTCATGCTATTACACCTTGTAAATCTGACAGCTCAGATTGGCCAACCTATGTGAGGGATAAAATAAAACCACTAGGTGGTTATCTTAAGGTTATCCAGTGATATTTTTGTTTGTCTAGTTAACCCAACCTACTACCCGCCAAAATCTCGAGCTCTCATTGGCTCCCCTCCCGTTTTTTTTTATTTTCCCGCGCTGTCAAAATAACAAAGTATAATGGCATGAGTATAGTAAACACTTAAAAATATTCTTTACTCTAATCTAATGTATAATGTTTATAAGTGCATAAACAATATTAAAATTTCAATTTCATATTAATGAACTATAAATATATCAATATTAAGCATGAAAATTCTTCTTTGATAAACTCAGTGTTGATATTATAATTTATGTTAAATCACATACTGGAGAGGTTACATCGCAATTTCGACGAAGTGTTTTGAAAGCTTTTGAATCACGAAGTTGTTAACGAATGCTGGTTGAGATCATCTCTATTCTATAGATAATCGATCCCAATCAATTTTAAACAGACCTCACCTCTATTTTAGTAACGTCGTACAAAGTGATCACACTTAGTTATATGGAAATTTCGTATTTGTTTTACTTGATAATTCAAGACACAATAGTGGCTATTGTGTCTTGTCTATCATGGAACAGAGACTACCAGACTACCAGAAGGTTGATAAGGATAAGGAGTCAACGCATCAGCAAATTATTTTAATAATAGATCTTTAATTAGATCAAATTATTTAGATCAGGGGAAGGGATCGTCATTTCTATCGAGTAGATGTCATGGAATACAGGTTACTTATTTTCTTCAATATTCAATTCTCTGTACTATTGATAACCCTGGAATAAATCGCTTGCTTGAGAGTCGCTAGGGTTATCAATATGCTATTATCCCCATTTTTCAATAAAAACAAATCAATATTTTCAGTTATTTTATATTTTGGTTTGAAAATAAACATAGACTTTCACACGAGTCTACTTAAGTTCCAAACAATCGTGAAATTATTAGTCAACCAAATTTATCTCTCTAACCTCTTTAGTTATTTTATATACTGCCTTTTTGGGGGGGCAAAGCCCCCATAAAACGTTACGTGGATTTGAACCCAAGACTTTGAAGTCCGTAGAATTTAAAGTCTCAGTCACAAACCTAGAATATTAGAATTTTAAAGTCTCAATCACGGACCCTGAAGTCAGCAAAATTTAGAATCTTAGTCACGAACCTTGAATTCCTTAGAATTTAAAGTGTCAATCACGGACCCCGAAATAAGCAGAATTTAATGTCTCAGTCACAAACCTTGAATTCATTAGAATTTAAAGTCTCAACCACGGACCCTGAAGTCAGCAGAATTTAGAGACTTAGTCACGAACCTTGAATTCCTTAGAATTTAAAGTCTCAATCACGGACCCTGAAGTCAGCAGAATTTAGAGACTTAGTCACGAACCTTGAATTCCTTAGAATTTAAAGTCTCAATCACGGACCCTGAAGTCAGCAGAATTTAGAGACTTAGTCACGAACCTTGAATTCCTTAGAATTTAAAGTCTCAATCACGGACCCTGAAGTCAGCAGAATTTAGAGACTTAGTCACGAACCTTGAATTCCTTAGAATTTAAAGTCTCAATCACGGACCCTGAAGTCAGCAGAATTTAGAGACTTAGTCACGAACCTTGAATTCCTTAGAATTTAAAGTCTCAATCACGGACCCTGAAGTCAGCAGAATTTAGAGTCTTAGTCACGAACCTTGAATTCCTTAGAATTTAAAGTCTCAATCACGGACCCCGAAATAAGCAGAATTTAAAGTCTCAGTCACAAACCTTGAATTCATTAGAATTTAAAGTGTCAATCACGGACCCTGAAGTCAGCAGAATTTAAAGTCTCAGTCACAAACCTTGAATATTAGAATTTAAAGTGTCAATCACGGACCCTGAAGTCAGCAGAATTTAAAGTCTCAGTCACGAACCTTGAATTCCTTGGCATTTAAAGACTCAATCACGGACTCCTAAGTCAGCAGAATTTAAAGTCTCAATCAAGGAGGACAATATACTATAGTTGACATTTAGATAGTATGTAATGAATGAAATTTTAAAAGATTTTTTTTTTTTACAAATGTACTTAATTCATCAAAAACTTTTAAAAAATTTAAAAATTTTCCATTCAACTCGGCTTTCACAGCTTGTTTAAACAAGCAAAAAAAAAAGAAAAGATTTGTCCCTGCTGGAAATATTTTACAATTAAAGAAAAATAAAAATTGGAAAATTTTATGGTCTAATAACTTTTGAATGTGACTGCAGAAAAACGCAGTTGGTCTTATCGTTAAGGTTAAGGCTGATTTTTTAAAAAAACAACATAATTTCAGGATAATTGGAGAGCATATATCTCAAAAAAGCAGTTGAAAGATAACGTGAAATGTTGAAGAAAAGGAACCGCTGGGAAGCCGTAGAGAGAGTGTCAGATATTTCCTTCCTTTTCCAATATGGAAACGGCCCGAGAACAAGAGTGGGGATTCGCACACAGGTTGACCGAAACTAGACTAATTAAAAATCAGTTTCCAATTGGTTGCGCGAGACTGTCCTTCCCCGTCCTAAAGTGATTGCTTATAAGTTGCACGACAAATAGCTAGAATGAATTATCAAAAATGTCCTTCATCATTATGCAAGGAGCAACCATCTTCCCCAATTCTAGAAAAGAATCATTGGACATTCTGTGTAGTACTCTAACTTGCTATAGGTTTGTTCCAACCACACCTCAAACTAGTTTTAAACTGTACGACGCATGTGCATTAGCAAAAAACGTTCAAATGTGGTCCAAACCAGTTTGAAGTGCGGTTGGAACAAACCTTATCTATTTCATTTTAATTGTTCTGCTGTTACGAAACTACGAATAGCCTCGACCTTAAATTTTTCTTTAAATTAGGATGGTTTCAGAATCCCCTTTGTACTGTACTTCGTAGTCTGCGGTATTGATAATAGACAATTGTGTCTTCAATACTGTCTTGTTAACAAAACTTTTTTAATAGTATACATTTTGTTTTATCTGATGAAGTCGGAAGTTAGATTAGTTCGTCAGAAGCTGTCACTCGTTAAAACAGGATCTATTTTTATTCTGCACTCTATTTACTATTTACGCTCTGCCCTTTAAATATCAGTTATACTGCGTGATCAGTTATATCACCAATACCTACTTACTTACTTTAATCTCAATTGAAAAAAAGAATACCATAACTACAATAATTACTCATTTTTTATGACTTTTTCATTAGGCAGTGTCTTGGCAAATTAATTATTATTTTTCACTTACCAAAGGTAATTTTTGCTCTTCCTTTTCCTTTGACAGGCAGTAAAATAACTTTACCGCTAACTTCAAAATCAGCGTCGAATAATACTTTATCTCTGAACGACACGACACCTCTCATTTTTCCAGAATCCCAATCGGCTCTGAAAAAAAAGAAATTACATTTAATGAAATTGATAATGCAGACTTAATATAGAATTTAAAAATATAGTTAACAGACTTATTGAGCATCTTTTTCAATTATTTTAGTCCTGATCAAAGGGACGAAGGGATCATGTTAAAGTATAAGTTTTGCTGAACTGCATGTTTAGTATATTTTGTTTTGTTTTTTTGTTAACCTGTTTTTGCTTCCAAGCTTTTGTAAGCTATGTTCCGAAGAACAAACATTTTTTATGTCTCCGATTTCAAAATAGCCAAGACAGAAATCTGTTCCAGACATCAGGGAACATTTTAGGGTTCTGTGTCTGTCTGTCAGCGTCACTCAATCTTTGCCATACTTAGCCCATTGTTGGTCTCATATAAGTTTCAACCTTCTGCGCCTATTTGTTTCTCATCCACATGCGCACAACCATACATTTATTTACACCTATATCATCAAAAGCGCAATTAATCAGATTTTAATTAATCATAAATTTGGGTGTTATGTCGAAAGTAGCCTGCATATCGCCCCAGATTAATTTCAATTACAAAATCAAAACAATTTCGAGAGTTTTAAAAAACGGGGGAAAATTAAATAAATTTGACAGTTAGGTTTTAATAGTATAAAATCATTAAGGTATACAAAATAGGACGCGAGGAAATTATGTGCCACACTAATTGGCAGAGTATTTTTTTCTCTCATCTATCAACTTAAATTTTAATTCCCCCCCCCCCTCATTATATCGTTTTCAAAAAAGAAAAAAGTGGTTCTTATTCTGCGATTTTTCCATTTTCAAACCATTTTTTCCATTTTAAGAAAGTTAATACTGCATTTTAATAATAGAAATGCTGAAGATTGAACGATGGTTTTGTCTAGTGCTGCGTTACCTCTTGAACACATTGATGTACCCAATCTTTAGAAATTTAAGGATTTCCAAACTGATTGACTCAAAATTATAACTAATGGGATAACCAATAAAATACATTAAATATTGTTTTTGCTTATTTATTACTACGTTTTTATTAGCTTGATTTCTTGTTTGTTTGTTTGTTTGTCCGGTACAAATGTGGCAATTGATTTCTAACTAACTTCCCGAATAGCTAGACATTTGAAACTTTTAGCATAGCTCAGAACACGATGACAATGCATTATTTTAATACTTTTAGCCTCATCTTTCAGCAGAATTTAATTGGTTTTTAGCAAATTTTGCTGTACGGCAAGTTAGTTCGGAAAAAATCAGCAAGTTATTTTATTTGTTTTGCCATATCCCATATTAACGCAATCTTCATTTTGACGGGTCTCAAATTTGTGATAGATAAACATTGAATGACAGCAAAACTGGAAATATCGATTATATTATTTCTCGATTATATTATTTCAAATATATCGATAGCACGCTTTAGATTTGGTGTAGGGGAGATCCGTTGTACAAAGATTTGTCCTTTTATAGGTATAAGATCAGCTGTTTAGATGGTTGTCATTTATGTGAAGTAAATAAATTCGGAACTATTTTTTTTCACTAACATTATATTTTATCTACGATTGATACGAAATATAAACAGGATACTATATCGATGGATTTTTAAGGTGAAATATAAAAACGAACTTAATCCATTTTTTCAAAGAAACGTTTCAGCTCTTCTTAGAGCCATCTTCAGTCTTTTAATTCTAAATTTAAAACAAACAATCAGTTAAATAACAATTAATGTTATATCACAATTTGTAACTATGGCATGTTATAAGACCAGAGTTACAAATTGTGATATAAAATTAATTGTTATTTAACTGATTGTGTGTTTTAAATTTAGAATTAAAAGACTGAAGATGGCTCTAAGAAGAGCTGAAACGTTGCTTTGAAAAAATGGATTAAGTTCGTTTTTATTTTTCACCTTAAAAATCCATCGATATAGTATCCAGTAATAATTAAAAAAGGTGTATTCAACATATCACGAAATATAAACATTATATCTCTGTTTAGATGCGTAGAAAGTGATTATTTACGTACTTGTATTCATTGCGCTTGCGCGTCTCATGGTTCTGAAGAATTCCTCTTCTTTACCACGCTAGCGCGGTAAAGAAGAGGAATTCTTCAGCTTTACGCACGATTAGCGAGTTTGTTTACATTTAACAAACCTAATTTGCTATTCTTTTATTAAAGTAACTGTTTATATTGAGTTTTTAGTGAAAAACAATGAATGAATCAAGTGACTTTGACGAAAATGTAGAGAATAATACTCCTCCAGAAATAATTAATTCGGCAAAAAATACAACTCAAGATTAATGCCATTTTTATCAAGATAAGAGATACGAACTTACATACAGCAAGTTTATTTTTTTCTGTACTTATTATTTAAATCTAACAATCGTAGATAAAGTACGGTACGCAACTCATGCGAAAACGGCATTTTGCATTGCTCGTGTGGTTTTACCACCCTCGCTGTCGCTCGGGTGCAAACTCCACACTCGCATGCAAAATGCTACTTTCCGCACTCGACGCGTAATGTACTATTATGTAACAATAACAATTATATTATCAACATTACATACGATTCAACAGAAAATTTAAAAACGTAGTATATAAAAAGTTCTTTTTATCTTGAAATTATTTACTAAGTATACTAAACTAAAGTTATAATATCCAACGAACTCTTCATTAATGTAGAAGCGTTAGCCTGTTTTAAGCTATTAAAGACGCTATTAAGACGCTACTCTTCAAGTTCTGTAACGAATCCTAATGATAGGACTAAAACAACTTATAAGCGTTGTAAGACAAAGCTTAATTTGATTTAATCACACAAATTATTCAAAAGATAATCGATTTTTAAGTTTTCAAACTATGTTGTGAATTAAATTTCGACTCGATGACATCATCAGGGCCGTACCGAGGCTGTGGCGAAGGTGGCCCTTGCCAAGGGCGCAGGTTTGAGAAGGGCGCAAAATGGAGAAGAGGAAAAACATTTTTTGATTGGTAAGATTGGTCAAAATGAAAACTTTTTACTAATTTCGGTTGTGTGAGCTGTCAATTCGTGTTTTTATGATGAACATTAATCACATTGTGACATTGCGCTTAGCGCGGTGGCGTGCGATTCATGTTTATATTGGCAACGCTAGGGCCTAGCGTTGCCGCGAGGCGCATCCGCCCCACCCCCTAGCGGCTAGGGCAGTGTTTTTCAACCTTTTTCTAATGGTGGCACCCCAACTTGGTTAATTGTTTCTCGCGGCACCCTTATTTCTTAATACTAGTTTAAACAAGTAAAGTGTGAAAAAACATGTAATTAATAAACTCAATGCACTCACCCATATCGAAAATTACTCAATTTATTAACACCATCTTAAATTATTTAAACAGTAAGAACACTTATGATACCGAAAATACGAAAGAAAAAAACGTTTAATAGTTTTTACATATAAAAAATAACCAAATAAAGGGTTCAGAACCAACAAGTGTTGATTTTTTTTTTTTAATAAAATGATAAAAAAGGTATGGAATATTCTTTTTTGAAAATTGTAATTACATTTGTATGTATTCAGTAACAACATTTATGAATAACAATACAATATAATTATATAAATGCCCTAAAAAAAATGTAATTCTACTTATTATATTTTTAAAGTACTCATTGTGTAAAAAGTATTTTTTACTTAAGAAATAAAGTTAAGATGTCAATATTGTAAGTATCAACTTACTTTTTGTAATATTGTAAATATTTTTCCGTTCAGTATTGTACTTAATTAAATTATAATTTCATATTTGCTGTGGTGAAAAGTGAAATGACAGTTGATGTTTTATCTAAATAAACTTTTTATATCAACCATTTAACCTTGAACCGAAAAAGGAGTTATTATAGTGTAGCAAGGTGTTAAATAGTATTTTTTTTTTAAATAATACTTAAATGGTACTTTTTTTACGTGTTAAATAGTACTTTCTAGTAGCGAAAACTAAAAAATTACTTTAACTTTTAGAGCCAGAATTGCTTAAAAATTTGTTTTACTGACGTTAAAATTCCAAAAATTTTCCGGAAGGGGGGGGGGGCCCGGACCCCCCCTCCCCTGGGGGGTATTCCATACCCCCCAGACCCCCCTGTGGGGCGCACTTTTACGGGTTTGCCATGTACGCAGGAGCACCTAGGTACGGCCCTGGACATCATCATTAAAATCAAGTCATTATGATGGTAATTAAGGATTCTGTTTGGTAAAACGAAGTATTAGTTAACGTTAGAGAAATATTAAACTCTTTTAAAAAATTATATTTTTAGACATTATCATATTTATTAGATTTCGCCATATAGCGTTCTCTCTATTAAGTATTACTATATACCTTTGGAATCAGACTTAAAAATAAAATATTTCAAATCATCTATAAATAAAATATATACTACAGGTTTGTTCCAACCCCCTCTATTTGTAACGTCTTTTGTATCGTCCCGCAGACCGTTCGGGAATCGTTTAGGACAGGTTTTATACGCATGCCCTAATATTGTACTGTAATAAAATCATGTCAGGTTAGAAAGGGTTGATTATAATTCACACCGTAATAAAAACATTCATGGAAACCTTAGAGTTAGGGAACCTTCCTGTTGATATGTGTGACGAATGACATAACTGCGCGTGTCATACAAACCAGGACTTGGTATACGCCGGGGAAGTGTGACGTCACTTACGTAAAAAAGTGTGTGTTGTTAGGTTGGCTGGCTCATAACATTGGATATAGGTGGGGTTTATCAGTGCTATTTTATTTTATTATTATTTTTTAATCAATTATTTGTTTTACCATCTATAATGTATACATTTATTGGCTTATTAATGATGTTACTGATACATGATAAGGTTAAAAACAGTTAAAAAAGCTTTTAATAGAGTAAAAAGAGCACATCTGTGAGTAAGTTATTTTACTTCTTCTTTGAGTTATTTGTGAGAATTATTTGTTTTACCATCTATAATGTATACATTTATTGGCTTATTAATGATGTTACTGATACATAATAAGGTTAAAAACCGTTAAAAAAAGCTTTTAATAGAGTAAAAAGAGCACATCTGTGAGTAAGTTATTTTACATCTTCTTTGAGTTATTTGTGGGAATTATTTGTTTTATCATCTATAATGTATACATTTGTTGGCTTTTTAATGATGCTACTAATATATGATAAGGTTAAAAACGGTTAAAAAAGCTTTTAATAGAATAAAAAAGGAAAAAACTATAAAATGCTTACAGAACTCTAGTAAACAATGGTTTGTTATGAGCCAGAAAAGATAACCTGACGAAAAATCGTGGAGGGTGCATGACGTTACAGCAACCTTTGTCACTTTTACGTAACCTCTCTGACGCGACGTATTGTCAGAGGATCGTTTGGACCTTACAGTAAACGGTACGCAAACAATCCCTGCGCGAGTTTGAAGAACGGTATAAAGCACTGTCGTAAGTCGGATTGCAACGGCTTTTATCAATTGCGCATGTCCGTGACGATCCCGCGGACGGTACACTGTCTGGTTGGAACAAACCTTAGAAGAGTTTTTCCCACGGTATCTCAAAGTAAATTGAGGAGACAAGTAAACAAAAGGAAACGGGTCAATAGAAAATGTCCAGTGTTGTCGCTCTGACTTATTTTTTATATTTTATTACTTAAAAAAGTAAACAATAAAAGATTTGGCAACATAGCAACCTCACTCCGTTTCCCCCAGAGACACTGGGGGAAAAACTCTACTATATAGTTAGGTATTATAAGGTTTGTTCCAACCAAGTAGTTACCGTACGCGGGATCGTTACGGGCATGTGCAACGGATAAAAGCCATTCCAACTGTACTTGTGACAGTTTCGTACCGTCCTCCAAACTGTTCCAACCCTCGCAGGGATCGTTTGCGAACTGTTTACTGTACCGTCCTCACGATCCTCTGACAATACCAAGTAATGGTTTGTATGACATGTCAGGTTAGAAAGGGTTTAGGACTATAATTCGCACCTTATTAAATACATACAAGGAAACATTACAGTTAGGGAACCTTCCTGTGTGACGATTGACATAACTGCGCATGTCATATAAACCAGTACATAGTATTGTCAGAGGATCGTTTGGATCGTACAGTAAACGGGTACGCAAATGATCGCTACGCGAGTTTTGAGGACAGTAAAAAACACCGTCGCATATCAATCGTCGTTATGCCAATCGTCACATATGTCAACAGGAAGGTTCCCTAACTGTTAGGTTTCTTTGAAAATTTTTGATACGGTGCGGATTATAGTCCTAAACCCGTTATAACCTGATATGATTTTATTACAGTACAATGTTGGCGTATGCGTATAAAACCTTTCCTAAACGATTCCCGAACGATCCGCGGGACGATACAAAGGACGGTACAAATAGGGGGGTTGGCACAAACCCATAGTTTTTATCTTTTTTTATAATTCGGTCTATCTGCCTAGTTAGGCCCCGGTTACACAGTACGAATTTTAAATCCGATGATGCGATGCAATATCGAATCGTATCCTATGGAATAATTTAAGAGAGCTTCTTACATTCAACGAAATATGCATCTTGTCTGTCTGAGTGTAACGTTTACGTGTCCGACGATAACTTGAGTAAAATCCGTCCAAGAGTTCGCGCGCTATGCTCGCGTAAACGAGAGCTTCAAATTTAAAATTGGAATTTCAGGACGGGAAAAAATTCCATCATCACCTATTCGATGAGACAAACATTTTTTTCAATTAACATTTTTTAGTAAAACCAACAGCGACACCGCTATGAATTAATAAAGATCACTATGACTATTAAAGCGGACCTAAACGTTTAAAATAGAGAAAACAACCTTTTTACCGATATCTTACGTTCTAACGTAACGATTTTAATAAAACTTCATGTACATCGTCTAAAGTACAATTGAAACAAGTATGTCAAATTTCAACTTGATACAAGCAGTAGTATTTGTGTAATGAAGTGATACATTTATAATAATTGTTTAAAAGCTACGACGAGTGGTTAAGATTGTTAGAGTCGTCTTGTGTGTAGGTTAGTTTAGGAAGTAAAGCTTTGTACCGAGTATCCCCACTCTACTCCACACTACCCTCTTCTACTTATCTTCAACTATGACATTCATCATGATTAATAAATTTCAATAGTCAGTATTTTATTGCACGCTCGCTTCAATGATAGAGCCACGCGATGCCTAGTGGTATCTGTTTACAAAATGCTCTAAGTCCCTTTCACAATTTTTTTTTACAAAAAAAAAGGTCTAGGCTGTCATCAGATCGTACCTTCTGTAAAAGGCCGAATTTGATTCTTTGCCATATACTGGTTGCGTACTATTGTATATCACATTATCCGTCCATTTTAACTATTTACATATTTTTTAATTTTTTATTTGATAAAATCTTAGTTGAAATGTTTATTTTTTAACTTACCTTGCATCTAATAGTTCCCATCCAAGTAATCCATTGATTTCACAGTTAGTAAAGGTAATATTAACAGCTACAGAATTACTTGAACCAGCCTGATACAATGATAGCTCATCTATTCGTAGTGGATTTAACTTAGGCAGACCGAAGTATGAGTTACCTGCATCAAAAAAAAAAACATTAAAAGTTTTACAATTAAGCTCGTGTATAGACATAATACATTGAAAATATACACAAGTAAACTTAAATGTGTACATGCTATACATATGAGGAAATCTCAGAATTTCTCTATTCAATTAATTACTTAATTATTCTGCTGAAGTAACAATTGTTTCTTGTAAGTAATAAATGTAATAATTGAATAAGTAAGAAAACGTGTAGAGAACCGTCTATTGTAATTTTTTTTTCTTCCATTAGGGCATTGCTATATCATTAAATTAGGTACGTATTTTTTTAAAATTGGAAATTATTTCACACATTTTTACAAAATTTAACGAACTTTCGGGCATCAAGAAAATTTTGCCTGAATTTTTATGTTTTACGAGATTGCTGATTCCGAATCTGAAGTCTAAATTTCTCCTACACGTATACAGATTTCCCGAAAATGCGCTTGAAGTTAGGAAAAATTGTATTTTGGGGGTTTTCCAATCAAATAAAATTTGTCCAAGAAAAATAAATTATTGATCTTTTAAATACCTTCAAAAAATAATCTTCGTCAAAAAAAATCCACTGACTACTTCTTAAGGAAAATAGAGAACATTTTTTTTTTAAAAAATCTAATTTTCTTCTTATTGAGTCTTACATTAATTTTTATATTTACGGATTTATATTAATTTTTCAGTAATCCAGCAAATGTTTTTTTGATTTTCTTCTGATTTCGACTCACATTATTCTACTGGATTATAATATATTTATTGTGATACGGTACAAAACTACTTAAAATTACGATTATTCTTCGATCGAATTTTCAACGCGACAATTATTTCGAACTTGAAGCATATTTTTCGGGAAAACTGTACCTACAGGAGAAATTTTGACTTCAGATGCGGATTTAGCACACAAAAATACTCTAGAAAATGACATTTATCTACTAGCGGCAGCAAAATGAGGCATTATTGAACTGATTTCGGGCAGAGAAATGTGATTTTACTGTCTAGGCGGTAAAATGAGGTAAAATGTTGCTGCATAGGCAGCAAACATTTTATTTTTATAATGTTGGCAATAACAGTTTTTACTATTATCTCTGTCTTATAACATTATATATATATTATAGTTCAATAAGTAATATTTAATAAATAAACGTTTTTATAATAAAATAATTTGTTTATATTTGTCAATTCTGTTCTCAAAGTTCAATGAATTGTAGATCTTTAATTAAAAAAATAGCGGAGTCACTGGCTACACTGCAGCTTCATGTAAACATCCAACATCCATATTATTATTATTATTATTATTGAACTCATTCTAGATAAGTTTAGCTACTTTTCTTGATTTATCCTAGTTACTTCTTTTCTTCTAACCAATAGAAGATATTAGTCCCCAGGCCATCGTTTAATTAAATTATTTCAAAAACAGTGGTAAAAGTGGCCACCGATACGAGTGGGCCGTTTTTTTTTTCAACGTCCCCGCAGAGCGATATGTTTGGAGCGGTGGCCACCCCAAACGGCCCACTCTTATCGGTGGCCACGTGTACCACTGTTTTTTAAATAATTTAATTAAACGATCCTATGAAAATCAAAACTTTATCTATCTCTTTTCAATGTTCCCGCAGAAGGGCAAGTTTGGCATGTCAACAAAAAATAAATGGCCCAGCGCCCTGTTGCCATATACCCAATTCACCGGTGGACACGGCATAAATAAGCGATTCCATAAGGTAAGAAAACTTTATCAATCAGCGACTCACTTCTTATGGTGGCCTGTGGACTATATCTTTAATTGTATTTTTTAGTAATATGATATTAAAAATATAAATAAATATCTTATATTGCGTGCATTATTCATTCAGAAGTTATATGTATGTTATAAACGTGTGTTTTGTATTTTGTTGTTATAGCTTCAGTTTGTTATTCACTTATTGTTATTATTCCCAAGCTTCTAATTTGTTTTCTTTATGAACATTAATTTTAGTTAATACATATGTTATTATCTTAGAATTTAACATAGTAATTAACTATGTTATATTAATAAAGATGGTATTTTAGCAGGTTCATTTTTCTGCCGCCCGCAGATAAAATATTGTATGCAACAAGGCAGCAAAGGAAACATTTCTGCCTCGTTTATTCATTGCCTGCCTGGGCTTCGCTTCGGCAGTTAATAGTCATAGCCTGTCCTCGCTTTCGACTCGGAGGCTAATCTATCACTCGACAGTAAAATTCCATTTTGCTGCCTAGTTACATAAATAACTATTACATTATGGTAATTTATTTGTAGCACTTGATTTGAAACAAAAGTGTTGAAGATTTTTCATTTAAATGTTGAGAAGAATTGCTGCTTAACTATATTGGACAAAATAATACTAAAAAATTATGGTTTGATTTTTTTTGTAATAAAACAAATTACACTACTAACCGCGCCCATAACTATGTTGAATACCCAATCAACTCCCCTAATGGCATAAACCTGAACACAGCATTAATAAAAACTAATACATACTATAATTAGTAGTTTGTTAACTACTAAACGCTAGTATAGTGTAACTTCGTTCATAATTAGTCCGACCTTAATTAGTCTCACGAAGTTAACTCATTGTTCAGGGAGAATAATCATATTTTAAAATCAAACCAAGATCGTAAGATTCCATCTTCTTCAATTGGCGTTCAATTATTCAAGTTTTGACTGATAACCTTCAACACTGTTTCCTGTTTACAAACGACTGAATACGTACTTGTAAATATATAAAATACATTTCAAAAAACCATTATAAGAATTATATTTCTAACACAGATTTTTTTTCCCCTAAGTCTAAGCATATATTTAATTTATTTATGTAAATACAATTTCTAAAGTAAACCACGTAAACCGCAGAATATAATAACGTTTTCCTTTCTGTAAATAAATCAAAAATTAATGTAAAATAACCGCGGTTTTTAATTTGAATAGAAAGATAAATATTCGTTGAATTTTTGAAATTATTAATACCTTTTATATTCTTAAAATTAAAATATAAATGTATAATTTTAGACTTTAACATTCCTTTATTGCCTATTTTGTATAAAATAATTATTTCAGACAGAATTTATTTTGAAGCTTACATATTCATTTTATAATGCAACAAATTTTTCCCATCTTTAATAGCATAATTCGAATATTGTTATAGCAATTAGATGAAGCGAGCGTAAGCCAACTTCTTACATTCAACAAAATATGCATTATTTCTGTCTGTCTGTCTGTCTGTCTGTCTCTGTGTCTGTCTGTCAGTAGCGGCAATAACTTGAGTAAAGCTTGACCAATTTTGTTGAAATTTGGTATACATGTTCCTTTTACTAATGCTCAGGCTAAGTTAGTTGGACAGTGTTATCCGTCCAAGAGTTAGATTGTTTCTTCTTTAGATTGTTACTCCCTTCTGTTTTTTTTATAAGGGGAGTAGCAGTCTAATGAAGAACACTCAGTACACCTTCTTTAGATAGTTACTCCCTTCTGTATTTTTTTAAGGGGAGTAACAGTCAAATGTCTAAATATTAACATTCAGTACACCTTCTTTAGATTGATACTCCCTTCTATATTTTTATAAGGAGAGTAACAATCTAAAGAAGAACACCCACTACACCTTCTTTAGTTTGCTACTCCCTTCTCTATTTTAGAAGGGGAGTAACCAACTAAATAAGTACATTTAGTACACCTTCTTTACATTGCTACTCTTTCTAATTTTTATAATGGGAGTAACAGTCTAAAAAAAAACAGTCAGTACACCTTCTATAGATTGTTCCTCCCTTCTGTATTTTTATAAGGGGAGTAACAGTCTAAAGAAGAACATTCAGTAAACCTTCTTTAGATTGTTACTCTCTTCTGTATTTTATAAGGGGAGTAACAGTCTAAAGAAGAACATTCAGTACACCTCTTTAGCTTTTACCTCCCTTCTTTTTTTATAAGGGTAGTAACAGTCTAAAAAAGAACATTCAGTGCACCTTCTTTTGATTGCTACTCCCTTCTGTATTTTTATAAGGAGAGTAACAATCTAAAGAAGAACATTCAGTACACCTCTTTAGATTTTACCTCCCTTCTTTTTTTATAAGGGTAGTAACAGTCTAAAAAAGAACATTCAGTGCACCTTCTTTTGATTGTTACTCTCTTCTGTATTTTATAAGGGGAGTAAGAGTCTAAAAGAACATTTAGTACACCTTCTATAGATTGTTCCTCCCTTCTGTATTTTTATAAGGGGAGTAACAGTCTAAAGAAGAACATTCAGTAAACCTTCATTAGATTATTACTCTCTTCTGTATTTTATAAGGGGAGTAACAGTCTAAAAAAGAACATTCAGTGCACCTTCTTTTGATTGTTACTCCCTTCTGTATTTTATAAGGGAAGTAACAGTCTAAAGAAGAACATTCAGTTCACCTTCTTTAGATTTTAATTCCTTTCTTTTTTTTTAGAAGGGGAGTAACAGTTTAAAAAAGAACATTCAGTTCATCTTCTTTAGATTTTAATTCCTTTCTTTTTTTTAGAAGGGGAGTAACAGTTTAAAAAAGAACATTCAGTTCACCTTCTTTAGATTATTACTCTCTTCTGTATTTTATAAGGGGAATAAAAGTCTAAAGAAGAACATTTAGTACAACTTCTGTAGATTGTTCCTACCTTCTGTATTTTTATAAGGGGAGTAACGGTCTAAAGAACAAGAGAAAGAGAACAAGAGAAGATTCAGTGCACCTTCTTTAGATTGATACTCCCTTCTGTTTTTTTATAAGAGGGGTAATAGTATAAAGAACAACATTCAGCACACCTTCTTTAGATTGTTACTCCCTTCTGGATTTTTATAAGGGGAGTAACAGTCTAAAGATCATTCCGTATACCTTCTTTAGATTGTTACTTCCTTCTGGATTTTTATAAGGACAGTAACAGTCTGAAGAAGAACATTCAGTACACCTTCATTAGATTGTTACTCCCTTCTGGATTTTTTTTAGGGGAGTAACAGTCTAAAGAACATCATTCAGTACGACTTCCTTAGGTTTACTCCCTTCTGTTTTTTTTATGAGGGGAGTAACAGTCCGACAAAGAACATTCTGTAAACTTTCTTTAGATTGTTACTACCTTCTGGTTTTTATAAGGGGAGTAACAGTAATAAGAAGAACATTCAGTAAACCTTCTTTAGATTTTTTCCCTTCTGTTTTTGTTTTTTAAGGGGGTAACAGTTTAAAGAAGAGCATTTTAAAGAAAACCATAATAGTATTAGTAACGATTGTAATTTAGTTAGTACTGACCGTCAACTATGTCCTTCTCTACTCCTTGAATTGCTTTGATAAGGCATGAGCTGCTCTTTGTAGGATCAGCTTTCTTACAAAATGTCCAACTTTTCCATGCTGTAACAAAATAAAAACAGTACATTTATTTCTGTGTGTAAAAAACGATATAATTATATGTAAAATTATGTAAATAAAACATCAACAAAACAAATAATAAAACTGTTAAATAATAAGGGGCATTTTAAAGTGTGAATATAAAGCTCTGTAACTACAGAACCTTCAAGTTATGTAGTATAACTGCAAAGTAATTACATACGTTCAAGGTAAGATAAGGTACAAGCTATATAAATGACATTCACACATGACTGAAACCCTACTTAAATATCAGATTTCATTAACAGATAAACAGAGAAATGATTAAATATCTTCTGAGGTGCATCAATAAGATAATGTCAAGAACGCTTGCACAAGCTTAATATTTCCTTGCATTGAACTAAGTTTACTTGTTATTATCATCTTAAAAGATATTCAATAAAGAAATAACTTTATTTCAAGAAGATCAGTTACTATTTATTAATTTCTTAAAAATAAATACTTGAGACGTAACCCAGAATTGAACTATATCTATACTCTTTTACAATTAAGCCTAGTCCAGACTGCCGAACCGAACAGAGGAAAGGCAAGTGAAAAAAAAATATTTCTCGAAAACGGTGACGACGATTTTGATTAAAAAAAACTCTAAAATTTAGTCCATTAAAATGCAAACTAAAGTTGTAAGACGATTTCCCTGGAAAAATCAAGTTAGTTCATGAGAAAATAGCTTTAAACGCGGACGGTGAGAGACTAGATTGGATTCCCCGCCGAGGGGAAGTTATTTTTGTGATAAATATTGATGAAATTTTCAATAATAATTAAATGTACTCACGAAAACTAATAAATAGATAAACAGGTCAAGTGTGTGCTGGTCAGCACACAGCGAGGGTCCGTAGGCCACACTTGTATAGTTTAAGTAGTACCCAATTGATGGTGTTTTTTAAAATGCTAAAAAGCTTACTTTGAACCATCCTATGGGTCTGATATTTTTAAAACACATAAACAAACTTCCGATAAAGTATTTTTTTGCTACTGAACCTGACTTTAACCATATAAATACATCGAAAAGACCATAATGATAAAAAAAAAAAAAAAATGTATTTTGTCAATAACAAATAAAAATTTTTTTTTTCCCGAAATTTCCAAAAAGTGGTATCTTTACTTTTGGTCGAAGAATGTTCAGGAATTTTTTCACTTCACATAAGCGAGATAGAGTGGGGGGACACGTTTCACACCCGCTTCAAACTCGTCTACGCTCGCCCTATCAAAGTTATAGCAAAAGAATTATATATTTTTGTAATCAGCTCGACGTACCCTTTCATATGATACCCCTCACGGTGTCGAAAAAAAATTAAAAATTTTTAACCCTTAAGTTTGTTTACCCTATTTTCTTTAAGTCACTATATTTTTAAAATATGTGGGCAGGTACAAGACACATACATGCCAAATTTCAAAGTGATCGGACGAAAAGTGTAGCCGTGAGAGCAGGCGACAGGACGGACGGACAGACACAACAAGGAAAACATAAGGGTCCTTGGTTTTGCCTACGGACCCTAAAAACACTGGGCTAAGTAATTATGAACTCTTATATGAGAAAGTTTGTCTGAGTTGTCTTAGACCGATTTTTTCTTTGTGGACATTGGAAGGCCTTAGTCATTAGTCATGAATCAATACAGCAGAGACATCAGCCAAAAGCTATATTATATTCATACTTTTGGATATTTTTAAATTATTAATTATGTACTTAGTTTTTTAAAAGTTTTTTAAAAAATTGCATAACAGTTATTGTACAGATGTATAATAGTTTTTCACGTATCCTTATATTATTTATTAACAATCTTTTTAATATATATAAAACCTTTTAAATATTTATAAAAAAAAACTTTGGATAAACTTAAAATTGTATTATTCTGAGAAGGTTTTCTGTCAAATTTGAACTCATAATTTATATATTTCCATTCAATTGTCTCCTGAACGTTTTCTTAATAAGTTCAAATTACGAGTGAATGTGAGAATAAAAACAAAAAATAATTGATATATTGTTCTTGGTGACTCAATGGATTAATCTCTGTATGAATCATACTGTGGGAATTTATGTAACTCGTGTACTATTTTAACTATTTAAAAAAAATATATATATTATTCAACCACAAATAAGATTAATACCTAATTTATTTGGTTCGCTACGAAATAATACAATCCTCTGAACGTCGTCGCAGGATATAAAAAAAAAATTAAGGTAGGAACAACAATGATCTTAATATATTATAAAGACCTTAATCCTTAAGGATCTTAATATATAGCATTAATTAATTTAATATTCTATTAACTTAATATTATAGCAATAATCTCAAATGGACAAATCTCTGTACAAAGGATCTTACCAAAACCGAATCTAAACCGTGCCATCGACATCCCCCCCTTAAGAGACAGTGTCAGAAGAAAATGAGGGTGTTGTTGGTCCCCGGGTCTTTATAATATAAGAAATACAGCATAGATTTATAACTTTTTTTCAAAAGTTTAAAAAGGTTTTTAAAGTGTATGTGTGTATTTGTTTGATATACAAGTGAATCTGGTTAAATATTATCCATCTAAAATAAGATCAAATACACTGCCAATTAGTGTGGCACATAGCTTCCTCGCATCCTATCATGTACTTTATTGTTATATTAACATTAAAGTTTTATTACTTTATTGTTATATTGTTAATTGTGTAAGAACAATTAACATTTTTTAGCGATCTTTAACACTTTATAGGGGTGTCGCTGTAGGTTTTACTAAACAATTGTATTTGAAAAAAATGTCTCATTGAATAGATAAGGTTTAATTTTTTTCCCGACCGATAATTCCAATTTTAAATTTGAAGTTCATGTTTACGCGAGCGTTGCGCGTGAACGCTTGAACGGATAATGTTGTCCAACGAACTCGACCTGAGCATTAGTAAATAAACAAATTTCATCAAAATCGGGCAACATTTACTCAAGTTATCGTTGCACGTTTCACGATTCGCGGATACACAGACCGACAGAAGACAGACAGACAGACAGACAGACACGGAACCAAAAATGTTCCCTGATGTCTGAAACGGATTTCTGTCTTGGAATTTTTAAAATCGGAGGCATAAAACTTTTTTGTTCTCAAAAGTGAACACAATACTTCCGTTACCTTCGGTAAGCTCGGAAGCAAAAGTATATATGTGTATTTGTTTGATATAATGTAAATCTGGTTGAATATTATTTTTCTAAAACAAGATCTAAAATGTATTTGTTTGATATACATGTGAATCTGGTTGAATATTATTCTTCTAAAACAAGATCTAAAGTGTATATGTGTATTTGTTTGATATAATGTGAATCTGGTTGAATATTATTTTTCTAAAACAAGAGCTAAAGTGTATTTGTTTGATATTCATGTGAATCTGGTTGAATATTATTATTCTAAAACAAGATCTAAAGTGTATTTGTTTGATATACATGTGAATCTGGTTGAATATTATTCTTCTAAAACAAGATCTAAAGAGTATATGTGTATTTGTTTGATATAATGTGAATCTGGTTGAATATTATTTTTCTAAAACAAGAGCTAAAGTGTATTTGTTTGATATTCATGTGAATCTGGTTGAATATTATTATTCTAAAACAAGATCTAAAGTGTATTTGTTTGATATACATGTGAATCTGGTTGAATATTATTCTTCTAAAACAAGATCTAAAGAGTATATGTGTATTTGTTTGATATAATGTGAATCTGGTTGAATATTATTTGTCTAAAACATGATCTAAAGTGTATTTGTTTGATATACATGTGAATCTGGTTGAATATTATTTTTCTAAAACAAGATCTAAATAGTATATGTGTATTTTTCAGATATAATGTGAATCTGGTTGAATATTATTTTTCTAAAACAAGATCTAAAGTAAGTATTTGTTTGACATACATGTGAATCTGGTTGAATATTATTCTTCTAAAACAAGATCTAAAGTGTATATATGTATTTGTTTGATATAATGTGAATCTGGTTGAATATTATTTTTCTAAAACAAGATCTAAAGTAAGTATTTGTTTGACATACATGTGAATCTGGTTGAATATTATTCTTCTAAAACAAGATCTAAAGTGTATATATGTATTTGTTTGATATAATGTGAATCTGGTTGAATATTATTTTTCTAAAACAAGATCTAAAGTAAGTATTTGTTTGACATACATGTGAATCTGGTTGAATATTATTCTTCTAAAACAAGATCTAAAGTGTATATATGTATTTGTTTGATATAATGTGAATCTGGTTGAATATTATTTGTCTAAAACAATATCTAAAATGTATTTGTGTATTTTTCAGATATAATGTGAATCTGGTTGAATATTATTTTTCTAAAACAAGATCTAAAGTAAGTATTTGTTTGACATACATGTGAATCTGGTTGAATATTATTCTTCTAAAACAAGATCTAAAATGTATATGGGTATTTGTTTGATATAATATGAATCTGGTTATATATATTTGGTTTTATTAAGAAAAGGACAATGTATATTGACGTAAACATACAAAGTATATGCATTTTTATTCTGAGAAACTGCTGTCTAAAATATAATTCAACCTTTAATGGTTAGTGGTTATATAATAGTGGTTCATATAATAAAAAAATTCATAAATATTAAAAAAATAATATGTTCAATTGTGTAATTATAGCAGTATTAATCTTGGTTGGTTTTTAGGATAATTTTTATTGCATGGACGTCAGATTAGCATCTCTGACGTAATTTTTATATATGTGTATTTGTTTGATATAATGTAAATCTGGTTGAATATTATTTTTCTAAAACAAGATCTAAAATGTATTTGTTTGATATACATGTGAATCTGGTTGAATATTATTCTTCTAAAACAAGATCTAAAGTGTATATGTGTATTTGTTTGATATAATGTGAATCTGGTTGAATATTATTTTTCTAAAACAAGAGCTAAAGTGTATTTGTTTGATATTCATGTGAATCTGGTTGAATATTATTATTCTAAAACAAGATCTAAAGTGTATTTGTTTGATATACATGTGAATCTGGTTGAATATTATTCTTCTAAAACAAGATCTAAAGAGTATATGTGTATTTGTTTGATATAATGTGAATCTGGTTGAATATTATTTTTCTAAAACAAGAGCTAAAGTGTATTTGTTTGATATTCATGTGAATCTGGTTGAATATTATTATTCTAAAACAAGATCTAAAGTGTATTTGTTTGATATACATGTGAATCTGGTTGAATATTATTCTTCTAAAACAAGATCTAAAGAGTATATGTGTATTTGTTTGATATAATGTGAATCTGGTTGAATATTATTTGTCTAAAACATGATCTAAAGTGTATTTGTTTGATATACATGTGAATCTGGTTGAATATTATTTTTCTAAAACAAGATCTAAATAGTATATGTGTATTTTTCAGATATAATGTGAATCTGGTTGAATATTATTTTTCTAAAACAAGATCTAAAGTAAGTATTTGTTTGACATACATGTGAATCTGGTTGAATATTATTCTTCTAAAACAAGATCTAAAGTGTATATATGTATTTGTTTGATATAATGTGAATCTGGTTGAATATTATTTTTCTAAAACAAGATCTAAAGTAAGTATTTGTTTGACATACATGTGAATCTGGTTGAATATTATTCTTCTAAAACAAGATCTAAAGTGTATATATGTATTTGTTTGATATAATGTGAATCTGGTTGAATATTATTTTTCTAAAACAAGATCTAAAGTAAGTATTTGTTTGACATACATGTGAATCTGGTTGAATATTATTCTTCTAAAACAAGATCTAAAGTGTATATATGTATTTGTTTGATATAATGTGAATCTGGTTGAATATTATTTGTCTAAAACAATATCTAAAATGTATTTGTGTATTTTTCAGATATAATGTGAATCTGGTTGAATATTATTTTTCTAAAACAAGATCTAAAGTAAGTATTTGTTTGACATACATGTGAATCTGGTTGAATATTATTCTTCTAAAACAAGATCTAAAATGTATATGGGTATTTGTTTGATATAATATGAATCTGGTTATATATATTTGGTTTTATTAAGAAAAGGACAATGTATATTGACGTAAACATACAAAGTATATGCATTTTTATTCTGAGAAACTGCTGTCTAAAATATAATTCAACCTTTAATGGTTAGTGGTTATATAATAGTGGTTCATATAATAAAAAAATTCATAAATATTAAAAAAATAATATGTTCAATTGTGTAATTATAGCAGTATTAATCTTGGTTGGTTTTTAGGATAATTTTTATTGCATGGACGTCAGATTAGCATCTCTGACGTAATAGTACTTTAACATCAGGTTAAGCAATTAAATGTGCTTGAATGACGTCAAAACATGATGATAATATGTTATTATAGCATAAATTTTTACTTTAGCATTACCAATTTGAACACAAGGGTTAAGCTAGTAATGGGATGAATTCCTTAACTTGCTGAGACCTATTATTTCTAGTAGAGGTCGACCAGGAATCATGAACACGGGAGAAACGGAAAGCTTAACTTCGTTTAAAATCGGAACTTCCGAGTAGTGCCGAAGTCAGTACAGTCGGGTGCTAAGACAATACCCATTTCTAGTTTGTATGACATGCGCAGTTATGTCAAATCTCAAGAATAACAACAGCAAGGTTCCCAATCTGTTAGGTTTTCTGTTTTGTTTGTTTTTATACAGTACGAATTATAGTCACAACTATCCTAAACGATTCGTGTACGATCCACAAATCCACGGGATGATGCAAATGCAAAGGACGCTACAAATAACGGCGTTGGAACAAACTTATTATAATATGTAACTTAATAATATTAACTTATAATATTAACTTATTATATGTATTTGTTATTATAAAAATGATTGCTCTCCATGACAATTAATATCTGTATGGATAGGTACTTCTGTTGTTGAACTGCCACTTCCGCCAATGTTGTTGTGTTTAAAATACAAATACACATTGTAAACTATTTCACGTCCTTGACTGTGAAGAGTCTTTCTTCCTAATTTTGAATTCGTGTTATTATCCATGTTTTTATTAATACCAGGAAATTTAATTTACTAAAGAGAAAATTGCCAAAAACAAGCCGAGAGAGGTAATAGTAAAAAAATAATTCACAAAAAAGTAACAACTAAAATCCAGAAATAAAAGTAACACATCAAACTCAGAAATAAAGAGGAAGAAAAAAATTGATTAAGAAAGAAGAAAATCGATTTAGATTTAAAGAATATTATTATGAATAATCAATAAATAATAATATAAAGATATTATCGTATATTATTAGTGATTTCTTATCAGGTACAGTGTTGCCTGTTGCAAAAAATATAGAAGTTATCAAAAATAAAATTATTAATAACAAAAGAACAACACTGTGTGATTTGACTATGGTCTATTTTATTAAAAACTGACTATACATGGCGACAATAGCGCACTCCTCTCATTTCCATGACTTCTTGGTCGACCTCTAGTATATATACTAGGCATCGCGTGGCTCTATCATTGAAGCGAGTGTATAGTAATAAATATGTATTGAATATTGAAAATAGATAATCATGAATCACGATGAGTTGATAGATATAGGGTATGATAGTAGTACAGCTGCTAGTAGTAAGGGAACCACCCCGTATTCTTACTATTCCTCTAACCTCACATCTCTTTTTCAATTATTATAAATTGTATTTCTCTGCTACAAATAAACTACTGCATGTATCAAATTGAAATTTTGCATGCCTGTTTCAATTGTGCATTAGATGGTGTATACGAAGTTTTATTAAAATCGTTACGTTAGAACGTAAGATATCGGTAAAATGTTGTTTTCTCTACTTTTAACGTTTAGGTCCTCTTTAATAGTTTTAACGATCTTTATTAATTCATAGCGGTGTCGCTGTTGGTTTTACTAAAAAATGTTATTTGTAAAAAATGTTCGTCTCATCGAATAGATGATGATAGAATCTTTTCCCGTCCTGAAATTCCAATTTAATTTGCGAACCTCTCGTTTACGCGAGCGTTGCGCGCGAACTCTTGGACAGATCACGCTGTCCAACGAACTTAGCCTGAGTATTAGTAAGAGGAACATGTATACCAAATTTCAACTAAATCGGTCAACTGTTACTCAAGTTATCGTCACACGCGTGAACGTTACTGACAGACAGACAGACAGACAGACAGACAGACAGACAAGATGCATATTTCGTTGAATGTAAGAAGCTCGCTTACGCTCGCTTCAATTATTTCTAGTACTAGGCATCGCGTGGCTCTATCATTGAAGCGAGCGTATAGTAATAAATATGTATTGAATATTGAAAAAAAAGATTATTGTGAATCATGATGAGTTGATAGATAATGGGTCTGGTAGTAGTGCAGCGGCTAGTAGTAAGGGAACCACCCCGCATTCTTACTATTCTTCTAACCACACATCTCTATTTCAATATTTATAATTTGTATCTCTTTGCTACAAACAAACTACTGCATGTATCAAATTGAAATTTTGCATACCTGTTTCAATTGTGCATTAGATGGTGTATATGAAGTTTTATTAAAATCGTTTCGTTAGAACGTAAGATATCGGTAAAAAGGTTGTTTTCTCTATTATAAACGTTTTGGTCCGCTTTAATAGTTTTAGCGATCTTTATTAAGTCATAGCGGTGTCGCTGTTGCTTTTAGTTAAAAATGTTATTTGAAAAAAATGTTCGTCTCATCGAGTAGATGATGATAGAATCTTTTCCCGTCCTGAAATTCCAATTTAATTTTTGTACCTCTCGTTTACGCGAGCGTTGCGAGCGAACTCATGGACGGATCACGCTGTCCAACGAACTTAGCCTGAGTATTAGTAAGAGGAACATGTATACCAAATTTCAACTAAATCGGTCAACTTTTACTCAAGTTATCGTCACACGCGTAAACGTTACTGACAGACAGACAGACAGACAGACAGACAGACAGACAGACAGACAGACAGACAGACAGACACGGAGCATATTTCGTTGAATGTAGGAAGCTCGCTACGCTCGCTTCAATTAGTTTCTAGTAGTATAATATCATGAATATAGAAGAACATCATGAATATAGAAGAACATCATGAATATAGAAGATATTAAAGATAATATATACTAGGCATCGCGTGGCTCTATCATTGAAGCGAGCGTATAGTAATAAATATGTATTGAATATTGAAAAAAAAGATTATCATGTATCATGATGAGTCGATAGATAGTGGGTCTGGTAGTAGTACAGCGGCTAGTAGTAAGGGAACCACCCCGTATTCTTACTATTCCTCTAACCTCACATCTCTTTTTCAATTATTATAAATTGTATTTCTCTGCTACAAACAAACTACTGCATGTATCAAATTGAAATTTTGCATGCTTGTTTCAATTGTGCATTAGTTGGTGTCTATGAAGTTTTATTAAAATCGTTACGTTAGAACATAAGATATCGGTAAAAAGGTTGTTTTCTCTATTATAAACGTTTAGGTTCGCTTTAATAGTTTTAGCGATCTTTATTAATTCATAGCGGTGTCGCTGTTGGTTTTACTAAAAAATGTTATTTGAAAAAAATGTTCGTCTCATCGAATAGATGATGATAGAATCATTTCCCGTCCTGAAATTCCAATTTAATTTTTGAACCTCTCGTTTACGCGAGCATTGCGCGCGAACTCTTGGGCGGATCACGCTGTCCAAAGAACTTAGCCTGAGTATTGGTAAGAGGAACATGTATACCAAATTTCAACTAAATCGGCCAAATTTTACTCAAGTTATCGTCGGACACGTAAACGTTACACACAGACAGACAGACAGACAGACAGACAGACAGACAGACAAGATGCATATTTCGTTGAATGTAAGAAGCTCGCTTACGCTCGCTTCAATAATGAAGATCAGATCAAATCTACACCTGTAGTTCTGTTTTTTCAAATTTATTAAATTTTACCCCCGTTTATTAAATCTATCAAAATTGTTTTGATTTTGTACATGAATTAAAGTATCAATTTAGCAAAAATCAAGAGCACAGACTGCAGAAATTAATCAGGGGCTATCCGCAGGCTATACTTTCGACAAATTATAAAGGTTTCATAAAAATCAGATGAATACTTTTTTAAAGATATAAGTGTAAATAAATGTATTGTTGTGCGCATGTGGAAGAGAAACAAATGAGCGCAGAAGGTTGAAACTTATATGGGACCAACATTGAGCTAATTATGACCTACCATCCAAATTTCATTCAAATCGGACTAGTAGTTTTTTAAGATATGTTGGTTCGCAAAATTGAGGAAAAGACCAACAGACCGACAGACAGACACAGTACCAAAAATATTCCCTGATGTCTGACACGGATTTATGTATTGGAATTATTGAAATCGTAAACCTAAAATTCAGAACGATCACATAGCTTTCGTTACCTTCGGTAAGCTCGGAAGCAATTAAGAGAAATGATTAAGTTCAGGATATTAAAAACATTTCTTTTAAAGTACAAATGTTATTAAGTTAAAGCCAAAATGATATTTTATTATATTCTTTTTAATTCAAATACGTTTGAAATATTATATTAGTTAACAAAATATTAACTGATTTATCCTGCAGAAATTAATTAAATAAATACTAAAATTAATTTAACCAAATGCGTTTATTTTTTTTTTCTGCAGACTTGTTTATCGATTGTAAAAAGTTAATGATGAGCTAAGATGGTTATGTAAACTTCTTATGTAAACTACTTTACGAAACTTGTAAACTCTAGAAGGTTGTAAGGTGAAGAAAACCAGACAAACTAAAAGGAGAAACCAGTTATGTTTGTTTGATTTTTATAAGATTTATTCTTGAATAAAGATTTGTATGAATGACTAACAGGCTATCATGTCCCATAGTCAATTAGTTAGAGATAATTTATAATCTGTAATCTATATGCTAATTATTTCTCCGTAAACTGCACTATAAGCTTTAAATCTTTTAGCTCATTTTAGAAGGGTAATAAATCAATTATAACTTAGTCATTGGGTAACGCTTAGTAAAGTCAATAAGATTTCAAACTACTTCACACAAAAAAAGAAAAAAATCTGGTACAGGGTACCTCGGAACTTTTCCTCTCCTGGAAAAAAGTGGCCTCTCCTGCTACTTCGCAGCAGGAGGAAGCAGCATTGGACGTGGTCAGTACTTGGATGGGTGTCCGTTCTGAACAAACTGATTTATTATCATTCTTCAAAACCTTATTTTTAATACCTATATTTAATTATTTAAAGTTTGGCGGTATTTTAACAGATGTAAAATAACTTTGACGTCATCAAAATTATCGCACTAATAAATAATTATATTCGCTTATAACTTTTAAACTAATTAATGGGATTTCATCGGGTTTTTTTTTTTTATATTTGTTCCTTAATTTTTTCCGGTTTCAACGATATGCTATACGTCAAAAACCTATTTATACTTTCGGTATTATTAACCGTCAAAGTTTAAAAAATAAAAAATTGATAACTTCAAAATAGTGGCCAAAATCAAAATGAAATTTGGTGGGCTTGTTTGTCATACAGAGAGGTATATTCGCGCCAAATTTCAACTCGATCAGGATCATTGTCGATATATTACGATTTTTTTTAAATTTTTGCTGATTCAACAAACTGGGTTCAAGATGGCAGAAACATTTGATTTTCCGGGCGGCACCACTACAGGTAAGGACTGATTTTTCTGCCAAGTTTCAACTGTCTAGGTTAAATACCTTCGGCGCTACGATGATAACACACACACATGCATACACTCATACGTACACACATACATACATACAGACGTCATGCTGAAAACCACTCAGGAGGTCTTAAAAACACCCAAAACGGATAATTCCGTTGAAATCTCGAAAACAAATTTTTTGGTGAAAACAGTACTTTTCCTACTATAGGTAGTGAGGAAAAGTAAAAAACGTGTTGTGTCACGAGATAGGTAGGAACGAAATTCAATTCGCTTTTCATTAAATATAAATTATAAAATCAGCTAACTACTTATGCATGGCGGAGTTAGAAAAGAGACAAAATTAAAACTAACTAGAGGTCGACCAAGAAGTCATGGAAATGTGAGGAGTGCGCTAGTGTCGACATGTACAGTCAGTTTTTATTAAAATAGACCACTGTCAAAAAATACAGTGTTGTTCTTTTGTTATTAATAATTTTATTTTTGATAACTTCTATATTTTTTGCAACAGGCAACACTGTACCTGATAAGAAATCACAATAATATACGATAATATCTTTATATTATTATTTATTGATTATTCACAATAATGTTCTTTAAATCTAAATCAATTTTCTTCTTTCTTAATCGATTTTTTTCTTCCTCTTTATTTCTGAGTTTGATTTGTTACTTTTTTATTTCTGTTTTATTTGTTACTTTCCTTATTTCTGGATTTTAGTTCTTACTTTTTTGTGAATTATTATTTGTACTATTACCTCTCTCGGATTGTTTTTGGCAATTTTCTCTTTGGTAAATTAAATTTCCTGGTATTATTAAAAACATGGATAACAACACGAATTCAAAATTAGGAAGAAATTATAAAAATAATGAGATTCTAAGATAAGTTTTCCTTAAAATATAATGGGGAAAAGCAAACTAGAAATTCGTTAATATTATTTTGATTAATCATTTTTATAATAAAAAAATAAATATTAGGTTTGTTCCAACCCCATTATTTGTAGCGTTCTTTGCATTTGCATCATCGCATGGTGAATGGTACAAAATCAAAATTGTTGTGTGACAGTTGTGACTATAATTCGTATTGTATAAAAACAAACAAAACAGGAAACCTAACAGATTGGAAACCTTCTTGTTGTTGTTATTCGTGAGAGTAACTGCGCATGTCATACAAACTAGAAATGGGTATTGTCTTAGCACCCGACTGTACTGACTTCGGCACTACTCGGAAGTTCCGATTTTTAACGAAGTTAAGCTTTCCGTTTCTCCCGTGTTCATGACTTCTTGGTCTACCTCTAACTATTTATACTTATCGCAGTTAAGGCAAAATTGAAAGAAAATAATTTGTTTTATCATTGAAGCGAGCGTCTTGCAACAAATATGTATTGAATATTGAGAGATAGTTATTCATGATGAGTTGATAGCCGTCACAAAAACAACCGTCACAAAATCGACCGATGACAATAACTTGAGTAAAAGTTGACCGATTTAGTTAAAATTTGGTACACATGTTCATTTTACCAATGCCCAGGACGACTTCGTTGGACAACGTTATCCGCCTAAGCGTTCGCGCGCAACGCTTGCGAAAACTTAAAATGAAAAATTGGAATTTTAGGACGGGAAAATTTTTTTAACTTTAAATCTATTCAATGAGACAAACTACTTTTTAAAATTTAAAAAAGGAGTAGGCCGGGACGTGAGGGAATAGTCATGTTCCCTAACTACTCAGCTCTTTACTACAATCATCCTCTTTAAATATCTTTATCAATATTCGATACTTATATATTGCAAGACGCTCACTTCAATGATAAAAAATAGGCTTTTCTTTTAATTTTGCCCTAACTCCCCTAAGTATAAATAGTTAGTTACTTTTATTTTTGTCTCTTTTCTAACTCCACCATGTATAAGTAGATAGCATCGCATATTTGGCAGAGTGATTTTATAATTTATATTTAATGAAAAGCGTAAGGAACTTCTGGTGTCCCACGACACAAGTTTTTTTTTTTTTTTTTTTTTTTTTTTTTTTTTTTTTTTTTTTTTTCTCTCTCTCTTTCTCGACTATTATTAAGAAAGTGTGGACAATTATTATTTATGTTGGTTATGGATGGAGAGACATTTTGTATGATTACCCCGCTACAAAATCACACATCGTTTAAAAGCCCCCAGATTTTTAATACTCAATCAAATCCTACATTGTATTGGCTGGAATAGTTTAAATAGAGCCCGGACTAACCGGGTACCATAATTAGTAAGTCCATGAAAGGACCTTATGCCATTTATTGATTTGTTGATCTTTATTTAGTTATTTATATATTATTTATTACAGTGTTGTATTTAATTACTTTAAAATGCTGTTATCATAGAAGACATAAATAAACAAACCATTATTTTCGCTCTCTTCAACATAACTGAGTTTTATTATGAAGTTATGAAACATAAATAAACACATAAACACATAAATAAACAAACCATTATTTTCGCTCTCTTCAACATAACTGAGTTTTATTATGAAGTTATGAAACATAAATAAACACATAAACACATAAATAAACAAACCATTATTTTCGCTCTCTTCAACATAACTGAGTTTTATTATGATTTAAGTTATAATAAATAATATAGAATAGCGTTTATTAATATATTACATGGTGTCAGGAAGAAAACAAAGACGATAAAAATATTATTGAATGATAATATTCTTTATTTATTTATGTCTCTATGGTAACAACATTGTAAAGAAATTAAATACAACACTGTCATAAATAATATATTTATAACTAAATAAAGATCAATAAATCAATATATAAAACCTTATTCTTATTGAACCCATCTAATGAAATCATCTATAAAAGGAAATTCATTATTAAGAGATTTAATTACCTCTTAAGAATAAATCATTTATCATTCATCACAATCATAATGACGGACAGATTTCCTTCTTTAAGCTCTATAAGTCGGTACTTAGTTCATAATTGCAAATGGAGAATTTAAATTAATTGTTTTTAACGTTAGTAGACAACAAAAAAACACATTGTTGTCCTCTGAAGGATTTTAAATTTATCATCTGTTGGTAGTAATCATTTAAGAATATTATTTGATCAATTACTTATGGCGTATGGATCTTTTTCATCTTTTTCATCTTTTTCATTCAGCCTTCATTTCCCATTCATACATGAGAGTTTTTGAATTATTCATTGACACATGGAAATACTTATTTAAAATATCATCTAATAACTTCCCTATTCCCTACACGATTATATTGATTACTAATGACAATGATAACAGCAATGTTCTGTGAAATGAGCTCTTCAATTTAATAGTGAGTACTTGGAATAAATCTGGAATGTTTGACAACCTTGTGACGAAAATATGTGTTTCCTCCAGAAGGGAGAAAACATTAACTTTCCACCCTAGTTTATAGGGAGGAAAGCATCCCATTACAGCCTAGTTGTGAAAATCGTGGCGGAAAGTAGAAATCGTGGTGGAAAGTGGACAGTAGAGCCAACCTATTATTCTTTGAATTAATAGAAACCTATCTGCGCAGTTCCATGAGCCAATAAAGACTCGTAGGACTAGCAACAATTTTACAAGAAAAATACATCACTTATCAGCTGGGCGTTAGAGATCTTATTTAAGACTTTTCCTAAAATAAAGTACTAAACGACCAAAAAAAGTTAAAAGAAAGAACAGATATAAAGTCATAAGAGATATATAAAATGAAATAATATAGAACAGTCCTAATTTAGTTATTTAATTTTTGATGGGATTTATGTTAAATACAAGTTCTTTTATATCTAATACATTAATTTCTTCTAGCCGGGATGACATTGGCAATGTCATGAAGCTTTACGTAATATGGTTAGAAAAAAGGCAAAATATCGCTCTTAAATGCTATATTAATGAATAGGATTTAGACATTTCTTATGTTTCTGTGCTTGATAATAGAAATAGAAGTAGTTGACCATGAAAAAAATAAAATAAAAGTCATTCTAACTAGTTCAGAAGAACTTCTATTAGAAGGAAATTCCAATCTTTCCAAAATTAATATCAAGTCCATTAAATAAAATTATCAATAAATGCCCACAGAAAAAGCTTTTAAAATTTAAATCAATTGATAAACAGATATTTAACAGAAGTATTAAGTAATCATCGTCAAAAGAGCTAATCAATAGCCGGAAATGCCAAGGAATTTTTTTTTTATTAAAAAATCAACGTAATTCTTGTAGAGTTTATTTTCCACTTAAGTGTACTTGACATTGGGACTCTATGCATTAAAAAGACATTGGCCGCATTTGAAGATGTCGACCTTAACCCATATTAAAGTGTTTAACCTGGCAGGAATGAACTTTTTTCCAAGCTATAGTGATGTGTTATGAAATAGGAAAAATACAAATATACGAATAAATAACTACTGTAATAGTAAAAAATTCTAAACTAAACGCGTATGAAAATTGACAATGATTTAGCTGATATTACTTGTCCCAAGAGATGACAACCATTTTATTGCTTATAGTAACAACCTGTTTGAACAAATCTCTTTCATTTGTCTTAACAGATGAAAGCCAACGGTGCCAATTGATTGCGCTTTGTTTATAGTAACAACCTGTTTGAACAAATCCAAATCACTTTCATTTGTCTTAACAGATGAAAGCCAAAGCTATTGCCTATTGATTGCGCTTTGCTTACAGTAACAACCTGTTTGAACAAATCCAAATCACTTTCATTTGTCTTAACAGATGAAAGCCAAAGCTATAACCTATTGATTGCGCTTTGCTTACAGTAACAACCTGTTTGAACAAATCCAAATCACTTTCATTTGTCTTAACAGATGAAAGCCAAAGCTATAACCTATTGATTGCGCTTTGCTTACAGTAACAACCTGTTTGAACAAATCCAAATCACTTTCATTTGTCTTAACAGATGAAAGCCAAAGCTATAACCTATTGATTGCGCTTTGCTTATAGTAACAACCTGTTTGAACAAATCCAAATCACTTTCATTTGTCTTAACAGATGAAAGCCAAGCTATTGCCTATTAATTGCGCTTTGCTTATAGTAACAACCCGTTTGAACAAATCCAAATCACTTTCATTTGTCTTAACAGATGAAAGCCAAAGCTATTGCCTATTGATTGCGCTTTGCTTATAGTAACAACCAGTTTGAACAAATCCAAATCACTTTCATTTGTCTTAACAGATGAAAGCCAAAGCTATTGCCTATTGATTGCGCTTTGCTTATAGTAACAACCTGTTTGAACAAATCCAAATCACTTTCATTTATCTTAACAGATGAAAACCAAAGCTATTGCCAATTGATTGAGCTTTGCTTATAGTAACAACCTGTTTGAACAAATCCAAATCACTTTCATTTATCTTAACAGATGAAAACCAAAGCTATTGCCAATTGATTGCGCTTTGCTTATAGTAACAACCTGTTTGAACAAATCACTTTCCCGCACTCCACTGTTCCAACTTAAGAACATAATTAATATACCTCTACTAGCCAGGTAACGTCGTAAAAGCTTGAAAGAAAAGTGGCAACACTAACTATAAAAAAAAAAACAGCTGGTGTAGTTGTTATTTTTGTTGAGTCTCAGTAGTCGTTGACTGTACTTTTATGTGTTATTTACAGATTAATAACTAACTGTAGGAAAGGTTTTATGAGCAACTTAAGCTTAAAGTGTCTTTGCTGCACTCCGAGAAATAATTCCGGCCTTGCCTGCTGCTCGTGCGTAAACATCTCAACTGCAGCAAAATTTACGCACTAGTTGCACAAATAACTATTTTGAATTTTGTGTTGTGAAGAGTTAATTTCGTAGTACTTTAAGTATAGTTTTTTGCTCACTTTCAATCACACTATATAAGTGAAATTATTTTTAGCTTAGAATTCCTAACTCAGATTGTTATTATGAACTTTTCCTTACGTTATAGTCAGATATGGAAACAGATAAAAAAATGACCTACAAATAGTGTGGGAAAAGTTCTCAACAGCCTCCTATTTCTCTTTCTACATGTATCTGCATGTGTATATGTAACTACGCACATATTGGTATGGGAACAATCACATGCATGTTAAAAATGTCACAAGCACGTGATAGTTTGTGATTGAGCAAATTTACTGTGATACACTGAATTATTATGATTTTACAGTCAGAAATACGGTAAAATCAATTAATAAAAAAACGACGAGCCGTTTATTCCAAGAGGAATTAACCTTCAAAATGTATTAATTAAAAATAATAATTGAACAATCTACAAGGGTGAGAACTATGTTTATTCATTGCAATATCTTTATTTCATTTATTCATGTACTAATCGCTATGAAATAATTATAACTTTTACTGCTAACCTCCTTTTCTTGCCTGAATAAATGGCAAATCATGGCAGTTTAGCCAATCTTGTATAACATACTTTATATCCTCTTTATCCATATTTTAGTTACATATAAACTAAATTAAATTATTATTTATAAGAAACAAAAATTATTTATTGAACAAAATAGTTTTATAATCGGTTTTAAATACATTTATAACAAAATGTTTTTAGTATTATGAATTATTTTATATTATCATTGGAAAATCTCAAAATCTTGTCTAAAAATATAATATTTTATGTAGATCGCTATCTATTTAATGAATTTTACATAAACAATGTATTTTACATTTTGTTTAATGTAAAACAATAACTTTATGATTAATTTTATGTTTTCTTAAAACAAAAGACAAAATGTAGGCGAGAATTTTACATTTTAAATCTGTTTTTATTGCCCTTTTTAATTCCTTATTCAAAATACACGAAAAATATCAAAATGGAGTGAACTTATAGCTTTAGAAAAAAAGGGGGAAAGAAATTGTTTTTATTTTATTTAAATTATTTAATTGCTCTGAAGTGTGCAAAATTGGCAATTATAGTCAACAATTAGTTAAATGAATGGTACTTTTTTAACTTAAGCACTCCCCTATATCCCTTTGTCCTAATAGCTATTTAGACAAACGAATATTTACAGAGTTGTATATATTCAATGTAGACAGAAATAGTCACTCCACGTGAAATAAGTTTATTATTTTCAGAGCAGCTTTCAGCCACTATAGGGCCATCATCAGTGCCTGAACAAACAGTAATTAAAACTAATCAAAATGTTATAAAGGAAAACCGAGACAATAAAATGAAATAAAAATTAAATCACAATCAGTAAAAAAAAAAATTAACAAAAAGGCAAGATCTCTTAAATAAAGGGTGGAAAATAAAACAAAAAGTAACAAGAAGACCAAATATAACATAAGCGGGGGGTTATACCCGCTTGCCTTTTTGTTAATTTTATATTTACTGATTGTGATTTAATTTTTATTTCGCTTAATTGTCTCTGTTTTCCTTTATAGCATTTTGATTAGTTTTAATTACTGTTTGTTCATCAGGCACTGATGATGGCCCTATAGTGGCTGAAAGCTGCTCTGAAAATAATAAACTTATTTCACGTGGAGTGACTATTTCTTTCTACATTTAATGATGACCTCCACTAACGCTTCATATTTTAATTTTTAGTATATATTCATAAATCGCCAGGAAGTGTAGTCACTGGACTACTTCTTCTTCATGTTGCTCCCGCCTTGTTAAACAATAACATCATTATCACTTGTTACAATGAAATTATGTGTAGTTGTGTTATTCAATAAAAAAAAAAAAAAAAAAAAAAAAATAGGGGGTGCCCAACCTACGGCCCGCGGGCTGAGTGCGGCCCGCGAGCCGATTTTATGTGGCCCGCCGTGTTGCCATAAAAACGAAGAATTTACAAGCATTCAGAGAATCTAAAATATATTAATTTCCTAATGCCGAACAGCCCAGCTGATTTTGCCCAGCAACATTGGAGAATGGGGAAAACAGAGATCTGTTGCCATTCTACAGCGCCTTGCCTAATGAAGATTTCAAAAACTTAAAAATGTTTGCTCGTACCATGTTCTCAGTGTTATGCTCGAATATGTCTCAGAGTTATGAAAATGTTTGCGTACAAACATTTTCAAAAATGAATTACATTAAATCAAAATTCCGGTCTTCCCTCACAGATGAACACTTAAAATCGTTATTAATGATTGGTACAACCATGTTTGAGCCTAAGAGGAAAGACATTTTAGCAGTTTTAACTATCTCACTGAAGCTAAGTTACATACAAACTTGATATTTTGATTAATAACTTTGTAAAATGAAAGACTAACTTTATTGTAATTCATACTGTTATTGTTGTATTTTTATACTTGTGTGGTTAATTACAATCATTTTAATATATATTTAAGTGTTTTATTTTCTGCAAAGTAAAACTAGGCTAGTAACAGAAAAAAACTTTATTAACATGATGTTTCAGCAAAAATCAAAATGGAAAATTAACCTTCTAGGAAGCATAAAAACGTGTTTTATGAGGGTAAAAATTGTAACATTTTCTGTGGGAGGACCCCCCCCCCCCCCCCCCCCCGGTACACCACCGGCCCCCGGCCCGCCCTCCCTTTGAATGTTGTCAATGTGGCCCTTGATTAAAAAAGGTTGGGCACCCCTGGTCTAAATTACTACCTACATATTAAGATGAAGGGATATTTAGTCAAATGTACCCTGGGACAAAGGAATATCACACTTATATATTAATATACATACTAATATGAATATTATTTATACACTAAATAAACTGTAGAACTCATTGTCCTATAGTTTTCTGTATAAGATTTAGTCTTTCACAATAAGAATCAATGTTAAGATGGCGTAGTAAAACTGCCCCAGGAGTCTCTATGAGTTACACACACTAAAACCTCTGAGACTCTTGTAGGGCAAACTATTGTTTAGTACCAAGGGGGGGGGGGGGGGTGCTAAAGTAAATAAGTGGAAAGTTAATAAAGAGTGGACTAACACTATATTGATAGCACGACCTTTTAAAGAAAGAGGATAAAAACTGAAATGCAGACGATCATAAGAAGAGCAGATGATTGGGGTTACAGCATTTTGAATAAAATAATTTGTAAATTTAAAAAAAAATAATATAATAAAGGCCCCAATCTATACCTTCAATCGTTTATATAAATTTTTATCCTATTTGTTTGGGAGTTCAAGCCATAAATTTAGTTGTAGTACACTGATAATTAATTTAAGCAATTGTTGACTGTAATTAAAAGTTTTTTCACTCCAGGAACTCTTTAAGTTTATGATTAAAGTGGAAGTCATTTAGATTTAGAGCAGCGTTTCCTAACCTCGCGACAATATTTGAAATTATAAAGATAAATTAAAAAATACTTTAAAAGAAAACGTAATATATATATAAATATGTTCAATGGAATTCAAATATGTACGAGTATATAAATTTAACTGAATAAAGTAAAAATAATAAAAATATATAAATAAGTCATAAGAATGAAGAAACGTTATAAAGAAAAGATATAAAATCGTATATTTGAAAGGTGGAAAAAAATAAGGGGTATTGAAACAAGGAGTAATAAAACTTCCTTGAAGCTTGAATCTCTTTTCTTTAAACTTCCAACAATGGGATAACCAATGTGTGCAGTCCGCACACATAAGTTCAGAAATTATTTGGCGTTTATATAATACAAAAGAAGTAGATATGGGTATAAATGAATGTATGTTTGTGCGCATGTGGAAGAGAAACAATTGGGCGCAGAAGGTTGAAACTTATACGGGACCAACAATCGGCTAATTATGACCTACCATCCAAATTTCATTAAAATCGGATATGTTAGTTCGCTAAAATTGAGCGACAGACAGACACGGAAACAAAAATGTTCCCTGATGTCTGAAACGGATTTCTGTCTTGGAATGTTTGAAATCAGAACCAATAAAAAAACTTTCTTTTTTCAGAATGATCACATAGCTTCCGTTACCTTCGGTAAGCTTGAAAGAAATAAACAAATCAAGCGATGCTACTGCCACTAACCGTATTACGATGATCAGTGTATTCAGGTTTTTTTAAAAAAAAAAAAAAAAAATCAGCCTACAGTCCAGTATTGACCTCCTCCCTAATCCAGTAATGACATTATTAGAATTTAGCCTCTTGGGGCTATATGTATCCCTGCAATCCTTAGGGTGTGCAATAATATGTAGCAGTAGCACACTACATTCACGGAATGGTCGCGTAAATGTTAAGGAGAAATTTATAGGATCTCAGCATCAAAAAGGTTGGGAAACGCTGATTTAAACTAAAGTGAATGTTATTTAAATCACCTCCGTACAGAGCTTAAATTGTAGCTGTAGCATCGGAAAGAAGAAATAATGCTGCAACTTAGCTTTCTAAATCTCCAAGATTTGATGGCTCGCGGGATTCTTTTGACTGTCTCGCAATACCAGTCGGCATTTAAAGACTGTCTTTCAGTTTTAAGTATGAAATCCATTATACTCTTACGAAAACAATTGCACAATGAAGTATCGACTTGAAAGAGGTTTTATGTTTTTTTAATTTATTTTTGTTGTTTCTTGAATTAGTTTGGATGTCATTCCGAATTACTTTCGATGTATGCCTTTAAGAAAGACATCACGTTCTTTTTTTTTGGAACGAAGTTCCTTATGGCACGTTCTGGAGCCCGGTAATGAATCCAAAAAAAAACGACCAAAATCACCGTCACAAAAATCTACCGATGACGATAACTTGAGTAAAGATCGAGTTAGTTGAAATTTGGTACACATGTTCATTTTACCAATGTCCAGGCTGAGTTCGTTGGAAAACTTTATCCGCACAAGCGTTCACGCGCAACGCTCGAGTAAACGTAAGCTTTAAAAAGACGGGAAAAAATGTTATTATGGAAGCCTGTTACTTGACTTGTTTATTTTTGTTATATGTCAAAATGTCACTTGGTTTAGTAAATATCGAAAATATAATCACGGTCATGTTAAAAGTAATATTGATCTGTGCTGACACTTATTTCAATATATTAGGTATATTATTATAATACTGCGTATTTAATCCAAGAAAAAATTCTAACATCATCTATTTAATGAGACAAACAACTTTTTAAATATTTTTTTTAGTAAAACGAACACCGACACTGTTATGAAGTTATAAAGATCGCTAAATTTATTAAAGTGGACCCAAACGTTTAAAATAAAGAAAACAACGTTTTTACCGATATCTTCCGTTCTAACGTATGACGATTTTAATAAAACTTCTTACACATTGTCTAAAGTACAATTGAAACAGGCATGTAAAATTTCAAGCAAAAGCTTTAGAGTAGGGAAGAGATATATTTTATAATATTTTAAATTAATAGGCCGCGTAGGTATAAAACAGTCCTATTTCAATCCAACATCCTTTAACAAACATACTCTTTAACTATAAACTCATGATGATCAACTTTATATTCAATATATATTTATTGTAAGACGCCGCTTTAATGATACAAATAATGATTTTCTTTTAATTTTTCCTTAATTCTGCTTGGTACAAACAGTTCGTTACTTTTAATTTTGTCTCTTTTCTAACTCCACCATGTATAAGTATTTAGCAATGTATACGTACTTAGCAGTGTGATTTTATAATTTATATTTAATGAAAAATATAAGGAACTTCATTCCTACCGGGTGTCCCGCGACACCACACGTATTTTTTTTAAATAGTTATAATCTGATCAAGAAAAACAAATTTCTATGAGTATAATTTCACTGCGAAACAATCAACTATAATAAATCAGATTTTACTTGTTGGTTTTTCTTCATACTTCGTATTAGATAGAGCTAAAGCATTGGTTTCAGGCCTCACTAATCTAATCAATACATGCCACATGCCCTCAGCATTAATTTGACAATTAATTAGCATAATGTAATGAGATTAATGATTAATTACTTACATGTATGTAAGTAATTAATATGCATACTAAGAACAGATTAAACGTATAGTAAACACTACCTTAATTAATAATCAATATCAAATTAATTAGCGTATATGGTTAATTAATTTTAATGTATAACAATAATTATTATTAGCAGTGGCGTAACTATGGGCCCACACGGGCCCGCATTGCGGGAGGGCCCCCACCCGAAATCAACGACGACGCAAGAGGTTTTTTTTTTGCTCATCAATTTTGTTTGATGAGGGGCCCCCACAAAGTTCTTGCGGGGGCCCCCAATGCCCTAGCTACGCCACTGATTATTAGGTGTTAATAGTTTGCTCTATTACTAATAATAATAATTATTATTATTATTAAGAATTGGTGAATATTGAGTATGAAATAATTAAATAAATTGACTGACTCTATCCTAAAAATTTATTATTATTATATTCTGACCCTAAAATGTGCAGATAAACGAGTAAGAGAGAGTTACTACTAATATTATTTCATATAATAGTTGTTGTAACATATAATATTGTATTGCATCAATATCATTTGCTACTTTAATACTAATTTGAGTAATACGTTTATTAATGATATAGAAACCTATCAAATAGTTCTAAATCTTCCGAATGTAACCACATAAGAGATTTGTGGATCCCGACCTTTTTCAACTCATTAAAGAGATAATTCTGAAAGGTGCTGATCATGATGATAGCCATTTGCAGCTGATTAAGTTGCAAATGGCTATCATATCATTGTGAGCAACTCCCTTCAGAATGGTCCCTTAAATGGGTTTTTTTTTTAAATTCCGGAGGGCTTTTACACTCAAAGACGCAGGCCACTTAGGTGGGCCCATACATATAACCCGGGTTAGGGACCGAAATCTTCACACACTCGTGTGAAGATATGGTCGTTAACAATGACTCCCCCCCCCCCCTAGTTGTATTACAACCAAGAGTGTCATTATCATGGTTTCCAGGCCGAAACCTGGTGGCGCCACTCATTCGAGGAGCTTCCCATTTGTTTAAACAATGTTGGGTGGACATTGAGCGGGGTGCCCGGTCTGGGAATCGAACCCAGGAGCTGTGGTCAGAAGCGGTCACCCATGTATTTTCTTACCATGCTCGAGGCTATTTACTTGCCTTATCGCAAGGCGAGCGCTCTAGACTCCGAGCCACCCAGGACCCAGGCCCCTAAGTTTTTAATGGGTTAAAAACATAGGCATTTATAAAATCTAGACTTTGTAAATCCCTAAGTTTCCAACCCTTCAGAATGATCCCTTTAATGGTTTTGAAATTTAGGGATTTACAAAATCTAGATTTTTTAGACTATGACCGCAGGAACCGTACGTCATAGAAGAACCCTATCTATTTCATTTTATTTGAAATATGTAAATTTAGTTAAATCAAAAAGAATATACACATAATAATTAACCACAAGTACAATTACACGCATATTTAGTTATATATGTATAAGTAAGTACAGTTCATAGTAATAGTTAGCAGGGTTACTGTATAAATAAGCACAGTTCATAGTAATTGTAGAAAGGGTTACTGTATAAATAAGCATATAGTTCATAGTAATAGCAGGGTTACTGCATAAATAAGCACAGTTCACAGTAATAGTTAAAATGGTTACTGTATAAATAAACAAAGTTCATAGTAATAGTTAGCAGGGTTACTGTATAAATAAGCACAGTTCATAGTAATTGTAGAAAGGGTTACTGTATAAATAAGCATATAGTTCATAGTAATAGCAGGGTTACTGCATAAATAAGCACAGTTCATAGTAATAGTTAAAATGGTTACTGTATAAATAAGCAAAGTTCATAGTAATAGTTAGCAGGGTTACAGTATATACAGACACAGTTCATCTATCTATAAGATTATATTTCATAATCCATTTAAACATTTGTATGTACTTTCCACAAAATATAAATATATATATATATATATATATATATATATTTTTTTTTTTTTTTTTTTTAAATATATTTATTTTATATAAATATATTTTCTTAATGCAAATCCAAATTTACAGTTAGGGACTAAAAGGAGTTACGATATATATATATATATATATATATATATATATATATATATATATATATATATATATATATATATATATATATTGATTTATTTAGGATATTTAAATTGTTGTAGATATATAGTAAACATGTTTTTCATAGCATGTTTGTACCTACATGTACAAAGTTATAGGTAGTATACATTTTTTTTTTCTTCTTTATTTCATAGGTAATTTACGTGGATAGTCACATGTGGTTAAAATATATTTCTTAGTACATACACATTGTTATATGAACTATAAATATATATTTTTCCCACATATAAACTAGATTTCCACATAATTATGTATTACACTATTATATTTTCCATTATTTATGTACAAAGAAACTGGACTTAATAATTTTCTAAAGTGGTCAAACAAGTTCAACTTAATAGTTATTACTTTTTTTCATTACAATTTTTATAAGGTATTTTAATAACCGTGCTTACTGAATTATTTATTAATTAATATGGCAATGAATGGCTAATTCCTTTATAAATATTAAATAATGAATAACAATAAATCAATTAAAAATTATTATGAGAAAATTTAACGGTTTATAAATTATACTTTGTATCAAATATACAGAAACTGTAAAAAAAAAAAAAAAAAAAAAAAAATCATTTTTGATATAATAATTAAAATTTTTGATTAGATGTTCCAAATAAAAGTAATATTAAAGATAAATTATATAAATAAATGGTTTTTTCATATAAAATAAAAATGATATATATAATATTCTGTATCAAATGAAAAATGTAATCCAATAAAATAAGTTTTATAAATGACAATTTTTATCTAATTATATTAAATAAAATTGATAATGTTATATAATAAAAATTATCATATAAAATAAAAATTATATAATATATTTTGTTAAATAAAATTAATCATAGTGATAAGAAAAGTAAATTAACAGTGTTATCAGATAAAATTAAAAAATTATAAGATATATACGATAATTGAAGAGATGATTAATTTTAATAAACAGCGATAAAAAAAGTAAAATTAATATTGTAATAATATAATTTATAAAATTAATAATAGAGTGAAATTTTTATCTGGCAAATTAATAATGTTATAAAGTATTACATTAAATAAAATAAATCTAAAAGATAAATATGGTAATTTAATAAAACTTTTATCTGGCAAATTAATAACGTTATAACGTATAAAATTAATAAAAAATAAATCTAAAAGATAAATATGGTAAATTATTAATATTTTAAGTAAATTAAATGGTGACAAATCTAAAACAAATCAAATAAATTAAAAAAATAAAAAATAAATAAAATAATAATAATAATAATAATAATAATAATAATAATAATAATAATAATAATAATAATAATAATAATAATAATAATAATAATAATAATAATAATAATAATAATAATAATAATAATAATAATAATAATAATAATAATAATAATAATAATAATAATGTATTATAATAATAATAATAATGTTATGACCTAACAAGCTGTTGAACGGGACTAAAACTAAACTAAAAAAAAATATATAATAAAATAAAATAAAAAAATAATAATAATATTACAAAGAAAGTATAAAAATAATAACTCACGAGCAGTGTTAGGGGCAGATGAAGTAGTCTGAAGAAGAACTAGACCAGCTGCTATAATTAAGTATTTCATCGTAACACAATTAATTTCGGAATACAACTCGCTAAGATTACTGTTCTTAGGCTAGTTCCGCTGGTTCTCTAGACTTGAAGCTGAGTACTGAGTCGAGTAATCTTACCCCTATATATAGCTGTCGGTCTTTCAAGGACGATGTTTGGTTTTGCTCTTTGCGGTCGATTCCACTCAGGTTCGCTTTTAGGACTATACATAAATGCATTACAGGATTTAACCACTTTTAAATGAAACAGGATAATTTCTAGCTAGGAGCGAGCGAAACCATTTATTTAATATAATCATTTATATAATCGAGTAGTGTCCTGACGATGCACCTCTAAATGATTTTGTTTATTGCTAAGCTAAGACAAACCACATTTATTCCAATCAAAATGAATGTTTGTATTGATTTGTTGGTCTTCAAATAGATATAATAACTTATCTAAATTAATTTACTTAATTTTACTATTTTTCTAAGTAAAAAATTAAGCTGTTTACAGGCTTAACAGCTCTTTACTGTTTAATGTGATACCTAGCAAAGCTTTGTTTTTGTTCTTTTAAATAATAAATTACAAGATAAAAAGAACTTTTTATATACTACGTTTTTAAATTTTCTGTTGAATAATATGTAATGTTGATAATATAATTGTCATTGTTATAATATAATGTTAGTGAAATAGTACATTACGCGTCGAGTGCGGAAAGTAGCATATTGCATGCGAGTGTGGAGTTTGCACCCGAGCGACAGCGAGGGTAGTAAAACCACACGAGCAATGCAAAATGCCGTTTTCGCACGAGTTGCGTACCGTACTTTATCTACGATTGTTAGATTTAAATAATAAATACAGAAAAAAATAAACTTGCTGTATGTAAGTTCGTATCTCTCTCTTGATAAAGATGGCATTAATTCTTGAGTTGTATTTTTTGCCGAATTAATTATTTCTGGCGGAGTATTATTCTCCACATTTTCGTCAAAGTCACTTGATTCACTAATTGTTTTTCACTAAAATCTCGATATAAACAGTTACTTTAATAAAAGAACAGCAAATTAGTTTTGTTAAATGTAAACAAACTCGCTAATCGTGCGTAAAGCTGAAGAATTCCTCTTCTTTACCGCGCTAGCGTGGTAAAGAAGAGGAATTCTTCAGAACTATGAGACGCGCATGCGCAATGAATATAAGTACGTAAATAATCATTTTCTACGCATCTAAACAGAGATACAATGTTTATTGTTTATATTTCGTATCAATCGTAGATAAAAAAAATAGTTCCGAATTTATTTACTTCACATAAATGACAACCATATAGAGAGCAGATCTTAAACCTATAAAAGGACAAATCTTTGTACAACGGATCTCCCCAACACCGAATCTAAACTGTGCCATTGATATGCCCCCGTGTAGGGACAGTAAGAGAAGAAAAAGAAAAATGTGTACAAGTAAAGAAGTACAGATGCATAAAAACTAAACCGATACCTAGGACACAAGTGTAACCAAACCTGGTCGTCACACGTCAATTAATTTATTTCTTTGTTTACTTTTCCTTTTTCGCTGTCATTCAATGTTAATCTCTTAATAAAAAATCATAAATTTGAAACCCATCAAAATGAAGATTGTAAATATGGGACATGTCAAAACAAATAAAATAACTTGCGGATTTTTCCGAACTAACTTTCCATACGGCAAAATTTGCTTAAAACGTATTAAATTCTGCTGAAAGATGGCTAAAAGTATTAAAATAATGCATTGTCATCGTGTTCTGAGCTATTGTTTCAAATGTCTAGCTACTCGGGGAAGTTAGTTAAAAATCTATTGCAAGATTTGTACTGGACAAACAAACAAACAAACAAGAAAGGAAGCTAATAAAAACGTAGTAAAAATAAAATACTTTCGATTTAAAGTTAAGTTTATAAGCATGTAAATAGGATCAATTAATTGTGTAGTTATAATAAGTAAAATCTCTTTTTAGAGATATGAAAGTTTCTAAAAGATATAAAATAATTACAAATAAAAATTTACTTACTAATTTTAAATGTATCTATGACATTTTGATATTTGCTGACATTGATAATTATAATTTAAAATCTAGAAACCTAGGGATTCTAGAGAGTTAAAGGTAAAAGCACTTTCTAGCGTCAAAAATAATTATTATGTGCATTGGGAGCACCCCTGCATAACCCCCCTCCCCCAGAACTCTTGGCATTGCGTTAAAATTGTATTTTATAATAATTCAATAATTAATTATTGTCATTTTCATAGCTTCCTTTAATACAATACATGCGATATTTATATTAAGTAGGGTCTGTATGCAAATCCAAGGACCATTGTATTTCTTCGTGTGTCTGTCTGTCCGTCCGTCCGTCTGTCGCCTGCTCTTACGGCTATACCTTTTGTCTGAGCACTTTGAAATTTGGCATATACGATACGTGTACAGTACCTACCCACATATGTATTTTAAAAAAGTCCCGGTGCTGGGGTCTTTTTTCTCTGTATGTCTTCAGTAGTTAATGATAATTGTGTGGGGTATTACCTACATAAAAGAGTAGGTCGAGCTTATTTCGATGTTCTTATATGTTTATTGTTTATAGTACGGTTCACTGGCAAAAAGTACTTTATCAGAAGTTTTTTTTTGGGTATTTCAAGAATATCAAACCCATAGAGTAGTTCAAAGTAGGCTTTTTAGCATTTTAAAAATAATGCGCTGTACGAGGTGGAACGCCCGCTATACGTGATAGCCAGTTGAACTACTACTAATATTAACCTAATACGTAATAACAGCACCATCTATAGGTACTACTTAAACAATACAGTGCTGCCTACGAACCCTCGCTGTGTGCTCACTAGCACACACTTGACCTGTTTATTTTTCTATAGTTACTTTAGTACAACGTGCCCCCAAAATAGTTTCAGTGAGTGAACTTCCGGAGGAAACCGATTTAGAGATTTTGTGAATCCCATCTTTATTTACTAATGAGTTACAAATGAGCTCTCATCATGAAAAACCTTGAAATAATTCCTGATTTCTGTCATGGTCCAAACCATGGAATCCACAATATCTCTATAATGCAGTTTTCTCCGGGATATCTAGGCTTATTAGAATTACAGGTGGACCTCGTTAATCCGAACGAATTCAGGCAGAGTCATCCGGATTAGCGAGGATTGAAAAAAATAAAGTAAAACACTTTAGAAACAAATTGAATATAGATACTGCATTTTTATTAGCGCATACAGAGTGGTCCAAAAGTCTCCCCCCCCCCCCCCCTCTTAACTTTTGAACGGTTTGAGATAAATTAATGAAACTTCGGGGATCTCTACCATGCAAAGGGAAGTTAGTTAATCGCCCATTAGGGGCAACTACCCACTTTGCCCTCAGGCCACCCAACAAATTTCAAATTGGAGTGCATATTTTTGATAGCATATTTGGATTCTACTGAGAAAAATAATAAACTTTTACTTGAAACTTTTTATCTATTTACAATATTTTGGGGCAAAGATAGCAAAATAACCCTTCTGATAATACGTTGTAAAATCTAAACGGTTTGAGATAAATTAATGAAACTTAAGGGATCCGTACCATGTAAAGGGAAGTTTGTTTTCATGCAATTGCACAGTAGGGGCAACCACCCATTTTGCCCCCAGGCCACCAAACTTCGAAATTTTAACCTAGAGTGTATATTTTTTGATAGCAGATTTAGATTCTACGGCGAAAAATAAAAATTATTCCCTCAAACTTTTTGTTCTATCTCCAATATTATAAAAATGGTAAATTTTAGCGCCTGGGGGAAAAATGGTGGTTGCCCCTAGTATATACACATGAATACACACTTCCCTTTACATGGTACAGATCCCCAAAGTTTCATTACTTTATTTCTTACCGTTTAGATTTTATAACGATCTAAGTGTTATTTTTTTACTATTTCGAAAGTGTTATTTTGCTATCTTTGCCCCCCTATTGGGGGCAAAATATTGGAAATGGAAAAAATAGTTTTAAGTAAAAGTTTATTATTTTTCACCGTAGAATCCAAATATGCTATCAAAAATATACATTCCAATTTGAAATTTTGAAGTTGGGTGGCCTGGGGGCAAAGTGGGTGGTTGCCCATAGTAGGCGATTGCATGAAAACAAACTTCCCTTTGCATGGTAGAGATCCCCCAAGTTTCATTAATTTATCTCAAACCGTTGAAAAGTTAAGAGGGGGGGGGAGACTTTTGGACCACCCTGTATAAAAGGATTAATTAAATGTACCATCATCAATGTGATATGTAATTACATATGTAGGATAAACATACGTAATACATACATTTCTAACAGTGCCCAACATGTAGCTAAGTAGCTAGACGGTACACACCTTTTTAAATTTACATTTTTCCGTCCATTTGAAAAGCTGCTATTGTGCACCGGGTTAGCAAGAATATTCGTAAGAGGCGATTTGCGTTATAAATTTCATTGTTACAGGCTTTCAGTCTTTATGGTGAACCGTCCGGATTGCCGAGGGTTCCGGATTACCACGTGTCCGGATTAACGGGGTCTTACTGTAGACTGCGGAAGGCACGCTACTGAATCAGGTTTATGGATTTAAAGAAACTGTCTCTCTATACATAAAATAATGCTTATTAAAGTTGAAATTTTATGTTAATAGACAGCTTATTTGAATCCATTAAAATTACCTCCATCAAGGTTTTTATTCCTGAACTGAGTATATTATGTTTATATTTAGATAGTACGGTTTTTGGTGAGTTTGAACACACTTATAATACATATATATGCAGTCTTACAGTTAATTTTAATATTATCAAATTAATTGAACACCCTACAAAATTCTAATTTTGTTAAATTTAACTTCTGCTTTATGAATTTTTATTTCTCTTTCTCATATAAACATAATAAAAATGTATTAATAAATTGTCCAGGGGTATGAGTATCAATCACGCGAAATAAGTATTAACTGCAACAGTAACCGATTAATAACATATAATTATATCACGTAACTACACAATGTCAAGGCTTTTAACTTCTCCATGAACAGATTGTTCGAATTTCTTAGGCAGTAAGGCAAATAAATCTACATGATTCGCGGAATGGATGGGGATTTCCACGGATCTTGCGGCTTCGGTTAGATTTATATTGAGAACCAGTTAATTAATCTTGTAATTGCATATATATATATATATATATATATATATATATATATATATATATATATATATATATATATATATATATATATATAATTTTATTTTTTTGTTATTATTACTTACAAACTCATACGTAAAAAGAGTTCTCTATAAAAAACAAATTATTATTCTGAGTAATAACAACCCAAACAATATACCGACCTTGAAGTTAATAAGTACTTTATTTTTATAAACACCACTTTTGTATTTATAGTTACGTGATATATTTAAGTAAATGTAACAATTTAATGTAAAATACCTCCGAATATAATTTCTTTTTATTTATATAATTTTTTTTTTATTTTTTATTTAAGGTATAGTTTCCTTGACTATGAATAAGCATTTTAGTTTCTATTCATGGGTAAAGAATGCCCAAAATACTCATAGTTACATATTTAAGGTATAGTTTCCTTGTCTATGAATAAGCATTTTAGTTTCTATTCATGGGTAAAGAATGCCCAAAATACTCATAGTTACATATTTAAGGTATAGTTTCCTTGTCTATGAATAAGCATTTTAGTTTCTATTCATGGGTAAAGAATGCCCAAAATACTCATAGTTACATATTTAAGGTATAGTTTCCTTGTCTATGAATAAGCATTTTAGTTTCTATTCATGGGTAAAGAATGCCCCAAATACTCATAGTTACATATTTAAGGTATAGTTTCCTTGGGTGTGAATATGTGAAAAATCATTTTAGTTTCTATTGATGGGTATAACTTACCCCAAATAATTACACATTTAAGGTATAGTTTCCTTGGCTATGAATAAGCATTTTAGTTTCTATTCATGGTTATAATATGCCCCAAATAGTTACATATTTAAGGTAAAGTTTCCCTGGCTATGAATAAGCATTTTAGTTTCTATTCATGGGTATAAAGAATGCCCCAAATACTCATAGTTACACATTTAAGGTATAGTTTCCCTGGCTATGAATAAGCATTTTTGTTTCTATTCATGGGTATAATATGCCCCAAATAATATCATATTTACGGTATAGTTTCCTTGGCTATGAATAAGTATTTTAGTTTTATTCATGGATATAATATGCCCCAAATAATATCATATTTACGGTATAGTTTCCTTGGCTATGAATAAGTATTTTAGTTTTATTCATGGATATAACTTGCCCCAAATAATTACACATTTATTTATTTATTTATTTTTTTATTTTTATTGGATGACTAGCGACATGGCCATTTACACCCAAACACAGTTAATTTATACAATTATTCAATCAACAAAGAATAAAAAGGAAAAAAGAGGGGGGAAACAGACAAATTACAAAAAAGAAAAAAAAATTACAATTAAAAAGAAAAAAAAAATACAATTAAAAAAAATAAAAAAATAAAAATTAAACAAAGTAGCTGTGGAGAAGAAAAAAAAAAAAAAAAAAAGGAATAATGGTAATTTAAGTAAAACATTACATAGTAACAGGTGGTACAGTAACGTAAGAAAGACCTAGTAACATAATGACATAATAACTTAGTATTGATGAGATACATGAGAAGTTATAGTGGTAAGTAATTAAGTACTAAATATTAAGATAAATTATATAATAAATAATGATAAAAATATGAGGTAAATAAATAAATTGATGAAGATTGGATAGTATTCAGAATATTATACCTTCCTAAGTATAAGATCCATTAAATAAATAGTTAATAAATGATGTCAATAATAATTTAAGTAATATTGAAATAAGGCCAGAGCCAGATAGAACCATGATTCTGAATTTCCACTAATTTATGGTTTAAGTTCATGTAATTGAGCTCTCTTTTTTTTTTTTTTTTTTTTTTTCATAGTTCCTGGAAAATTTCCGCTTCATTTAGATACAGAAAAACTCGTCCGATTATTTTTTCGTCGTCACATAGTGCCTCCTGTGTTGTTGTTGGAACTTGGTGTTTGTCTCTTAGATCTTGAAGACCTGGGCAGTCACATAGAATATGTGCCACAGTCAGAATTGCATTACATCGTCTACATTTGGGCACTTCTTTGTCTCTCGAAAATAAATAGCTGTGAGTCAGTCGCGTGTGTCCAATTCGAAGGCGGCATAAAATGTTTTCTTCATGTCTGTTTTGTTGGTGCGCAGTCGTCAATTTTGAAATTTTTGTTTTTATTGGCCTCAATTTGTTCTCTCTACACAAGTTCCAGTTTTTTTGCCACACCTCCTTTATAGCTGCGTTGATAGAAGCATATAAATCTTTAGCGTAGACCACCGTTTGAGTTGGAAGTCCGTCCATTGTTGCGGTTTGTGCCTACCGATCGGCGTTTTCATTCCCTGGAATTCCTGAGTGTCCAGCGACCCAGAAGAACTGAGCATTGATTTCATTGTCATGAAGGCATTGTCGGATTTTGAGGACTGTCTGATTTTCACTGTACAATTTGCCTAAAGCTTGAAGAGAACTCAAGGAGTCAGAGTAGACAACGATACTTCTTATTCCTTCTACTGCCGCATAATATATTGCTTGATATATTCCTTCTAGTTCAATGGTACATATCGAACTTTGCCTCGTGCATGAAAACTGTCTCATAATGGATTCATGTGTGAATGCACATCCACTTCCTTGCTGGCTCTTTGATCCGTCAGTGTAAAATTTTGCCATATTGTAATGGGTGGAGGGTATTGATATATGTTCTTGTGCGTAGACACCTGGTGCAGTTAGAGCTCTGGTGCGATTCCCATTCCGACCCGTCTTTGGTTTTTTTACAGCCCATGGAGAGGTATCAGGCTGCCAAAAAATGGAGGGTTGAGGCAACTGTGTTAAGTTATAAAAATTTAGAAGCTTATTAAATCTTAAATAAAATGGCAATGATCTGAATTTTTTTTGTTTCATAGAGGAGGGTAAATTTTGTGCATTTGAGAAGAGGATGGATCATATTGTCCGGGAATTGCAAAATTCGATGTCCATATCGGAGGAGAAGCACGTCACGTCTAGCAGAGAGGGAAGGCTCATTAGCTTCAACAAGGAGACTTTCGATGGGGCTGGTTTTAAAAGCTCCAGTTGCTAAGCGAATACCTGCATTGTGGACAGCATCCAATCTCACCAGGCATGTTGGTTTTGAACTGCCATAAACTATACACCCATAGTCAATCTTTGATCTTATGATTTGACGGTATAAATAAAGAAGTGACGCCCTGTCCGCTCCCCATTTATATGCCTGGATCTGTCGCAATAGATTAAGATCTTTCATGCATTTAATACAACATGAATTTAATAATAACATGAAAAAGTAGAAATATAAGGAGAGAAGAAATTCGGATTTATAGGCCAGCCTGTATTAAAATTCTTGAAATAGTTAATAGATTTGAAAATTAATTTTAAAGAGCAAGCTTTTATTAAAAATAGCTATCAATGCCAGATAATCTAGTAAAGAGAAGTAAGATTTAAACTAAATAGAGGATAACTAAATAAAGACTAACTAAATAGAGAATAACTAAATAGAGGATAACTAAATAAAGACTAACTAATTAGAGAATAACTAAATAGAGGATATCTAAATAAAGACTAACTAAATATACACTATAACTAAATAGAGAATAACTAAATAGGGGATAACTAAGTAGAGGATAACTAAATAAAAACTAACTAAATAGAGAATAACTAAATAGGGGTTAACTAAATAAAGACTAACTAAATATAGACTAACTAAATATAGACTAACTAAATATAGACTAACTAAATATAGACTAACTAAATATAGACTAACTAAATATAGACTAACTAAATATAGACTAACTAAATATAGACTAACTAAATATAGACTAACTAAATAGAGAATAACTAAAATAGGGGATAACTAAATAAGAATAGTAGTTCCTTGGCTATTAATAAGCATTTTAGTTTCTACTCATGGGTATAATATGCCCTAAATAGTTACATAATTTAGGTGCATTTTTATTGCAAGGTTATTGCAAAATAAAATGACAAGGTTATGACACAAAATAAATGAGTCTATGATATCTGGCTACTCTTGTTCTAAAATTTGTACCATAAACGTAAAAAAACTAAATCTTGATTATGCGTCTGCATCTGCCCAAAAGGATTCTACATTACAATTTTCTAGTTACACTAGGTCAGCGTCTAGACTCTTAAAACTCTTATTTTCTGGTTTAGGAAGGCGATCCTCTCTTAAAACATGAAAGTTGCTTTTAATTTAGGCTTAAAGGCTGTAAAAGTCATCCTCTAACTACGTATATTGTTCCCAGGGCCGATTTAACTAATAGGGGCACGATGGGCACGTGCCCAGGGGCGCAAGAGGTTTGGGGCGCTACTCAAAAGGTTAGGGGGGAGGGGACGGCTAAACTTTACAAGAGCAAAAAATATAAATGTGAATATGTTTAAAGTAAACCAAATATCCCTTATCCTAGAAATGTTCTAGGATAAGGACGGGGGCTGAAAGTTCTAAGAGGGGGGGGGCGCATTTTACGGGGTGCCCAGGGCGCAGAGAACGTCTAAAACGGGCCTGATTGTTCCACATATTTCTAAATTTCCTTCAGTAAATGTTCAACTACAGTCCGCCCAGTAAAATAAGACACAATAAAACCAATCATGAGGAAAACATCCCGGATTTTTCAAAATTGGCTCAGTTGTTGAGGGGGCTTTAAATGTGACTTTTTTTTTATTTTTTCGCTCATATATCTCTGAAACTATCACTCGTACCAAAAAATTTAAACCGACAAAATTTCCTACAAAAATGTTCCTTTGCATTTAGGACCAACGTAGGACCAATTACTTCCGAGCAATGAGCTTCAGAAGTTTTTATATTTACCTAGGCTAGGACTGGGACAGCGAATTCTTTGATTTTTATAATAAAATTATTTAAATTTAAACGGAAAAACGGGAAAGAGAACGGAATTAGAGAACAGAATAACATTAGCGACACGATAATAAAGCAGTATTAGTAGTGAAGTGTTATAATATAACAGTTCATTGTTCATTGTAACTTGCTACTTTAGATATTCTCTTTACGTTCTCTTATATAAAAAAAAAATCGATCAGAGACACCTCAGACAAACTTTCTCATATATGAGTTCGTAATTACTTAGCCCAGTGTTTTCCATTTATAGTTTTCGTATGTACATTTAATTATTATTCAACATTTCATCAAAATTTATCGGCGGGGAATCGAACCCGGGCTCTCTCCGTCCACGTTTTAAGAGATAGATTCGTATTTAAATGGAGTACATTCTAGAATTTTTTTAAAATCAAAATCGTCGGAAACGTTTTCGACTTTTTGGTCCCAGCGCCCCCAAATTTGGAGCTAAAATTAATTTCTCGATTTCACCTTAGGGTATGATTTATCTGAACGTGTATGCCAAATTTCGTCAAAATCGTCTCAGTAGTTTAGACTCCAGGCGTCTGCACAGACTGACAACAGACGACAAACGACATACAGACATTTTTTAAATACCACTTTTTTAGACTCAGGGGACCTCATAACATATAAATCCCTCAAAATCGCGCCATCACAATACTTTCTCTTTATATGAGAAAGTAAAAAATAGATTGTTTCTGAGCTTATTTTTAATGACACTTAATTTCTCGGCCCTATTCCTCCAAAACTATTGGTTGTAAGTAAATAATGCACAAGAACATTTTTGTAAGAAATTTTGTCATCTTCAATTTTTATAAATACAATTTTTCGTTACGTGTGATAGTTTTGGAGATATGAGGGAAAAACTAAATAAAAGACACCTTACAGACCCCCTCCTTCTACCTCCCCTCCCCCCTCCTACCAGGCCTTTTTATTAAAACGAAGTTCCTTATCGCACGTTACGGCGTCTGGGGCCCGGGAATGAATCGGAAAAAAACCGACCGTTATAAAATCAACAGTCACATAATCGACCGTCACGAAATCGACCAATGACGATAACTTGAGTAAAAAGTGACTGATTTAGTTGAAATTTGGTACACGGTACACATGTTCATTTTACCAATGCCCAGGACGAGTTCTTTGGACAACGTTATCCGCCCAAGCGTTCGCGCGCAACGCTCAAGCAAACGTAAGCTTCAAATGTGAAATTGGAATTTTAGGATGGAAAAAAAATCTATATCTTTATCTACTTATTCAATGAGACATTACCGATATCTTATATTTGTTCCAACGCAACGATTTTGATAAAAGTTCTTATAGACATCGTCTAAAGTCTAAAGTTAAATTGAAACAGGCATGTAAAATTTCAACCTGATACAAGCAGAAGTTTTTGTGTAGTGAGGCAATATATTTTATAATATTTGTAATTGAGAACAGTCCTCTCCCCTACAACCATCCTCTTTAATTATCAACTCATCATGATTAACTTTTGTTTCAATATTAAATACATATTTATTGCAAGACTTCAATGTTAAAAAAAAAGTTTTTCTTTTAATTTTGCTTTCCTGTTTGGAAATTTTGCGTTTCCTGTTAATTTTGCGTCCTGTTCCCTCACTACTCGGCTCTATACTACAATCATCCTCTTTAACTATAAACTTATCATGATTAACTATTTTCTCAATATTCAATACATAATTATTGCAAGACGCTCGCTTCAATGATAAAAAAAAAAAATATTTTCTTTTAATTTTGCCTTAACTCCCTAATTTTAATTTTGTCTCTTTTCTAACTCCACCATGTATACGTAGTTAGCATCGTACACTCAGCAGTGTGATTTTATAATTTATATTTAATGAAAAGCGTAAGGAACTTCGTTCCTAACAGGTTTCCCGCGACACCTCACCTTTTTTTTTCTTTGAAACTAAGGTACCAAGGAACAACTGTGCCAATTTTCCTCTTATTATATACTAGAAGAAACTTTAAGGAAGCGGAATACAATCCTTCCTTATATAATATTCCATAGCAATTATTCATACTCATAGTCTCATAGCCACAATAGTCTCGGACGCCATGTTAAATTGCTCGTAACCATTGTTCAGTCTAAATCACTTTTTTAATAATGACTCAATTGCATCGTTTTACTCTTCTATAATTATTTTATGAAGGTGAATTAACAATCCCGCTGCAATTCTAGTAAAAAAAAGAGCTATAATTGATTTTAAGATATAAATGTATAGTATTGCAATTTTAACATTCATATTGTATGGAATAATTTTCGTCGAGTGCGGAAAGTAGCATTTTGCATGCGAGTGTGGAGTTTGCACCCGAGCGATAGCGAGGTTGGTAAAACCACACGAGCAATGCAAAATGCCGTTTTCGCACGAGTTGCGTACCGTACTTTATCTACGATTGTTAGATTTAAATAATAAATACAGAAACAAATAAACTTGCTGTATGCAAGTTCGTATCTCTCTCTTGATAAAGATGGCATTAATTCATTTGTTGTATTTTTTGCCAAATTAATTATTTCTGGAGGATTATTATTCTCCACATTTTCGTCAAAGTCACTTGATTCACTCATTGTTTTTCACTAAAAACTCGATATAAACAGTTACTTTAATAAAAGAACACCAAATTAGTTTTGTTAAATGTAAACAAACTCACTAATCGTGCGTAAAGCTGAAGAATTCCTCTTCTTTACCGCACTAGGGCGGTAAAGAAGAGGAATTATTCAGAACTATGAGACGCGCATGCGCAATGAATACAAGTACGTAAATAATCACTTTCTACGCATCTAAACAAAGATATAATGTTTATATTTCGTATCAATCGTAGATAAAAATATATATACAATCTATATGTATTGTATATGTATATAAAGAAGAGTGCCTGGAGGTATGTGGGTCCATTATACAAATCCACAGTTTTATTGCGATCTCGATGAAAATTTGCACACTTGACCTTCAAAGAAAGGGGTACTTACTGTAGAATGTTTAAATTAGTAGAATGTTAAATGTAGAAATATAAATTTTGGTATACAGGGGTTCGGGGTCCGGGGTACAAATGTCAAAGTAATGAAAACCCTTTATGATGCATATCGTTGAAAAGCTCTTTAAGAGTACAGTAATTGTTGTTATGTACATTTTTGTAATATTTTCATTTAGAAGGGGGGTAAAATGGAAAATACAGGAAATCATAGGAAAATCTCTATAAATTATATATAAACCTCATCTTTTATTCAAATCTTAAATTACTGTACTCTTAAAGAGCATTTCAACGATATACACCATGAAGGGTATTCGTTACCTACTTAACATTTGTACCCTGTACTCCTGCGTGCCAAAATTTATATTTAGAAATCTCATGTAGACTGTTACTTCAAATGTCCACTTGCTGGTTACTGATACATGTGATTTTGAAATTAAAAATTTTGGTACACAAAAGTACAAAAGTCTAAGTCAGATAAGTACCTCATGATGCATGTCATTGGAAATGAAAAGCTCTTTCAGAATGTCATAATTTTTGTTACGTACACTCTTGTCATATTTTTATTTAGGATGGAGGAAAACCGTTGTCCATTTTCAGCCAAAAATTAAGAGATTAATTCGTGGTACGACATGGTCCCGTTAAAAAAGAAATAAGATTTATAAGGTTTGTAACATAATTTCCTCAAAACATAACAATTTCTTATGCACATTTATTGCTTCCGAGCTTACCGAAGGTAACGGAAGTATTTTTCAATGTTCTAATTGTTTTATAATATACATTTAGATTTAGATATATCTACTTCTTTATTGTAATTTTATAGTCACTTAGGTCTGGTATTTTGGTAAACAACCTGGGCTGAGCGGCTGAGCTGGTAAACAATAAATATAAAATATATATATGTCATTAGTTTAAAAATGATTCTAATTGTCCAAGAGATAACGTGCAAAAAAGTGTCTGACTTACATCAAGCTAGAATTTTGTATACAAGTCTATCTTTTAGTGCCTTTTAAGAATATGTGGTCGGCTAGAATTGTCTGCGGGACATAGCTTGGCAATAGGCATTTGAAAAAAACAAAATGGTGGAGAGCGGCCATGTCCCGCCAATTATGGTGGACAGTATGATTTTCATGATCCTGAGTACAGAATTAGTTAGTAGACCAAAAATCAAGTCGATATTATTTTCACACTTGATAGGTTAGATGGTTAGATATTCAAATATTACTAGGCATCGCGTGGCTCTATCATTGAAGCGAGCGTATAGTAATAAATATGTATTGAATATTGAAAAAAAAGATTATTGTGAATCATGATGAGTTGATAGATAATGGGTCTGGTAGTAGTGCAGCGGCTAGTAGTAAGGGAACCACCCCGCATTCTTACTATTCCACTAACCACACATCTCTATTTCAATATTTATAATTTGTATCTCTTTGCTACAAACAAACTACTGCATGTATCAAATTGAAATTTTGCATGCCTGTTTCAATTGTGCATCAGATGGTGTCTATGAAGTTTTATCAAAATCGTTACGTAAGAACGTAAGATATCGGTAAAAAGGTTGTTTTCTCTATTTTAAACGTTTAGGCCCGCTTTAATAGTTTTAGCGATCTTTATTAATTCATAGCGGTGTCGCTGTTGGTTTTACTAAAAAATGTTATTTGAAAAAAATGTTCGTCTCATCGAATAGATGATGATAGAATTTTTTCCCGTCCTGAAATTCCAATTTAATTTTTGAACCTCTCGTTTACGCGAGCGTTGCGCGCGAACTCTTGGACGGATCACGCTGTCCAACGAACTTAGCCTGAGTATTAGTAAGAGGATCATGTATACCAAATTTCAACTAAATCGGTCAACTTTTACTCAAGTTATCGTCACACGCGTGAACGTTACTGACAGACAGACAGACAGACAGACAGACAGACAGACAGACACGGAGCATATTTCGTTGAATGTAGGAAGCTCGCTACGCTCGCTTCAACTAAAATTCAACGTGGTCACCTGTTAAGGGATAAACTAACATCAACTTGATTTTCGGTCTACTAACTAATTCTGTACTCAGGGTCATGAAAATCATATTGTCCACCATAATTGGTGAGACATGGCCGCTCTACACCGGTTTGTTTTTTTCAAACGCCTATTGCCAAGCTATGTCCCGCAGACGAACTTAGCCGACTACATATTCTTAAAAGGCGCCAGAAGATTGACTTGTATACAAAATTCTAGCTTGATGTTAGTCAGACACTTTTTTGCACGCTATCTCCTGGACTATAAGCAATATTAATGATTAAAATTACAAATAATTATTTATATATTAATATACTTGCGTATTATTTTAAAATTGATTTGTACTAACTATTACGTAATTTAAATATATAACTTTAATTTAAAAATAGATATTGATCTTCATTCTTCAATACTTAATCATTTCAATAGAATAAATCATTGCAATAGTGAAAAGGATTTAATATTATTGCATTTTTATTTCTTGCTTTATTTTTTATTTATTTTATTTATTTATTTCTTTTTTTTGGTAATAATCGTAGTTTCAAAAGATCAATTCAATTTTGTATCCTTATTTTTTTTTTTTTTATCTTTTTTATGAAGATAATAAAGATAATTCATATTATTTATAAGGACAATACTTATTATTATAAAATAATAATACATTTATTTTATAAATGAATAACCAAAGGCAAAGAAATTAAAAGAAATATTTCCAAGGTTATTGAAACAAGTTAGAAGTTATTTGATTTTTAATAAAGGAAAATAATAAATCATTGATGACTTGATTGACTTTATTTACAGACACTTATAATAAATAAAACACTAAGAAATAAATTGATTGAAAGAACTTGATATTGAAGTAATAACTTAATAGAAATAGAAATCAATGTTTTACAAGTAACAGTATATCTTTGAGAGCAGACTTTTAGTTAGAAGAAAGATTTAAACTAAATAGACAGAGAATAACTAAAAAGGGAATAACTAAATAAAAAATAACTAAATAGAGAATAACTATTTAGAGAATAACTAAATTAAGAATAACTAAATAGAGAATAACTAAATTAAGAATAATTAAACAGAGAATAACTAAATATAAAATAACTAAATAGAGAATAACTATATAAAGAATAACTAAATATAAAGCAGAATAACTAAATAGAGAATATCTAAATAAAAAATTACTAAATAGAGAATACCTAAATAGAAGAATAACTAAATAGAAGAATGAGTATAAATAAAGAATAACTTAATAGAAGAATAACTAAATAGAAGAATAACTAAATAAAGACTAACTAAATAGAAGAATGAGTATAAATAAAGAATAACTAAATAGAAGAATAACTAAATAGAAGAATAACTAAATAGAAGAATAACTAAATAGAAGAATAACTAAATAGAAGAATAACTAAATAAAGAACAACTAAATAGAAGAATAAGTATAAATAAAGAATAACTAAATAGAAGAATAACTAAATAGAAGAATAACTAAATAGAAGAATAACTATATAAAGAATAACTATATAAAGAATAACTATATAAAGAATAACTAAATATAGAATAACTAAAAACAGCAAAACAGGGGCAATTGTAAATGGGAAGATGGAAGATTGACTTTAAGAATCTTATTCTCTATTTAGTTATTCTTAATCTAATTATTAATTTAGTTATGTTTTTATTTAGTTATTCTCTATTATGTTATTCTCTATTTAGTTATTCTCGATTTAGTTTAAATCTTTCTTCTATTTACCTGATAATCCGGCAATGATAGCTATTTTCAATCAAAGCTGGCTCTTAAAAATAAATTTTCAATTTAAAGAATTTCAAAACAGGAAGGCCTATATAGCCGCAGTTCTTCTCTCCACTCCCTCCACCTGACCTTTATCACGTTATTTACCATGTTATTATCACGATGCTCAACACCCCTGAAAATTACTCCAAAAAAGAAAACAAAATTATCAGCTGCTCAAAAATTCAAAATGGCGGATAATTCACGTCACGCGAAACAAATATTTTTTTTAAAATTTTGAATAGGGTATCAAATGAAAGGTATTGAAGAGTAGATTACAAAACTAAATAACACCTGTGGAAAGTGTTTACTTTTTCATTTTGTCAAAAAACATCAAAATTTTGCATTGAGCGGCCCCCTCACATTAAATATTATACCTGGTAAATGCCCAGATGACCCTAATTGTAAATCGGGCCTGTGAAAAGTAGATCTATCTTTCATCATAACCGGACATATTTAAACGTTTTTAACTCATATTCTAAAAAATAAGTGAAAGATGGATATTTTGATTATAAGAATCAGGCTTATTTGACTTTACTTTATTGGACTACTACTATACACTAATTATCAAGTTAACGTTTATAAATTATAAATATAAGTACGAAATGTAATTAAACTCTATATAACTTAACTAAACTAAGAAATAAATACTTTCAATAAACTATCATATGCACTTTGTAAAACACCGAAGCTTTAATATGCAAGATACATTTTAAAAGCAGTACTTAATTCAATAATTTACCTGATTTTTTTTTTCCTACTACTGAGAAAAATGTAGAAGAGTTCAAATTTAAAATATAAACCGGGAAAATAGTAAGTCCAGCCAGTTGACGATGCACTGTTACCAATCACACTCTTAGAAAAATAAAATCCCTATATTCAATATGATTTTATTAGACCACAAACATATTTTTGTATGGAAATAAATAATTAATTATATTTGTAAATTAAATTAAAATATTTGATTTTAACTTCTTCATTTAAAAAATCATATTTATACAAAAAACACTAAAATTATTTTAAAACCTACGCGAAAACAGTATAACCTTTTCTGTTGTCATTTGTTTATTATGATTATGATAATGTCTGATAATACGAATTCTCACTCTAGTCTCACTTCTCAGTCTCATTTCTCATGGATTTCACTTTTATCATTTGTGATTTGTGATTAATATTTTACCTGAAATATTAATCACAAATTTTAACAAGGAAAATATAAATGTGTAATATTAGTGCTTTAGGATTATAAAATCGTTTGAAGTAGTGATAAGTTAGTTTTTTCTTTATTTGTTTTTGTATAAATTGGTAGGTTTGTATGGCTGCTGTTGAAAGTCGTTATTTTAGTTCGAATTATGTTAAAGAAGAGATGGAAGTAGAAGAGGAGAAAGAAGAGCCGGATGATCATGAGAGAAACGAAACAGATGAAGATACCGAGGAAGCTAGTGAAACTGAAAATAGGACGAAAAATGAACCGGAGATAAAGCACAGCAAAGATCAGATTTATCATGAAAAGTTAAACCTGTTCAAATCACACTTGAAGCATTTGCTCGACGGTACTTCCAGTGATTATTTGAGAAGAGTCAAACCTTTAGAGCAAAAGTACCGTGAAAGGCTTCGTTTAAACGAAGTATGGCGTCGGCACCAAATCGAGCTGATGGAAAAAGATTATATTGTGGAGAAATCGGCTGCTTCAAAGGAACTCGATGAAAAACAAGTTGAACTTAAGGAGAATATCTTTCAGGAAATGGAGGAGAAGAAAAGGTATTGCTGTTATATTGTAAGTAGGTAATAGTTGAATTTTAGGTGTTTTTTTTTTGTGTTATATTGAAGTATTTAGTATTTGTGCAGTATGGGAGTGAGTTAGACAATCATGGAGCCTAATCCCACTGCAAATTAGCTGTTTGCGGTTTAAACATGCTTTCTATTATGTCTCCTTGCTAATATAGGGGATAAATATTGTTCAATGATATTGTCTTACACTAGAACTAACTTACAGTAGAACTGTCTTACACTAGAACTAACTTACACTAGAACTGTCTTACACTAGAACTAACTAACATGAGATGTTCCATTATATTAATGTAGATCAAATGGTAAGGATAAGTAATCATTAGGGTGAGATACTATGCCAGAAAGAATTATCAGTGCAGGGCGGGAAAGAGGAGCCTTTATGTCATTAGTACAGTGGTCGCCGCTTTATATAATCATGGTTAATGTTATCAACCACTTAGTGTGATCAGAATGGCTTAGAATGGGCCCACCCAAACCAATGCATTAATCAAAAGTCAGATGCTTGATCAAAAGTTGAGATCATTAAGGCGGAAATACACATGCTAGTTACTCGCACAAAAACATACGAGTAGCTTGCAGAGGTGAGCTACTGGCATGTGTATACATCAAATAGCATGCGAGTAAATTGCACAGGGTTTGATTTTTGTGTTTCCAGTGGCACAAGTCAAGGGGAGGGGGAACTGATAAGGCATGTGTAAACTGGCCTGCCAGCCCAAGGTTGCTAGTATCTAGCACGAGTCTCCCTCAGCCCTTCAGTCTTCAGTTGCGTTCCTTCCTTTCGAGGGTATCTTACAACAACTCATCAACTTTCTCCGGAAGCATTTGCAATTGATTCATAAAATTATTGACGTCCCCGAACCGCATTTCATTAAGTAGGCACTGACTCGCTCCATGTACTTACTTCCCTTCTAGCTATCCAATCTTTTACCCACACTCTTTGTGTCTTTTTATTATTTTTTAAATGTTTAAAAACACAGTTCTTTGCAAGTAACAGAACAATCTGGTTAATTTCATTCCGCACAGATACATTCATAATGTACATTAAAACAAAATTAATTAAATCAAATACAATTATTTCATAATTTATTCTGGCTAAGAGAAGGCAAGAAACGTGTGCCTGTTTCAAAACTAGAACTGTGACTGGAATGTATATTGTCTTGTGCTAGTAGCTCTCACAAGACTGATTATCTGGATGATACTAGCATGCTATTTCAGTGGCAATTGTACACAGCGTCTGCAGCATGCCAGCTACTGACGTGCTAGTAACTCGCCTCTGGCATGCTTTTTTACTAGCATGTGTATTTCCGCCTTTAATACAGTGGTCGCCGCTTTATATAATCACAGTTAATGTTATCAACCACTTAGTGGGATCAGAATTGCTTGGAATGGGCCCACCCAAACCAATGCATTAATCAAAAGTCCAATGCTTGATCAAAAGTTGAGATCATTATTTTCGTGGGAATGAGTAGAGCTGTGGCCCTGAAGTTTCGGTGATCATCCTTTTTTCTCAGAAACAGGGCCGTAACTACCACCGGGGCAACCGGGACAGTGGCCCGGGGCCCCCGGTCCTGGGGCCCCCGATCCTACGGCCCTATTTGAATTTCAAAAGGCAAAACGAAATAATGTGAATTTTAAAAGCCGTTTATTCAAAAAATTTGTTTCAGGAAAGAATAATTATGGACTATTATTAAACGGATCTTTTGAAACTAGGGGGCCCCTAAACATTTACAGAAAAAGATTCAATATTTTCACTCACCAGAGGCCCCATGACAAACGTAGTTCACCAGTAAGTTTTTTGAGGACTATCACACAGTGAACTGACAAAAAACTCTGAGGCTTACTCAATATATTGTTCACCTTCATCAGAGTTTTTTCCTTAAACTGTTACGAAGAGATCGTATAAGTTATATATGTATTTATGTAGTAGCCTAACTAATAAAGTAACCAGGAGGTAGGTGAGGATTTAGCTATAGAATAGAGGCTAAATTAGACATTTTCGATTTTGGGTCATGTGCAAAATAAAATATTATAGATGTGGGTATATTTGACCTCTAGAATGCATTAAAACACGTTTTGGGGCGTTATTTTTCAAAAAATAACGCCAGAATAATCTTGCCCCAGGGCCCCCAAAATTGTAGTTATGGCTCTGCTCAGAAAGTAAACCTCACCTTAAGCAGTGTCTACTTTACTACGTTTAATGTGATCCCAATGTGATCACATTAAGAGGTGTCTACTGTATCTGGTTTAAATGTACCTTCCTACTTTTTTAGGACCTTAATAAATAAAAACTTAGTGGTAGGGAGGTGATTGGGAAGTACCGCAGCTTGATCTGGACTGTTTGGTAGTAGTATTGAGGTGTAATTAATAATGCATCACCTGCTTCATTATACCTCACCTAGAGAATTCATTGCTTCTTTTTTTTATTTAAAATAAACCCTTTTTATAAATAAACTTTTGTGAAAAGAATTTTATCTACGATTGATACGAAATATAAACATTATATCTCTTTTTTTAGATGCGTGGAAAGTGATTCTTTTCATAGCTATATTCTTTGCACGAATGCACGTTTCATAATCGTGCGATAAGGTGAGGAATTCTTCACCTTAACGCACGATTAGCGAGTTTGTTTACATTTAACAAAACTAATTTGCTGTTTGTTTAATTAAAGTACCCAACTGTTTATACCGTGTTTTTAGTGAAAAACAATAAGTGATTTAAGTGATTATGATGAAAATGAGGAGAATAATACGCCTCCCGAAATAATTAATTCAATGAATTAATATCATCTTAATCAAAAGAGAAATACAAACTTACATACAGGAAGTTTAATACTTTTTTTTCTGTAGTTATTATTAAATTCACAATCGTAGATAAAGTACGGTACGCAACTCGTGCGAAAACGGCATTTTGCTTTGCTTTTGTGGTTTTACTACCCTTGCTATTGCTCGGGTGCAAACTCTACACTCGCATGCAAAATGCTACTTTCTGCACTAGACGCTTAATGTACTATTCTTTATGTTAATAGATAATGTGTATAGTTAATTAATCATTATTTCAATTTTTGTTGTAGGTGCATAGAGGCTGAAAGAACATCTATGGAACTTTCCGGAGACTGCGCTGAAACTAAACCAGCCAACACACGAAGGCTCAGGAGGAGACCAAATGACCCGGCACCAGTTCCTGAAAAAAGACGAGGCAAGATGGCATCTCTACCGTCACAAATCAATTTCATGCTCGATGAAAAAGACATCGAATCTGACATGAAAGCGATACAACGTACGAAAAATTCAGTCGGTGTCCGTAAATCAGGACCCACTCCTTCAAATGGTGTACAACCTGTAATACCTAATAATTCTAATGATAAATACGATAGTTCTACGGGAGATACACGAATTGAAGACGGGAAATTACAATATGAGAAAAGATGGTTTCATAGAGGTCAGCCTGTTTACGTCGAAGGTCGAGACTTACCGAAATTCCCTGCTATAATATCGTCTATATGCTCAGAAGCTGTCATTGTTAAAAAGACTGTCGACGCCTCGAAAATTAAAATTAATTTGAATCAGTTAATTAAAGGTAAAGTTTCCATTAAGAGAAGAGCATCGTAAAATCTTTTCTTTTTTTAATGAAAAACAAAAATTGTAAAAATTGTTAAAGTTTACTTTAATCTTAATTAGCTTTTTAAGGGTGCGTTCGGAAACACTAACCAGGTCGACCGAGAAGTAACCGGTGTGTCCGGAAACACCAACCTAAACAACCGACCTCGTTCGTAAACCTTTTTAGCGGTCGACCACTCGGTCGCGACCGCATCGACCGAAATCGAAATACGGTTAGTTCGGTTAGTAACCATAATGTTACCTTTCTTGGCAAAAATGTCATTGTTCTTTTGTAAACATTTGATAACATTTTATAAACATTGAATACATTGTCGTATTTTTTTGCTAATCTTTAAAATTCTTTTTTATATTTTGTTTTTGTGAAACATGGACCTTTTTCGGTACTCTTTTACTTTGTTATTCACCTTTTTTATTTTAAAATTGAAATGAATTTGGTGGGTAATTTTGTGACTAATAATAACAATATATCAAAACTGAAAGATGAAAAGTGTGATATTCCTTTGTACCACAGTTCATTATGGACCTACCTTTGTCCTAATAGTTATTTACTTTGTTACCAATCCTAGTTTTCAACATTTTATGGATTCCGATATAGTTGATATTTTAGACAATCTAAAATAGAACCCCTGCCTGAGTTGAAGGAGACTGTGCGGTCGAGGATCGCTTGGTGGCAAAATTTTGCTTGATTTATTCATGAGAGATTATATACATTTGTTAAACTCTCCACTGTCCGTTCGCATATTTTATACATTTAAGAGATTATAAATGTATCATTTGAACACAGAAGAATTGATATTATCGATGTAAACAGTGAAACAGGTTTCAGGAGGAAGAATCTGCTGAACGTCGTGTAATCTAAGTTTTTAGTAGAAGGAAAAAGGAAAGGGATGATAGCTATATACCGATTTAACCTAAAGGGATGCCGCTGCAATAGTTTATTTACTTGAGGAATCGTCACAGCTTCACTTCTATCTCACACCAAACAAAAACGAATTTATATTTCTAACCTCTCTTTGTTTATAACCTTTTCGGTCGACCGCTGCCCGTTCGGAAACAAAAATGATTTCATGCCGCCATGACACTAACCACAACAAACCGCCGGTCGACCGAGAGGTTGACCGGTTAGTGTTTCCGAACGCACCCTAAGAGATTTAAAATAATTGAATGTTTCCATATCTAATCACAGTTTACTTCTCAGAAAGTTGATTAATTTGATTTAAACATGCAAGCTTACCTCTTCATAAGGTGGTCTTTCCAATCGGTCCCATTTCTATATAAATTTATCAGTTTTTTTCTAAAATTTCAGCTAAACAGGACCGTTCTTTCCCCAGGGTTAAGTTACCCACCTTAACAGCTAGAGGATCACTACACAACTTGATTAATCTATGGCCTCTTTTAGTGACATTGTGAAAAATCATAATGAAACCTTTCATTCCTCTTATTTTTTTATACAGGGTGGTCCAAAAGTCTCCCCCCCCCCTCTTAAATTTTGAACGGTTTGAGATAAATTAATGAAACTTGGGGGATCTTTACCATGCAAAGGGAAGCTTGTTTTCATGCAGTCACACACTAGGGGCAATCACCCACTTTGCCCCCAGGCCACCCAACTTCAAAATTTCAAATTGGAGTGTATATTTTTGATAGCATATTTAGATTCTACAGTGAAAAATAATAAACTTTTACTTGAAACTTTTTTTTCTATTTCCAATATTTTGCCCCCTATAGGGGGGCAAAGATAGCTAAATAACCCTTACTATCATACGTTGTAAAATCTAAACGGTTAGAGATAAATTAATGAAACTTAAGGGATCCGTACCATGTAAAGGGAAGTTTGTTTTTATGCAATCTCGCAGTAGGGGCAACCTCCCATTTTGCCCCCAGGCCACCCAACTTCAAAATTTCAAATTGGAGTGTATAGTGTATATTTTTGATAGCAGATTTAGAATCTACAGAAAAAAAAAAATTTACTTCTAACGTTTTTTTCTATCTCCAATATTTTGCCCCCCGTAGGGGGGCAAAGCTATAAAAAGGGTAGATTTCAGCGCCGGGGGGCAAAATGGTGGTTGCCCCTAGTACGAGAGTGGATGATTACGCACTTCTCTTTACATGGTACAGATCCCCCAAGTTTCATTACTTTATTTAAAACCGTTTAGAATTTATAACGATCTAAGTATTATTTTCTTACTATTTTGGAAGGGATATTTTGCTATCTTTGCCCCCCTGTAGGGGGCAAAAAATTGGAGATATAAAAAATAGTTTCAGGTAAAAGTTAATTATTTTTCACCGTAGAATCCAGATCTGCTATCAAAAATATATACTCCAATTTGAAATTTTGAAGTTGGGTGGCCTGGGGGCAAAGTGAGTGGTTGCCCCTAGTGGGTGATTGCATGAAAACAAACTTCCCTTTGCATGGTAGAGATCCCCCAAGTTTCATTAATTTATCTCAAACCGTTCAAAAGTTAAGAGGGGGGGGGGGAGACTTTTGGACCACTCTGTATATTTTTGTTTAACTGATTAAATCAAATAAATCAATTTAAGATGGGCTAAACAGTAAATATTACAATAAAAATCCAAGGGAGACCTTGAAGGGAGACCTCGAGATTTTTACTTGTGACCTTGTAGATATCAAAATGTTGATCTCTCATTGGCTTTCCCTTCAAAATTTTCTCTTGATATTGACATATGACCTTGAAGTTGTCAAAAAATTTTGATCTCTCATTGGCTTTCCCTTCAAAATTTTCTCTTGATATTAACATATGACCTTGAAGTTGTCAAAAAATGTTGATCTCTCATTGGCTTTCCCTTCAAAATTTTCTCTTGATATTGACATATGACCTTGAAGTTGTCAAAAAATGTTGATCTCTCATTGGCTTTCCCTTCAAAATTTTCTCTTGATATTGACGTATGACCTTGAAGTTGTCTAAAATGTTGAGCTCTCATTGGCTCTCCCTTAAATTTTCCTATGTTGTCTGAGTAAATTCTAATGTTGGGTTAGTATAGTTAATATTAATTTTGACTAATGTGATTAAAACCAGTTGTGACTATAAGATTCTAGTTTTACTGATTTCTGGTTTTGTCAGTAAGATATATATTTTATTTTATTTTCTCAAACTCAGTTCCAATTATTATAAGTCTATGTGTATCTGTAAATACATATTTAATTATTTGTAAATATTTTGTTGTATTTTATTTGTAATATTTATACTTTTATTAAAAATATATATTTTTTATCTCTATATTTATTATAAAAATTTAATAACAGAAGGCATAATCTAATTTAAAAAAAATCTGCTGTTTGATGATATTAAGAAAACAATGGATTGCTTTAGTGGAAATTGTAGATATTAACTATAAGACACGTAATAAGGTGTCATTTTAATTTAATTTAAGTGAAAAAGTTACCAGATTAGCAACTTTTTGAATAAAGAATAAGCCTTCAGATGCATGAAGTTTAATAGAGACCTGAGGACACACACACCCCTGATAGGACTTAATCTGTTTTAAATGCCCACGCAACAGGTAAAATAAATACAAACATGAATACATCTTAGCAAAATATTATAAATTAGACTGCCAATTGGTGTGGCACATAGCTTCCTCTCATCCTATCACGTACTTTATTGATTTTATGCTTTTACAAGCCAATATTGTCTTAATTTGTTTGTTTCCCCCGTTTTTTTAATCTGTCAAAATTGTTTTGATTTTTTACATTAATTAAAGTATCAATTTAGCAAAAGTTAAAGAGCGCAGATGGTTCAAATTAATCTGGGGCTCTCTGCGGGCTACTTTCGATAAACTATAAAAGTTTCATACAAATCAGATAAGTACTTATGAAGCTATAGGTGTTACTAAATGTATGTTTGTGTGCGTGTGAAAGAGAAAGAAATGTGTGCAGAAGGTTAAAACTTATATGGAACCAACAATGGGCTAATCATGATCTACCATCCAAATTTCATTAAAATTGGACGTGTAGTTTTTAAAGATATGTCGGTTCGCAAAAATTGACCGACAGACAGACAAGGAACCAAAAATGTTCCCTGATGTCTGAAACGGATTTCTGTCATGGAATTTTTGAAATCGGAGACCTAAAAATTTTTCTTTCTTCAGAGCGATCACATAGCTTCTGTTACCTTTGGTTAGCTAAGAAGCAAAATATATGTTTAATAGTCTTTTCATTTTATATAGATGTTTAATTTTTTTTTTTAAATTATAAAAAAATTGTTTTTAGTCTCGTATTTGCAAGCTTAAAATCAGTCAGTCTCAATATTTTTTTTTTTTTTTTATTATTCTTTTTTAATGCATAATTTTATAATTTAAAAAAAAAATACAAGTAAATATTAATTTATTTTGTATCATATGTGTAAATTTCTATAAAATTAGTGTAATAATGAAATCTAAGTTAAAGTGGCGCACATTGAAGAATACTTATGCATGATGGCAGACAGTGACTGGTTCATCTGAAAATTGCTAGAAATTTAGCTAGAAAAATCCTCACTTTCCAATCGGTCCCATTTCCCATCTAAATTCATCAGCTCTATCTAAAATTTCGGCCTGACAGGACCGCCTGTTCCCCAGGGTTAAGGTGCCCACCTTAACAGCTAGAGGATCGCTGTGCTACTTGATTAATCTATGGCCTCTTTTAGTGAAAAATCATAATGAAACCTTCCATGCCTCTTATTTTTTTATATTTTTGTTTCTCATTTTAAAAAGAAATCATTGTATTTTAACAAAAAATACATTGTTATTGTGTTGTTTCATTGTTTATTATTAAATAACATTCATTTTAAATTTGTTTCTAACTACTGTGATAACTATAATTTACCAACATAAAAGAAGTTGCATTAACAATCCCATCAATCCTACTGCCCTAACTAACCATTTCCTATCAACAGGACATACCTTTGACTTTGATCATCCTATTATAATCACTCATGCACCCAATAAATACAAAAACAACATATTAGAGATGATTCACATAACCAAAAACAACACTGTAAATAATAGAACAGACACTAACAACCTCAGCTCCCACTACTTTAACATAATAAATAATCTAATTAAATAACTAAATCTAATAATAATTGTTATAACTATAAAACTATAAAGCTAGCTACAGCTAGTTCATTATTATTATTATTTTATAATAGTCCAGGAGATAGCGTGCAAAAAAGTGTCTGACTAACATCAAGCTAGAATTTTGTATACAAGTCAATCTTTTAGCGCCTTTTAAGAATATGTGGTCGGCTAAGTTCGTCTGCGGGACATAGCTTGGCAATAGGCGTTTGAAAAAAACAAACCGGTAGAGAGCGGCCATGTCTCACCAATTATGGTGGACAATGTGATTTTCGTGATCCTGAGTACAGAATTAGTTAGTAGACTGAAAATCAAGTTGATGTTAGTTTGTCCCTTGACAGATGACCACGTTGATTTTTAGTAATATTTGAATAACTAACCTATCAAGTGTGTAAATAACATCGACTTGATTTTTGGTCTACTAACTAATTCAGTACTCAGCATCATGAAAATCACATTGTCCACCATAAGTGGTGAGACATGGCCGCTCTCCACCGGTTTGTTTTTTTCAAACGCCTATTGCCAAGCTATGTCCCGCAGACGAACTTAGCCGACCACATATTCTTAAAAGGCGCTAAAAGATTGACTTGTATACAAAATTCTAGCTTGATGTTAGTCAGACATTTTTTTGCACGCTATCTCCTGGACTATAAAGAGATCCACTCGTCATAAATGTTTTCGGTTTTTGCTCTACTAATTTTTTGTTCAATTTCTTCCTTCTTTTGTTTTGTTTTATAGATAAATTGTTATGTACCCAACATTTCTTTAAATGTCTTTTACAAGGAGTATGTAAAAGGTTTTTTAAGACCAATATATTATGATGTCTCCTGACATCTTTACGATATCATTGTAACATGTGGTACATGTGTTGACATCCCCACTCTATACTTCCTAACTGTACACCCACCATGAAAAATAAACTAACTCATTCATAATCTTGCCTTGAAGAAGGAAATATATTTTCCGAAACGTCGGCAAACTAAAACTTTGTGTTTTTTTTTACTTTTGACTGATTCTCGCTATCCATAAAATATCTATTACTGTGATAACTGTTATGACATTTTCTACTTTTCATCCAAGGGAAGGAATTGTAGCAATATTTTTGGCCAAAATTATTTTTTCAGTCTAGTTTTGTATTTCTTTTAACTTGCATCAAATATAGGCACTAAATACTAGGCACCAAAATATTAACTTATTCACAAAATTCTAGCTCGATGGTAGTCAGACTCTTCTTTACACGCTATCTCCTGGACTAACATTATTGCATTTTAATAATAGAAATCAAACACTTTAATAATATGTTTGTATAGAACACCAGATAGTGATATTGAAATATTTTTTAATAAACTTGAAGAATGTCTTGATAAAGCTCTAAAAATGGCAAAATTTATTTATATTGTTGGTGACATAAATATTAATCAGTTACTTAAAGAGAGTAAGGATACCACCAGATTAAATAACATCTTAACTGCACATGGACTATATCCTACATGGGATAAAGTCACAAGACCAGCAAGTGGAACCTGTTTAGACAATATATTTACTAATATACCTGGTATAATAACGGAACAATCAGAATATCAATATTCCGATCATATATCCTTACAGTGTCAGATCAAAAGAATAAGTAAGAAGACTAAACCAGAGCTAAAGGTAATCAAAAAAAGAATTTTTACTCAAGAGGGCTTAGAAAATCTTAAACACAATATAAATAGAGATATATTTAATAAACTTATAAAAGATAAAAACTGTGAAGAAGCCTGGGATTTCTTAGTGTCATCTATCAGCTCTGCTTTCCCTGAAAAAGAAATACAAATAAATACACAAAATAAAAATAAGAAAAAGATATATTCACCAAAATTAAAGAAAATAAGAGAAACTATACTTACCTTGACTTCCTTGAATCGAGATATTTCTTCTGCTATCCTGAAACAAAAAATTAAAAAAATGAAAAAAACATATAAAATGACATTAAAAGAAGAAAGATATAAAATAAATTCAGAATATGTTAAAAACAATGTTAAAGATCCTAAAAAAATATGGAAATACATTAATGATGAAACCAGTTCTAGTAATAAACTACAATGTATGTCGGAATTGAATGCTAAACAGCTAAATGATCATTTTACTGGAATAGGTAAATCCCTCTCAGATAAACTTGGAACCACAGTAAAAAAACCATCTAGTTATATGGAGAAACCTAACTTGAATAGTTTATTTTTGTTCCCCACTGATGAAAAAGAGATCAAAGATATAATTTCTAATTTAAATTCATCTACATCAAACGATTCTTTTAATATAAATAATAAACTAGTTAAAGCTATTAAAGATGTTATTGCTAAACCACTGAGTGAACTTATTAATTTATCTATGACTGAAGGTGTTTTTCCAAATTGCTTAAAAACCAGTAGAGTTATCCCTATATATAAGAAGGACAATCCAAATGATCCAAACAATTTTAGACCTATTTCCTTAACACCGATACTTGGTAAAGTTTATGAAAAAATAATAAAAGAAAGGTTAATAAGCTTCATTAGTAAATTTAATATTTTAAACAAACACCAATTTGGATTTCGCAAAGGATTATCAACAGCAGATGCCATCAGAGCTATTACGGAATATATCTATGAAGCTTTTGAGAATAAAGAAGAGGTAATTCTACTTTCATGCGACTTAACAAAAGCATTCGATTGTGTTTGCCACAAAATTCTTTTAGAGAAACTTTACCATTATGGAATTCGTGGAATACCACATAGTCTTATAGCATCCTACCTAGATAATAGGAAACAGTATACTGAATTTAGAGGTAAAAACAGCGAACCTACATCTATCACTCATGGAGTTCCACAAGGATCCGTATTAGGACCATTACTGTTTCTACTATATATAAATGACCTAGGTGCTTCTAAAGGAATATGCATTAAGTTTGCAGATGATACAACGTTTGCCCTAAAATGCAATTGCAGAAATTTTCTAGAACGTGATATGACTGAGATATTAGAAGAAGCTAAGCTATGGTTTACCACCAACAAATTAACCTTAAATGAAAGTAAAAATCAAAAATTGTTATTTACGTTAAAGAAAAAAGAAGAAATATACTTACCTGTAAAGCTGCTGGGAGTCCAACTCGAGTCTAACTTGTCTTGGAAAGCTCACTTGACAAAACTTAAAGGATCTTTATCTAAAACATTATATCTTCTGAGAAGATTAGCTTTAACTTTTGAAACCAATATCTTGAAACTAGTTTATTACGCCCAGGTTCACTCTAGACTGTCGTATTGTATATCTGAGTGGGGGTCTTCTCCGCACAGTAATGACATCTTTATCTGTCAAAAGAAAGCTTTGAGGATCGTCTTTAGTGAAAAATGGAATGAGACCTGCAAGCTGCTGTTCATCAAACATAAAATCCTTACTCTTCCATCCATATACATATTAAATCTGCTAACTACAATCCAACCTTACTACCAGCAACTAATTCAGAAGAGTCATACTTATCCAACCAGAAATGCCAATAGAATCAATATACCAGCTCATCGTCTCCATCTGACAACACTATCACCGCACCATCAATCCATCAAGCTCATAAATAAGCTAGACATAGGAATAGTTAATCTTCCACCAGATAATTTCAAGACACAAGTCAAGGAACTTCTATTAAGTAAAGCTTTTTACTCGGTTCAAGAGTACTTAGACTATAACTTTTAGTTTAAAATCTCTTTTGACGTAGTGATGGCCTTGAACGAGGCTTACCACTGATTTATTATTATTATTATTATTATTATTATTATTATTATTATTATTATTAATATATTCAACTTTGTTTATAACCTGAACAGAACACTATGCAAGTACACAAGGAAGGAAGGGTGGAGGAAAACACTTTATGGCTTCATGAATGCATTTTTATCTATATAACCCGAACGCACGTAAAAAATGCATGCTATGAACCCACCTTTATTTGTTAGGTTGGTGTCATTTTTATCAAATCTATATGTATAATCAAAAAAAGTTGGGTCACGTCCAAGTGGACTTTTATACTCTGTTTACTCTGTCCAAGTAGCGACAAAATAGAGTCCATGCTGTGACCACATAACCCCAGCTTAAGTGGAAGTGTTCTATTCCAAGTATAAAAACGGGGTTGAAGGATGTTCTTGGAGCACAAGTATGCACTTGGGAGCCCACAATACGCTTATGCATTGCTGGCAAAACAAAAGCTGTAATTGGATCTAGAAAGAAGAAAACAGAATATATAATTTTAATAATCATGTGTCTTGAAATATTTTCATAGCGACCTTAAAATCTTATTTCCATGCATTTTTCTAATTAATTATGATTTAATTAACATTTTATCGGTTCCAAACATAATTTTATACGCTGGGGAAGTGTGACGTCACTTACGTAAAAAAAAAGTGTGTGTTGTTACGTTGGCTAATCTGCGCTGGCTCATAACACAGTATACAACTGGGTTTTATCAGTACTATTTTATTTTATTATTATTTTCTAATATTTTTTATTAATTTAAGAATGAAAAATGTCTCAATGCTTTGAATTTGGGTGCAACCATAGAGCCTTAAGAGATAAATGTCACTTTTACCGCAGTACAAATCCATTTTCTATGTGGCGTAACATCTGTAAGTAAGTTATCTTTTATATCTTATTTGAGTTATTTGTTTTATCATCTATAATGTATAAACTTATTGGCTTATTAATGATGTTACTGATATATGATTAGGTTAAAAACAGTGAAAAAAGATTTTAATAGAATATAAAGAGGAAATAACTATAAAATGCTTACAGAACACAAGTAAATAATTGTTTGTTATGAGCCAAAAAAAGATAACCTGACGAAAAATCGTGGAGGGTGTATGACGTCACAGCAACCTTCGTCACTTTACGAAACCTCTCTGACGCGACGTATTCTGTGCTTATGATATTAGTAAATGTCCAATTATAATAGAGATATCGTAACAGCAAGCTTATAAATGTGAGCTAATAAAGATATCACGTAGATTGTAGATGAATTAATCATAATTGAAACTAATAATAAATGCCAATAAAGTACTCATTAGAGCTATTATCTATCTGACCAAAAACCACTTGTGTGGTAAAAAAACACCCCGCCAAGTCTGAGGTCCAAAAAAGTTGTGAAATCAACTTTCTGTCCCGCCAAGTGATGTTGGCACTTTCTCCTGACCCAACACTGTCAACTTAGATATTTATCAGCTTCTTCTCCTTGGCGGTGTTCCTGCAGTACTTCCCAAAGTTAACTGGTTGTACCCCACGCATCCTCTGCAAAGAAAGTAGTAGTTGCACGGGGTCATTCCTTGAAAGCTTAATTTGTATATTACTTATTTCTATTTTATTTGCTTTTTGATAATGGGAAAGATTTACAGCAATGATTATTGTGGCATCGAGAAGAGCCTTCAACAACATTGTTAAAAGGCTTTCCTCACACCGCCAAGGAGAAGAAGCTGATAAATATCTAAGTTGACAGTGTTGGGTCAGGAGAAAGTGCCAACATCACTTGGCGGGACAGAAAGTTGATTTCACAACTTTTTTGGACCTCAGACTTGGCGGGGTGTTTTTTTACCACACAAGTGGTTTTTGGTCAGATTTCATGACTTTTTGTACGGTCCCTAAGGAAGGATTCTCTAAACTGTTTATTCCCACACATTAGAGTCAAATAAAAGTGAAGTTAAGAGCTGGACAAGGCCTATGGAGATTGGAGAACTATGAGACCTATGACATTGAAAGAACTTAACATTCTTATAGTAGCAACGTTGCTATCATTTGCGCATATCCAGCTGGATCCTGACCATATATAAGTAACGAAGTGACCCCTTAATATTGTCTAAATTATATACCTTAATTATAAAGTATATATGTTAAAAGTAACTAATGGTATAATTACAATAATATATATTATTATTACATTTATTGTTGATTATTATTATTATTATTATCATTATATATATATATATATATATATATATATATATATATATATATATATATATATATATATATATATATATATATATATATATACATATATGTATGTAATAATTATTTTTTATATGTAATAATATAATATAGGCTCACTACTTCGCATGACGCTTACTTGGTTTCTCGCTCCACATTCAGCATAGGAATAAGTTGATTGATTGTAGGGGGGGGGGGGATGAGTGGGGGGGGGGGGGGAATGCACTAGGGCTCTAGACAAATCCAAAAAGCCCTCATTTATTAAAATCGGTTCAGTAGTTTAGGCTGTAGGTGCGTCAACGTTAAAGTGACTGTTCGCTAGCTTGGTTTCTCGCTCCGCGTTCAGCGTAGGGATGAGTTATCTAAATTTTTTTGATCTAGGAATATACTAGGGCCCTAGACGAATCCAAAAAGCCCTCATTCATTAAAATCGGTTCAGTAGTTTAGGCTGTAAGTGCGTCAACGTAAAATGAAGGAAGAATAAGAATAAGAATAAGAATAAGAATAAGAATAAGAAGTCATCAAAACTACCATTTTCAAACCTATTTTTCTCTACTTCTACTTGACCGATTTCGACATTTTTTTTTTTAATTTTGATCTACAGGACACGGCCTTCAAAGATATTAAAAAATTATTTAAGTAACTTGTATGTATTCCACGCTGCAGACCCTCAAAAACCCTAGTTCGTCACCTACAGTATATATACACTGGCAGCTTTTGTGAAATTTTAACTTTTTGACTTGGCGGGGCGGAACGCTGCTGCGTTCCTAAATAGATAACAAATTTTTTAAAGATAATAAACAATAATATACAACTAAATTAAATTTAAATTATAGTGATTGAATTATAATATTAAAATTATTCTTGAGATGGAAGAAGATAATATTAAATTAATTTGACGCCTTACCCTTATTTCCTAAATGAGGGGTAAAAGGGTTTAATGTGGCAGCAGTTTAAAAAGGGCAACCATGTGAGAGAAGGGGCTATTGATTTCACATTTCCCTCCATTCTAAGGCCCTTCAGCAACTCCTAGAGTGCTCTCAAGATTAAATAAAATATCAAATTTAACATCTAAATTTATTTAGATGTTTTATAAACCTTAACATCAAAATTAAATAATGATACATATAATATCTAATAGAATAAAAAAAAGAAGTAATTTTACCTTAATTAATTTTTTTTTTTTTTTCAAACTATGTATAAGGTACTGTTTGAATAATTAAGATTATACAAAAACGGTACTCTTTTACTTTGTTATCCACCATACAAGAAAAGAGGTGCCCCCTAAGCCTCTTTTAGTTTGTTACCCACCTATATTATATTGATATCCAAAAAATGTTTAAAAGTAGGATGGCTAACAAATTTAATAAGTATTATGACAAAGGGATATTTAGTCCAATGTAATTTGGGACAAAGGAATATCACACTTCTGTGTATATAATTTCAAAATAATAAAGTAAAAAGAGTGCCTATAAAAACATTTGAAATCAAAATAAACTTAAAATCCAGTTCAAGTGAGAGAATAGCCAAATACAAATAAGAATTCTTTTATGGTCTAAATACAAACTATTTTATATTTTAATCTATTGAAATACATTTTTTTTTAACAAAAAGAAGTGACATAGTATTCCAAGACAAGCTGTCTTCTGAAGATACTCTAAGTTCTTCTTAACTGAAGACAGTTCAGCTCTCGGCCACCAAACCACACAGGCATATGAGAGAATAGGTCTGACTATTGCCGTGTATATCCAGTGTATTACCTTTGGCTTAAGGCCCCAAGATGACCTATAGCTAGGGTTACCATAATTTATGAAAGCTAGATCCGGACAGAGGGAACTCCGGGAAGGGGGGTCAAAAGAAAAAATGCAAAAAAAAAAAAATGTATATATACCTATTTTTTTTTTTTTTTTTTTTTTTTTTTTTTGTGAAATTGGGAAAATAAATAAGTTACAAATATATAATTATGTTATATATAAATTTATTGATATAATATTTGATAATATTTATTTATTAATATCTACTTGTTATTACCTATTTATTAATATCATATTAAAATTTAGCTAGTATCTGCTGGGCCCATCATACTTTTCAGATGAAATAATTTTCCTTAGAAAAGGCTTGTAGTCATTTTTGATTTTGTCGTGGAATTCTGAGCATGTGATAATAGAATTTGCTTTAACATTAAGAAGCTCTTTTACAACTGACAGAGATAATCTTCCTCTTTCAGGCGTCCAAATAGACGCCATCATTGAAATAATACGTTCAGTGGGAGCCTATAAGTACCAGGCAGACACATGGCCAATTCTATTATTTTACATATATTAAAAAGGAGACGTTTCTTCTAGAAAATGCTTCAAATATTTATTTCCATTTCTCATGAGTTTTCGGGGTTTCTTCTTTTGGTAGGGTAGCCTGTTTAGTTTTCTGATTTTTCTTAAAATCCGGACATTTCTCAAATCCGGACGTATGGTAACCCTACCTATAGCCGGCACTTTTATAGAAAAGGGCCCCCACTTTTTTTTTTTAATCTAATATTCCTTCTGACAACCAAATACACACTTTTTTATGTAAAAGTGTGATATTCCTTTGTCCCAAAGCATATTGGACTAAATATCCCTTTTTCTTAATAGGTAATTAGACTAAGGAATATAAACTCTTCTGCATAAAAAACAAAAAGGGGGGCCCTTTTCTATAAGAGTACCCCTATAGCCCTCCTACACACCCAGAAAGCTGCCTGAGCTTTATTAATTTTGCTTTCTAGGTGACTTGCCCAGTTGAGCTTCCTGCCTAGAATAACTCCTAGATACTTAACTGTATTTGACAGCTCGAGACTCTTTCCTCCCAGGTACAAAGTTGGAAGACCAATATTATAAGACCGTTGGGACAAAGGAATACCACACTTTTGTATAATATATAATTTCAAAATAAAAAAAAGGTGGTTAACAAAGTAAAAGAGTGCCCATAGAAACATTTTAAATAAAAATAAACTTAAAATCCAGATCAAGTAAGAATAGCCAAATAAGAATTCTCCTATGTTCTAAATACAAACTATTTTTCAGCTATTTTTATCAATTTTGTTTAGCTAACATTATAATTTAGTTTGTAATTACCACCGAAGATTGCAAATACGCTGAAACCGATATGGTAAAGTGTTGAAAATACTTGTGATTTAGACCAATAAAGAAGTACTTAATATTTAAATAGTGTTTTTTAGTTATTAAATTAAATATGTGTAACTATCACAAAATATCGGTCGAAACTACGAATTGTTTTGTTCTAGTCTCACTCAACAGCTTAGGTCATGGCAGGAAGGAAGTTATTATCCGGCCACTTGTTGGTAAATTTCCTATTGTTTTTTTTTCCTTGTCTTTTTAAAGTTTATTCTATATGATCTTTTTTTTCTTTTAAAAGGAAGATTTTACAAGGTTTAAGAATAATAATAAATACAGTAATATTTGAAATACTGTATATTTGACAGAGGCAGATTAGAAGATACCAGTGAATGAAAAACCAGTTCAGGAGAATCTGATTCGGTCTCTTGCATTGCAATAACTCTTCTGCTTCATCACCTGCTTGAATTCTCCAACTTTAGTGGTCAGTCAGTTAGTCATTGTTAGTTATCCACTGTGGTTCCATGCCCTGCTAAGGCTGGCTTGTGAAATAATACTAATACCAGATCGGTGAGAAGTTGTAAATTTGATCAAATATACTCATGCCATTATACTTTGTTATTCTGACAGCGTGGGAAAAAAAAAAATAATAATAAAAACAGGAAGGGAGCCAATGAGAGCTTGAGATTTTGGCGGGTAGTAGGTAGGGCAAACTAGGCAAACAAAAATATCACTGGATAACCTTAAGATAACAACCTAGTGGTTTAATTTTTCTCCTTACATAGGTTGGCCAATCTGAGCTGTCAGATTTACAAAGTATAATGGCATGAGTATAGTTTCCTATTTAACTCATAATGCTGGGAGAACACTCTGAACATGGGTCCTACCTTAGTATTGAACCTGGACTGCATCCTAGGACAAGTGGATGCAAATGCAATCCCTCCTTGGTACTCCTCAATATTTACTATAGGTTTGTTCCAACCAAGCAGTGTACCGTCTGTGGGATCGTCATGGACATGTGCAATGGATAAAAGCCTTTCCAACCCGGACAGGGATCGTTTGCAAACCGTTTACTGTATGATCCAAACGATCCTCTGACAATATCAAGTGCTAGTTTGTATGACATGCGTAGTTATGCTAATCGTCACAAATGCCAACTGGAAGGTTCCCTAACTGTTAGGTTTCCTTGAATGTTTTTAATACGGTGCGAATTATAGTTCTAAACCCGTTCCAACCTGACATGATTTTATTACAGTACAATGTTAACGCATGCATAAAAACCTGCCCTAAACGATTCCCAAATGATCCACGGGACGATACAGTGGACGGTACAAATAAGGGGGATGGAACAAAAATTAGTTGGTTGTACTGTAGCAAAAAACCTCATAAAGCCTACCTATGCTGTTACACAACAGAGTAGTTTATTCAATTAGTCCATCATCAGTGCAAAGCTGCCTGTGAAGGGCCTAAGCATGCTAAAGAGCTTTTATATCTATATAACATGTAATGGATGATATGAGGTAAGTTTGTCACTCCATTAACTGTATGAACCTTACAATTGACATATGCAACTAGTTAGTCACCACTTTATATAAACAGCTACCCATTTATCCAGAGTGATGCTGAGAGAACTCTAAGCTGGGTCCGGGAATTGAATCCAGATCTGTAGCGACCCATCCGAGTTATGACCACTCCCAATGATGATTAACATTATTAATAGGAGACCCGACTGCTTTCCCATCAGTGCTACCCAGACCTCAATCATCAGTGTTAGGTGTCATAAAAAGAAGAAAAATACAGCTGATGATGGTCAATTAAAGTAGTAGAATTGTATTATATTAAGCATTAATTATATTAGCTTGTCTATCAATTAATCAATCCATTAGGTGTAATAGTTTATCTGACGATACCTTAAATTTTGTAATTACTCAACCTTCTAATGCGTTACATTAAAGTAACTTTTTTCCGTGGTAGGCTGTGAAAGAGTAACTTTAGAGCCTAAAAAACATAGCTAAAATCCATTTTTTCATTACGTGGACTTAAAAAATCTTTTCATTACTACCAGCATGAAAAAAATGTTTTCTTTCGTGCTGGTAGTTATCAAAACTTCCGTTTTAGCGCTGCAATCTTCGTAGATATGCTTGTTAGTACGCTTAAAATCCGCTAGATGTCAATGAGTTTTATTTATCTTTTGTTATAGTGTAACCTCTTTTTAAGGTTTCTTTTTTTTAAATCTTAAGTATGTGTTATTGTTATTATATTGATTAATATTTAATGTTTTTTCATTGTCTGCTCCCACAGAATAAATTGCTTATGCTACACAACTGTGAAGTGTTTTTTTCTTTACTCACTTCACAGCCTAGTAACATAATATACTATTAATTGCTTTGGATGGGTAATCTTTTGTAAGAGTAATAGGTCATTAATGCAACAAAGACTAATTTAAATTACTCTATGGAGGAACTATTCTCTAACTCTAGGAACTATTCTTGTTCCTTGAAAATCAAGAACAAATATTAGATTTTCCATCTAAACTATATAAAATTATTATTCCACAATACACTACTTGATTATCTAGTCTAATAATACAGGGTTATTGAAGCGAGCGTAAGCGAGCTTCTTACATTCAACGAAATATGCATCTTGTCTGTCTGTCTGTCTGTCTGTCTGTGTGTAACGTTTACGTGTCCGACGATAACTTGAGTAAAAGTTGACCGATTTGGTTGAAATTTGGTATACAACTTCCTTTTACTAATACTTAGGCTAAGTTCGTTGGACAGCGTGATCCGTCCAAGAGTTCGCGCGCAATGCTCGCGTAAACGTGAGCTTCAAATTTAAAATTGGAATTTCAGGACGGGAAAAAATTCTATCATCACCTATTCGATGAGACGAACATTTTTTTCAAATAACATTTTTTATTAAAACCAACAACGACACTGCTATGAATTAATAAAGATCGCTAAAACTATTAAAGCGGATCTAAACGTTTATAATAGAGAAAACAACCTTATTAACGATATCTTACGTTCTAACGTAGCGATTTTAATAAAACTTCATATACACCATCTAATGCACAATTGAAACAGGCATGCAAAATTTCAATTTGATACATGCAGTAGTTGTGTTGTAGCAAAGAAATACATTTTATAATAATTGAAAAGGAGATGGTGTGGTTAGAGGAATAGTAAGAATGCGGGGTGGTTCCCCTACTACTAGCCGCTGTACTACTACTATACCCATTATCTATCAACTCATCATGATCCATGATTATCTATTTTTTCAATATTCAATACATATTTATTACTTTACGCTCGCTTCAATGATAGAGCCACGCGATGCCTAGTTAAAAATGATGTTGATGATTTCAAGTGTACATAAATTTAGTTTTATTTATCATACAAAGAAATAAAATGGTTACATTTGAAGGAAAACTCAAAATGTTTCATCACGGGTACTCAGAATTATAAACGTTCAATATGAGAACACCCTTGTGACTTAAAACTTCCCCTTACCTGCTCTGCAACTTCATTGCTCACTGACGGCCTTCCAGTTGATTTCTTTTTACAAATGCAGCCACTTCTCTTAAAATTCAAGTACCACTTGCCATTGCCAATAGAGTGATTGCTAGGAGGATCTTCATTACATCTGGTTCTAAAGTGACGTTGCACACTAATAACTGATTAGTTAATGTGATAATCCAACACACAAAATGCTTTCCTGTCTTCAAACTTCAAATTCAGCCATTGCCATTACACAACACTGACAACAATTGACTTGACAAACAGCTGATACGTACCCAAACCAATGTAAACAAAACTTTATGGGGTTTTCTTTCCAGTGGTACCAACTGAAGTGGTCTTAAAACATATTAATCTAGTAATATTTTCAATCGAAATCAGGAACATCATTTGTAATAACCCTGTATTTCATCAAATCAAAGAGATATTGTGCCCAATATTTTTTTATATGAGTAGTCCGTTCATAGCAACATCTACATTCAATTGAAGATTTTCTATAATCATTCCATCTCAATGAATCATATTAATCTGCCCTTTAAGTCTTTTCTTTCAATAAAAGGAAAAAATGTTTTGGAGAGAATTAGTAATAATTGACCTTTTAGAAAATGTAGAGTAGAATTTTCAAGAGTACGAAAATAAAAAATAATAATAAAAAAAATAACTTTTAATAAAAATAAATGTATTGCAAATAATATTTATATATACAAACATAAAATATATAAGTATAAAAATTGTTAAAAAAAAAAAAAAGAAATACATATTTCAATTTATTAATTTGAGAAAAAAAAAGATTTATTTTAAACAAGTCTGGTAATACTAAAACTTAAACCATTTCTGCATTGCGGGTTTATCAGCAGTTTTGAATATAAGGATTTATTACAACAGTAGTTTCAATAAACTTTGTGAAACTTTCTCATAACCACCCCCGCACTAAACTCCTAGTGGCCTAGGATATTGATCAGTTTTTTTTTTTTTTTTTTTTTTTAGTCAGTCCATTTACAAATATTAATTGGTATATAGATTTTACAAGTTATTAACTATTTACATTTAGATTTGACATTTTTTTATATTTTTATAAAAGATTAAACATTTATTATCATTATAGTTATTTTTATCCTTTTTTTTTAGCCAGTATAATCATAAAGAAAACATCCAAGTCTATAAATTCAATTATTAGTAACATAGATTCAATTTATTTAATTTAGTTTTATTTTTTTTATTTTTTCTTCTTCTATACAAAAACACACTCATATAGTGATAAATGTTATATTAATATTTATCATTAAAAAAAAAATTAAAACACAAATTAATCATTATAATCAAAGTCATATAAATTTGGCAAGTCGAAACACAGTGAAAAAAAAAAGAAAACCTAATTATGACAACACTGATTGCAAGTTCTTGTTAAGATTAGTGCTTCTTGTTATTGTACTTGATAATGACGGTAACACTGATTGCATGTTCTTGTAAAGATTAGTGGATCTTGTTTATTGTATTTGATAAAGACAAAACCTTAATTAAGGTAACACTGATTGCATGTTCAAGATTAGTGCTTCTTGTTTATTGTACTTGATAATGACGGTAACACTGATTGCATGTTCTTGTAAAGATTAGTGGATATTGTTTATTGTATTTGATAAAGACAAAACCTTAATTAAGGTAACACTGATTGCATGTTCAAGATTAGTGCTTCTTTTTATTGTGTTTGATAAAGACTTCAGGTAACACTGATTACATGTTCTTGTTAAGATTGGTGGATCTTGTTTATTGTATTTGGTAAAGACAAAACCTTAATTAAGGTAACACTGATTGCATGTTCAAGATTAGTGCTTCTTGTTGTTGTGTTTGATAAAGATTTCAGGTAACACTGATTACATGTTCTTGTTAAGATTAGTGATTCTTGTTTATTTTAATTGATAAAGACAAAACATAAATTAATGTAACACTGATTGAAACCTACTAATATTATATTTTACAAGAAAAAAAAAAAAAAATACGAATTTCACGCTTTCACATAGTGCGTCGACTTGCTAAATTATACTGACTTTGATAATAACATTAAAACAATTTATAAAAAATAATATCTTGCTAACTACTGAATAAAATACTTTTTCTTTTAAATTTTATTTTAATATTCTTAATGTAAATTTTCAAGAATAATCTTGATTAAGAAGTTTAAAAAGATTGTATATATGTTTCACAAGAGCAGAATATCATAGACATAGTGACAAATTGTAGAAATATCTTTAAAGATGACCCTTCCAAGATTGAATTTGAAAAAGACAAATCAGAAAAAATAGATGAAGAAAAAGAGGAAATTTTTTATGCTGGCTGTACAATTTCGAGGGACACCTCAAAACAGGCAGAGCGTGAAAATGTACAGGGTACCCCTCGTATATCTTCGGGATGTCCCGAAACTTCCTCTCTGGAGACAGTTTTTTAAGTCTAAGGGATCTCGATCTCAGTAACTTCTAACGCAGTTATACGTCTATTCGCAGTTATACCTGGAATTATCCATACAAGTAAATGGTCCAAGTAAAGTAAATGGTCGCACAGGGGTAATGTCTCTCCCTTAAGTTTTTAATGGCAAGAATTTTGAGGGAGTCCTCGAACGAGAGTATACAGCCTGCATTAAGGCGGAAATACACATGCTAGTAAAAAAGCATGCCAGTGGCGAGTTACTAGCACGTCAGTAGCTGGCATGCTGCAGACGCTGTGTACATTTGCCAGTGAAACAGCATGCTAGTATCATCCGGATGATAGGTCTTGTGCGAGCTACTAGCACATGACAATACACATTCCAGTCACAGTTCTAGTTTTGAAACAGGCAATCGTTTCTTGCCTTCTTTTAGCCGGAATAAATTATGAAATAATTGTATTTGATTTAATTAATTTTGATAGTTTTATTAATTGTTTCAATGTACCTTATGAATGTTTCGGTGCGGAATGAAATTAACCACATTGTTGCAAAGAACTTTAAAACATTTGAAAAATAATAAAAAAAACACGAAGAGTGTGGGTAAAGATTGGATAGCTAGAAGGGAATTAGGTACATGGAGCGAGTCAGTGCCTACTAAATGAAATGCGGTTCGGGGACGTCAATGGTTTTAGGAATCAATTGCGAATGCTTCCGGAGAAAGTTGAGTTGTTGTCAGACACACGCGAAAGGAAGGAACGCAACTGAAGACTGAAGGGCTGAGGGAGACTCGTGCTAGCTACTAGCAACCTTGCGCTGGCAGGCCTGTTTACACGTGCCTTATCAGTTCCCCCTCCCCTCGACTTGTGCCACTGGCAAGACAAAAATCAAACCTCGTGCGATTTATTCGCATGCTTTTCACTCGCATGCTATTTGATGTATACACATGCCAGTAGCTCTCCTCTGCGAGCTACTCGTATGTTTTTGTGCGAGTAACTAGCATGTGTATTTCCGCCTTTAGGAATAGAGGCTCTTTCATTTTGAATCCCTTAATGTTATTAAAACCAAATATGACAGAACACTATGTACCCTAGAAAGTAAATTAATGATTTCTTCACCCCGATTTTGGTAAAGAAATGTCTCTGGTAAAGACTACTGGTACTTCTTTAGATTGCTACTCCCCTGTTTTTTTTAGAATATAAAGGACAGACAAAATAACTATTAAGACAAAGGGATGTTGAGACCAATGTCAGGGTGATTCAAGAAGAACCGATTCCATGATCAAATATTTTGTAAGTAAATGTATGAATCAGAATGAGAGAGTGGTTGTTTGAAAGATTAGGTTTCTAAGTTTCAGATGGTTGTCACGTGACTGCGCCAGGTGTATCAGTCTCCCAAGAACGCTCAGTTGTTTGTTGAATGTCAAAATGAAATGGGGACTTCTCAACAGAAGGCGTTCTGTGTTCTTGAGTTTGCAAAATCTAAATCAATGACTAAACAACTGACCTGGATAACTTAAAGCATCGAATAACAACACCCTTATCAGGATCAATTTGATATGATTGTTGTTCTTCACAAACTCGTTGAAGCATAATTAATCCTGGATATGTTTTAACGTGTTTGGGAAGAATTCTCATATCGTGTTGATGTTGTCCGTGCTGCAAAGGGCCATATTGAACATTTGTAACATGTGAAATAAAACTTGAACTGAGTAGAATGCTTGTATTACAAGTTCAATTTTTTTTTACTATCTCTCCTTAATAAAATATTTAATAATGGAATCGGTTTATTCTTTTTGAATCACCCTGTACTTTCGGACAAAGAAACATAAAACTTATGTTTTTATAAGGGGAGTAACAATCTAAAGAAGTGCCAGACTACTTTTGTTACGACAAAAATAACCCTTACAAAAAATTTACATGGCAATTTCATCCAAGAAAAGTTTCTTTTTTCAGGGTAAAAATGTTTTAATTATTTGAGTTAAGTGAACAAAGCAAGCTTTTACCATCGAATGAATCCAGATTTGTCTAAATTATTATAATAATTTCCCGATTGTTTATCTGATATAAAAATTTTAGTTAATGATAACAGATTGGGATGAAATTTGATTCATGGTTTCTTATAATAAATGCAGATTGATTTTGTTGCATTTATGAAGCAACAAAGTACAAAGCAACAAGTACAAAGTACAAGTTCTTTAATATGTGAGGGCTAAATTTCAACATGCAATTTTACTATCCAGTTCATTTGAACCCTACATTTCAAACCCACCTAAAGATCATTCTTCAAGGAATTGTTCATAATGATAGCCATTCACAACTGACTCGTTTTAACAAACTGGTTAACTGAGTCTGTTGCAAATTATTCAAGTCATGAGCAACTTCCTTGAATATTAACAAAATCTCAAACAAGATCATCTGATCTTTTTAGAAATAAAAATGTCCCGAAGTTCAGAAACCCTTAAAAATACGGCTTCTTTATCTAGCTCAATTTTAATAATTAACAAATGTAAACAAAAAGAGGCAATTCAAAGCCAAACCGAACACCTTGCTCAAATACAATGTAAACCTCAAATGCAAGTGGATAGAGAAAATACTCAATACACATAAGGGTTCGTTTACCAAGCCTTAGTCTTCTAACCAAGCAACACATGATTCAAATCCAACCAATTGTTGGAACTGTGATTCACAGACACCCAAAAGAGCAATGTCCTGCGAAGACCATGGTTTGCTGGGTATGTTAATATAGTGTTTTTATGATCAATAGAAAAAACAGTCGACGAATAGTATTACAGAAAACGGCACTGGCACAACATACCGAATCGCATTCGGATTAATTTAAGTATATAATCCTCAAAGGAACAATCTCGTTGAAAAAATTAAAATAATTCTTTAATATTTCTTAATTACCTACTATTTAGGTATCAGTTTAAACTAAAAAAGATTGTATAAATGGCATTCATTAATGCACCCACAATATTTGGTAGCACCAATAGTTATATTGCTTTTGTCACAGGAAAAAATATTATATAATAGAGTTTAAACCACAATCCACCATCATCAGCGAATAGAAGGAACTAGTGAACCATCTAACTGGTTTAATTAACGAACGGGTAAATAACATGTACAAACAAATATAATAACAAATATTTGTTTTCATTTTTTGTACATCTCTCTTTCAATATTTTCATATCTCTATTCAACATGAAAAATCAAAATCGCTAATTCTTACGCCTTAAACTTATAAGGTGAAATTAAAAGATTTGTCTTTTAAAAGTAGGGTCTGTTTTATTCTGAAATATATACAAAAAAAATCCCCCTTTCAATTTTTTTTTATTTAGAGTATGGGGTACAAGCATTATGAAAGGTTAACCATTTTTTTTGTTAAAATGTGGTGGTTAATAATTACAAAAATGTCTTCTATTTATTTAAAATCTTTGTAATTTTAAGAAGTGAAACTTTTTTACATTGGAGGCATACATTTAAGCCATCATGAAATCAAACATGGCAAAAATTGGAGTAGCAAAAAGTTTCACTTTTACCCCATTGTTTCCACACACTTTTTTAATTTAATTTTTTTTATTTTACAATTTTTTTAACCTATCACAGAAATAAAAATCGATCAAGAGCTTACAATTATTTGCTCTTTAGCACCGGTTCAATAATAAGTTGATAAGTCAATTTTTTTTTTTTTTTGTAAACAAAATTTAAAACGGTATGTTATTCATAAAACCGAAACTTACTCAAAAATGGTTTAATAAATTGTACGAAAATGTTCAGACAGCTTTCTAGTATGTTTCGTAACTGGTTTTTATCATAAATTGTTTGTCTCAAAATTAATTGAGAATAAAACTAAAATAATAACAAACTAATAAACATTAGCTATTGTAAACTAAGGCGAAGGTATTTATTGGAATAAAAGTCCTGTTTTTTGAAGAAAGATTTTTTTATTTCATCAAAGTTTTCGCTCAGGGAACCTGAGCATTATCAGTGATAATCTACAAATACATAAAAAATAAAGAAATATAAAAAATATTAGACTAAAAATTAGGAAATAACAAAAATAATTCGAACTGAAAAGCAAAAAAGTGTGACATAGGTTCTTACCAGCGGTGAAAATAAATTAAATTAAATTAAAATTCAAAGAATTAAAATTCAAAGAATTAAAATTAAAAGAATTAATTTAATTTATTTTATTTTCACCGCTGGTAAGAACCTATGTTACACTTTTTTGCTTTTCGCAGTTCGAATTATTTTTGTTGTTTCCTAATTTTTAGTCTAATATTTTCTATATTTCTTTATTTTTTATGTATTTGTAGATTATCACTGATGATGCTTAGGTTCCCAGGGCGAAAGCTTTGATGAAATAAAAAAATCTTTCTTCAAAAAACAGGACTTTTATTCCAATAAATAACTTCGCCTTAGTTTGAAAATCTAAAAAAGTCCACTTTACATCTCTACAATTGAATTAGCTATTGTACTTTCATTTTTTTACAATAAAACGATCAAGATCTTTTTTCTCTTGGATTTCTTTACAATGAGTAAGTTTTACAAATTCTCGGTAATAACATATTAAATTCACATCAGAATTAATATAGGTTTGTTTCAACTAAGCTGGTAACCTCCGCGGGATCGTCCCGGGCATGCGCAATAAATAAGCGGGATCGTCCCGGGCATGCGCAATAAATAAAAGTCATTGGCTATTATCCATTGCGCATGTCCCCATGACGATCCTACCGAACAAACGTAATATTTACACTTACATCAACATATTCACAGTCATCGACCAATCATTGTTGTTCAAAATTTCAAACCTTAACTCCTTTTTCAAAAGCTTATTTTGAAGGCATGTGAAATCTTGCCATCTTTAATCAAAAAACAAATATTTTCAACTTTAAAAGTACATTGCCTTTTTCCAACCTAACAAATGATATCCTAATAGGATCAAAATAACATTTAGATTTACCATATTTCGATAGATGACTTGCTTCATAAAATTAAAAAAAATAAAATTCTAAGCTCAAAGCTTTGATAAACAGCAATTTTTTTTCACCAATATATGGTCAATTGAACTTATTGACCACAAACATTTAAAAACGAAAAAAATAAAAATACTTACATCAAATTTAAAAAATAATAATTCATTACATTTATATTAATAATTTCATAATTATAACTACAATATAATAATAATTATTATGATTATTATTATTATATTATAATAATAATTATAAGTAAATTATTTCTATACTATATTATAATCTGATAATTATCATATTATTATTATTACATTATAGAAATAATCAAATTACATTATTAACAATTTTTACTGAATTATTATCATAATCATTAATAATTTCTTCAAAACAATAAAAAGAAATAATACTAAAAAGAATACATAATTATTATTTGTACAACTTAAAATTATCCTTTTTTTTAATAATAATTCTTTTAAAAAATTACTCTTATGACCTAAGTAATATGAAAAATAAAAATAAAAATTAGATCATAAGGTCTTAAAATTAATATTTATTTTGTTAAAAATAAAAAAATAATACCTTATACTTATTAATTTATCTTTTAATTTATTTTACAAATTGTATGGTACAAAGGAACAATTAAATATAATCAGAATCCAATATTAATTATTTCTTCTTTCATTTTTTATTTTTTTTATTCATTAATATATAAGAGAAAATTAAACAAAAAAATATCATATTTAAGGAAGCTCAAAAAAAATAAGTTTTTTTTTTAATAATAAAAAAAAAATTATACATCATATATTTATAACGATTGAAAAGATGATGCAGATGAGAAAAAAAAAAAAAACATCTGTAGGGCCACGAAAAAGAACTGAACAAAAATACTTTCTGACTTCCTTTTTTTAAATATATTCATGTACGACCCAGAAAGTAAATATTCGAAGATCTGTCCAAAGAAGGAAAGTCACTCATAGGTGATAAACTCCAAAACATAAGAACAAATATGAAACGATAAAACATAATGTATCAATATTATTCATCTGTGTGAGTGTGAAGAATGGCCGTCATGAGTGTGATCATCGTGATCGTGTTCATCACCCATGTCATATCCATGATGATGACTGTGACCACCCACTGCAACAAAAAAAAAGGAGAAAGAAAATGGTTAGTTTTATAATTGAATAAGAAATCATAAATGTACATATTATAAGCATAAAAAAAAATTAATAAAAAAAAAAAAAAAAAAAAAAAAAAAAAATTGTGATTGGAGTGATGTCTCTGCATTTATCAGATTGGGCTCAAAGATCAAATTTTGTATTTCCACTAAATGAGTAAGTAGTCTTGATAATGAATTTAAGTTTAGGAAATTTGACGTCTGTTTGTTTGTGCGTTAATCACGTCCAAAAGGCTGAACAGATTTTGTTGGTTTTTGGGAACAATTCTAGGCATAATTCTGTAGGTGATATAATAGGCTATAAATATTTTTGGTAGCTCAACATGGGGCAGAGAACGGGGCTTCAACGCAGACGGTTAAAATTAATATGGTGCAGGCTACTTTTGACAAGCAATCCAAATTTAATAAAAATCAGATGAGCACTTTAGAAGGTATAGGTGTAAATAAATGTATGTTTGTGCGCATGTGGAAGAGAAACAAATGAACGCAGAAGGTTGAAACTTATATGGGACTAACAACAGGCTAAGTATGACCTACCATCCAAATTTCATTAAAATCGGACAATTAGTTTTTAAGATATGTTGGTTCGCAAAAATTGAGCGACAGACAAGAAACCAAAAATATTCCCTGATGTCTGAAACGGATTTCTGTCTTGGAATTTTTGAAATTGGAGACTTGAAAAATTTTCTCTTCAGAACGATCACATAGCTTCCGTTACCTTTGGTAAGCTTAGAAGCAAAATGTATTTAAACCCACAGAATTGAGCTTAACATTGTGCCCAAAAACCAACTAAATCAGCAGTTTGGACGTGATTGACGCACAGACAAACAGACATATAAAATTTTCGCAACTTAAATTTGCTGTCAGGACTACACATTTAGTGGCAATGCAAAATTTGAACCCAATCGGATAAAAGATTAAGATAACATAAAATTAAATTAGTATCCCCTGTAATAACACTTCACTCGGTTGCGAAGCTCAGGTATCCAGCTGTCCAGCTAATAAGGTAATAAAATGGGTGTCAAATAATAAAAGTAGGACGCAAAATGGAGACGCAAATTGAGTCAGCACAGAAAACTGTGACAGACTGAACAGTCCGCAGAATTAAAATTGGTCACTATATCCGAAATATAATTATACAGATTTCCCCTTTACAACGGTATAGTCCAGGAAATAGCGTGCAAAAAGCTAGAATTTTGTATACAAGTTAATCTTTTAGTGCCTTTTAAGAATATGTGGTCGGCCAAGTTCGTCTGCAGGACATAGCTTGGCAACAGGCATTTGAAAAAAACAAACCGGTGGAGAGCGGCCATGTCCCGCCTTTTTTGGTGGACGGTGGACAATGTGATTTTCATGATCCTGAGTAAGAAATTAGTAAGTAGACTAAAAATCAAGTTGATGGTAGTTATCGTCACTTAATAGGTGACCATTTTGATTTGGAGCAATTATTTGACTAACTAAACTATTAAGTGACAAACTACCATAAACTTGATTTTTGGTCTACTAACTAATTTCGTACTCAGGATCATGAAACTCATATTGTCGACCAAAAAGGGCAAGACATGGCCGCTCTCCACCGGTTTGTGTTGTTCAAATGCCTATTGCCAAACTATGTCCCGCAGACGAACTTAGCCAACCATATATTCTTAAAAGACACCAAATGATTTACTTATACACACAATTCTAGCTAGATGTTAGTCAGACACTTTTTTGCACGCTATCTCCCTGGGCTATTAGATAATTATGAAACATGTTTCACATCGTTGGAATTAGAACCATCGATAAACCAGATAGGATAAGACGATGTTAGGAAATCTATTTCAGGCAAGTTATGAGAATGCTAACCACTAAATCGATCTAAAACGAATTCATTAAATACAGAATTAAAATTATGTATTAAGTTTCCATTTTAATTAGTTATCCATAATAAGACGAATTTAGATATAGAATTAAGGTAACAGGTAACCTTTTACCTAATTTGGGAGATCCTTTTTGATATTAATTATATTTTAATATTATAATGTAATTAATATTATTTTCTTAACTTATTATTTTTTGAAATTTTCTTTTTATTAAATAAAAGTATAAGAGACTTAATACATCCAATTAATTAATAAAATCGTCTTATTTTTAATAAAATTATTTAAAAAGATAAAAAATTAGTAATAATAATAATAATAGTACGAAGATCATTTGACGTACTTAGAGAAGAGTTTAATTTTAGAACTGTTTGCTTTAGGATATAGTGACATATTATAAGAAAAGAAATATGTATTAGGATAGGATAGAGTGACATAGACATGTATAGAGGTCGGTTTAAAGGAGGTGAGACGAAGATGTGTTTATACACATATGACTCTAAAAGTAAAGTGACAAGTGAAGGGTACATGTGAGCTTTCATATCATGTTCACAAAGGACAGAGGATATTTGTTTAGCAGACCGAGGCCTATTCGATGCTACGTAGTTCGAGGGGGGGGGTCTGGTTGCAGTGTCGGTGGCTTTGGGTTGGTCGTTTGGAGAGGGCCGGGGGTACGGGGAACCCCCTTAGCTATGACGCAGCACGCACTGGCGGGCCCATATGCTATCCGGGAGTTAGCAAGATGTAGGAGCTCACCCTTGTGTCGCTTCTACAGAGCGAGGTAAACTAGAAGGGGAGGGGAGGCTTTCCCACACATGGCATAGAACTAAACCATGTGTGACTACTCTAGAAGGGGGGAATTCCTACAGCTCTAGCCTGTATCTCACTATCACACACGTCGTATCACCTTCCAGTGACTAAATCCCACTCTTTAATCCTTCGAGTAACTACTACTCCCCTCCAATACTTTATCACATATGATTTTCACTTCACATATCCTCCCGTCTCACTTCAACTACAAATACTATGTCACACCGTCATTATCACCTTCCCTCAACAACCACACAAAGGTGTAATTGATAAAAAGCGCTTAGGCTTTTAATAAAGCGAAAAAAGTAAACGTTTATCTCACTCTAAACTCTAACCATAATAAAATCAATAACCTGTGGCAAAAAGTGACATAGAAACCTATAACAAATAAAAAATACTAAGTGCATGGTAGGTAAGCATCGGCCTATATGCGGTTAAAGAGTACCTAGTTTTAGAGTCTATACTCGATCATGACTCTCGCCACACGAAATATATTTCAGTTTTTATTTATTAAAATAACACGTTCGTTTAACTATGTTGTGGGTACGACACAGAACAACAAATTAGAACCAACTATGAACAAATAAATTAACAATACATGGGTCATTTTCAAATAAAATGTACCTTTTCTGTCCCAAGATTTTACAATTTTATTGTAACAAAAAAAAATTCATATTAATGAAAAATAAAAAAAAACTGTAGGTTTATTGATCAGATGTCTGTTTATTATTGAGTTAATCAGGGTAATTTTATGGCTTATAAGGTGAACATTTCTTGCTTCAAAAAATGTTGATGTTAAAAATTGTAATGAGTGTTACGTCCCACAGTAGTTTTGATAACATGTAATGTGATTTTTATTCATTTTTTTCATAAGTTTTTTTTCATTATATTTTTTTTTTTAACCAATAAAATATCCAAGTTTATATAAATGGGATAGGAAAAAATAAAACTTTAGTACAAAACGAAACAAATATATTTATATGTTTGTCCCAAGGGTTTAGTAATGAGTGTTACCGATAAGAGTTGGCAGAATTAGAGGGTGAGTATGAAAGAAAGAAGGAGGGATTAGGGTTTGTTTATGTTAAGAAGACAATTAAGTCAGTAATCAACGACTTTTTGGATTGATAGCACTTTATTCTTCTCTACAATTAATATTTCACTAAAAAAAAAATGGTGAGTATTTTTATTCATTGTAATGAGTGTTACCATCATTTTTTGTAGTTGCAATCAACATTTATTTATGTTATTAATATGATTTAGTAGTTATTAATTAATATAATCAGTACACAATTAAATTGGTTAAATTAAGAAACATAGTTTCCGAGGAAAGATTTTTTAAAGTTAAAAATGTAATGAGTGTTACTATTCTAGTTACTAGTTCTACAATACTGTATATTTTAAAACTTAAAAAAAAATGATTGAGTTTAATGTTTTTACAAAAAATAAATTTGCCGCATGTAAACAAAAATTGTAAATAAAAGTTTAATGTTTAAATTTTGTGTTAAAATTTAATTTTTTCTAGGTCCAATATATAAATGTGTAATGAGTGTTAACAAAATGTAATGAGTGTTACTTGAATAACAACAAATTCTTATGGGTAGCCGTGTCCAACTATTTTTTTTATAAAGAAAAATTTTTTTTTTTTTCTTTATAATAAAAACTTTTATTACAATGCACTGAAAACGTATCCTTTACATTTTTGAAGCTTTGAGGAAACATTAAAAGATAATAAATGTAACACTCATTACTTTTTTAAAAAAATTACAAATATTATAGGTCTAAAAAATATTTCTGGTGGGATGAAAGAGAATATTTACGTCATATATACAATTATACAATTTAGTAACGTTTCATAAAAACAGAGAAACAAAATCTAAAAAAATACCGTTTTTATGATAGTAACACTCATTACGACAAAAATGTGATTTTTTATGTATATATGGTCATATATATGTAAATAAATTTAAAAACTGACTGTTCTTGAATGAAAATGTCATCCTAAGTCCCTGATGTGTCAGAATAATCAATATTACATGTCTAAGGCTTATTTTAATTTTCTGTAAAGTAGCCAAATTGATTTCCCTAAAGGTACATTTTATTTGAAAATGACCCATATATCACATTAAGTGATAATATTATCACTTATTGCCTTACCTCCCAACTCATTTTAATTAAAACAAATTAAATTTCGCAAACTCTTCCCAGCAAATATACGTGAGTCCACGGATTGAGTGCACGTGGAAGTATAAATGACAAAATAAAAACGAGTTAAAAAAATTTGAGCCTCTAGGCACCAGATCTTTTTGGTCTTAAACTAAGAAGTTGAAAAAATTAGACCAATAATAATTAATTAATGTACAGGGTGTTGTTACGATAAATTTTAAAATAGACTGCCAATTGGTGTGGCACATAGCTTCCTCGCATCCTATCACGTACTTACTTTATTGATTTTATGCTTTTTCAAACCATTATTGTCAAATTTGATTAATTGATGCCTCCGTTTTTTCTATCTGTCAAAATAGTTAAAAGCAAAAGTTAAAGAGCGCAGACGGTTCAAATTAATCTGGGGCTATCTGCGGGTTACTTTCGATAAACTGTAAAAGTTTCATACAAATCAGATGAGTAGTTTTGAAGCTATAGGTGTAAATAAATGTATGTTTGTGCGCATGTGGATGAGAAACAAATAAGCGCAGAAGGTTGAAACTTATATGGGACCTAACAATGGGCCAATTATGACCTACCATCCAAATTCCATTAAAATCAAACGTGTGGTTTTTGAGATATGTTGGTTCGCAAAAATCGAACGACAGACCGACAGACAGAAACGGAACCAAAAATGTTCCCTGATGTCTGAAACGTATTTCTATCTTGGAATTTTTGAAATCGGAGACTAAAATATTTTTACTACGTTTTTATTAGCTTGCACTCTTGTTTGTTTGTTTGTTTACTTGTTTGTCCGGTATAAATCTGGCAATCGATTTCTAACTAACTTCCCGAATAGCTAGACATTTGAAACTTTTAGCATAGCTCAGAACACGATGACAATGCATTATTTTAATACTTTTAGCCATCTTTCAGCAGAATTTAATTAGTTTTCAGCAAATTTTGTTGTGCGGAAAGTTAGTTCGGAAAAAATCCGCAAGTTATTTTATTTGTTTTGCCATATCCAATACTTACGCAATCTTCATTTTGACGGGTCTCAAATTTGTGATAGATAAACATTGAATGACAGCAAAACAGGAAATATCAATTATATTATTTATCGATTATATTATTTCATATATATCGATGGCATGCTTTAGATTTGGTGTAGGGGAGATCCGTTGTACAAAGATTTATCCTTTTATAGGTTTAAGATCAGCTCTCTGGATGGTTGTCATTTATATGAAGTAAATAAATTATAACAATAATAATTATATTATCAACATTACATACGATTCAACAGAAAATTTAAAAACGTAGTATATAAAAAGTTCTTTTTATCTTGAAATCATTCGTTCTTCAGAACGATCACATAGCTTCCTTAACCTTCGGTAAGCTCGGAAGCATAAACCGCAAATTGTAATAGAGGTATTAATTATGAATTGACATTAATTTATAAATACAATTCTAAATTAACGATTGTATTAAAACTCAAGTTGATAAAGACTTAATTACCAATAATCAATTATAACACAATAATTTATACTGCCAAGCAAATTGATAAATACTCGGCTCTCAATGAACTGAGATGGTTTCAGAATAATAATGTAATTCAATTTTATCTCCAGGTTTTTTTATTTTTTTGTAGCATTAAGTTAACAATGACGAATACAATTATAACCGCAGAAACCGTAATAACAAGGAAAAAATAATTAAATTTATTTCCAACTGTAATATACAACTATTGTTTTTAGATTAAATCAAGTTATTACAAAAGAAAAAGATAAATTCAATGAATACAGTAAATACAATTTCCTTTGTTAGAAATTAAAACAGAAAAAAATATATATTCTTTTATAATATTAATCTGTTTATGTAACCTTCAGTCTTTAATATACAGACAATTTTCATTACAAGTACAAAGTAAAAAAAAAAAGAAGAAAATTTCCACTCTAGACTCTGACAATATATACTCAAGTCAACTTTCAATTTTCAAGTTTTTTTCCCATATATATAGAGAGAAAGTATTTTGATGGCGTGAAAATTAGAATTTGAGATTTTGATGGATTTACACGTTTTGAGGTCCCCTGAGTACAAAAAGTGGTTTTTAGAAAATGTCTGTCAGTCGTCTGCCAGACGTGTGAAGCCTAAAAAACTACTAGGCCGAATTTTACGAACTTTCGCACACATGTTCAAAAAAATCATACCCAGAGGCAAAATGAATTTTAGCTCCAAATTTGGAGGCGCAAACCCTAAAAACGCCTAATAAAATAGAAAAAAAATATTTCGAGAAAAAGTTTCCGACTATATTGATTAAAATAATCTAAAATGTAGTCCATTTAAATACGAATTTAACGATAGAAGCTGTTTACCCGGGAGAAATATAGTTCCTGATAAAATAGCTTATATTCCTGATAACTGCTTTCCACAAGTGTTATATATATATATATATATATATATATATATATATATATATATATATATATATATATATATATATATATATATGTATAATCTACTCTTCAATACCTTTCATTTGATACCTCACTCAAAATTTAAAAAAAAAAAAATTAAAATAACCGAATAGTAAAATATTAATTAACGTTAAATTTACTCATAATCTAATTGTTTATAACGTTATTTTTCGTACTACTTGTTTGACGTTATTTTTAAGTCTTATTCATCAAAATATGTATGATATCTTTTTAGCTGCTGAGCCTGTTTATGAATTAGTTTTTTGATAAAATCCTTCATTCCTTGAAAGTATGTAGACCATCTCAACATTCGTGTGATGCAGAAAGGAATCTAACAAAACACTAAAAAATTTAAACGAGGCGGAGAGAGCCTGGGCTCAATACCCCGCCGAGGAGGAGTTATTTATGATAAATGTTGATGAAATGATCAATAATAATAATAATAATATATGTATCTACGAAAATTAGAAAACAAATAAATGTATATGAATTCGTATATGAAGTTTGTCTGAGTTGTCTCGGACCGATTTTTAGGGTTTCGTTGGTAAAACCAAAAAAAGAAACTCTAATAGTTTCGTTCCTGAGTCTGTCTCTCTGTAAGGTGTAATAACTTTTGAATCAAAAGAGATAGAATAAACAGGTCAAGTGTGTGCTGTCAAAGTGTGTGTCCGTAGGCCACACTGTATAGTTTAAGTAGTACCCTATTGATGGTGTTTTTTAAAATGCTAAAAAGCTTACTTTGAACTATCCTATGGGTCTGATATTCTTAAAACACATAAACAACTTCTGATAAAGTATTTTTTTGCCACTGAACCGAACTACAACCAAATAAATACATCGAAAAGACCATAGTCATAAAAAAACGTATTTTGTCAATAAAAAATAAAATAATATTTTTTTCAAAATTTCCAAAAAGTGGTATCTTTACTTTTGGTCGAAGAATGTTCAGGAATTTTTTCAGATTTTTTTCACTTCACATAAGCGAGATAGAGTGGGGGGACACGTTTCACACCCCCTTCAAACTCGTCTACGCTCGCCCTATCAAAGTTATAACCAAAGAATTATATATTTTTGTAATCAGCTCGACGTACCCTTTCATATGATACCCCTCACGGTGTCGAAAAAAAATAAAAAAATTTTAACCCTTAAGTTTTTTTACCCTAATTTTTTTGAAAAATAATTTTTTTAAGTCGCTATATTTTTAAAATATGTGGGCAGGTACAAGACACATACATACTAAATTTCAAAGTGATCGGACGAAAGATGTAACCGTGAGAGCACGCGAGAGGACGGACGGACAGACACACGCAGGAAAATATAAGGGTCCTTGCGGTTTTGCCTACGGACCCTAAAAATGAAACTTTCCAGCATTAAAGATCGTTTTGACGCGCACACAGGAAAAATATAGCGAACTCAAAATTATCAGCTGTTCAAATCCAAAATGGCGGATAATTCACGTCACACGAAATTTTTCTTTTTTTAAATTTTGGGTGGGGTATCAAATAAAAGGTACTGAAGAGTAGATTACAAAAATATATATAACACTAGTGGAAAGTGTTTAATTTTACGTGCCATTTCGTCAAAAAAAAAAAACACCCTCCCTTTATAACCCCCCCTTTATACTAATTTCATGTTTACAATACCAACGAAACCCTTTTTACGTGAAACTTCACGCACAACCAATTTATTTTATAAAATTAAGTAGATTAGCAATATTTAATAATATTAAATCAAATCAATCAGACTCGGAAGTAGAAGGGGAAGCTCTCACCCCACCCTTAAGCCTGGTCTTTTATATAGCATTCAGCATGAGCGTAGGCATGTTACCATAGAAATGAATCAATAAAGGCAGCCACCGCCCCTTATTCCCACCCCCGGTCAATCGCTTAATTTCTTCCGCCAATTACCATTTTAAAAAAATATCTGATAGAACACCTGTAATGAGCAAGATGAATTTGAAGTGTTGTGGCCACACCCAAACTAAAAATCGGTCCGAGACAACTCAGACTACATTTTAGATTTTTTTAAATTAAAATCGTCGTAACCGTTTTCGAGAAATAATTATTTTCCCCCGTTTTTTTTTTTTTTTTTAGTTTTGGGATATAATTTTTCTGTACATGTATGCCAAATTTCATCAAAATCGACCCAGTAGTTTTAGGCTCCACGCGTCTGCATAGACAGACGGCATATTTTTTTTAAAAATCTTTTTCTTTTGGACTCAGGGGACCTCAAAACGTGTAAATCCATCAAAATCACAAAATCGAATTTTTTCGCTATCACAATACTTTCTCTTTATATGAGAAAGTAAAAAGGCAGAAAAAGTATAACTTATCCCATGGCTAATATCTAAAAACAGGGTAGTAAATTTGTATTATTAGAGATGGTTAGAGGTGGTTAGAGGAGGTTAGAGGTGGTTAGAGGAGGTTAGAGGTGGTCAGAGGAGGTTAGAGGAGGTTAGAGGTGGTTAGAGGAGGTTAGAGGTGGTTAGAGGAGGTTAGAGGTGGTTAGAGGTGGTTAGAGGTGGTTAGAGGAGGTTAGAGGTGGTTAGAGGAGGTTAGAGGTGGTTAGAGGTGGTTAGAGGAGGTTAGAGGAGGTTAGAGGTGGTTAGAGGTGGTTAGAGGAGGTTAGAGGTGGTTAGAGGTGGTTAGAGGTGGTTAGAGGAGGTTAGAGGAGGTTAGAGGTGGTTAGAGGTGGTTAGAGGAGGTTAGAGGAGGTTAGAGGTGGTTAGAGGTGGTTAGAGGAGGTTAGAGGTGGTTAGAGGAGGTTAGAGGTGGTTAGAGGTGGTTAGAGGTGGTTAGAGGTGGTTAGAGGTGGTTAGAGGTGGTTAAAGGAGGTTAGAGGTGGTTAGAGGTTTATTCTTTTCTTCTTGGTTTATTCTTTTTCAATTTGTTATACGTGCGCGTGCAGTGTATTAGGTATATTAAAATAAACTTTTGGAATAACATGATTTTGATGAAGTATTTTACACTTTTTAAGATTGAATTATTCATGCTACACGCAACTCCTTCCAATATGAATGGCAGGTTTATCGTATAACAATAAGAAGAAATTTAAAACATTCTGCCACTTTGTGTGGCACAGTGGCACGCATCATGCTTCCTTGCATTCTGTGATTTGATGAGAATGAGATTTAGATGGTTCGATTCCTAGTGGGGTCACACTTATTTTAAAGTAATATCAAATGTGCACAGACAGACGGTGTAAATTAATAAGGGGCAATTTGTGGGCTACTTTCGATTAAACCATCTAAATTTATTCAAAATCGGATGGGTGCATTTAATGATAAAGGTGTGAAATAAAAAATAAAGTTTATTAAAAAGTAAAAGTTAATGAAAGCAAGGCAAAGAGAAAGGAATGGGCACAGAAATTTGTAATAATATGGGACCATCAATGGGCTAATTATGACCTACCATCCAAATTTAATTGAAATTAGACCGGTAGTTTTTAAGATATAGTGGTGGGCACTAAAGGTTGAAACTTATATGGGACTAACAATGGCCTAATTATGACCCAAATTCCATAAAAATTCAAAGATTCCTTGCATCCTATCACGTACTTTATTTAATTTATTTTTTTTTTTTAATTCCGGGGGGCTTTTACACCCGAAGACGCAGGCCACTTAGGTGGGCCACTTAAACAAACCCGGGTTAGGGACCGAAATCTTCACACACTCGTGTGAAGATATGGTCGTTAACCATGACTCTCCTCCTGGAAGTAATACAACCAGGAGTGTCATCAGTCATCAGTCATAATCATGGTTTCCAGGCCGAAACCTGGTGGCGCCACTCTTTCGAGGAGCTTCCCATTTGTTTAAACAATGCTGATGGGTGGACATTGAGCGGGGTGCCTGGTCCGGGAATCGAACCCAGAGCTGTGGTCGGAAGCAGTCACCCATCCATCTTCTGACCATCCAAGCCACCCACCTATCATACATGTAATTATATTAAAATCGGACTTGTGGTTTTTAAGATATGTTGGTTCTCAAAAATTTAGCGAAAGACAGACACGGAACCGAATATTTTCCCTGATGTCTGAAACGGATTTCTGTCTTGGAATTTTTGAAATCGGAGACCTAAAATATTTTCGTTCATGAGAACGATCACATAGCTTCTGTTACCTTTGGTAAGCTCGTAAGTAAAAAATATATACGAACACAATATAATTTTAAAAGTTGAAATAAATGAGTATCCAACATCAAAACAACTCTAAAATAATATGGACTATTCACTGAACAGAACAAAATATTACATACAATGAAAATAAACAGTAGAATGAGTCACTCCCGTAAACAATATTGGAAAAATTGTAAGAAGAAAGGTTAGTAGGGCAGGAGCTCGAAGATCCGTAAACTACAGTTAATTAAATCTAAGAAAAAACATTTAATAGAAAACAATAGATTCGTGTACTGACTTTTAGATTAAAAGTATAATAGTCTTACGCTTAAACAACAATTAGCTCATTTGCCAATACAAAATTAAACAGAAAGGAATATATTCTTAACACAGAAAATATAAATAATTATAATACATTCATCATATAAGTTCCGTTATAAGCAATTACGTTAGCAATATACAATACATAGAAAGAGAACTATATAACACGAGAAAATCATTTTTAAAATCTTTTATAAGGTCGTGCACAGAGAGCACAAAATTTAATTACTTAACTTTGGGTATTTTTCTTTACTTTTTATTAACAAATTCCTATTTAACGATAAAGAAAGAATTCGTTTTGAATTAAGATTTTTGAAATAATTTACGACACATAAACAAGAGATTAATATCAACTTAACCATGTCAAATTTACTTCTGGAAATTAAACAAGTAAGTAAGGCGCGCTTCACGTAAGTTCGTGAGGCGATAATCGCCGGTCTGTACGATTAAGTTAAAATTATATAAGTGTAAAATTTTAATAGTTGCATATTCTTTTTCTATACACGTCAAGACCTTTAAATTGATGTACCTATAACATGTCATGGCGACTAAAAACTCTTTTTTTAGCACCCGTCATATTGGCCACCATCTTGAAAATATTAAGTGTGAAAAAATCGAAAATGTGTCCAGTTGTCACAAATGCCGAGATGCACCAGTGTGCCGAATTTCATGTTCCTAGCTATAGTAGTTTCTGAACTGAAACAAGCAACGGACAGATAGACAGACAGAGCCGTTATATAAAGCCGCGTCCTCACCGGACGCGCATCTTGTTTGCAAACAGGGATACGCGGCCGGTGTGGACGGCACCGCGCGCACGAACGAATGCTTGTTTGTGTTCGCGGGTGCTCCGGGAAGAGTCGGTACATCAAAGGATGTTTGCTGTTTGTGCGCTTTTAGTGTGGACGCTTCTTGAGCGAACTCTTTGAGCATTCGCAAACAGCCTGTTGTTTGACTTGGAAACCCGGGAAATGTATATTTTGCTTCCGAGCTTACCGAAGGTAACGGAAGCATTGTGTTCACTTTTGAGAACGAAAAACTTTTATGCCTCCAATTTTAAAAATTCCAAGACAGAAATCCGTTTCAGGCATCAGGGAACATTTTTGGTATCGTGTCTGTCTGTCTGTCTGTCTGTCTGTCGGTCTGTGTGTCCGCGAATTATGAAACGTGCGACGATAACTTGAGTAAATGTCAACTGATTTTGATGAAATTTGGTAGACATGTTCATTTTACCAACGCCCAGGACGAGTTCGTTGGACAACGTTATCCGTCCAAGCGTTCACGAGCTACGCTCGCGTAAACGTGAACTTCAAATTTAAAATTGGAATTTTAGGTCGGGAAAAAAATCTAACTTCATGTATTCAATGAGACAAACATTTTTTACAAATACAATTTTTCAGTAAAACCAACAGCGACACCGCTATGAAGTGTTAAAGATCGCTAAAACTATTAATAGTTTTTACACAATAAACATTATAACTATGAAGTACAGGATAGGATGCGAGGAAGCTATGTGCCACACTAATTGGCAGTCTATTTTTCATTCGTATTATTTATGACTATAGCATCAAATAACTATATTATAATTAATAATATATACTAATTAATAAATAGTGATTGAAACTAGAGACGAGTTTATGTAAATCCAAGATTAAAAATAACCGGATTAAATAGATGATTTAATAGATGATTTAAATAGATGATAGAAATGATTTCTATTTGTATAAAACTTGTAGAAATATTGTATTTTTGTAGAAATAATAATCTAAAATCAGAGATTATCGAGGAGAACATTGTTTTGACATCCAGACTCTTCGTCTTCTTTTATTATTGAAATTTTTTACTAACTCACCAACACCAATGATAATAAATAAGCCGGCGCTTATACCGCGTTTTTATAGAACCATATTACAAAGTTAATGCAAGTGCAATATAGTTTTATTTAGTATACTTGATGTTGTAGTGAATAAGAAAATACTGAAAAATAACTGGGAACAAGGACAAACCTTTGCAAACACCTGTTTGCAAATGCGCGTTTGGTGTGTACGAGGCTTAAGGTTTCTTTTCGTACTTCGTACAGAAACCTAAAAGTAACCCTTTTTCATTACAATTACTATTAAATAAGTATTATTTGATATTTATTATTATCATTTGCATATTCTGAAACATTAGCAGTCAACGTAAAACCGAAACAAACTTCTTCAAATTATAAAATTACCGATACAAGTTCTAATAATGAAAACCATTGCTTTGAGACGAGTCTAAACCCAATTGTTCAGCATGGTTTTTCTTAAAAGATAACATGTACATAAGTAGTGCCCCTAGGTTGAACTATGGTTGAGTACTTAAGTCCCAAGGTTAACCGGCTTATCGGCCATCTTTATCACTCCCAGGCGCTATTATTACACTGAAGCCTCCTCCACGCTGTGGTATTTATATACCTCGCTCTCACGCTCCACCTACCATTCACCATTCTCATACCGCAGTGGAGCTTTAATATAGAAAATATCACGATGTTAACCAACACGATTCAGTACGATATTTTCAGTAGAAAACAAAATTATAGTGCATTATGCGTCAAGTGCGACAAGTAGCATTTTGCATGCGAGTGTGCAGTTTGCATCCGAGCAAAAGCAAAGGTAGTAAAACCACACGAGCAAAGCAAAATGCAGTTTTCGCACGAGTTGCGTACCGTACTTTATCTACGATTATGGATTTTAATAATAGATGCAGAAAAAAAAAAATTAATAAACTTTCAGTATGTAAGTTCATATTTCTCTTATGATTAAGATGACATTAATTCATTAGTTGTATTTTGTGCCAAATTAATTATTTTAGGAGCTGTATTATTCTCCTCATATTCGCCATAATCACTTATTGTTTTTCACTATAAACTCGATATACAGTTACTTTAATAAAACAAATAAAATTTAATTAAATTAGTTTTGTTAAATGTAAACAAACTCGCTAATCGTGCGTTAAGGTGAAGAATTCCTCTTTTTTCCACACCAGGGCGGAAAAAAAGAGGAATTATGAACGCGCATGTGCAATTAATACAAGTACGAAAAGAATCACTTTCTACGCATCTAAACAAGAGATACAATGTTTATATTTCGTATCAATCGTAGATAATAGTACATTACATTACGCGTCGAGTGCGGAAAGTAGCATTTTGCATGCGAGTGTGGAGTTTGCACCCGAGCGACAGCGAGGGTTGTAAAACCCCACGAGCAATGCAAAATGCCGTTTTCGCACGAGTTGCGTACCGTACTTTATCTACGATTGTTAGATTTAAATAATAAATTACAGAAAAAAATAAACTTCCAGTATACAAGTTCATATTTCTCTTTTAATAAAGATAACATTAATTCATTAGTTGTATTTTGTGCCGAATTATTTCGGGAGGCATATTATTCTCCTCATATTCGTCATAATCATTTAAATCACTCATTGATTTTCACAAAAAAATCGATATAAAAGTTACTTTTATTAAACAAACAGCAAATTAGTCTTGCTAAATGTAAACAAACTCGCTAATCGTGCGTAAAGCTGAAGAATTCCTCTTCTTTACCGCGCTAGCGTGGTAAAGTAGAGGAATTCTTCAGAACTATAGGACGCGCATGCGCAATGAATACAAGTACGTAAATGGTAAATAATCACTTTCTACGCATCTAAACAGAGATATAATGTTTATTTTTCGTATCAATCGTAGATAAAGTCTTTTATCTACGATTGATACGAAATGTAAACATTGTATCTCTGTTTAGATGCGTAGAAAGTGATTCTTTACGTACTTGTATTCATTGCGCATGCGTGTCTCATAGTTCTGAAGAATTCCTCTTCTTTACCACCCTAGTGCGGTAAAGAAGAGGAATTCTTCAGCTTTACGCACGATTAGCGAGTTTGTTTACATTTAACAAAACTAATTTGCTGTTCTTTTATTTAAGTAACTGAGTTTTTAGTGAAACACAATAAGGAAATCAAGTGACTTTGACGAAAATGTGGAGAATAATACTCCTCCAGAAATAATTATACAACTCAAAAATAACAAATCAAGAATTAATGCCATCTTTATCAAAAATCAAAAGAGAGATACGAACTTACACACAGCAAGTTTATTTTTTTCTGTATTTATTATTTAAATCTAACAATCGTAGATAAAGTACGGTACGCAACTCGTGGGAAAACTGCATTTTGCATTGCTCGTGTGGTTTTACTACCCTCGCTTTCGCTCGGGTGCAAACTCCACACTCGCATGCAAAATTATACTTTCCGCACTCGACGCGTAATGTACTATTTCCTTTTTTTTAACAACAATTATGTAAACGAATAAAAATAAAAGTAGTTTCTTCAAAACTAATTTTAACTATAGACGAATAAGATTAAAAAATGTAGATAACAGAATCGACAAAACTATTAAATATTTATAGGTTTTTAAGGAATGAAAATTTACACACAAAAAAAGAAAAGAAACAAAAACACAAAAAACAAAAACATTGATTTATTCAGAAGGCATTGTAGTTGATGTGATAGCAGACAAGCTGATTTTACATATTCCTGAGTTCAGTTCCCACCTGAATGACAACATTCTAAAGTTTTAATTCGTCTCGCTAAACTCTCCTGATAGACTCGTAAGTAGATACTCCTGATAGAGTTTGCATGGAATTCTCTCAGGGAAACGAGATAAATACTCATATAAGAACATCACTAGTTAATTTATTATTTATAGAAGGTGATTCAAATTAGTTTTCAACCCTGTAAAGTTTATTTATATTCAACTAGCAGGTGTTACCCGGCCAGAAACTAATGCCTTGTAATGTTTAGCCAATAGATGAAGAAATAGGTCGTCAAGGGGAAAATGATGACAGTGTTAATTTAATTAATTAAGTTCTTGTCCATTAGTAAAATTGATTTGTAAGTGATATTTTTATATTGTATTACCGTATTGCTTCGAATATAAGATGCATCCCCCCCCCCATTTTCGAACAATAATCTGGGAAAATTATTAACGCATCGAACATGTAAGACCCCCTGTTGTCTATGTTCTCTTTTTTATCAACGATAAATGTAGGAGGTCTACTATATGGATATGTTGGAATACTAAATCTACATTAAGATGTAAATTGTATTTGAATCTTTATTTAGATGTAAGGCAGATGCCATGCTGGCAGAGATGTAGCAAGGTTAGATTTTGAAAACGAGATCAGAGAAGTCTAATTGTTAATCATCTAATAGTTCTTTGGCCCAGTGAGGGTATTGCTTGATTTAACGCATTTAATAGTACATTACGCGTCTAGTGCGGAAAGTAGCATTTTGAATGAGAGTGTGGAGTTTGCACCCGAGCAACAGCGAGGGTTAGTAAAACCACACGAGCAAAGCAAAATGCAGTTTTTATACGAGTTGCGTACCCTACTTTATCTACAATTGTGGATTTCAATAATAAATACAAAAAAAATAATAACCTTTCTGCATGTAAGTTTGTATTTCTCTTTTGTTTAAGATGATATTAATTCATTAGTTATATTTTGTGCCGAATTAATTATTTCGGGAGGCGTATTATTCTTCTCATTTTCGACATAATCACTTAAATCACTCATTGTTTTTCACTAAAAACTCGATATTAACAGTTACTTTAATTAAACGAACAGCAAATTAATTATGTTAAATGTAAACAAACTCGCTAATCGTGCGTTAAGGTGAAGAATTCCTCTATGAACGCGCATGCGCAATGAATACAGTTATGAAAAGAATCACTTTCGACGCATCTAAACAGAGATATAATGTTTATTTACGATTGATACGAAATATAAACATTGTATCTCTGTTCAGATGCGTAGAAAGTGATTTTTACGTACTTGTATTGATTGCGCATGCACGTCTCATAGTTCTGAAGAATTCCTCTTCTTTACCACCCTAGGGCGGTAAAGAAGAAGAATTCTTCAGCTTTACGCACGCTTAGCAAGTTTGTTTACATTTAACAAAACTAATTTGCTGTTCTTTTATTAAAGTTTATATCGAGATTTTAGTGAAAAACAATGAGTGAATCAAGTGACTTTGACGAAAATGTGGAGAATAATACTCCTCCAGTAATAATTAAGTCGGCAAAAAAAAAATACAACTCAAGAATTAATGCCATCTTTATCAAGAGAGAGATACGAACTTACATACAGCAAGTTTATTTTTTCTGTATTTATTATTAAAATCTAACAATCGTAGATAAAGTACGGTACGCAACTCGAGCGAAAACGGCATTTTGCATTGCTCGTGTGGTTTTACTACCCTCGCTGTCGCTCGGGTGCAAACTCCACACTCGCATGCAAAATGCTACTTTCCGCAACTCGACGCGTAATGTACTATTATATTTCGTATCAATCGTAGATAAAAAAAATTCGCTTTTCTTTGCGCCAGCGTCGCACATTACAAATCACTAATATTAAACTGTATTTACGCGGGTCGATTACCGTAGCATTCAGCAAATTGAACCAATTTTCTGTAATCACCAGCTTCATAACGAATCCTTCTATTTTTTCTCTGACATCGCGATAGTGAACGAAACCGAGATGACAGCAGACCAGGAGAAGGAGAGGAACAGAAAGAGAACAGAGTTATCAAGAAATGCCTGGGTACAATGGAAACCCCTCCACCCAACATCTTATCAGAAATTGAACACGTTAAAATTCCTGATAACTAGTGATGCGGTGCATAAAGAACTCGCATAGATTGAGGTCTTACGAGTACATCACCCTTACTATGTTCTCAATATTGCTACCAGGATAATTTTTCGGTGAAAACCTAACATATTCTTATTCAACCTGAAAACAGGTTTAAAAACATTTTACGAAAATCAGCAATAAGAATAAGCTTACTTTTTAACACCCTCATCTCGGTCACATTTTTTGAAAACTTTGCTACTCATAAAGCCTTTTAAAACAATGTATGGTATATCATTCTGACTACAATCTTCCTCTTTAATCGTCATATTGTAGGACCGAGATGCAAGTTCTCAGGAGCTAAAATGTTTTCCATTCATCTGTACATATTCCATATTTAATAAAGTCATTGCAGGCTCACCACGCTCACCAGTTGTTAAATATATAATCTTTATTTAATAATATTAATGCAGGCTCGCTACGCTCGCCTGGTTATATAGCGTTTGTAACTAATATTTATTTAATAATAGTAATACATGCTCGCTACGCTCGCCAATTTATACCGCATTTCTATATAATATTTATTTAATAAAAATATTGCGGGTTCGCTGCGCTCGCCTGTTTATATAGCATTTTTACATTATCTTTATTTAATAAAAATTATTGCAGGCTCGCTGCGCTCGCCTGGTTATAAAACATTTGTACGTAATATTTTTTTAATAATATAAATGCAGGCTCGCTACGCTCGCCGGTTTATACAACATTTCACATAATCTTAATTTAATAACGTTAATGCAGGCGAGCTTCGCTCGCCTGCTTATATAACATGCATTTGTAGTAAATATTTTATTTAATAAAATGATTGCAGGCTCACTACGCTCGCCTGTTATAAAAGTAATATTAATGCAGGCTCGCTACGCTCGCCTGTTATAAAAGCATTTCTGCATAGTCTTTATTTAGTAATATTATTGCAGGCTCGCTACGCTCGCCTGTTTATACAGTATTTCTACATGATCTTTATTTAATAATATTATTGCAGGCTCGCTGCGCTCGCATGTTATGAAAGTAATATTATTGCAGGCTCGCTGCGCTCGCCTGTTTATACAGCATTTCTACATAATCTTTATTTAATAATATTATTGCAGGCTTACTACGCTCGCCTGTTATAAAAGTAATATTAATGCGGGCTCGCTACGCTCTCCTGTTTATACAGTATTTCTACATAATCTTTATTTAATAATATTATTGCAGGCTCGCTGCGCTCGCCTGTTATAAAAGTAATATTAATGCAGGCTCACTACGCTCGCCTGTTTATACAGTATTTCTACATAATCTTTATTTAATAATATTATTGCAGGCTCGCTGCGCTCGCCTGTTATAAAAGCATTTCTGCATAATCTTTATTTAATAATATTAATGCAGGCTCGCTACGCTAGCCTGTTATAAAAGCATTTCTGCATAATCTTTATTTAATAATATTAATGCAGGCTCGCTACGCTCGCCTGTTATAAAAGCATTTCTGCATAATCTTTATTTAATAATATTATTGCAGGCTCGCTGCGCTCGCCTGTTATAAAAGCATTTCTGCATAATCTTTATTTAATAATATTATTGCAGGCTCGCTACGCTCGCCTGTTATAAAAGCATTTCTGCATAATCTTTATTTAATAATATTATTGCAGGCTCGCTACGCTCGCCTGTTATAAAAGCATTTCTGCATAATCTTTATTTAATAATATTATTGCAGGCTCGCGGCGCTCGCCTTTTTATACAGTATTAGTACATAATCTGTAGCCTTTAAAATTCCTTTAAATGATTTATAACATGTTATGCAGATATGTAAAACTTTTTTTTGTTTTCTTTATACTGGCCGCCATTTTAAAAATATTATGTATGAAATTTGAATAGTTGGATATTCCTTTTCTAGACTTCAAGAGCTTTAAATTGATGTATAACATGTCATACTGACTAAAAACTGTTTGTTTAGTCGTCCGCCATATTGACCGCCATCTTGAAAATATTAAGTGTAAAATTTTATTAGTTACATATTCTTGTCCTCCTCTTAAAGGCCTTTAAAACGATGTATAACACATTATGCTGGATATAACTTTTTATTTTAGTCGTCCACCATATTGGCCGCCATCTTGAAAATATGAACTGAGAAATTTTATTAGTTACATATTCTTTTTCATCTCTTAAAGACCTTTAAAACTATGTATAACACATTATGCTGGCTAAAACTTTTTTTTATAGTCGTCCGCCATATTGGCCGCCATCTTGAAAATATTAAATGTGAAAATTTATTAGTTACATATTCTTTTCCTTCTCTTAAAGATCTTTAAAACGATGTATAACACATTATGCTGACTAAAACTTTCTTTTTTTGTCGTCCGCCATATTGGGCGCCATCTTGAAAATATTGAGTGAGGAATTTCCAAAAACTATACACTTCTCACAAATGCTGAGATGCATATATGTGCCAAATTTCGTTGAAATTTATCAATTTTTACTCCAGTTATCGTTAGACAAACAAACAAACACACAAACAAACAAACACACAAACTTTTCAAATCCCAAGTCTCTGTAATGAAGAACTCACTGCGCTCTTTCAATGAATAACAAACGAGGGCTCGACAATAATATCCTGGAAAAATTCATAGAATTGGAAATAAAAAGTAAAATCCAAGATCTCAGCAATACTTAAACGAGAAGTTCATAGAAAATAGATTGTTAGCTCACGCAAGGACCTCCAGGGGCGGATCCAGGGGGGGGGGGGGGGGCGAGGGGGGCGACCGCCCAGGGCCCCGCGCCTTGGAGGGCCCCGCGCCATAGAAAATTAAAATAAAATACTTATACTTTACAGGCAAATTTACGTTTTATAGTTCATAGTGAAGATTGTGCCATGTACAAAACATGAAATATTAGAATTATAAAATTCAGTCAAATTTAGTTTACACGGTAGAGCCTAATACCTAACTACCTTTTCGCGGGGCCCCTCGCTATAAAAAAGTCAAATAAATAAGTTATTAAATATAGATTTTATTTTTTTATGTATAAGATAGCCCGCGGGGCCCCGCTCCATATAAAATTAAGTGAGTTAACGTCCTAGTGTTTTCTCACCCTCCCCCTTTACAAAATGATGACGATTTTGTTATTTATTCTGTGGGGTAAATCTTCATCATGTGCCCCACCTATATCTAAACGTCCAATTTAATTCGGTTTTTTTCAAACTGTTCCTTTTTACATTACAAAAACAATTTCGGTTGTAGCATCTCGATATATTCTTTTTTTTTAATTTTAGGGAAAAGTATGGAAGATTATGGTAAGTTTAGGTTGAGTTTAGTACTTTTTAACCTGACCTAACAATAACCTTCAATTATTACCCTATAAAACGTGACATTTCGTGTATTTTTTTTAAAAAACAAATAAATAAAACACTGAATTTATCGAGATACTACATAACCGCAATCGTTTGACAATGTACAGAGATATGTAAAAAAAAGACAAATCCTGTAAAAAGGAATAGTAAAAAAACTAAGTATATCGGACAGTACGAAATAATTGGGTCAATTAGTGCAGTTTTACCAATTGATGTCAAAGAGAAACTTCACCTCAGAGATGCATAAAAACGCTGTTTTGAGAGGTCATATTTACAAAATTTTCCTTAAGCTTTTATTAACAAAGTTTTCCTTGAGCTTAATTATTACAATAAAAATGTTTCTTTTCGATTACGTTAGCAAAGAAAATGATGATTAGTTGAAAACGATATAATTTGAGGGGTTTATGTTCAAATAATATGTTAGATTGTAATTATTTTAAAAGTTTTGAATTAGTTTGAGAGCAAAATCGTTTGACTGGCCCTAAGTGAAGGGAATTAGCCGTAAAAAGGATCAAGTGGTTTATTATTAAGTTACTTTATTGTTTTTTATCAACAATCCCCGCTCTATCCTAGGGGGCCCCGCCATTTTGTCTCGCCCAGGGCCCCGCAAGATCTAGATCCACCACTGAGGACCTCTTACAGAAGTAAATGCTATTTCGAATTTCGATTTTGTTACGCACTTGAATTTATCGATTATAAGACGCACTTCGAAGGTAAGGCACTAAAAAACAATTAAAATAAAGGGATGTTTAGTCCTATATGTACTTTGGGACAAAGTAATATCACACTTCCGTTTTTATAAGGAATAAGGGGAGTAACAGTCCAAAGAACATTCCGTGCACCTTCTTTAGATTGTTACTCCCCTCTGTTTTATTTATAAGGGTAGTAACAATCTAAAAATTTTTGTATTTTTTATTTATTTTTTAGAATTTAACAATCAGGGGAAAACGAATTCAGCACCGCATCTGAAAGGGGGAGTGGAAAAGTTTAGGAACCACTCATGCAGGTAAAAACTACGGCAGTCTAAGAGTGTATAATTGTTCAAATGAAAGGGGAAAATCTTGGCTGAATGGACCAGACCCCCCCCCCCCCCCCCCCCCACCGCTTCAACATTTTATGTTTTGTAACACTACAATTGGCGACAATAGGATAAAGGTAGTGCAGGTGGTTGTTAGATCAAGATCCAGGTGGCCCCATTTTGCATAACTAAAAACCAAAACAAAACTTATCTTAAAATACTTTTAGCGAATCTTCTCTAACTCGATACCAAAAATGGAATATGTACATTGTAAATTCAAAATATGTATCCAAATCTCAATAATATTTTTAAAAATAATTCAATAAAATAACAACAATAAATAAATAAAACATTTCGGAGTTTTGTAACAGAACACCTTTAACATTAGGTACTTATTAAACAAATTTGGTTTTGTTGCGTCAGTAATTTTATTAAGATAAATTCATTCAACACTTTATGTTGCTAAATCGATTTTTTTTATGTTCTGTCGTACATTTTGACCGTGAAATGGGGCTGCTTGATGTTTGCGCAAACGTGTATGGCCAAAATTTGCCCGACATCAGGTTTGCGCAAACATTTTGCGCAAAATGTTTGATCGTGTATGGAGGCCTTAATGCTAATACAAGCAAATTTCTTCAATTATCTTACCACAGTCAAGATAACATTAACTAATAAATAAAGAAGCAAGTTATATAAGTCCCGCTTTTAATTACTTTAATACTTGTATAATATAATTTTTAATTGGAATTAAACTAGAAATATATTTAATTCTCCATAGTTCCTTGTTTAATGGAAAAGGTTCGTGACAGTTCAAGTAACAATGAGTGTTAGCGAGATACTGTCCAATAATTAAAAAAAAAAAAAAAAAATATTCGACAGCATCTCGCTAATATACCCTCTCATTTATTTCTTGTTAAACTGACAACAAGAAATAACTTGTCCTTTAAATAATATACTTCAAATACTAAAGCTATTATAATTGAAAATAATGTTTCAATGTTAATAATGTTATAAATACTCTAGTTTTTAAGGTCTATAGAGAATTAAAGAGTTGATTTATGTGACAGTAATTCATTTTGTCTTCTCCTAAACCTTCTTTAGGCTTAAAAGAAAATGAACTATTATTTAATATATTCAACACATAAAAACACAAAATAATATAAAAATGTTGTTATCCTAAGTCATGAATAAATGGGGATCAAAAATTTAGAGCCTTCTTTTTAATAAAGATTCTTAAATAAACAAACATGTAAAAATTAAGTGGATAAGATGGAGAGAGAAGTGTTTTTTTTTGTATTTTAGAATCTATTAATTTATCATGAATAAGTAAAAAAAATTCAAGACATGTTTGTTAACATAATTTTTAAAGAAAACGGCGATGCTATAAAGAAAAATGTTTGTCTGACAAACAAAGGTGTGCGTGAGTACTTTGGGTATATGTAAGTCAAGACACGATGAAGTGTTTGGAGAGAAGATTCAAGAGCGTGTATATGTATGAGGAAAAAAAGCTTAAGTGTAAAAAAAAGAAGTACTAAAAGTAGGGCGTGGGTTTAAGCGTAGAGGAAGATCACTGGCAAGGACGAGGGAAGAAGGAGATAAAAGTGAGAAACAAAATCTTTAACGCCCTAAAGAGAAAAAGAGTGGAAGAACAAGTGGTGAAAACTGTGTGAACTACGAGATGGTAAGGGTTAGGAGAGAGGCAACATGTAGAGAGTCTAAAGAAAGAGTACTCGATACGCTAACGTCAGTAATTTCGAAGGGCCCCAAGTCTTTTTTCTCGAAACCATATAGAATCAGAATGGAAGCGAGGGAGTTGGGTAACAAAGGGTATCTGGGCAGAAGCCTAAAAACACCGTTACACCAACCATTTGCCAAAAAGGACATGCGCAGAGAAGGAAGAAAAAAGACTAAAGAACGGTGCAAGATTCGTTAAGAGAGGATGTGGCAGGCGACAACTGAAGGGGAAGTAGTTTTTTGACGAAGGGATGTCGAGAAAGATTTGACAGTGATTCACAATGTGGAGTAAGGAGTGACAGGAGACTAGCAATGGGTAGGAGGTTGACGGGAAGGAACAGTGTAGTGGAGACCAGTCTGCTTTGTACAGGGGTTACTTAAATCTACCTCCTACACGAGTCTGTATACCTTGCACTCCCCGCCAGTAAAACCATAGAAAATAGTCATTCTTGAACCTCTCCTTGAACATTGGGCGCGTGTTCTTTCTCTCTACTCGACTCTCATACACAATTTCGACAATTAACCAACTAAAAAATAAAAGAAAATTATTTATTATTATATAAATGTTTTAATGCCAATGCCCCCAAAGGTAGGGGGTATATATGGAGGATCTAAACCAGAGTCACTAGTATATAACCAAAACAAACAAATTATGACATACTATTAATATAAAGTCATTGTTCTTCAATAAAAAAAATACACAAAACAAAAACACTAGGAAGATGATAAGAATATTTTCTATTCCCTTATAAATAAAAACAACGTCTGGATAACAATGAGTTATAAGAATAAAATATTGTCATTATAGAGGGAGAATTCAGTCAGAAATAGAGAAATCTTGCCGCATTAAAGAATATTTTTACAATATTATTGTTTTACATTTTCATATATTTTCAGTAATAACTTAAATGTCAAACTTAAAGTAGTCATGATAATAAATTATTTATCATATAAATTATATTAAATTTAATTATTTTTATGAATGCATATGAATGTGCATAAATCTTAAATTGAAACAAAAAAAATCGATGATAAGTTTCTATACTAGAAAAAAAGGTCCGTGACCAACTTTCTCATATACGAGTCCATAATTTTAGCCCAGTTTTTTTTCCATTTATTAGTTTCATAAGTACATTTAATTATTATTGAAAATTTCATCGAGATTTATCATAAAAATAACTTCTTCTCGGCGGAGAATCGAACCCGGCTTCCCTCTGTCCGCATTTCAAGCTGTTTTCTCCGGAACTAGATGTTTTCCCGGGGAAACGCCTTATATATCATTAGATTCGTATTTAAATAGACTACATTTTGGAATTTTTACATCAAAATCGTCGGAACCGTTTTTTCGAAAATTATTTTTTTTAACGTTTTTTCAGAGTTTTCGGGAAGTATCGCCCCCATATTTGAAGCTAAAACTCATTCTCGATTTCGCCACGGGGTATGATTTTTCTGAACATGTATGCCAAATTTCGTCAAAATCGGCCCAATAGTTTAGGCTTCAGGCGTCTATACAGATAGACGACAGACAGATATTTTTTTAAAAAATCGCTTTTTTGGATTCAGGGGACTTCCAAACGTGTAAATCCATCAAAATCTCTACTTTCTCCTAATATTGAAAGTAAAATAGTACATTACGCGTCTAGTGCGGAAAGTTGCATTTTGCATGCGAGTGTAGAGTTTGCACCCGAGCGACAGCGAGGGTAGTAAAACCACACGAGCAAAGTACCGTACTTTATCTATGATTGTGGATTTTAATAATAAATACAGAAAAAAAATTAATAAACTTCCTGTATTTAAGTACGTATTTCTATTTTGATTAAGATGATATTAATTCATTAGTTGTATTTTGTGCTAAATTAATTACTTGGGAAGGCGTATAATTCTCCTTATTTTCTTCATAATCAATTAAATCACTCATTGTTTCTCTAAGAACTCAATATAAACAGTTAGTTTAATTAAACAAACAGCAAATTAGAATGTAAACAAACTCGCTAATCGTGCGTTAAGGGGAAGACAGGGCCGTTTCTACTAATAGGCAAGACTAGGCGGCCGCCTAGGGCGGCAAAATATTAGGGGCGGCAAAAGGAAGAGGAAAAATGAAAGTTTAATAAAAAAAAATTGAGCAAATTAGGAGGGAAAAAATAAATAAAGGAAAAATTAAAAAATCGAATTGTTTAAGCATGTACACCAAACAGTTACTTAATATTATGTGTTTACGTTGACTGAATAAACTCAAGTGGGGACAAATTAACAACTCTTGTGGATAAAAATGGGCCAAAACAAGTGAGATGAAAATTTTGTTTGATAAGAAACTCAAATTAATAATAACCTATAGTTCAGTTATATTAGTCATAAATATGGCTTCTGTTCCAAAAAGATCGGAGCTTCAATTTTCTTTTTTTTGATCACTTCATTTTGACGTTCTAAAAAACATATTGAAAATCGGCAACAAGATTTCAAGAGCAAACAACATATTATTCGTTTTTGTGAATATCTAAAGAAAGGTGGTAATCAAAATTAAAGATAAAATTTCCTACAAAAAAAGTTCCATTTATTTTTTTACGTACAATGGACGGTTTACGGATTATAGGTCGAAGACTATCTACAAATAAATAAAAAATAAATCGAAGCTCCGGTTTTTTGGAACAGGAAACCTAAAACTACTAGACTACTATCAGCGCAATTTCATGAACCAATAAAGACGCAGCACTAGCTACAATTTTATTAGAAAAAGACATTAATTACTAGCTGGCAGCTGGACATTAGATATCTTATTAAAGAATTTTTCTAAAATAAAGGTAAGGAAGGAATGCACTAAACAGACAAAGAAAGTTAAAAGAAAGATTCTTAGATTCCTCTGAAGTTATCAGATATTTAAAATGGAATAAAATATAGCAGAAATATATTACTTATTTAATTTCTGATAGGATAGGATTTATGTTAAATTCAAGTTCTTTTATATATAATACTTTAATTTCTTCTAGCCTGTATGACAAAGGGAGAAGATGTTGATGATAGGGGGGGGGGGGGGATTTTTTTAATTCTCGCCTAGGGCGGCAAAACATCTAGAAACGGCCCTGGGTGAAGAATTCTTCACCTCAATATGAACGCGCATGCGCAATGAATACAGATACGAAAATAATCACTTTTTATGCATCTAAACAGAGATATAATGTTTATATTTCGTATCAATCGTAGATAGAGTCTTTTTCCTTCTTCTATCTTTTTCTGAAAGTGTGGCGTTTAATCACATATGGAATTATGGAATGAAATAGAGCCGCCTAAACGCACCTTTATTTAACTTTTGTATCCATAAAACAAATACCAAGCAAATAGATGTAAGAGAAACAACAAATGTCATTAATGTTTAATCATTTATTTTATACGCCGCGATAATTATTTGACACAACCTATTATTTTACAAAAGATGATTCATTATCATCGCAACCTTTATTGTATAATAAATTCAGCAACACGTTCGACGTTCATTATATTTAACGAACCGTTAAGAAGCCCGTGGCAACGAGCTTAATTGTATATTTAGAAAAAAAATAAAATTAAGTAAATTTATTTAGATAAGTTATTATATCTATTTGAAGACCAACAAATCAAAACAAAAATTTATTTTTATTGGAATAAATGTGGTTGCCTTATCTTAGCAATTACAAATCATGTCGAGGTGCGTCGTTGGACACTTCTCGATTATATAAATGATAGACTGTTAATTTTTAACTTGTTCATAGCTTCCACGTATCCTTTTATTAGAGACTCGGGAACAAAAATGTTCCTTGTTGTCTGAAATGGATTTCTGTCTTGGAATTTTTTAATTCGGACTCATACAATTTTTCGTTTTTCAGAACGATCACATAGCTTCTGTTACCTTCTGTAAGCTCGGAAGCAAAACCACAATAGCTTCATGGTAAATTAAAATAAATTTATAAAATCAAGATTTTTGACTCTAATATTAAATTTATTCATATTTCTCCACAATATCTTAATAATATTTAAATTTATAGAGCATTTAAGCTTTAACACCTCACACATACAAGTACCTAGTTTACCTTAGTATACTCTAAAAAATGTAAATACAAGCAATTAGTTTAATTTGTATATACTCTAAAACATATAAATACCTACAAGCACCTAGTTTAACTGTGTATACTCTAAAACGTGTAAATACAAGCACCTATTTTAACTTAATACATAATATACTCTAAAACATGTAAATGCAACCACCTAGTCTATAGTCTAACTTTGTATACTCTAAAACATGAAAATACAAGCACCTAGTTTAACTTAGTACATAATGTACTCTAAAACATGTAAATACAAGCACCTAGTTTAACTTAGTATATAATATACTCTAAAACATGTAAATACAACCACCTAGATTACCTTAATATATAATATACTCTAAAACATGTAAATACAACCACCTAGTCTAACTTTGTATACTCTAAAACATGAAAATACAAGCACCTAGTTTAACTTAGTACATAATATACTCTAAAACGTGCAAATACAACCACCTAGATTACCTTAGTATATAATATACTCTAAAACATGTAAATACAACCACCTAGTCTAACTTTGTATACTTTAAAAAATGAAAATACAAGCACCTAGTTTAACTTAGTACATAATAATACTATTTTATACTCTAAAACATGTAAATTCAACCATCTAGTTTAACTTTGTATACTCTAAAACATGTAAATACAAGCACCTAGTTCAACATAGTACATAATATACTCTAAAACGTGCAAATACAAGCTCATAGTTTAACTTAGTACATAATATACTCTAAAACATGTAAATTCAACCACCTAGTTTAACTTTGTATACTCTAAAACATGTAAATACAAGCACCTAGTTTAACTTAGTACATAATATACTCTAAAACATGTAAATTCAACCACCTAGTTTAACTTTGTATACTCTAAAACATGTAAATACAAGCACCTAGTTTAACTTAGTACATAATATAATCTAAAACATGTAATACAAGCACCTAGTTTAACTTTGTATACTCTATAACATGTAAATACAAGCACCTAGTTTAACTAAGTATATAACATACTCTAAAACATTTAAATACAAGCACCTAGTTTAACTTAGTACATAATATACTCTAAAATATGTAAATACAAGCACCTAGTTTAACTTAGTACATAATATATCTAAAACATGTAAATACAAGCACCTAGTTTAACTAAGTATATAACATACTCTAAAACATGTAAATACAAGCACCTAGTTTAACTTAGTACATAATATACTCTAAAATATGTAAATACAAGCACCTAGTTTAACTTAGTACATAATATACTCTAAAATATGTAAATACAAGCACCTAGTTTAACTTAGTACATAATATACTCTAAAACATGTAAATACAAGCACCTAGTTTAACTAAGTATATAACATACTCTAAAACATGTAAATACAAGCACCTAGTTTAACTTAGTACATAATATACTCTAAAATATGTAAATACAAGCACCTAGTTTAACTTAGTACATAATATACTCTAAAATATGTAAATACAAGCACCTAGTTTAACTTAGTATACTCTTAAAACAAATATAAATACACCTCCACTCCACAATAACATATCTCAAGATAAATAAAGATCCAGTAGCGTGTTATGACGGGAAAAATCTTTTCTACTTTTTCATATCTTTATGAGTTTAAAAGGTTAAGCCTGACAGTGTTGAAATCAATATACTCGTGCAACCAGAGGATAACGGTGTCTCTATCTCGCACTGTATTATTATCTAATACCAAGTAAATGAATATTAATTTACGTCCGTATCATTTCAATGACCTCGCTCTGAATATTCCTTTTCTTTTACGCCTCGTATAATTTTACGTTTAAGAGTTTAAAACTGTGAATCTCTATTTTAATATTTCACTGTTAATATTTTAATTATTTATTAGTATTATCAATTATCATTAAATATTATCTATTGATATTTATCAACTTCGAATAATATTCAGTTAGAATAAGTTGTACAAAATTTTTGACGAAACAGGCAATACGTTTATATATCCACATAAGAAAGCTGAATTAGCATTATTTTAAACACATTAACATGACTTATAGTTTTATACATGTATTGCTTCCGAGCTTACCGAAGGTAACGGAAGCATTGTGTTCACTTTTGAGAACGAAAAAAGGTTATACCTCCAATTTTAAAAGTTCCAAGACAGAAATCCGTTTCAGACATCAGAGAACATTTTTGATCTCATGTCTGTCTGTCATCGGTCTGTGTGTCCGCGAATTCTTGAAACGTGTGACGATAACTTGAGTATATGTCAACCGATTTTGATGAAATTTGTTCTATTCTACCAACGCCCAAGGACGAGTTCGTTGGACAACGTTATCCGTCCAAGTGTTCACGCGCAACGCCGTGAACGCCGTGAAGTTCACGTAAACGTGAACTTCAAATTTAAAATTGGATTTTTAGGTCGGGGAAAAAATCTAACTTCATCTATTCAATGAGGCAAACATATTTTTCAAATACAATTTTTTTTAGTAAAACTAACAGCGACACCGCTATGAAGTGTTAAAGATCGCTAAAACTATGAATAGTTTTTACAGAATAAACAATACAACAATAAAGTAATATAACAATAATGTTAATGTTAATATAACAATAAAGTACATGATAGGATGCGAGGAAGCTATGTGCCACACTAATTGGCAGTCTATTTTTTTTTTTAGTCACTCAAAGAAGATTTTTCACTCTTATAACTTAGTATATCATGTCAGTCAGAAAGTTTAAATTATACATACGTACATTCACGTTTAAAAAAATAGACTGTCAATTAGTGTGGCACATAGCTTAGTATACATTTCAATAATTTTATGCTTTAACAACTTATTGTCAAATTTATTTAATTTTACCCCCTTTTTGCGTCCGATCTCATCAAAATGATAACGAAAGCTAGGTGAACGTACTGAAGATATTGTAAATTTATGTTTATGTATATTTGTGCGCATGTGGAAGAGAAACAAATGGATGCAGAAGGTTGAAACTTATATGAGACCAACAAAATGGGCTAATCATGACCAACCATATAAATTTTATTAAAATCGGACGAGTAGTTTCAGTAGATTTTAAGATATGTTGATTCGCAAAAATTGAGCGACAGACAGACACGGAACCAAAAATGTTCTCTGATGTCTGAAACAAATTTATGTTTTGGATTTTTTGAAATCGGAGACATAACATTTTTAGGGTCCGTAGGCAAAACCATGGACCCTTATATTTTCCTGCGTGTGTCTGTCCGTCCGTCCTGTCGCGTGCTCTCACGGCTACACCTTTCGTTCGATTACTTTGAAATTTAGCATGTATGTGTCTTGTACCTACCCACATATTTTAAAAATATAGCGACTTAAAAAAAATATTTTTCAAAAAAATTAGGGTAAAAAAACTTAAGGGTTAAATTCTTTTTATTTTTTTTTCGACACCGTGAGGGGTATCATATGAAAGGGTACGTCGAGCTGATTACAAAAATATATAATTCTTTGGATATAACTTTGATAGGGCGAGCGTAGGCAAGTTTGAAGTGGGTGTGAAACGTGTCCTCCCCCCCCCCCCCCCTCCCTCTATTTTGCTTATGTGAAGTGCAAAAAATCTGAAAAAATTCCTGAACATTCTTCGACCAAAAGTAAAGATACCACTTTTTGGAAATTTCAAAAAAAATATTATTTTATTTTTTATTGACAAAATACGTTTTTTTTTAGAACTATGGTCTTTTCGATGTATTTATATGGTTGTAGTCCGGTTTAATGACAAAAAAATACTTTATCAGAAGTATGTTTATGTGTTTTGAGAATATCAGACCCATAGGATAGTTCAAAGTAAGCTTTTTAGCATTTTACCATCAATAGGGTTCTACTTAAACTATATAGGGTTGCCTACGGACCCTCGCTGTGTACTCAGTACTCACTAGCACACACTTGACCTGTTTATTAAGATAATTGTTGATTAGCAAAAATTGAGCGACAGACAGACACGGAACCAAAAATGTTCTCTGATGTCTGAAACAAATTTCTGGTTTTGGATTTTTTTGAAATCGGAGACATTACATTTTTTTGTTCTTCAGAACCATTTTCATAGCTTCCGTTAACTTCGGTAAGCTCGGAAAAAAAAAAAAAAAAAAAAGCAGCCGAATAATATTGAAGAAGAAAAAATATAAAACGTAAAAAGCTTGTACATAAATAAAAAAAATATCAAATTAACATTATGCGCATAATATAAACCATAAATTACATGAAGCATTGTTCAGTAACTAGTCTGATCTAATGTTACGATAGAACGTGAGAATATGTATAGATGTGGGAAGAGCTATTAACTTCTAAGTGGACTTGACTAATCTAACATGTTCACTTGCAGCTGTACCGCAGCATTAGTCAGTCTGGAAAAGAAGTTAAGTGCTTTAGGATACGAACATCGCCGGATATCCTTCTTTAGACTGTTTTGTTTAACTTGGAATAATAATTAATTTAAAAATAAAATTAATCGACGCTTTAAGTAATTTTCAACCAGAATTACATAGTAGGAAAAGCTTTAATTCTTAATGCATATTATCCTATCATGCAGTAGAGAAAATTACAGATTTAAACCTCTAGGTTTAAGCATTTTAAATGAATTAGAGTAGAAGAAAAATGCATAGTACAGTATTAAAAATAAAATAATCACTAGCTAATTGGTCTATCAATTTAATCAAATATAAGGGTTTTAAGAAAAACATTCTTATCCCTTACTTGCGCAATTCATAAAAAGACAATTCATCAAATTAATATCCGCAAAAAGTTTTTTGTATGTAGTTTTATTTATTATTTTTATTCCGAGCTTATGTACCGAAGCTATGTGATTCGTTCAGAAGAACGAAATAGAGCACGAGTGCGTTTAACGCCCGAGACCTGCCATGTCGCTTACTGCTCGTACTGCCTACACTATTTTATCGCCCACCACATGTAAACTAATTACTAAACATGCAAACTATTTTGCAGTAATCTTCAAAACAATAAATGCATATTAAGGTTACATCAGTACCAAAACAAGCCGCAGTTATAAAAATATTGATTGTTACTAATTGAACAGTTGACGATGAGAACTACTAGCGCTTCCTGCATGGCGCGGCCTGGCCAGGATGCGGCCGCTTCTCGAACTCCTAGCGGCCCTGTAAAGATAAAGCATGCATTTTTACAGGCCCCAGGGCTGTAAAATGGAACTTTACCGGCCGCTCAGGATAGGAATGTTTACAAGTGGAGGGCGATAAAAATTATTATGTCAACGATTTCAAAAATTCTAAGACAGAAATCAGTTTCAGACATCAGGGAACATTTTTGGTCTATGTCTATCTGTTTGTCGCTACATTTTTGGGAGCTAACACTTAAAAACTACTCGTCATATTTTAATTAAATTTAAATGGTATACGTTGAAATTAGCTCATGTAAGTTTCAATCTTCTGCGTTCATTTGTTTCTCTTCCCCATGCGCTGAAACATTAATTTACACATATATCTTCAAAAGTAGTCAACCGATTTTTATGAAATTTGGATTGTTTGTCAAAAGTAGTCCGCTGATAGCCCCAGACAAATTTCAACCGCCTGCACACATTATTAGGTTGTATTAGCGTAACATCAATGAAATACGTTATAGGATGCGATGAAGCTATGTGCCACATTAATTGGCAGCCTATTTATTTATTTATTTTTTTTTATTTTAATAATAATTTGATGGAGCAATTGTAGGTAAATTCATATTGTACGTGCCAGTCCGAGATTTAGAGCCACCTCTAACCACCCTTTAGGAAATTTCTCTGGCACATACAATATGAATTAGCCCAATTGTAATTTAATGTTTTCATTTCAGATTAATTAAATTTTGAATTTTGGTTTCAAAAAAAAAAACTGTATTAGATATTGCACAAGAGGTTAGAAGGTAGTAACGATTTATTTTGTTTGAAACAGGTGACTTTAGCAAAAACAAAAGTAACTTTTTACATCAGTGAAATAAATAAGTTGGTTATAAAAAATTCGTATTCTTCTCAGCAAATCGGCAAACTCTTTCATTTGATACCCATATCGTGGGCGTGCTTAAAAAATAACTAGTCCGCCATCTTTGGCTGTCCACCATATTGGATTTAGAATGACTTCACTTAGCTAACCATGCATTGTCATCCAAACTAAATGTGTATGCAAAATTTCAATTCAATCGGTTGAGGGTAACTGGTTTAAAATTCAGTTGCAAGATTTGACCCGAACATACATACATACATACCTACATACATACATACAAACATTGCAAGTTAAATAAAAGCTTGTAAAATCAGACTAATGATATGATGACATCATTCAGAATATTTTATTTTTTCGATTGATAATAAACATTGCATACACTATTTTGAGTATAAGTAAGGAACATTTTAACTTGCATTTTGTATTATTGAAATGCAATACATCAATTAGCAGCATATAGATAAAATTTGCAAATCTGAAAATCGTCAGCAATAAACAGTTCAATATTTAAGTGAATATTGTGTATAATATATCCATTTTATTTCCGGACAATTTCTATCATTATATTATAAGTGTGCATTTCCTGTTAGGAAATTAGGAAAAATATAGTCTCTCCCTGATTATTGAACTAGTTGTAATTGTGTTTCAATATAAAAACAATTTAAAGGTGATAGAACGTTGTTTTTAGTATTTAAAATTTAAAATTGTAAGAATCTGCTCTACTGAGAAGTGAGATTGCGCAGTAAGTGCATCTGAACTTTAAAATAGACAAGGCATTAGACGCGAGGGATATTTAGCTCGGCTTATAAATAGATAGCCTAGTGGGAAAATATGAGACTGTTATAAGTAGAGCATGTCCTCCTTCTTAAAACTGGACGATAAGAAACGAGCTAAATGGCCCTTGGCACGAATTCTGTACTAATTAGGGAAAGGGTGATCGCAAGCGTCGCCAAGATTCAGATTTGGGAGCGGAATATTATATTCCCTGGAGCTTATTAGAAGATTACTATCTTAATCTTAAACCTATTCGAAATATAGGACTAAGAGCCAGAAAACCTTGCGCAGATATAGGTAAAGGTGAATGAAGGTAATCTTCTTTCTGGTGATGTTTGAAAAAGATAATTCTTTAACAACTCTAACTGTAGAACATTCCAACAATATGGGTAGACTTAAACAGTTTAAAATAAATATGTAATAATAAGAATAATCTAAAATAAAATTATATAATAATTATGAAGGATTGGGTCTATTAATATAAAAAACACAACAAATACAAGCTTTAAAATAAGAGCCTTTATTTGGCTCTAATCAGGTCTATTGATAAAAAATATAAACACAAAAACAGTGAAGTTTTAAAGTTGTAAGAGGTTATAAACAGTGTTGTCGAATAAGTACTTAAAGAAAAGAAAACTATACAAAGATTTACAAATCAAGACTCTTTTCTTTTCCCGCTGTTTATAACCTGTTTTACAATTTGAAACCTCACTGTTTTTGTGTTTTTATTTTTTATTAATATACCTGATGACCAGCCAAGTAAGGCTCGAAAGCATTGTATTTGTAGTGTTATAATATTAACAGACCAATCCCTCATAATTATAAAAAAAATAGTTTATAATAAGTGGTCAATAACCTGTAAATTAGAAATAAGAATAAATATTAGTAATATGGCCAATTCGTATTGTACGTGCTGAGATATTTCCTTAAGGGTGGTTAGAGGTGGCTCTAAATCTTGGCCTGGCACGTACAATACGAATTTACCTAATCTGCTTTAAAATGCATATTATTTATTATTCGCCTAACATTTTTTATTCTTGAAGCCTCGTCTAGACTGCCGAACCGAAAAGAGGAAACAAGCCGAGCATTGGTCTCTGCGCATGCCCAGTCTAAAATGCGCAGGCGCACTCTAGGCAACGCATGCGCAGAGAACAATGTTATGCTCGTTTCCTCTATTCAGTTCGGCAGTCTTGACGTGGCTTAACTGAAGAACAAACTAAGGAGGCTTACATAAGAACAAAGATACTCCAGATACTTCATGGACCCCTAGCAACAATATAACTGTCTCCCGAAATATGTTGTCGGAGTGTTGGAGACATTTTAAAGTTTAAGCCACTTATATCTTGACTATTTGTGACATGGATTAGAAAAGTCTTGTGACAAGGTAAACTTGATCTTCTGATGAGGCTTGTTTTTAATAACTTGTTTCTGATGGACAAGGAAATACTTCATACTTCAGCCCACTATAACACATATTACATTCACTTAAAAAGTAGTAGGTAAATCTGGAGCAGCTGAGCTTTCGAAATAGAAAGGTCGTCTTTGTACCTTACTAGTTTCCTACCGGTTACGGAATTTTTAATAAAACATTCAAATCCCAGACTTTACCTTTTATTTTATATCCCCCTACAATATAAACCGATGCAGATAAGTAAAAGTAATCGATATTTGTTAGACTCTTCTTCTGAAATTACATTGTGTCCTTCAATAATGCCTTAAGCCTCGTCCAGCCGATCAGAACAGAGGAAACGCGCCGAGCATTGGTCTCTGCGCAGGTCCAGTCTGAGATGCGCAGGTCCAGTCTGTGATACTTTAGTAGACTAGGCATGCGCAGAGACCAATGCTCGGTTCATTTCCTATGTTCGGGCAGGCGCACTTTAGACTAGGTATGCGCAGAGACCAATGCTCGGTTCGTACCCTATGTTCGGTTCGGCAGTCTGGATAAGAGTTTATTTGTCTAGATTTCCCTAGCCGAATTTGTTCGCTGACACATATCGGTAAAATGCATCAGGAATTGTCAATAATAATTCAACAGGAAATCTGTCCTGCATTGGAATGCCTCCTAAGAATACAGGAAACTACAAATCTTATCTCTACTTTACATCAGAATACACCTACGCCACACGTGAAAAAAAAAATAAAAAAATAAAAAAAATAAATAAAAAGGCGCCAAGTAGATAACAAATATAAAGCTTATCTTTAACAATAGACTCGTCTATTTATACATTTGAAGAGTCATCAACGGCTCAATAAGCAATTCATAACTGCCTAACTCTTCCCTATATACACATACTTTTATTCCAATAAAAGAACAATAATATAACATTCACACACAGTAAACAGGCACATGATTAATTATTAAGTCAACAAGTGAATTGAAGCGTTCCTTAACCAGACGATGTCTCATTCAATCCTTTGAATATACAGTCCACCAGTCACCACTGATGAATATGAAACTAAGCGGGAGTGAGTGGTGACTTCATTGTCTAGGACAATACCAAGCAAACCAGGATATCAACCTATTTAATAACAAACAAACCTACTTAGGTGTTAAAAAACTATCAACTATAATTTAGAGTTTGTAGAACAACATGGATTAGATTTGTTTTTAAATCGTTTATTTTTTTAACGCAATCTCCGGGGTATTGTTTTGTTGTAGTTAAATTATGAGAAGGTAATAAAACAAAAGTACAATCACGTCTGATGAAATTACAATAGTATTAACATTATCACTAATAAAAAAATAGTAACATAAATACAATACGGGAACTATTGTATATGGGACGATTTCGTCAATATTTCCTAGCAATTTTTATATTAAAAACATTTTTCAGGTTTTGAGATCATTAAATACAATAAGTCTGATTTAAGTTACAAGTATTATTACACTAACAATAGCATTATTATACGTTTAAATCATTAAAGCTTACTTCTCAAATAATTTAATATTATTTGTGTCATAGTTTATGCGGAGTATAGTTTAAATATTTGTGTTATAGTGTTAAGAAATGTAGAAGAATTATTTTATACCTATAAATTCACACGATGAATAAAATTGTCACGAAAATAAATTGTCAAATAATTTCAAGATAAAAAGAACTTTTTATATACTACGTTTTTAAATTTTCTGTTGAATCGTATGTAATGTTGATAATATAATTGTTAGTGTTACAAAATATATAATGTTAGTGAAAAAAAAATAGTTCCGAATTTATTTATTTCACACAAATGACAACCATCGAGAGAGCTGATCTTAAACCTATAAAAGGATAAATCTTTGTACAACGGATCTCCCCAATTCTAAATCTAAAGCATGCCATCGATATATTTGAAATAATATAATCGATATTTCCTGTTTTGCTGTCATTCAATGTTTATCTATCACAAATTTGAGACCCGTCAAAATGAAGATTTCGTAAATATTGGATATGGCAAAACAAATAAAATAACTGGCGGATTTTTTCCGAACTAACTTTCCGCACAGCAAAATTTGCTGAAAACTAATTAAATTCTGCTGAAAGATGGCTAAAAGTATTAAAATAATGCACTGTCATCGTGTTCTAAGCTATGCTAAAAGTTTCATATGTCTAGCTATTCGGGAAGTTAGTTAGAAATCGATTGCCAGATTTGTACCGGACAAACAAACAAACAAGAATTCAAGCTAATAAAAACGTAGTAATAAAATTGTCGTGAATTTGAACATAAAAGCGGAGTGTTACACAGCAAATTAATTCAAAAATTAAAATTCCTACATATTGTCAACACAAGACATCAAACCTTATTATTGAATAATTTACGCACTGTTATTCTTAAAGACAATTTTTTTTTTTTTAAATTCTTAAAGAAAGAAAATTGTAATAAATAAATAAAATCAGGCTTTTAATATTTGAATATAATGCTACTCAATACTATTATTATTCACCATGAACTTTAAATAAATATAAGTTACCAATTTCCCTTCAAAGCTTACCCGAAGCTAATGGAAACTATGTCTGAAGAAGGACTTCTTTATAGATTTCTCAATTAAAAATTTCACGACAGAAATCCGTTGCAGATATTAAGGAACATTTTCGGTACCGTGTCTATCTTTCGGTCTGTGTCAATTTTTGCGAACCAACACATCTTAAAAATTATAAGCCTGATTTTAATGAAAATTGAGGTAGGACATAATTAGTCCATTGTTGGGCCCATAAAATTTTGTATCCATTAAGGTATTTCTTCCACAAGCTCACTAATTTCTTTTTTTAATTTACACCTATATCTTTAAAAGTACTCGTCTGATTTTCAAGAAATTTGGATTTTCTATTGAAAATAGCCCACAAATGGTCGCATAATAATTTCAACCATAAGCGCTCATAAAAAATTTCTAAATTGATACTTTTATCCATGTAAAATATCAAATTCTATTTATAGATTTTAAAAAAGGGAAGAAAACTTGAATAAATTAGACAATAAGCCCGGCCAATAGATTAGACAATAATGAGACGCATGCGGCGCATGTCAGGGCAGCGCAGTTTTCTCAACGGCAGAAATATAAGAGACCGCGCGAATTGCGACGCCAGATCTATATTTGCGTCAGGTAGGCCAGGTGCGGTGTAGTACTACTACCCTTGCCTGCTCTGCGTATCAATTCGTGAGGTTTCGTAGGTACCTGCGGTTGAAAAAAAACTGTTCTGCCTTGCACTGCGTCTCAAAATGCGCCCTATATAATAAATTATAAAAGCATAACACCATTAAAGTACGCGAGGAAGCTATGTGCCACATTAATTGGCTATTTAAAGATAAAGTCATTCTTGGAGAAAAAGAAAGTTATTTTTCTTTTTCAGAACTTACGGTTTCAAAAGGAAATAACAGAATGACTAAATATGGAGATAAAGACAAAAATATTAGCTGCAACAACTCAAAGCAATTCAGGGCCGAATCTTGTTGCTTTAATTCACCTTGTGCCCATAAAAATTACATTATCAGGGACATAGGATATATAGGAGGAAAGTAAAACAACCGGGGTAAGAAAGTACACTCGGGTAATGCCCTTCGATCGTACACAAGGTTGCACCTCGTTAAAATATCATTACAAACAGCTGATTTGTACTACATTGCTGGCATTTAACAATACAAATAAGGGTACAAAGTGCGCTTAAGAGCTTTATACCAGTGATAATATAAAAGAAAATATCAAAGGTTAGTGATGTTATTATTATAAGAAGTCTTTAATAGTTTAATTGAAAGTTTCATGTTCAACTGTTGGCACTTCTTTAGACTGTTACTCCCCTTATAAAAACAGAAGTGTGATATTCCTTTGTCCCAAAGTACATTGGAATAAACATCCCTTTGTCTTAATAGTTATTAAGAAAATATCAAAAGGCCTCCTCTTATAATTGATCAGTTAATGATGATCATGATTAAGCATTTTAGCAATAAACTGATCAATTTTGCTCTTTAAGATTAATTAACTTTGAGAAAGTAAGAGTGACAAGTTAAAATGTTAGCAATTTAATTTAGTAAAACCTAAGCGGACACAATTATTAAATTTACTCTCTAGAAGGCAATTAACAGCAAATTTATCAGAGACAAATTTTTTTCCACCTCATTGAAATTTGATCATAATATTGCAAAGAGAGAGGTCAAATTATCTCATCTAATCAGCTCCATCAAATAAAAATTATTTAAAAAATCAGATCTGCGGCATCTTGGAACTTTTATTTACCAAATAATTCCAAAATGGTGGCATGTATTAAGTTAAAATATGGAGGACTTATTTACCTTATAGAAAGGTATAATTGCTGCGAATTTCAGCTCAATAGTTCAGAAATTATTTAATATTTAAGTATTTAGCGTTAAATTTTCAAAGTGAAAAATATATTCACTACGAAATTTTGGCTGATTCCAGGAAAATGTGTCAATGACGTTAGAAATTTTCCGGGACATACAACTATATATAACGAATGATTTTTGTACCAAGTTTCAAATCCGTAGCTTAAAAAACTGTGGGATGGCTCAAACAGACAGACACACAATCCAGCTAAAAACCACTAAATTTCGCTTTTTCCTTTTTATGTCCCTATTTAGTTTTACTTAATTTGGTTCGGTCGTTTTAGGGTGTATTAAATAAATCGTATTTATCTCATATGGCTATATTTCGACCACACCTGGTCATCTTCATGCCTTGATTTTGATAGTGTTACTACATTTATTTTATTTGATATTATGTTCTAATTTTCACCAATTTCATTGGTTCGTCGTTGTTTACTGTCATATTACCATCAAATATTATTACTTTTATTATTATATTTACACTTAAAACTATACTAGTTCTATATACAGTTTTTAAGCGTTAACTAAGTTATAAGTGTAAATATAACAGAGACGGAACTAGACCTGCTGAGGCCCGTGTGCAAGATTTTGTTTTGAGCCCCCCCCCCCCCCCCCCCCCCAAAGATGACCAAATATTTTTATCGCCTTATTTTTCAGGATACACATAAGATTTGTATTAAATTGCAACAAAAAACATTATTTTATGATAAAAGCGAACAAAATAAATCAAATTCGTATTTAAATGGACTACATTTTAGAAAATGTTAATAAAAATCGTCGAAACCGTTTTCAGAAATACTTTTTTCATAGTTTTTAAGGAGTAGCGCTCCAAATTTGGTATGATTTTACTGAAAATGTATGCTGCATTTCGTCCAAATTGGCTCAGTAGTTTAGGCTCCAGGTGTCTGCACATACAGACTACAGACATTTTTTAAAAACTACTTTTTTGGACTCAGGGTACCTCAAAACGTGTAAATCCATCAAAATCGAATTTTCGCGACATTGCAATATTTTCTCTTTATATGGAAAGTAAAAAGAGCAAATAAGTTACGAAAATGTGCAAAAAAGTTGCGTGTAATGGCACTTTTTACTTTCTCATATAAAGAGAAAAAATGGTTACAATGTGATTCTGATTGTGAAAAATGATTCTTTATTTTTATTTTATTATTTTTTCATAACTGGTCGAGCAGAAGTGAGGCCCCCCTTACCCCGAGGCCCGTGTGCGGCTGACCCCATGCACACGGCTAGTTCCGGCACTGAAATATAATAATAAAAGTAATAATATATGACGGTAATATGACAGTAAACGACGACGAACCAATGAAATTGGTGAAAATTAGAACAAAATATTAAATAAAATAAATGTAGTAACACTCTCAAAATCAAGGCATGAAGATAACCAGGTGTGGTCGAAATATAGTCATATGAGATAAATACGATTTATTTAATACACCCTAAAACGACCAAACCAAATTAAGCACTAAATTTCGTTTAAATCTCGGTTTCATAATTCTTTGGGTTAAACACAATACTTTTCTCCTTAAAGTAAGAAAAAGTAAGAAATGTTATGTTTAAGTTTACGGTAAGAATAATCTCTTTACTCTTGAGCTCACCCAGGGCGGCATGAGTAGGTGCCACGTGCCATGCTGGCCGTAATATTAGCAAAGGGATCACTGTTTACAATACGTAATTCTCAGCTAAGTATTTTAAATTAAAAAAAAACAAATATGATTATGATGCATATATAATTAGAGTTAATTGCTAAAGTTAATAGCATTTTCTGATACTTACAGCTGTTTAGCTCAAACACTAATATTACGAATAATCCGCTTAATTTTTAAATACAAAATTATACTTGACAAAACAAAGAAAATAATTGATACAACTTTTTTACAAAAACCCATTTTATCGATCTCTAAAAAACAATAACGATATCCTTCTTTTCAGAAGAACAAAATTAAAGAACCAAAAAACCGCTTTTTTAAGTCATGAAAAACCTACAAAGAGATGAAAATGAGAAGAGGATTCTTGACACAACAGAACAAAAGATAGACTTTAACAATGCTCGAAGCAGAATAGAATTGCACTTGAATCTGTCATTCCCCTGGGAATAGGTAAGATAAAGCAACATTCTCTATCTTCTACGAGCAATTTGTAACAACCTACAATTGAGAGGAAGTGAGAGAGAGATTGAAAAAGGTTAAAAATAAGAGCCTTTTAGAATCTTAAGAACCAAATTTATTCCCACCAGAAACTTTTTAACACGATAATGTTAAAAATCTATACATATGAAAGCTTTTATAAGTGAAATCTCATGTATTGTTTAAATATTATTTCTTTGATTAATATAGAAGAAGAAGAATACGCAAAATTAAGCATTACTTAACTGTTATTAGTCTGGAAAGTACTATTTCGCTGACTTGTTATTAAAATATGGAATACAGGCAGGAATGTAATTGAAACAGTCAGGGAAATATTTCCCTGCCTAGGCAGGAAAAGTACACTTTATACCAGTGCGCGTGTCATAACATCTGTTTTTGTTTGTGTTTAGTTTTATTTTAATTTGTGTTATATTAATTTTAGTTTTATACTTGTTTCATTACAAAGCAATGATTAATGTATCAATATGTTTACTTAAGCTTCCATTTTTTATCTAAATAGCGTGAGTAGATAAAGCATTGTATGCAACAACGCAGCAAAGGAAACATTTCTGCCTCGTGTATTCATAGCCTGTCCTCACTTCTGCCTAGGAGGCTAACTTAATCACTCGTCAGTAAGATTCCATTTTGCTGCCTAGTTACACAAATAACTATTACATCATACATAATTTCTTAATTAATTTCCCTTTTAATAGTTTTCATAATTTTTTTTTTTTTTTTTTTTATCATTTCCCTTTAAATAGTTTAATTTCATATATTTCTTTAATCAAATAAAGCAATACCACTACTTTCATGAACTCATAAGACCTTTAAATCGACCCCTTATTTTTACTTTTTAGGTGCAATATTAATTTTATCTAAATGGCGTGGAAGGGGGGTTTGTGAAATTCGACATTCGGCATTTTTGCACGAAAAAGGAACTGAAGAAACCGAAAAAAAAAATTATAAATAATACTTTTTTCTTTAATAGTAGAAATTTGATCCGGTTGTCCTCTAGTGCAATTTCAGAAAATTTACCTTTTTGGATGCAGTGTACATTTTGAACAAAAAGTTATAATGTATTAAACCATTTTGATGACTTTTAAGGTGTACTAAAGAAAACCCTTATTTCATAACGATGTAACGTTTCGACAGACGAAGACTGAAAATGACTCTACCATGAGTCAAAACATTTAATCGAAAATGAAATAAGGTTTTTCTTTACTTATTACACCTTACAAGCCGTCAAAATCGTTTTATACAGAGAAAAAATAGGGTGTACATTTTTTAAATTATTTGAAAAGAAAAAAAAAAAAAAAAAAATTATAATTTAAAAAGTAATACAGTAAATCTTCATTTAAGAACAAGCAGGGAATTTTATGAAGAGTGTCTTTTGTTCGAAAAATGAAATTTTATTGTCATTACACGTATTTGGCAATCTGATCCACCCTATGGTTGAAAGATCGAAGACCGAACATTTAAAATTCAAAGAAAAAAAAAAAAAAAAAAAAGTTTTAGACAGTTCGGCTTCGAAAATTGACCACCTAAACTATGTATTTCCAGCTGTGGTTTGGCATTAAACAAGAATCTAAGTTAGGTTTGTTTGCAGCCTTTGAAGTGGTTAGATGAGATCGGAGTTTAATATCTAGATGGTTAACTCTTCTCCTCAAATTGTGCAAGAGACGAAATTTTCTATAAACTTACATTTACCTTGTGAAAATGATTCAAAACCAATACATATTGATATGATTATAATTTGTCAATGGAAACGATAATGAATTCTCGAAATACTTATTTTTCGGAGTGTGATATGATATCTTACATATAGAGATAAGAGACTATAACTGACGCTTCGTATTAGGTCGAAACTATCTATAAATATTTTTCAATCTATGTATATTATTTTTTATTTCCATACACGTCATAGAGCCGAATAGCCTAACAACTGAATCCATCTTTCAGCAAAGAAATCTATTAATAATATTGCCAGATTCTATTTTAATTTGTTTATTTAAAATATGATTTATTAACAACCTTCATACATTCTGCGCTTTCGTAAAGAAATTAATGCGCAAATGGCAATAAATATGGTAAATAATTGTGCAAGAAACGGTTAGAAAGTTTTACTGATTCCTTTCAAATGCAGTACAAAACACAGGGATTAATGAAGAAAAAATGAAATACTTTATTGCAATTGGGAAAGTACCTCAGAAAACAACTTTAATCTCATAAATAAAATCCGTAGAGAAACCCTTATTCGTAATAGAATAACGGACAACGGAAAAAGTTAATAGTTATTGTAATATATATAGTTAGTTTCAGTCGCAAGAAACAAGCAACAGATCTCACCAAATGATATCTGTAATTTTGGAGCAGCTGTTTGACCTCTAGGCTATTATCAATGACGAAAAAAGATAAAATGAAAAAAAAAAAAAAAAAAAAAAAGATGTAGAGTAGTCAATTCATTTATAAGAAACGCAAATTTAACTGATTTGTATACAGCACAGATGGTGGCCGAAAGCCAGCACTAGAATTAAATAGATATTAAATAGTTTGCTAATAAGTTTCAACTTATTTTTATACAAAAATAATAAGATTTAATGTCGGGTTGGGATAATTTATGTCGATGCATCAGACGGATCAATAAACGTCGATGTTTGAAGTTACGATGTATTGGCAACATCGAAACATTGTATCGGAAACATCGATGTGTCTATGTATCGGACGGATCAATAAAGATCGATGTTTGAAGTTACAATGTATCGCCAACATCGAACCATCGGAACATCGAAACATTGTATCGGAAACATCGATGTGTCGATGTATCGGACGGATCAATAAAGATCGATGTTTGAAGTTACCATGTATCGGCAACTTCGAGCCAGCGGAATATCGAAACATTGTTTCGGAAACATCGATGTGTCGATGTATCGGACGGACCAATTAACGTCGATGTTTGGAAGTTACGATGTATCGGCAACATCGAACCATCGAAACATTGTATCGGAAACATCGATGTATCGATGCATCGGACGGATCAATAAACGTCGATATTTGAAGTTACGATGTATCGGCAATGGCAACGTAGATGTTGACCCGAAGAAACATCGAATAAAAGACGACAAAAACTACGAAATCGGTGAAAATTTTTCTTTGCTCGAAGTAAAATTTTGGAAGACCAACGACCTTCTTTTTATTTGCAAGTAGGGTTGGGAGGTCAATGTCGATATATCGATTCTTTCGATGTTTTGGCTTTGGTTCAGTTCGAAGTCGAACATCGGAAACATCGACGTTAAACTATCGATCTTCAAGCCTTAATTCACTTATCCCTTAAGCCCCGTTTATACACGGTGAGAGTTCTCCCACGATAGAACTATCATGTCAGTCGACACGGTGAGAGTTAACATATGTCAAAACTTGTTGTCTTGTACTCAAAGTTATATCAGTATCCTACATTTTTGACTTGGATACAGAAATAGAGCATTAAATATATTATTATGTTAAATTATAACACATTCAGCAAAGGAATATTCATATTGTCGAAAACAACAAAATCTGATATCAAATATGAAGCAAGCTATCATATTTGCTGCCTTTTAGATCTGTTATCACGTGATATAAAAGTATAAACAAACAATAAACCAATCAGCTTTCAGTATCTAGCACGTGGTAGTTCTTAAATCTTCCGCGTGAGTACTCTGACTGGTGTGATGGAACACTCAACTATCACGTCAGACGAGATAGTGTGATGGTTGAAAGTTCTATCGCGACAGAATCTATCACGTAGTTTACTCGTTGATAGTTTATACGATAGCTGCTATCATGACGGCAACTCTCACCGTGTAAACGGGGCTTTATACCGGATAAGTTAAATTATAGATAGGTAAACATTATACATAGATAGGTATAATTGGTGCGAATTTCAGCACCAACAGTAGGTAGAAGTATCAAAACGAAATTCAGTGGACATTTTTATCTTATAAAGAGGTAATTGGTGTAAATTTCAGCGCAATCTAACAATCTGAAAATATTTTACATGTTCCACGAAACTTTTACTGATTTAGCAAAAATAAACTTTAACAACAAGAGAATAGAAGCTATTTTACTTATCACAATGCAAGCCCATTAACAAATGAAAAATGAAGTACTTGTATATATATGTGTAGAAAAACCTGCATACAAAAGATATCTTTTGAAAGTCTAAAACATGTTTTAAACAAAAGGATACAAAAAAGAGGAATAAAGCTCAAGAAAAATGAAAGATAATGTTGTTATCTTTTTATCTCCGCAATGGCAAATAAAACTTACAGTATACAATTAATAATAAGTACTTAATAATGTAATGAAACTGGCATGAAAATTACACGAGTTACTTCCTTAGATAATTATTCCGATGATTCTAAACTATGATCTAACATCAAAAACATGATGTCAGATATAATAGATCTTCTTTTAGATATAACAGATATAAATCTTAGCAATGACACACTGTTAAGAGGTGCAACTGAAGGATTTCTTTCTTTTTTTAAAAAAAAATAACGCTCCACCCACAGCTAACAGCTAAGGATGGTAATATTTATGAAAACAAAACAATAGACTCGTGCACTAACATACTGTTACGCGACAGCATTGTATTGGCGCGGAGACAATGCCCCGTCAGGTAAAATACAGAGACAAGAATAGAAGAAATAACTAAAGAAACATTGTTATGTTTCAACACTGTACACACACGGATTAAACAGCTGTAACTCTATTTAAAAAAGTTATATCATAAAAAAAGAAAAATATTAAACAATTGACAAAAAAAAATAAAACAATAATAATAATCGTGACAAAGACAGAGGGACAGACAGACATCCAGCTAAAAAAACAAAAACATTCAATTGGTCTTGACAACGGTTTCGGGTTTTTTGGGTAAAAAACAATTCTTTTCTTTTAAAGGTTAGGAAAAGTAAAAATAGACTGCCAATTGGTGTGGCACATAGCTTCCTCGCATCCTGTCGCGTACTGTTTCCCCCGTTTTTTTAATCTCTCAAAATGGTTTTGATTTTTTACATGAATTAAAGTATCAATTTAGCAAAAGTTAAAGAGCGTAGACGGTTCAAATTAATCTGGGGCTATCTGAGGGTTACTTTCTATAAACTATAAAAGTTTCATACAAATCAAATAAGTACTTTTGAAGATATAGGTGTAAATTATTGTATGTTTGTGCACATAAGGAAAAGAAACAAATGAGCGTAGAAAGTTGAAACTTATATGGGACCAACAATGGGCTACTCATGACCTACCACCCAAATTTCATTAAAATTGGACGTGTAGTTTTTCAGATATATTGGTTCACAAAAATTGAATGACAGACCGACATACAGACAGGGAACCAAAAATGATCCCTGACTTCTGAAACGGATTTCTGTCGAGAGACCTAAACTTTTTCGTTCTTCAAAATCACATAGCTTCCGTTACCTTCGGTAAGCTCGGAAGCAAAAAAATAAATAAGCGTGACACACTGACAGACAGACACACAAACACACAGACACCCACCTAAAAACCATTCAAATTGTCTTGAAAACTGTTTTGGGTTTTTTTGGGTGAAAAACAATACTCTTCTTTTAAAGGCAAGGAACAGTAAAAATAAATAAAGTATTAAGACATTATAACACAATTTAACAAGCCTACAACTTACTCAATAAAGGAGACTTTAAAAATGCAAGTCCACTTGCAAAGTTCACTTGCATTTTGAAAGTCTCCTTATAACCTACACAGTTTATCTGAAGAAGACTGCATTAGAACAGCGGAAACCGGTCAATTGTTACAAATACAATTAGTTTGTGTGAAGACGTTGTTTGGTTATTGAACTACACCTCTTCTATGATGAGTCGCTATCACACACTGGAGAAAAACACAGTCGATGAAAATAATATTAAGTTCCTTTAATAAAATTAAAAGAATATTTAGAGTTTGGTTTTATTACTTTAAACTTAAAAATGTCCATTTAGTAATTAAACTACAATAACAAGATTAATAATTTTAAGTGCATGAGAAAGTAAAAAAAATCCGCTATTTTTAAATTCAATTATCATTCCACAACTGCTAATTAAATACCGGGTAAACCTAAAATACATAGCCTTTAAATATTTTAAAATAATTTCATACGGTTACCATCCAAAATTAGAAAAATGGACTAACTGCAGTAAGTTAAGTATAGTTAGGGTTACCATACGTCCGGATTTCGTCCGGACTGCCCGGATTCGGAACATCTGTCCGGTTTTGCGTCCGGATTTGAAGAATGTCCGGAATTTTAAGAAAAATCAGAATCTAAATGGGCTTCCCTACCAAAAGAAGAAACCCCAAGAACTCATGAGAAATGGAAATAAATATTTGAAGCATTTTCTAGAAGAAACGTCTCTTTTTTAATATATTTAAAATATGTAGTAGAATTGGCCATGTGTCTGCCTGGTACTTATAGGCTCCCACTGAACGTATTTTTTCAAAGATGGAGTCTATTTGGACGCCTGAAAGGGAAAGATTATCTCTGTCAGTTGTAAAAGAGCTTCTTAATATTAAAGCAAATTCTATTATCACATGCTCAGAATTCCACGACAATATCAAAAATGGCAAGCCTTTTCGAAGGAAAATTAGTTCATCTGAAAAGTATGATAATGGACCCAGCAGATACTAGCTAAAGTTGAATATGATATTAATAAATAAGTATTAATAAGTAAATATTAATAAATAAATATTATCAAATGTTGTATTAATAAATTTTATATAATATAACGTAATTATATAGTTGTAACTTATTTGTTTTTCCTATTTCACAAAAAAAAAAATATAAAGGTATACATCTTTCTTTTTTGTAATTTTTCCTCTACCCCCCCCCCCCCCCCCCCGGAGTTCCCTCCGTCCGGATCTGGCCTTCATAAGTTATGGTAACCCTAAGTATAGTATAACTTAATTTAAAAAAAAAAAAAAAAAAAAATGAGGAACTACAATTGAATTTAACCAATCAAGTAACCAAACCATACTAAAAGTGATAATGTTTTATAGGATATATTTTACATCGAATATTATACGCTATGAAGAAATACTTTTGCAGCTTGATATTTTTATGAATATACGCTCTATACGTGCGTACAAAATTCCAAGTGAGTGTAGGTTGCGTAAGCCCACGACTATCCGCATTGACTGCGCGGAGTTACATAGGGAACTCGTGATTTATCGTCAGAGTTCAATGACCCTTAAAAAAAATAATTGAAGGAACATTTCTTTCATCCTCTTTCTTAAGTCTTGAAGAAGAGAACCTTTCAAGTTGTGAAAGGTCAGACACAGTTCTTGAGGCGCCGTACTTCAAAGTTTGTTCCGAGAGAAAACAACGAATTATAGAGTGGTTTTATCTTGACCCTCTTAAAGTAAATGTGACATTTCACAGCTTTTTAACGAGACACTAAAAAGTAGAACTTGACAGAGGAAACTGGGGAAGATATCAGATTTTATACAAACTATTACAAGGTAAGAGCTGTAAAACCTACCATAACCATTATACTCAACTACTTGTGTTAATGACAATGACTATTCATTAAAAAATCTTTTATTAGACCTTGTTAATTACTAACTGCGATGCAAAATTATTAGATACATAGAATGCTAATGTTTATATTGTTAGTGATTTAAGATTGTGTGTAGTTAATACAAGGAAGATGTGTAAGACTATTATATATTATTATATTAATAGAACGAGATAACTCGTTGGTATGTAAATGGAAAGAACACAAAACCAAATGACATTAATTTACGCCTTGGACCAAAGAAAAAGGTACTTCATTAGTTGAATAACTTCATAATGAGTCTAAGAAACTATTCGAATAAAAGACATTGAACTCTTTCATAACATTTGCATTTCAATTTAGTAACTTAATTAATGCAATAAAAAAACTATTATATAGGTTAATCAGTGCATTGCAACTACAAAAAGTATAGAAGAATGGATAAGTTTTCAAAGTCGAATCTTAAAGAGAGAAGAATAAAAAAAAGATTAAAATTAAACAAAACTCAAAGTTTTTAAACCCTAGTCCGGAGAAGGTTCGCGTGTCATGCTTCATAACGGGTTCATAATTCCTTCAACCATGTCTAGATCAGTTGCCGAGACGAAAATAGCGTTACCACGTTACACGGAAAGCAAGCATTAAACGCTATAGCTTATAAACTTTATACAATATAAACGCGTGTTAGAATACGATTCCTGCTAGAGAAGTTTTTTCATCGGGTTTAGCTGGAAGTTCACGGGCCAGACATCAGATAAAGATAGAACGAATTGGGCCAAAGACTAGACTAGGAATAGAATAGAATTAGTAAGAACTTTTAAACAATGTAATGGCAAGATGTCAATATCGACCATAATGGATTTTGAAGGGGACCTTAAGAAAACTTAAAGCATATTCAGTAATAGATTTAAGAATAAACTTTCAGTATCTATTGGAAGCAAGCCATTATTTTATTATAAATTATGAAATATGTACTTACTAATACATAACTAATATAGGTCCCATTCTTAATATTTATTAATATTTGCTATTATATCTATAATCTATATCACAATTATTACATACAGACAAGAAATTAACAATGGAATTGAAATAGAAAGTAATATAAACTTCTTGTACAGAAACTAATAGAAGTTTCTTGTACAGAAAGTAATATAAACATCTTGTACAGAAAGTAATATAGCTTCTTGTACAGAAATTAATATAATGCTTCTTGTACAGAAACTAATAGAAGCTTCTTGTACAGAAAGTAATGCATATAAGCTTCTTGTATAGAAAGTAATATAAGCTTCTAGTATAGAAAGTAATAGAAGCTTCTTGTACAGAAAGTAATACATATAAGCTTATTGTATAGAAAGTAATAGAAGCTTCTTGTGCAGAAAGTAATGCATATAAGCTTATTGTATAGAAAGTAATAGAAGCTTCTTGTGCAAAAAGTAATAGAAGCTTCTTGTACAGAAAGTAATAGAAGCTTCTTGTGCAGAAAGTAATGCATATAAGCTTATTGTATAGAAAGTAATAGAAGCTTCTTGTGCAGAAAGTAATGCATATAAGCTTATTGTATAGAAAGTAATAGAAGCTTCTTGTGCAGAAAGTAATAGCTTCTTGTACAGAAAGTAATAGAAGCTTCTTGTGCAGAAAGTAATAGCTTCTTGTACAGAAAGTAATAGAAGCTTCTTGTGCAGAAAGTAATAGAAGCTTCTTGTGCAGAAAGTAATAGAAGCTTCTTGTGCAGAAAGTAATAGAAGCTTCTTGTGCAGAAAGTAATAGAAGCTTCTTGTACAGAAAGTAATGCATATAAGCTTATTGTATAGAAAGTAATAGAAGCTTCTTGTGCAGAAAGTAATAGAAGCTTCTTGTACAGAAAGTAATAGAAGCTTCTTGTACAGAAAGTAATAGAAGCTTCTTGTGCAGAAAGTAATAGAAGCTTCTTGTACAGAAAGTAATAGAAGCTTCTTGTACAGAAAGTAATAGAAGCTTCTTGTGCAGAAAGTAATGCATATTTGCTTATTGTATAGAAAGTAATAGAAGCTTCTTGTGCAGAAAGTAATAGAAGCTTCTTGTACAGAAAGTAATAGAAGCTTCTTGTACAGAAAGTAATAGAAGCTTCTTGTGCAGAAAGTAATAGAAGCTTCTTGTACAGAAAGTAATAGAAGCTTCTTGTACAGAAAGTAATAGAAGCTTCTTGTACAGAAAGTAATAGAAGCTTCTTGTGCAGAAAGTAATACATATAAGCTTATTGTATAGAAAGTAATAGAAGCTTCTTGTGCAGAAAGTAATAGAAGCTTCTTGTACAGAAAGTAATAGAAGCTTCTTGTACAGAAAGTAATAGAAGCTTCTTGTACAGAAAGTAATATAAGCTTCTTGTATAGAAAGTAATAGAAGCTTCTTGTGCAGAAAGTAATAGAAGCTTCTTTTGCAGAAAGTAATAGAAGCTTCTTGTGCAGAAAGTAATACATATAAGCTTATTGTATAGAAAGTAATAGAAGCTTCTTGTGCAGAAAGTAATAGAAGCTTCTTGTACAGAAAGTAATAGAAGCTTCTAGTGCAGAAAGTAATAGAAGCTTCTTGTACAGAAAGTAATAGAAGCTTCTTGTACAGAAAGTAATAGAAGCTTCTTGTGCAGAAAGTAATAGAAGCTTCTTGTACAGAAAGTAATAGAAGCTTCTAGTGCAGAAAGTAATAGAAGCTTCTTGTACAGAAAGTAATATAATGCTTCTTGTACAGAAACTAATAGAAGCTTCTTGTACAGAAAGTAATATAAGCTTCTTGTACAGAAAGTAATATAAGCTTCTTGTATAGAAAGTAATAGAAGCTTCTTGTACAGAAAGTAATAGAAGCTTCTTGTACAGAAAGTAATAGAAGCTTCTTGTACAGAAAGTAATAGAAGCTTCTAGTGCAGAAAGTAATAGAAGCTTCTTGTGCAGAAAGTAATACATATAAGCTTATTGTATAGAAAGTAATAGAAGCTTCTAGTGCAGAAAGTAATAGAAGCTTCTTGTGCAGAAAGTAATACATATAAGCTTATTGTATAGAAAGTAATAGAAGCTTCTTGTGCAGAAAGTAATAGAAGCTTCTTGTACAGAAAGGAAATAGAAGCTTCTAGTGCAGAAAGTAATAGAAGCTTCTTGTACAGAAAGTAATAGAAGCTTCTTGTACAGAAAGTAATAGAAGCTTCTTGTACAGAAAGTAATAGAAGCTTCTAGTGCAGAAAGTTATAGAAGCTTCTTGTGCAGAAAGTAATACATATAAACTAATTGTATAGAAAGTAATAGAAGCTTCTAGTGCAGAAAGTAATAGAAGCTTCTTGTGCAGAAAGTAATAGAAGCTTCTTGTACAGAAAGGAAATAGAAGCTTCTAGTGCAGAAAGTAATAGAAGCTTCTTGTACAGAAAGTAATAGAAGCTTCTTGTACAGAAAGTAATAGAAGCTTCTTGTACAGAAAGTAATAGAAGCTTCTAGTGCAGAAAGTAATAGAAGCTTCTTGTGCAGAAAGTAATACATATAAGCTTATTGTATAGAAAGTAATAGAAGCTTCTTGTAAACAAAGAAAACCTCTTGTAAAGGAAGTAATAGAATTAATGGGTAGTTCTTTAAATTGTTACTCTCCTACATTCTTTTCAAATATAAATAACTTTGACTGAATAACTATTAAGACAAAGGGATGTTTAGTCCAAAGTACTTTAGGACAAAGGAATATCACACTTCCGAATATGTAACTATTAAGAACATTCCGTACACCTTCTTAGATTTTTACTCCCCTCTGTTTTTTTTATAAGGGGAGTAACAATCTAAAGAAGTGCCAATTAATGATTAATAAGGATTATTACAAAAAAAATGATAAAATTTCAAAATTATGCTTGAAAGATAGAAGTAAACAAAAAGCCGTTAACATAAATTTAATAACCAAAGAAAAAAGAATCTTTCAAAAGCTAAACACCGGAATAAAATCTAATCTAATAGTTAAATAAGGGATCAAAAATCAAAAATGTTCAAAAAGTTTAACTCTGTTATGAAGAAGAATACTATAAATAAATTTAAAATTAGAAGATAACTAAAATATATGTAATATCTAATTAGGTAGGAGAAATATATTATCTTTAATTCGACTATAAAGGTTATAGGTCACTTAAAGGTCAAAAACATTCCTTATAATAAGAATTAAAAGTTAAAATGAATTTAATTAAAAGTTTGCTATCGACACTACAAAATAAAACAGACAGTCTTAATAAATACGACTGTATTTAGAGAAATATACTAACTAATTAATTTATAGTTTAGATCTATAACATTTATTTAATAGTGAAGAAAGTAGACAATTAGTTAGTTTTTACTACGGCTGTTGCACTACGGATCTAATTAATTGAAGCGAGCGTAGCGAGCTTCCTACATTCAACGAAATATGCTCCGTGTCTGTCTGTCTGTCTGTCTGTGTGTAACGTTTACGTATCCGACGATAACTTGAGTAAAAGTTGACCGATTTAGTTGAAATTAGGTATACATGATCCTCTTACTAATACTCAGGCTAAGTTCGTTGGACAGAGTGATCCGTCCAAGAGTTCGCGCGCAACGCTCGCGTAAACGAGAGGTTCAAAAATTAAATTGGAATTTCAGGACAGGAAAAGATTCTATCATCAGCTATTCGATGAGACGAACATTTTTTCCAAAAATAACATTTTTTAGTAAAACCAACAGCGACACCGCTATAAATTAATAAAGATCGCTAAAACTATTAAAGCGGGCCTAAACGTTTAAAATAGAGAAAACAACCTTTTTACCGATATCTTACGTTCTAACGTAACGATTTTAATAAAACTTCATAGAAACCATCTGATGCACAATTGAAACAGGCATGCAAAATTTCAATTTGATACAATTTTATGTAGTAGTTTGTTTGTAGCAAAGAGATACAAATTATAAATATTGAAATTGAAATAGAGATGTGTGGTTAGTGGAATAGTAAGAATGCGGGGTGGTTCCCTTACTACTAGCCGCTGCACTACTACCAGACCCATTATCTATCAACTCATCATGATCCACAATAATCTTTTTTTTCAATATTCAATACATATTTATTACTATACGCTCGCTTCAATGATAGAGCCACGCGATGCCTAGTTAATTAGTTAGTAAGTTATTTAGTTAATTAGTTAATTATATTAAACTGATTAATTAATCAGTCATAATTAATAATTAGTTAGATTAAATTGATGGATTGATTCAACTTATAATAGATTAACTGGGTATAGCGAGGCTCTATCATATACAGGGATACAATCAATATGAGGTAATCCTGACGAAGATATATTTAACATTAGAGCGTGTAATTATTCGCTTGGAAACACAAAGTAGGGAGCAATAGCAGCAAAAAGAAGTCAGATTAGTATAAAACCTTATAGTAGTAGATTAAACTGATTAATTCATCTTAAAGTAGATTAACTGAGTATTGCGTGGCTCTATCTTAAGCCGCGTCCACACCGGACGCGCATCGTGTTTGCAAACGTTTGCAAACATTTGCAAACGTTTGCAAACATTGGCAAACGTTTGCAAACAGGGATGCGCGGCCGGTGTGGACGGCACCGCGCGCACGAACGAATGCTTGTTTGTGTTCGCGGGCGCTCCGGGTAGAGTCGGTACATCAAAGGATGTTTGCTGTTTGTGCGCTTTTAGTGTGGACGCTTTTTGAGCAAACTCCTTGAGCATTCGCAAACAGCCTGTGGTTTGACTTGGAAACCCGTTAAATGTATATTTTTTTTTCATTCGTATTATTTATGACTATAGCATCAAATAACTAAATATAATTAATAATATATACTAAATAAATAGTGATTGAAACTAGAGAAGAGTTTATGTAAATCCAATATTATAAATAACCGGATTAAATAGATAAATATATATTATATGACATAAAAGTCCAAAAATGCGTCTTACTATTTTTTAAAATTATGGGTGTCCGTTATAGGGTACACTCAAATATATATATAAATAATGATAAATTAGAAACAAATTGAACTGTCGATAAATTAAGAATATATTTATTTTTGGGTTGACACAAACGACTGAGTCAATAAGAAAACAGAACAAACTAAATATAAATAAAATGTAAACTAAACATAACCCAGGTCCGCCATAAAATAATTATATTGCTTCCAAGCGTATTACTTAAGGCACAGGCCTATGGGGTCTCATAAGACGAAATATTACATTGATATTTATCTTTTTTCCACCAAAAGAACAGATTTCAATTTGTATAAAATGTCTATATGTTTTGGAGTTGTATTTTTGTAGAAATAATTATCTAAAATCAGGGATGATCGAGGAGAACATTTTTTTGACATCCAGACTCTTCGTCATCTTTTACTATTACCATTTTTTACTAACTCACCAATGATAATAAATAAGCCGGCGCTTATACCGCGTTTTGATAGAACCATATTACAAAGTTAATGCGAGTGCAATATAGTTTTATTTAGTACTTGATGATGTAGTCAGTAAGAAAATAATGAAAAATAACTGGGAACAAGGACAAACGTTTGCAAACACCTGTTTGTCAAGAATGCGCGGCCGGTGTGGACGTCGTGTTTGCAGTTGTTTGCGAATGCGCGTCCGGTGTGGACGCGGCTTTACACAGAGGTAGTTATTTCCTTTCAACACGTTATGTACCATGTAACAAAGACACGCCCTTTTTCAAAAAGTTGTTAAAGTGGAGCGTTTAAAGCCGCGTCCACACCGGACGCGCATTCGCAAACAGGGTTTGCAAACGTTTGCAAACAACCACAAACACGACGTCCACACCGGAAGCGCATTCCTGACAAACAGGGATTTGCAAACGTTTGTCCTTGTTCCCAGTTATTTTTCATTATTTTCTTGTACACTACATCATCAAGTACTAAATAAAACTATATTGCACTTGCATTAACTTTGTAATATGGTTCTATCAAAACGCGGTAATAAATAAGCGCCGGCTTATTTATTATCATTGGTGAGTTAGTAAAACAAGGCAATAGTAAAAGAAGACGAAGAGTCTGGATGTCAAAAAAAAATTCTCCTCGATCATCCCTGATTTTAGATTATTATTTCTACAATAATAAAACGCCAAAACATATAGAAATTTTATACAAATAGAAATCTGTTCTTTTGATGAAAAAAAAAGATAAATATCAATGTAATATTTCGTCTTATGTGGGCCCATACCTTAAGTAATAATAAGCTTGGAAGCAATATAAAATTATTTAAACAAATAGTATGAACTTATATGTCATATTATCTATATATATTTATCTATTTAATCCGGTATTTTTAATCTTGGATTTACATAAACTCATCTCTAGTTTCAATTACTATTTATTAATTAGTATATATCATTAGTTATTATATAGTTATTTGATGCTAGTCACAAATAATACGAAAGAAAAAAAAATATATCTTTCTTCGCTTTCCATGTCCAAACATAGGCTGTTTGCGAATTGCTCAAGGAGTTTGCTCAAAAAAGCGTCCACACCAAACACGCACAAACAGCAAACATCCTTCGATGTAGCGACTCTACTCGGAGCACCCGCAAACACAAACAAGCATTCGTTCGTGAGCGCGGTGCCGTCCACACCGGCCGCGCATCCCTGTTTGGAAACGTTTGCAAACACGATGCGCGGCCGGTGTGGACGCGGCTTAAGATATACATCGATTAAAAATGTCAAATACTTAACTTGCACTATAATGCACAGCTACATAAAATTATAACTACCAACACTATAATGTTAACTAGTGTTTCGTTGCTAACCGAACTCACGTATTTAGGATATACAGAGAATAATAATCATTACTAGTACCTACTCAAAAAGGCCTTAAATGTTATTAACAACATGACATATAACTTAAAACCCCTTTCATTTTGGTGTTTTCGGCCATTTTGTGACAACTATTTTGAAAATAATTGCATATTATGTATTCTTTCACAGTCTACTCAACAACGAGTTTTAAAATTATATGCAATATGCCATAAAAAACATTTTTTTAACAATCTCATTTCAGCCATTTTTTTTTTTTTTTTTTTTTTTTTTTTTTTTTTTTTTTTCCATATTACCTGTAAAACATGAACATTTTATAATAATAATTTACTTTTTTAATTTGTTTAAAAAAGTGAACGATCAAAACAGTCATCGCAGTACATAGTATAGAAATATACATTTATAAAAAATAATATTTAATAATAAAAAAATGTAAAGCATTAAAATTAAAGAATTTCTTTTTAAATTAAAAGAATGGGTTCAAAATAAAAACAAAATCAAATAATCGGGTACGGGGTGCCTCGGAACTTTTCCACACTTCAGAGGCCATTAAAGTGGCCTCTCCTGCTGCTTCACAGCAGGAGGAAGCAGCATTGCATTGGACGTGGTCAGTATTTGGATGGGTGACCGTTCTGAACTAACTGATTTATGACCATTCTTTAAAAAAAACCCTATTTTGACAGATGTAAATAAACTTTGACGTCATCAAAATTATCGCACTAATAAATAATTATATTCGCTTATATCTTTTAAACTAATTAATGGAATTTCATCGGGGTTTTTTTTATATTTGTTCCTTAATTTTCGATATGCTATATGTCAAACACCTATTTATACTTTCGGTATTATTTTGACGGTTAGTAGTGTAAAAATTCAAAAATTGATACCTTCAAAATGGCGGCCAATATAAAAAAAATGAAATTTGGTGGACTTGTTTGTCATACAGAGAGGTATATTCGTGCCAAATTTCAACTCGATCAGGACCATTGTCGATTTATTACGATTTTTTAAAATGTTTGCTGACTCAACAAACTGGGTTCAAGATGGCGGAAAAATTTGATTTTCCGGGCGGCACCACTACAGGTAAGGACTGATTTTTCTGCCAAGTTTCAATTCTCTAGATTAAATACCTTGGGCGCTACGATGGTAACACACACACATACATGCATACACACATACATACATACAGACGTCATGCTGAAAACCACTCAGGAGGTCTTAAAAACACCCAAAACGGATAATTCCGTTGAAATCTCGAAAACAATTTTTTTGGTGAAAACAATACTTTTCCTACTATAGGTAGTGAGGAAAAGTAAAAATGATATTAAAAGCTTAAGAAACAAATATACATTTTTTTTTCTTCTATTTCAAATAAATAGAATGCTTACATCGGCCAACAGTATTACTGCCTTCAGTGTTTACTGTCATTTGACAGGACAATGAACTCGATTCGTTTGTGTAAGGCAGCACGCGAGGTTTATCTTGCTCTTAAACCTCAAGTAATTTTTATTTGTAATACTTTAAAGAAGATTCTAAGAAACAAAAAGAGCAAAACATTTAATTTAAACTAAACAAATATAATGAAACAATTTAGTTTAAACATGATTTTAAATAACTGCAAGTAAATTAAAATTAATAGTTTTGTTCGAAAAACCATGATTAAATTAATTTATTTCCTTTCTTTATTTCTTATTATATAAAACTGAATTTTTATTTTGCTTCCGAGCTTACCGAAGGTAACGGAAGCTATGTGATCGTTCTGAAGAACGAAAAAATGTTAGGTCTCCGATTTCAAAAATTCCAAGACAGAAATCCGTTTCAGACATCAGGGAACATTTTTGGTTCCGTGTCTGTCTGTCGGTCTGTCGGTCTGTCGTTCAATTTTTGCGAACCACCATATCTTAAAAACTACACGTCTAATTTTAATGAAATTTGGATGGTAGGTCATAATTAGCCCATTGTTGGTCCCATATAAGTTTCAACCTTCTGCGCTTATTTGTTTGTCATCCACATGCTCACAAACATACATTTATTTACAGCTATATCTTTATAAGTAATCATCTGATTTTTATGAAATTTTTATGGTTTGTCGAAAGTAGCCTGCAGATAACACCTGCCTAATATCAACCTTCTGCGCACTTTAAATCGTGCTAAATTTATATGTCTTATATTATAAAGCCGCATGGCTTACTGACTCACTGACTGACATTAATGTTTACCCACTTCCAGAAGAGCTAGAGAATTGTGGTTAGCGCCATTCGACGAGCAACGTCCATATTGTGGACCAAAATAATTATACAAAGTTCACTTTTCCCCCTCCTTCCCCCCTTAAAAAAATAAAAATGGGTGACTTGATTTTTAAGCTGGTTTGTGGGCTTATTGCGGCTAAACGGTAAGTTGTATTAGGATATGGATAGCACAAGTGGTGACTGATTTTAAAAGATCTACAACTTTAGTCCTATGAGTTTTTGTCGTATCATCATCGGTTGTACCCTAGATGGTGATAATTTTGTTATTTTTTGGTTTTATTTTTTTTCCATTTTTGTCTTTGAATGGCCATAGTTTCTATAATAGTTGGCCGATTTTATTTCTGATTACGGCGATTGAATCTCACACTAATGCTCTTTAAATTGAGTATATTTTATTTCATTAGTTCATCCTACTTGCTGAGAACATGAGAGTAAACTTTTTCCCGTGAGCCGTGTCACAGACCACTTTTTTTGTTTTTAATATTGTATCGCATATCATTTTAAAGGCCTTGATATGTATATTAAAGCTATTTTATTTGTTGATTTTTTAAAAAATTTGTACATATACTTTTGTACCGATTTGTAATTTTGTTGTAGGTTAAAGGGTTTTAATACTTTTTTGATATTAGGGTTTTTATTTATACGTATTTATTAGTTAAATGAATGCCCTTTTGTATTGTTTGTTTTTTAAAAATATAAATTGGTACCTCAGAGTACAGGGGTACAAATGTTAAAGATAATCTTTTATAATATGATGTATATCGTTAAAAAGCTCTTGCATAGTAGATTAATTTTTGTTATATTCTATTTTGTGTTATTTTTAGTTTTGAGGGGGGTAAAATAAAAAAAAAAACTGTTTATACAGCGGTTTCTACGATTTGGTTGCAGTTTTATATTTGTTTATTTTATATGTTATTAATTATATGTGCTCTAACTTTTGGTGCTTGTTGGAGGCTTTGTTTCTCCAACAAATGTTTAAATTTCTTCAACTTTATTAAATATTTACTGGAACAGAGCCACGCCGTTCCATTATGTGTATCAAGGTATGTTGCATAATTTGGTCTTTTCTTTGCGAGGAAGCTATGTGCCACATAAATTGGCAGAGTATTTTTATTTTAGCTATAAACTACAAGTTATTCATTATTGTACAAAAAAATTATAAAGTAATATATACATAAATTTTTCTTATTTAATTAAAGCTTGTAATCCAGTAAGTAATTAGAACACCAATTAGTAGTCCAGTCATTTTTAGGTTTTCTGTTCCAAAAAATGCTGAACTTCAATTTTTTGTTTCGATCGCTTCATTTTGACTTTCTGAAAAACAAAAATCGGCTATGAGATCGTGTTAACGTAAATAAATATTCAAGGGCAAAGGTTAACAATTAAGGTTTTTAAGAATACCCCCTTCCAATGGTTTAGAGACCAATCAAGGTGGTTATCAAAATTGAAGATAACAAAATTTCCCTCAAAAAAAGTCTCATTCATTTTTAGCAACGGACAATTCACGGAATATAGGACGGAGAATATCCTATATGAAAGCTAAGTGTACCCTTTATAGAATGATTATTATCGCATATGTTTGTATCCTTGAAGGGTAAACTATGAATATTTTCTATCCATCGCCGCACAACAGTCAGTTTTTTTAAAAGCGAATATATTTATGCGAATATCTCGCATAAATATATGGCTTGGAGACCGCAATTGGGGATCATACCTAAATTTAAGATTACGAAATTTCACATAGGAAAGATTCTGTTTCTTTTTTTGCATGTAAGAAACCGTTTAGATTAAACTAGTGTCTAAAGTATCCACACAAGGCGTATCAACGACCAATAACTTAGGAGCAATAAAAAAGTAAAAATATGTTGATTTTTTCATCTGCATCATCTCGCGATAATGCACATACTATTTCGCACTAATATTCCGTAAACTGTCGATTGTGCGTAAAAAATTAATTAGAGTTTTTTAGTGGGAAATTTTGTTATCTACAATTTTGATAACCACATTGATTAGTCTCCGAGCCATTGGACGGGAAATATTAAAAAAAAACGAATTTCTTGACCTTTGACCTTGAGTATTTACTAACACAGACGCGATTCTCGTTGCCGATTTTGAACATGTTTTTCAGAACGTCAAAATGAACCGTTTAAAAAAAATAATAAAGCTCTTACTTTTTGTGGTACTGAAGGCATATTTATGACTAAAATTACTATATTACATATAAATAACTAAAACCAACAGATCGTCAATTAGGAGTCATAATGATAGCGTAAATAATCCAAAATTAATTGGTTTATTAGACTTAAACAATTTAATTTAACAATAATTTAATAAACAACAAACAATTTAATCTGGGTGTGAGAAGGAGGTATGTACTAAGAAATTACAGGCATGAAAAATTATTACACTTAGTTATACAAGTTACTAGGATCTAAGAAAAGGAGAGACTCTAATCATATCATAAAATATCAATAAAAGACAAAGAAAAAATGAGTAAGTAGTTTAAATTATTAAACATAATTAAACGTAATTTGAACACAGATAAACATAATTGTACGGTTAGAAAACATTTAAAGGGGGTAATATAATAAAAAATAAGATCTAATCATAATAAAAATGGCTCTAATCATATCATTAAATAACAAATAATCAAAAATGAGATAAAAATTAAAATAAAATAAAAAATAAAAAAAATGGGTAAGTAGTTTAAATTATTAAACCCAATTAAATGTAATTTTAATTTTTCATGCCTGTAATTTCTTAGTACATACCTCCTTCTCACACCCAGACCTTGAGCTTGGTTTGCCCTAGCTCTTAATCCGATTGCAAACCCTTCACACCCGCTACTCTCCATGAATTCCACGAATTTCCCCACCCTACCTTATGTCCTAAACCCTTGCCACCTTACCTTCTTGTCAGTCTAGAAATATAAGTCACTGAAGATAGCCGTCATACTTTGTATTTGTTTTATTTTTATAAACTTTTATATTTAGTATTTAAGAGGCTGAAACCGGTCTGATTTGTTTTAAATTAAAATATTGTGGTAGACCAATAAACTTATTTTCTACAAGTGCAGTGTTTTCATTTATTCCACAAGTGATATAAACGACTCATTATTAAATAGAACCTTCCTCCTTCAATAGAGTAATTGGAGAGAATATTTTTAGAAAACATTTTTTTTTTTTAAATAAATCAAACCAAGGAGGTAATAATTTCAAGATAAAAAGAACTTTTTATATACACGTTTTTAAATTTTCTGTTGAATCGTATATAATGTTGATAATAAAATTGTTATTGTTATATAATATATAATGCTAGTGGAAAAAAAAAGAAAAAAAAAATATCCAAATTTATTGACTTCACATAAATGACAACCATCTAGAATCTAGAGAGCTGATCTTAAACCTATAAAAGGACAAATCTTTGTACAACGGATCTCCCCAACACCATATCTAAACCGCGACATCGATATATTTTAAATAATATAAATAATATAATCGATATATTTCCTGTTTTGCTGTCATTCAATGTTTATCTCTTATTTATTTATAAAAATCACAAATTTGAAACCTGTCAAAATGAAGATTGTAAATATGGGATATGGCAAAACAAATAAAATAACTTGCGGATTTTTTTCCGAACTAACTTTCCATACAGCAAAATTTGCTGAAAACCAATTAAATTCTGCTGAAAGATGGCTAAAAGTATTAAAATAATGCATTGTCATCGTGTTCTGAGCTATGCTAAAAGTTTCAAATGTCTAGCTATTCGGGAAGTTAGTTAGAAATCGATTGCCAGATTTGTACCGGACAAACAAACAAACAAACAAGAAAGCAAGCAAATAAAAACGTAGTAAAAAACGCAGTATTCGAAACACTTGTATTAGATAATAAACAAATTGTTATGTGTTTGTAATCTCAACTCAAATGTTGAACTTTTGTTTCGCTTTTAAGATATAATATTAAACGAAACAAATCAATTAGTTTTATAAATTTTAAATAAAGTCTGAATTAGGTAGAACCAGAATTTAAGGTGTTCATATGAGAAGATGAGTAATAATTAAATTGCAACTGAATTAAGTTTTCTCATAATTTGTATTTAGTTTTTAATATGAACATCCCAACCATATCATAACCAACCCTCCCCTCATTAAAAAATTAATGAACCCCTAAACATAAATAAACAGGTCAAGTGCGTGCTACTCATCACACAGCGAGGGTCCGTAGGCCACACTGTATAGATTAAGTAGTACCCTGTTAATGGTGTTTTTTAAAATGCTAAAAAGCTTACTTTGAACTATCTTATGGCTCTGATACTCTCAAAACACATAAACAAACTTCTGATAAAGTATTTTTTGCCACTTAACCGGACTATAAACCTATAAATACATCGAAAAGACCATAATTATAAAAATAACCTCCCCCCCCCCCAAAAAAAAAAGATGATTTATAAGTTCACATATTCACCGATGCATTCGTTCTGTAAGAAACAGTTACAGTATACTTAGAACTTAAAATGTATGTAAAACAAGGCTTGTGCAATTAATATGCAAAAGAAATCTAATATTCTTGAATAATAAATGGAAATAGAAGAACAAAAAATATTACCATACTTAAGAAGTGAAGATGAAAATAAAAACAAAACCCAGTTAGGCTTTTGCGGTAGTATGTATAATTATGAAGTAATTAAAATATTAATTACATAGCTAGTGTAACTGTTTAAGCTTAAAGAATAACTGTTGCTTAAATGGATTGACTTGTGGTGGGTAATTAAGAGTAAGGATTAAACTCATAAGGGTAAAAACAGTCATCATATTATGCATATAGGAATAAAAGATTGTTAAACCCGGGCGAACATTGAGACGCAGTTTCTTACAACCACAAAAATAAACAAAACCGCACGACTTGAGACGCAGAGCAGGGCAGGGGAGTATTGCGCCACGTGACCTACCCGACGCCGGTGGATCTGGCGTCTTAATTCGCGTAATCACGTCAATTATTGCGGTTGAAAAAAAAAACAAAACAAAAAACTGCTTTGTCCTGCCATGCTGCAAAATGTGCGCTCGGCCTAAAAAAGGTCGACCATGAAAAACTGTAAACTTAGCTTCGTTTAAAAATCGGAAGAACCGAGTATTGCCGAAGTCAGTACAGTCCAGTGCTAATAATGTATATTTTTTATAAATGGCAGCTCTCTATGACAATAAAAAATCGACTACCAATTAGTGTGACACATAGCTCCCTTGTATCCTATCACGTACATTATTGATTTTATGCTTTTACAAGCCATTATTGTCTAATTTATTAAATTGTTTCCCCGTTTTTTTAAATGTCAAAATTGTTTTGATTATTTACATGAATTAAAGTATCAATTTGAAAGACTTTTGAAATTAATCTGGTGCTATTTGCTGTCTACTTTCGACAAACCTTCCGCAAATTTCATAAAAATCAGATGAGTACTATTAAAGATATAGGTGTAAATAAATGTATGTTTGTGGGCATGTTGAAGAGAATCAAATGGAAAGGTTGAAACTTATATGGGACCAACAATGGGCTTAATTATGACCTACCATACAAATTACATTAAAATCGGACTTACAGTTTTTAAGATATGTTACTTTGCAAAAATTGACCGACAGACAGGCACAGAACCAAAAATTTTCCCTGATGTTTGAAACTGATTTTGAAACTGTTGGAACTTTTGAAATCTGAGACATAAAATATTTTCGTTTTTCAGAAGCAATACAAAATAAAGAAGTGAAACATTTATTAATTAAAAACAAAAGAACAACAATGAGTTTTTTCGTATCAAAATAATAACTGAATTTCCTTACGTAAATTCACAGTGACAGTGTGTTTTATGACACTTTTTATCAGTCCACAATTTATATTGTGTATTATTATTATTAAATTACACAATATATTTAAATGATTAGATTGACATACTCGGAACTTGGAAGGTTTGTTTACATTCAGAGAGAGCAAGAGTTAGGTTTTATAACCTGCACCTGGCAAACCTTCCTTACATCTCATTCATATATTTACAACACAGAGGTCTATTTTATTAAAAACAAAAACTGACTATACTGTTTCGGCCTGCGTGGATCGTTAGATCCAATGTGTGGACTGCAGGTAAAATAACATAAAAAAAAGAATAAAAAAATGAAGTCAAAAAATATAAAATTTATTAATGTAAAATATAATTTATAAACACAATATGTGTTTTTATATTAAAGGAAAAGTAATAGTAAGGAAGAGTTTAAAATTATGAATAATACATATATGAAACATAAAATGAATTGCCGGATCATTTGACATTAAATTTACTAAAAAAGATATGTTGGTTTTAATACAAAGAGGTGAAGTTATAGTTAAAATTATTAGAAGATTGAATTATTGAAGTTAAAATTATATAAAAGAAATGATTTTGCAAAATGATGTCTAATAAAAATGAATATAAAATAAAAGTAAACTTATGGTTTGATGTGAAGGTGGGTAGTGAGTAGATTGAAGTGTGGTGATCAAGTGGCAGCGCGTGTCAGCGTCTGAATGGTGAAGATGAAGTCGTCTGGTCAGTGAGAATGAAGTTCTTGACATCAGAAAGCGGCATTAAGATGAAGAACGGCCGCTGTCCCTCGTCGTCCCGGGGACAAATAATGAATAAACACTTAAATAAGTGGAGCTCCGTTCGAGATGTTGTCTCTGAACCAACTCGAAGGCAACTGGTAGTTTCAGCTGTAAGTCTAGGGGTTTAGAACCTGGTACCAATAATTAGATTATCTAATTAAGTAAGCAACTCGAAGAAGCCAGCAGGAAGGGGGGTCTGGCCAAGATGTAAAGACTCCAATCACCTCACTCTTTCTCACATCAACCAAACCTTACTGCTAATTAAATGATCTAGTCTCAATACATAATTAAATTAAACTTTTAAACGAAACTGAAGAAAATAAAAATAATAAAATTAAAGATTTCTGTTAAAAGAAGGATTAAAATCAATTTAAAACTAATTATAAAAAACTAAGAAATTCCGAAGGAACATACCGCCCACCAATTTGGAATAAATTATTAATCATCTGAAACCTGAGTCCCAGTCAGTGGAGGTTGATCCTTAAACAAATCTTCTGAGGGTAAAGGTGCCAGTTTTATAACTGGTCGTTTAAACACTGAGGTCGGTGTCTTGACAGTGACGACTCTAATAATGCCATCTACACGCATTCGTTGACATCGAATGCAAAAGTGTGAGATCTTTCGTACAAGATTTCTTAACCCTAGGATCCAAAATCGAGTTTGAATTAATGCTTGAAGAAGGTTATTGCCAGGATGAAGGTACATTTTATGAAAATGATTTACTATCAATGTAGAGAGGTGACACTTAGAAGGCAATAATACTGGATGTTTCTGTTCATCAGATAAATTAGAATTTTGTAGTCTTCCACCCACCTTCACGATTGATGAGTCATCAAGGAAGGGGGTCAAATGACGAAATTGTTTGGATAAAACATTTATGTCAGGTTTCTTAGAGTCAAAGAAATAATGTTTTTGAATCAAACTTATAAGTTTAGTTAGTGCAAGATTGAATTCTAATATACCAATGAATCCTTGAAATCTTCTCTGTCCTTTACATAAATTCACAAATCGCAAAACATGACAGAAACTTCGAATTAATTTTAAATATGAGGAAAATCTTGAAGTCCATTGAATGAAATAATCGAGTTGATCGATACTTTGAGATTTAGACGTAACTAAAACAATATGACTCTTCGTAGTTTTAAGCTCAGGAATAGTATCTATCTCGGAAATATTGTCTTCGGATTCAAGAAAATGTTGAGGTTCACGTAACCATGCAGGGCCCGCCCACCATAAGGAGAAGTCAACCAACTGAGAAGGAAACATACCTCTTGATCCACAATCGGCAGGATTCTCTACTGATTTTACATGTTTCCAAGCCTCAGTAGGCGTAAGCTGATTTATTTCCGCGACTCGATGAGCCACAAATGTGTTTAATTTATAAGTGGGGGTTTTTATCCAAGCAAGTACTATTGATGAGTCTGTGAAGAAGTAAGTCGGTAAAGTTATACACTTCTTAAATTTCTGTGGAATTGTGGCTACAGTTTTAGCCAGAAGCAAAGCTCCACATAATTCTAACCTTGGGATTGATATTACCTTTATGGGAGCCAGTTTTGTCTTCGCCTTAATGAGGAAAGACGTAATTGTGCCATCAAGAAGATGGACTATCAAAAATATTGCTGCACAATATCCTCTTTCTGAAGCATCTGCAAAACCTACGATTTGTGCTTGAGCACAACTGTCTAATCCAACATAACGTGGTATCTTGACATCATTTAATGAAGGTAAGTCGTCAACTACGCGCTTCCACGTAGTGGCAATATCTGGAGGTACTTCGTCATCCCAATCAAGACCGCTCTTCCACAAGTCTTGGATTATAGATTTGGACAACATAACCACAGGAGAAAGATAACCCAGTGGATCATATATTTTTGCCACGCATGATAAAATAGCTCTTTTGGTCATGACTATTTTTGGTGTACAAATGTTGTATGTGAAGATATCCTCGTTTGGATTCCATTGTAAACCTAACACTTTAATTCCAAAATTGTCGTTAGTTTCTAAAGAAATGGGTTCTTCATTCGACGAGATGTTAACAGACTCAAAAATCTCTGGCTTATTACAAGCCCATTTACCTAGGCTGAAGCCTCCTCTCTGAAAGAACATATTGAGTTGTTTAATCATTTGAATCGCAAGCTGAACATTTTGTGTTCCAGTCGCGATATCATCAACATATGAGTCGTTTAATATTATGTCTGTTAACTCTGGAAAATCTAAACCTTCGTCATTCACTAACTGAATTAATACTCGTATAGCATGAAAAGGAGACGATGTGAGACCGTATGTCACTGTATGAAGCTGGTAACGCTGTATGGGTTCTGACGGTGAAAATCGCCATAATATTTGCTGAAAAGGTTGGTGAGGTCTGTGAATTAATATCTGTCGAAACATTTTTACCACGTCACATACAATGGCAACTGCATGAACGCGAAAGTTTATCATTATATCACACACATCATTTTGGAGCTTCGGACCTGCCATAAGGTGGTCATTTAGTGAGCCCTCGTTAGAAGCAGCCGAACCATCAAAAACTACTCGTAATTTTAGTTTACCCTTATCTATTTTAGTTACACAATGATGAGGTATAAGAAACCTCGGAGGCTCAGCTGTTAGTGACATATGTCCCATCTGAATATACTCTCTAATAAAGTCGTGGTATAAAACCTTAAGATCTGGGTTTTTATTCAATTTATTTTCCAGGCTATAAAATCTTTTAAAAGCTACACCTTCGAAGCTTGAAAATTCAGGGATTGAATGTTTGAACGGCATTTCTACACAATAACGTCCCGATTCTAAACGGTAATGAGTTGATTTAAAATACTCCTCACACCTATCGTCTTCTGGGTTGGTACTTTTCATAGTACCACCAGGTTCCTCAATCTCCCAGAATCGCTTTACTAATGACTTGACGTCCTCTTCCGGATCATCATCTTTTGTTGATAGTAAAGTTACTGCATCACTGTAATTAACTTTATCAGCTAGTTTACCAGTGACAACGTAACCAAAAATAGAAGAAAATAATTTAGGTTCTTGTGGATCAATAGTTATTATTGATCCAGTCCACATTTCAGCCGCTAAATCCGCTCCAAGTAGAAATGACACAGGTTTACACTGCCAAAAGGATGGATCCGCCAACTCATAGTTCTGGTATTTAAGCCATACCTCTTCCGGTAGATCTTTACAAGGCAAGTCTGACGTGATTCTGTCTACAACAATTGCCAAGCAAGTTAAAATGTTTTGAGGAGTTATTCTTGATTGGAGTTTACACGTGACCATACCTTTGATTCCCGTATATGGCACGCCTCCTAAAGTAGAAATCCTGTCAGTAAAGGGTCTAATTTTTAACTTTAACTGCTTAACAGCATCACTAGTAATAAAGGAATAGTGACTCCCTGGGTCAACTACCATGCGAATAGAATGAAGGTTGTTCTTTTTGTCGATGATATGTGATACCGCTGTAGCTAAAACGACTTGATATCGATCACTCACACATGAAAGAGTGGCACCATTATTACACGAAGTCGAAGGATTGTTTAATGAATGAGTATTTGTAGCAACTGGACTAATAGTTTTTTCATCATGTTTTAATTTATCATTTTGCTCCAAATGTAATAATGAATGATGTCTGGCCTTGCAATATCTACAATGCCACTTAGATTTACACATTTTAGTACTATGACTTTCAACAAGGCAATTTCTACAACCTTTCCATTCTCTTAGATAATCGTGCCTCTCACGTGGTGAAGAATTTCTAAATGTAACGCAGTTGTAAGCGCGATGATTAGAATTACAAGCTGGACATATGATGTTCAGAAATTTTGGCTCTGAGCGTGTAAACTCAGTTTTAGTTGTACGATTATTGTTGTTGTCATTAGTGCTGCTCGTCAACAACACCGGTTTGGGTTTACCAGCTGGAGGTTTGATTTTATCTGAACTGTAAGTCTTCGTCATAACCTCTAAGGCCTGACATCTTTGTTTTACAAAATCAGATAAGATTTCAAAAGTTGGATAATCAACTCCAACATATTCCACTTCAAATTGCTCTCGGGTTTTATCGTCGAGACTGCGTACCGCAAGATAAAATAAAATAAATTCAGAGCATTCAGGAATGTTAAGAATTCGAAATGCCTCAACACTTTCGGATATTTCTGCAACAAAAGATTGTAGAGATTGAAGAGAAGGTTTGTCTTTTGATTTTTTAAAATCTAGAATTTTATCTAAATATGACGATGCCAATAAACGTTTCTTATCAAAAGCTTCCATAAGTGCTCGCCACGCTAAATCATAACTAGTCTCAGCTTTTGGTAAATGCTTAATAACGTCAAGAGCTCTGCCTGAAAGCCTTGTATGTAGAAAATGGAATTTAATGATTTTTGACAATGAATTATCATCATGAACCAAGGCACGGAAGGTGTCTCTAAAATAGGCCCATTCGCGGATGTCACCGCTGAAACGAGGTAAATCTATTTTGGGTAGATGGTAACGTCTACCTTCGATTATAGTGGTAGGTTCAGCAGCAGACCTCGAAGTAGTTTCATTTCCGGAAGTAATCAAGGCGTCTATTTTTTCACGTGTAGCGTTAATTTCATGAATACTCATATTTATGATATTAGCGTATGAAGTGTCTTTTGACGGAACTTCTTTATTAGAACCCAGTACAAGCTCAACATACTCTTCCCAGAGGCTATCAAATTTTGTACTAAATTTCTCCAGGGATCTACACATACCGCGGAATAAATTTATTTCTTCAGGGTTGCTGCATGCCTTTTTACCCTGATCTCTAATGCCTTGTATATTTTTACCCACTGAATTAATTAAGTTTCTTAGTGTGTTTAACCTCAACTGACTTGGACTAGGTTCAGATGTTTTGCTTGATTCACTTACTGGAGAAGGCTTAGAAGCCTTACCTTCCCCGTCACTCATTTTTAAAAATAATAAATAAGTGACTGTAGAGAAATTGACTACGAAGGCAAATGAAAATAAAAATTAACCTAAATATAATAATAAATGAAGAATAGGTTAAAGTGTTAATGATGGGCAGCAGTAAACCTTTACAATAGGCGAGTTTTATGAAATAACTGCAATAATTAAACAATAACATGGAACATAAGAAAAGTAGAAGAAGCAAAATCACTCCACAACGCTATGCACACGTAAGTGCAAATTAGAATGTATATTAAATAAATTAAAATTAAATATAAACAAATATTTAATGATCCGGCCCAAAGGACCAATGTTTCGGCCTGCGTGGATCGTTAGATCCAATGTGTGGACTGCAGGTAAAATAACATAAAAAAAAGAATAAAAAAATGAAGTCAAAAAATATAAAATTTATTAATGTAAAATATAATTTATAAACACAATATGTGTTTTTATATTAAAGGAAAAGTAATAGTAAGGAAGAGTTTAAAATTATGAATAATACATATATGAAACATAAAATGAATTGCCGGATCATTTGACATTAAATTTACTAAAAAAGATATGTTGGTTTTAATACAAAGAGGTGAAGTTATAGTTAAAATTATTAGAAGATTGAATTATTGAAGTTAAAATTATATAAAAGAAATGATTTTGCAAAATGATGTCTAATAAAAATGAATATAAAATAAAAGTAAACTTATGGTTTGATGTGAAGGTGGGTAGTGAGTAGATTGAAGTGTGGTGATCAAGTGGCAGCGCGTGTCAGCGTCTGAATGGTGAAGATGAAGTCGTCTGGTCAGTGAGAATGAAGTTCTTGACATCAGAAAGCGGCATTAAGATGAAGAACGGCCGCTGTCCCTCGTCGTCCCGGGGACAAATAATGAATAAACACTTAAATAAGTGGAGCTCCGTTCGAGATGTTGTCTCTGAACCAACTCGAAGGCAACTGGTAGTTTCAGCTGTAAGTCTAGGGGTTTAGAACCTGGTACCAATAATTAGATTATCTAATTAAGTAAGCAACTCGAAGAAGCCAGCAGGAAGGGGGGTCTGGCCAAGATGTAAAGACTCCAATCACCTCACTCTTTCTCACATCAACCAAACCTTACTGCTAATTAAATGATCTAGTCTCAATACATAATTAAATTAAACTTTTAAACGAAACTGAAGAAAATAAAAATAATAAAATTAAAGATTTCTGTTAAAAGAAGGATTAAAATCAATTTAAAACTAATTATAAAAAACTAAGAAATTCCGAAGGAACATATACACGACACAAAAAACAACACTAGCACACTCCTCAGATTGGCATCACTTCTTGGTCGACCTTCAGTAGAATAAGACCACTAATAGAATAACTATATCAATAGTAAGTCAACAATGAATGCTTCTCCACTAATATATTTGTATAAAGAGGAAAAACTAAGACAAAAGTGATCGCTAAATTTATTAGTAGAAAGGAGAAATTAAAACAAAAATAGAACAACACATATTTTCCATTTTTTAGTGAGAACACATATTTCGACTGTGTACCTGCAAAACCTCGTAACCCCAAAAACTATTTTTTTTTTTTTTTAGGAGAAGCAAAAAACGTTGTTTTAAAAAAGTTTTTTTTTTATATTTTCTTTATATTTCTTTATATTTATTTTGATTTTAATTAATTTTACTGAAACACTTAAACGTATCCCACAACTAGATAAAGACTTACAATGCATGGGGGGAAACGAGGTTTGGAACCTCGTCGTATACGAGGGTTTTGTACACTTTAGTTAAATGATGAATACGAAGTATTATAATAATTTCTATAAAAAATAATTGCTTAAAGCTTACTAGCTTTTGCACATAGGTAGATATTAATAATATCTATAAAAAAAATGCAATAAAAAAGAAAATCTCGATTTTGAGAGTTACGAGGTATTGCAGGTACACAGTCGATTTATTTGTAGAGAGAAAATACTAAGAAAAAAATTGAACATTACCTCTACAAATTTATTTGTAAATTACTATTATATGTATTCGACCAATAACAACTATAAAAGCATTATTGTATGACATCGTGGAATGATCTTTCAAAATAAAATACTATTAAATTTAAGTAAAAAAAAGGAGATTATATTAAATTAGGATTGCACAACAAGGAGCTTTATATTATTCAACAGTTTTAAAACCAAACATTCTTTTTAAATAATGTTAAAAAGAGGAAAGAAGCAGTATTAGAGAGAAAACAAATAAAATTACAGAAAAAACAAACTCCGTAGTTAGATATGAGAACTAAATATTTTTTCCTACTAGCGGCAGCAAAATTAAGCATTACTTAACTGTTTTTTAGGCTGGAAAGAACTATTTCGCTGATTTTTCATTAAAATATTAAAAACAGGCAGGAAAGTAATTGAAACAGTCAGGGAAATATTTCCCTGCATAACCAGGAAAAGTACAGTGTTTTCCAGTGCGTGTCATAACATCTGTTTTTGTTTGTGTTTAGTTTTATTTTAATTAAGTTTGATACTTGTTTTATTACAAAGCCATGTTATATTATTAATGTTTATATGTTTACCTAAGCTTCCATTTTTACTCTATCATATAAAGAGAAAGTATTCATATATGAGAAAGATTTTTATATTGTGATGGATTTACACGTTTTGAGGTCCCACGAGTCAAAAAAAGTGGTTTTTAAAAAATGTCTGTCTGTCGTCAATCGTCTGTCTGTGCAGACGCCTGGAGCCTAAACTACTGGGCCGAGTTTGACGAAATTGTGCAAACATGTTCAGAAAAATCATACCCCGAGGCGAAATCGAGAAATGGCCTCCAAAAACTCTGAAATAACCCTAAAAACTCTGAAAAAAAAATATGTGTGAGGCTCTCACGCATTAGAAGTGAAACTTAAGTTCTAGAATGCATTGCTCTCTTTCATTTGTTGACGAATTTATTATTTCAGGATTAAGAAATGGTTATGGGAAATTTAATTGAAAAAAAATATTGCTACGCTAAGGCAACCACATTTATTCCTATAAAAATAAAACTTCGTTACACGATGTCACTATATGAAAAAATAATTAAAGCAATGTTTACATCTGTGTATATATTGTCATTTGTCATTTATACTTAGTGGTTCTTAACCTTTTGGTAACCACGGCCCCCTTAAAATCCAAATATAATATACAGATAGTACCCTAAATACATTTCGAGGCCCCCTGGGGGGCCGCGGCCCCCCGGTTAAGAACTGACGCACGCACCTCGAAATGATTTGTTATTGCTACGATAAGGCAACCACATTTATTCCAATAAAAATAAATATTTGTTTTGATTTGCGGTCTTTAAATAGATATAATAACTTATTTAAATTAATTTAATTAATTTTTACTTTAATCTTGTAAGTATACAATTAAGCCCGTTGCCATGAACCCAAAAAATAATCAAATTATAATAAATAGTCTAATATAATTACATATAATCCATCTAATATTAAATATTACGCTTATATACCAACTTTGTGTACCTTTTTAATTGGCAATGTAATTTGGGCAATGGATTGCATGTTTGCTTCATGATCCGGAAGTCAGTGGTTCGCATCTCGCCTGAGTAAAAGATTTTTTACAGATAAATCTTTCACCAGAATTAGTCTCGAAACACAAATTCCGTTTCATTACTTCCGTCACACAATTTCATTACAATTAATCTGTAAAAATGTTGGAAAGTTGGACGAGTCTCGAATCGCAAACTTCGTTACACGATGGTCCCTATTTGAAAAAATTCCTGGGAAAAATTTAGCTCCTGAGATAATAGCTTTAAACGCGGGCAGAGAGAGGCCGTGTTAGATTCCTTCCCAAGGAGTAGTTATTTTTATGATAAATTTGATGAAATGCTTAATAATAATTAAATACACCAACGAAAACTAATAAATGGAAAACATTGGGCTAAGTAATTATGAACTCGTATATGAAAAAGTTTGTCTGAGTTGCCTCGGACCAATTTTTTTTTTATCTAAATAGCGTGAGTAGATAAAATATTGTATGCAACAAGGCAGCAAAGGAAACATTTCTGCCTCACGTATTATTGACTCGGCTTCGCCTCGGCAGTTAATTTTCATATCATATTCTCGCCTCCGACTTGGAGGCTAACTTAATGTGCCTTGCAAATGTAACTTTGCTGCCTAGTTATATAAATAACTAATAACTATTAATAAATGATTTTAGATGGTTCAGGCGTCAGGTTGGTGAAGATGGAACTAATTAAAAATGCATATATCTGCGATACAGTTGGAACTAAAATTTCTCGAATACGAGTACATATTTATAAGTTGTTTAGAATTTTCTTAGTTACATTTAATTTTTATTGACCATTTTAGTAAAATTTGAGGAAAAATTACTTCATTCCAGCGGGGAATCGAACCCGACATCTCCAGCTTTGCGTTTATTTTCTATTTTCTCAAGTAGATTTTTCCTGGGGAAACGACTTATAGAGATTTTTTGACTCCTAATACAATAGCTAATGTTTAGAACATTCGGCAACTAGTGAATTAAAAATTTACTAATAAGGTTATTGTTACATGGTAACTTTGATATTTGTTGTTTTTTTTTTTCCTTTCAAAAACTTAACTAGAATGGCATATTGTACGTTTATTCTAATGTCTCTACTAAATTATTATACTTTCAAATCTCTTTCAACTCTGAAAGTTTTAACTTAATCCCTGAGGCGTTGGCGCTCCTTTTTTTTTTTAAACAAGCCTTTCTTAAATCAAACTAATAAAAGCATTCGGCACTTATGTAATACGAAATGTCACAAAATAAACGACTTAACAAGATTAAGATAACACTTCCAAAAGCACACGTGTTTCGTGTTTCTTCATGTAACACCAGATAAAAAAACATTATTTCTTATAAATTATAATAAATCAACAAATACCTTAACGATGATTTGAGCACCAAATGTACAAAATATTTGCCATCAACTTACCTGAAAAAGAAAGAAAAATAAATTGTAAGAAACAGCCAAAATAAATACAATACAAATATAGTAGATACATAATATAATAATTAATATATAACATTTATCTATGATTGATACAAAATATAAAAATTTTATCTCTGTTTAGATGCGTAGAAAGTGATTCTTTTCGTAGTTTTATTCATTGCGCATGCGCGTTTCATAATTACTCACCATTCTTCACCTTATCTTATCGGACGATTAGCATGTTTGTTTACATTTAATATGAATTTGGTGTGTGTTTTATTGAAGTAACTGTTTTTTCTGTATTTATTATTAAAATCCAACAATTTTAGATAAATTATGGTACGCAACTCGTGCGAAAACTGCATTTTGCTTTGCTCGTGTAGTTTTACTACCCTCGCTGTCGCTCGGGTGCAAACTCCACGCCCGAATGCAAAATTCTACTTTCCGCACTAGCGTAATGCATTATTTTGGTGTAATTGCAAGGAAATGGTTTTTTACGCACCAAGGGAGGAAACAAATGCATTATACCCTGAGCGTTTTTGTTGGTTCCTGACGCGCAGCCATGCGAACTATGAAGCTTAATCCTGAGGCATAACCGCGGTAATTATAGCGAGGGCATACTATGACTTATTGCTCCCGTGGTACGTACAAGATGTTTCCTCTAGAATGGAGAAAAATAACACAAATAAAACCAAAGATTTTGTTTTTAACTATTTCTTTAGGCTATTAATAACTAAATTTACAAATTTTTATACCTTTAATTTTAACAAAAACATATCAAAAAAAGTATAAAAATAAGTCATGAAAATGGAATGTGCGATACTTGCAACACTCATTTCTTTTTAAGAAAAAAAGTAGGCCATACTGTTTATAAATCTTATTATTTTATTTATTTTATGATTTCTTAAAATAACGTCAGTATTGTTAACACCAGCTAATAGGGTGCTTACTTCCCTCCATCATTTTTACTTTCCTCCCTTATTTTTACTTTCCTCCCTTATTTTTACTTTCCTCCCTTATTTTTACTTTCCCTCCTTTATTTTCACAACTAGGCTGTAATGGGATCCATTCCTCCCTATAAACAAGGGTGGAATGTAAATGTCTTCTCCCTTCTGAAGGAAAATGAATTTTGCTGAAGGATTTAAAAAGGGAACAGATTTCTTTACACCACAACTAATATAAAATAATCTTTAGAGGAATCCCGTGCTTAATAATTCAAAATTTATTAAGAAGGCAGGATTTTCGTCTGTGTTCTAAATTGCCATGTTTAGGGTGCGTTCAGAATCACTAGGTCGACCGAGAAGTAACCAGTGTGTTCGAAAAGATCTTCCTTAAACAACCGAACGCGTTCGTAAATCTTCGGTTGATTTAGCGGTGGACCGGAGCGGTTGCGAACGCTTCGACCGAATCAAGAATACGGTTAGTCCAGTTAGTTAACCATAATATTACCTTCCATGGCGGAACTTTCATTTTAAACGTTGCAAAGTGTTTTGTCTCTTGTTGCGTCGGCTTTTTGCTCTTTTCTAAAATGCTTGTTTAATATTAAGTTTAGTGAAATATGGAACTTTATCGGCACTTCTTTTACATTTTACCCACCTTTTTAGGGTTTTGTAGATTATCCTCGAAACCATTATGTCGAGGGTGATGTGGTTCATATACCTAGAACTGTTCACGTAAGTTAAACATTTAATGTGAGCATGCGCAATGCGCAAAAATGTACAAAGCTCATATTTTTTAATTTTCGAGATAGGAATCAAATGAAAAGAGTAGATTACAAATATATATATGACTTTTTATGACTACTGTGCTTTTTACCGCCAATATTGATTTTTTTTTTGTGTGTTTTTAGCGCCAAACTTTCACAAAAAAATGGAATCTACTCTACACTATTTTTTTCTTTTGGAGGGATCCATTTAAATATTTTGGATATTGGATGGGGAAATACTAAAATGTTATTTCAACATAATATTCTACTAAATCCTAAAAAGAAGTTGGATGCAAGTACTTCACTGTGTTTTTTTAATTTGAAATTGTGATGAATTCGGTTACTTTATTATCAGAATATATAAAAACTGAAAGATAAAAAGTGTGATATTCCTTTGTCCCACAGTAAATTAAACTAAATATTCCTTGGTCTTAATGGTTATTTACTTTGTTATTAATCCTACGTTTCATTAACATTTTTGAATATTAATCTTTAATTATAAATTTTTCAGTTGACCACTGCTTTCAACCGGTCCCGTTCGGAAACAAGATTATTTGAAGCCGCCATGACACTAACCACAACAAACAGCTGTTGGACCGGTTAGTGATTCCGAAGGCACTTAATACTTCGACTGTTATTGTTTCGAGTCATGTCTAGACATAATACTTGAATGTTCTGAAGCAGACAGGTAGTTCGCAAACTTATAATTTTAAAATTAGGTTTACTGGGGAAAAAATCATACTCATCATTTGATTAAGACAAACTCACTTGACTCACTTTGACTTGTCTTTGATTAAGACAAACTCACTTGACTCACTTTGACTTGTCTTTGATTAAGACAAACTCACTTGATTCACTTTGACTTGTCTTTGATTAAGACAAACTCACTTGACTCACTTTGACTTGTCTTTGATTAAGACAAACTCACTTGACTCACTTTGACTTGTCTTTGATTAAGACAAACTCACTTGACTCACTTTGACTTGTCTTTGATTAAGAAAAACTCACTAATTTAACAGATTTGTATTAAGACATGAGACTTGTGTTTCCTATTTTAAGTTAGAATCTAAATTTAATCTAAAGTTATTGTGACTAAATTATTATTACACTGAGTTATGTAAAATACCAAATGTTAAAACGTTCTATAGAAATTTGCTTATAGGAAAGCAATGTTTTAACCTCTCAAATGGTAATCTGCTCTAACCATATTTGTTTATACAGTAGCTACACGAAATATCCTTATTTGGGAAATTACTATTACCTTTCTTGGGGTTATCGTTCGTTGAACATCTTCGTAAAGGTTGTGATTTCGTAATGCCTTTACCATCATTTAAAGATATCAAATTGAAACAATACACGGTTATTTAGCTTTAAATGCATTCTGCTTTATACATAAGACCTGAAGCCTCAAGTTTCAAACTATAAACACGTAAAGTAATAGTACATTACGCGTCTATAGCGGAAAGTAGCATTTTTCATGCAAGTGTGGAGTTTGCACTCGAGCGACAGCTAGGGTATTAAAACCACACGAGCAAAGCAAAATGCAGTTTTCCCACGAGTTGCATACCGTGCTTTATCTACGATTGTGGATTTTAATAATAAACACAGAAAAAAATATCTAATAAACTTTTTGTATGTAAGTACGTATTTCTCTTTTGATTAAGATGATATTAATTCGTAAGTTGTATTTTGTGCCGAATTAATTATTTTGGAAGGCGTATAGTTCTCATTTTCTTCATAATCACTTAAATCACTCATCGTTTCTCTAAAAACTCGATATAAACAGTTATTTTAATTAAACAAACAGCAAATTAGAATGTAAAGAAACTCGCTAATAGTGCGTTAAGGTGAAGAATTCCTCTTTTTTCGACCTAGGGCGGAAAAAAAGAGGAATTCTTCACCTCATTAAGAACGCGCATGGCGCATGGGCAATGAGTACAGCTACGAAAAGAATCACTTTCTACGCATCTAAACAGAGATATAATGTTTTTCTATTTCGTATCAATCGTAGATAAAGACCATTTGTATCATGTTAAAAAAAAAAAGAATAATTAAAATGAAATAATGAAATAGACATTAAAAACAAATAGATAATATTAGGAAATTATTAGATTTGTGAAAAAGACGATACTCAGGAATCAACATGAGATACTTACGTACTAATTACGAGTTATCTCGCTAATTATTTGAAACCCTGAAGGATAATGATGAGAAGGCAATGACCCAGACTTGTTGTGTTTACGTCTACGGTGATTGGTGATAGATTTAATAAGAAACAGGAGCCCAAAGACATAAATCTTGTATGCTAGTTAAGGACGAGAAGATTTATCCCGAGATTTATTTAAGTTAGACTAAGTTAGCTGTAAACATTTACTAGTGATAATATTATAAAGAGTAATTATACTGTAAGTTTGATCTTTTATTGGTTTATTAACTTTGATTAGTATAAAAATCTAAAGCTAAATATTTTTACAAAACGTGTAGTTATGGTTTATACTTTCTCATATAAAGAGAAAGTATTGTGATGGAAACGAAAATTCGATTTTGATGGATTTACACGTTTTGACGTCTCTTGAGTCCAAAAAAGTGGTTTATTAAAAAATGTCTGTCGGTCGTCTGTATACAGACGCGTGGAACCTAAATTAATGGACAAAATATGACGAAATTAGGCAAACATGTTTACAAAATTCATACCCCGAGGCGAAATCAAGATATTAATTTTAGCTCCAAATTTGGGAGCGCTGCCCCCCAAAAACTCTGAAAAAACGTGAAAAAAATTATCGAAAACAATTATGATTAAAAATTTCTAAAATGTAGTCGATTTAAATACGAAACTAACGATATACGCTGTTTTCCCGGGACAAATCTAGTTTCTAATACCTTTAAAGGCAGACGGAGAGAGGCCGGGTTCAATTCCCCGCCAAAGAGAAGTTATTTTTATGATATATTTTGATGGCATGTTTAATAATTGACCAAGCGAAGCGAGGTCTCCCTTTTAACTCGACCGTTTGGCATTTCGTCTGTGTGTCTGTCTCTCTATAAATTTTTGTAAATTGACTGTCTTTGCGAGGGAGGCCGCAGGCCGACCGAGCTGTGATGTGGGGCAGGGGGACGCAACTTCATTGTCCGTCGAATGGGGGAGGGGGGGTAAAAATTTACTTTATTTTAAGGCGCCACGGCAAAAAACAAAAAAATAATTATACCCCGACTCTTGATTTTCGGAAAAATGTTGAGTTGGTAATGTCAAAATCGGTTAGGAACCTTAAAAATAGCTTGACCAAACATTGGGTATGGGCAGTTTTAAACCACTCCTTTAGGGTGAAAATTGGCCTTAAAGGGCGAAATAGGGTGTTTTTTGGATTTTTGTCCAAATGGGTGTGTTTGTCGTAGAGACATGCAGTTTTCTGGAAATTGTTAAGGTTATAGTGTATTTTTAAGGAAAAATTCTATCTGTCGGGAAATTTTCCGGGAAATGGGTTTATTTTCTATGGGAAATCGTCTACGGTCAAAAAGGGCATTATTTTAACACGTTTTTACGTATAACTTATGAAATAATTGAAAATTTTAATTTTTTTTTTTCAAGGCTTTTGTAGATCCCGCAGAGGTCCATAGCCGGTAACGAGAACTTTTTTTTTACGTGCACCCCTGCTTAGGGGCGACATCGGGAAATTTGTTTTTCGCCGATCAGAAAACCGGAGATATTTGGTACGGGGTGTCGTATATCGTTGGAAAGCCCTTGGAAAGAGTACAAAAGTGATGCAATAACATTTTAAATATTTTCACGTTTCAGGCCCTTTAAAGCGAAAAAACCCTTTTTACCACTTTTTTTCAATCGTTTTTCTACATGGTTCACGTATCTCCTCCTAGGGCATTTATACGCCGCTATTGGGCTTTTGAGCCTTAAAAGCCTATGAAATGCTGCTCCTGGCGTTTTGCTTTTAAACTCGATGGTACTTTTACTTTTTGAGATATGGTACTTTAAATTCAGAGGTATAAGATGGTACTTTGGAGGTACGTACAGAGAAAAAAAAAGTACTCTCCTACTCTGCTTCGTATGCTCTAAAAATGTCTTTTTCAAGGGGTAAGTGCAATCCCCTTTTTTCAGTACCTTCGAGTGGGGGAAGTCGAGTACCTCGGCGAAATACACACAAAAATCGTGTTTTTCCGAAATTTCGAATTTGACCTTCTGTACTCTGTACCGTTCGTAATTTTAATCGGATAGGGTTTAAAAGGGTACCGGACTTTAGGTCATATTATCCTCTTTAAGAATCCGGTTTGTTATTATATTTCTGATTCCTACTTCGGGAGCTACGTCTATGTGAAGGACGTCCTTCTTGGGTAGCCGCAACCAGAAGGGGATGTTGTACCGATTTGAGAGAGGTATCATTGGAAAGGTCATTTGAAATGTACCAAATGTGTGCAAAAATATTTTCGAAAAAATGTACTAGGTTGTAACTTTAGTACCCTATTGTACTTTTAGAGTGCCGTGTATGGGGTAGGTTACCCCACTCAGGGGGTAATAGCGTCGAGGGATTTATCAGCTCGAAAATTTCCTTCGGTCAAAAGTTGCGCCAAATAACACTTGAACACACTGTACCCTTTTCGTAACTGTACCTTTGCGGGTTCGGGTACAGAGGTACTTTTAATACCACGGTAGTTGTAGGGCGCACTGTAAAAATAAAAAATAAAAAAATAGCTGCTTTTTACTCAAAAGTGTGTGGGTTTTATTGTCTTTGTACCTATTTTATTGAATTTTTTTTTTTAATTCTACTTATTTTTGTACTAATTGTACCAGTTTGGAAAAATCGATCGAAAATATCTACTTTTTATTTGTTTTACTGTACCATTTTTGAATTTCATAGGATCGGGTTAAAACTCATATGGTATTTAGTACTTTATAGTCGTAAAGTGTGCATGAAAGGAAAACATTAAATTTATTAACATGACGGGTACAAAAGGGGTATAAAGTTGTGTACCTCTGTTTAAGAATAGGTAAAAATAGTAGCTGGCCGGCCGTGTTTGATATCGTTGGAAAGCCCTTGAAACGTACTTTAAAAAAATACAAATTTTTATCGAAAAAAGTCACGTTTCAGACTCTTTTGAACGATAAATAGTTTTTTGGCTCTCAAAAAGTGCGAGGTGAGTCCACTGTTGACCACTTTGCTCCTAAGTTTATTCTGTGACAAGATTGTCCTCTTAGACCCTAATACAGTATAATATTGTACAATCCAAGATGTACATTTAATTTAAGTACCTTTAGTACTTTTGGTACAAAAGGTACTTAAAGTCTGGGTACTGTGGAGATTAAATTTTTAATTTAATGTGTTTTGTAAAGGTATCATTATGCAGGCATTTAGTAGGCCTACTGAGGCCTTATAATGCGGTTGTACTGAAAAAAATTATTATTGTACATAAAAGGGTACTTTTGGTCCCGGTTTGTCGAAATACGCAAAAATACTCTACTTTTTATTTGTTATACTGTACCGTTTTTGCTTTTCATAGGATCGGGCTGAAACTCATATGGTACTTATTACTTTATAGAAGTAAAGTGTGCGCGAATGAAGAACCTTACATTTATTACTGTACCCTGTCCATGAGGGGTACATAGTGTTGTACATCTGTTTTAGAAATGGTAAAAATAGTATAGCTGATCGGCCGTTTTTGGTATCGTTGGAAAGTCCTTTAAGAGTATTCTAAAGTTGTATAAAAATATTTTGTACTTTTTCACGTGTTAGGTCTTTTATGTTGAAATAACATTTTGTTCGGTTAAATATTTGTAATTTTTTTTAACCTAAGCTCAAAACCCGATTTGTTATTTTAACGAGCGAGGTCTACTGTTCACAGAACTACTAGTAATTAAATGTACCTACGAAAACGCGAAAACTAATAAATGGTAAACTCTGTCATCTTTTGACAGGATTTCTTACTGGACACTGTAGACTAAATCAACATCTACATCTGCTTGGCCTAGCAGAAAGCCCAGTGTGCAGGCTGAGCGAGGAAGAGGATGAAACCCCTTCTCATCTTATTAGCAGCTGTCCTGCATTAACTCACCTGAGGTGGAGAATCTTTGGCTTTATGCCATCCTGCTGATTGAAGAACTAAGCTTACTTCCCCTAAGCAAGGTACTCACTTTCTGTGGGTCTGTCAGCTTGCTTAGAGGATAAAGTACTATAAGATGGATTATTAAACCGGGTTTGTTCCTTGGATCCACACATCAGGTCTTTTTGCTTCGGAGTCCCCCGGAAGAAAGAGAGAGAAAAAAAAAACAAAAAAAACTCTGGGCTAAGTAATAATTATGAACTCGTATATGAGAAAGTTTGTCATAAACTTTTCAAAGCACAAATGTCTGAAATGAAGATGTCACTACGTTCGTTCAATTAGAGGTATTAATCTTAATAGATTTTAAATGCATTATACAGTTGTTCGATTAAGCGTCTTATACTATCAGAAGATTAGTAAATGTCAAGTAAGCTAAATCTTGAAATGTTGTTTCTGATATGGTTGCTGGGCCGATGGCTGTAAGGTGTTCGTGACCCAAGAGCTCAGAGACCGAGCATTCCACGAAGAGGATGACTCCCTCCAGCGAAAGGAAAGGTATCTCACGTCCTTGAACCCAGATGTGAATAACAAACACGTTTTAACAAATTAGTTGCGCAAAATCAGAAAGAAAAAAAAGCCTCCTATTTAAAAAAAAAAAAAAATCCTCTAAGCGACAAATATTTTAGGACAAATAACTCACGAACTTGGTGAATGAGATAATTTTGTGACAAAGGAAAGAAGACCTTGATTTAATATTCTCAACCAAAAGACCTTTTCACGCGATTGCTAAGAGTAAAAAGAATAATAATAAATATGACCAAGAAAAAGACGAATATTATAACATTTCTTACCAGCGTGATGAAGTTTACATAATAAGTTATTTTATCTACGATTGATACGAAATATAAACATTATATCTCTTTAGATGCGTAGAAAGTGATTATTTACGTACTTGTATTCATGCGCGTCTCATAGTTCTGAAGAATTCCTCTTCTTTACCACGCTAGCGCGGTAAAGAAGAGGAATTCTTCAGCTTTACGCACGATTAGCGAGTTTGTTTAAATTTATCAAAACTAATTTGCTATTCTTTTATTAAAGTAACTGTTTATATCGAGTTTTTAGTGAAAAATATGAATGAATCAAGTGGCTTTGACGAAAATGTAGAGAATAATACTCCTCCAGAAATAATTAATTCGGCAAAAAATACAACTCAAGATTAATGCCATCTTTATCAAGAGAGAGATACGAACTTACATACAGCAAGTTTATTTTATTCTGTATTTATTATTTAAATCTAACAATCGTAGATAAAGTACGGTACGCAACTCGTGCGAAAACGGCATTTTGCATTGCTCGTGTGGTTTTACTACCCTCGCTGTCGCTCGGGTGCAAACTCCACACTCGCATGCAAAATGCTACTTTCCGCACTCGTCGCGTAATGTACTATTATTTATTTATTATATTCGTCTTTACCTATAGACTTACTACTAAGAATAGAATGAGTATAGTATAGAGAGTAGAGTATAGAGTACACTATTGAGTATAGTACATTTTAATAATCCAAACGAAAAAAGGATTGGAATGTAAAAGGAAAACTATATAATATATTTAATGTTAATAAAAAAACACGAAGGATCAGTAAAATTAATTAAAATTCTTCCCACACCATCTTTATGTAAAAGTCATAAGGCTCCCTTTCATACGGATTCACCACGATGCAACCACGGTATAGGCAGCGCCTCCAAACTCTCTTCCCCCCCCCCCCCCCCCCCCCTTCACTTGAGGCTACTAGAGTCCGCAGGATCGTGTGAAAGAAGTAATATGGCCGCCCGCCATCCGCACACGGGTCGTTTTATAGACTTCTCAAACTCGAAGAGTTGTCCCATCCACACGGTTTCCTATGTGTGAGTGTGAGTGGCGGTCCCCAATGAGGCGTTTGGCACACGTCACATCGACCTGCAGCGAAAGGAAAAAACGAAAAAACGTCGCAGGACACCCGTTAGGAACGAAGTTACTTACGCTTTTCATTAAATATAAATTATAAAATCACACTGCTAAGTATACGATACTATCTACTTATACATGGTGGAGTTAGAAATGAGATATATTTGTACTAACGGAGTTAAGACAAAATTAAATGATTCTTTTTATTATCTTTGAAGAGAGCGTCTTTCAATGAATAATGTATTACATAGTGAGAAAAAAGTTAATTATGATGAGTTTATAGTTAAAGCAGAAGGTTGTAGAGACGAAACAGGACTGTCCCCTCAGACTCCGCCGGCGTATTACTCCAATTAAAATATAAAATATAAATCTCCAACACACAAAATGTCTGCTTGAACAGGTTGAAATTTTACATGCCTGTTTCAATTGTACTTGAAGATATGTGAATGAAGTTTTATTAAAATCGTTACGTTAGAACGTAAGAACGAAAGAAATTCCAATTTTACATTTGAAGCATACGTTTACGCGAGCGTTGCGCGCAAATACTTGGGCGGATAACGTTGTCCAACGAACTCGCTCTGGGCATTGGTAAAATGAATATGTATACCAAATTTCAACTAAATCGGTCAACTTTTACTCAAGTTATCGTCATCGGTCGATTTCGTGACAGCCGGTTTGTTTTTGCTGAGGCGATGTAACGTGCCATAAGGAACTTCGTTCCAAAAACTAAAAATGTTTTGACTTTCCCGGTTGGAGATCGCAGCCGACTGAAAAAGTCATCGACTTGTGTGCGGAAACCATTCCGCTTGTGACGAATGGTTCGCACTTGAGGCACATAACGCTTCGAGTTCAGGACGAGTACGAATCCTTTTGTACTTTTTGTCCTTTCAAAATGACCTACTGATTAGTGAGGAACGAAATGGTGGCGCCACAAATTTGGTGGCCGCTCCGGTCGCAATATAATTTCTATAACTTGTTTCTTGCTCCGTACAAAGGGACCAATATAACATTTAATAGTACATTACGCGTCGAGTGCGGAAAGTAGCATTTTGCATGCGAGTGTGGAGTTTGCACCCGAGCGACAGCGAGGGTAGTAAAACCACACGAGCAATGCAAAATGCCGTTTTCGCACGAGTTGCGTACCGTACTTTATCTACGATTGTTAGATTTAAATAATAAATATAGAAAAAATATACTTGCTGTATGTAAGTTCGTATCTCTCTCTTGATAAAGATGGCATTAATTCTTGAGTTGTATTTTTTGCCGAATTAATTATTTCTGGAGGAGTATTATTCTCCACATTTTTGTCAAAGTCACTTGATTCACTCATTTTTTTTCACTAAAAACTCGATATTAACAGTTACTTTAATGAAATAACAGCAAATTAGTTTTGTTAAATGTAAACAAACTCGGTAATCGTGCGTAAAGCTAAAGAATTCCTCTTCTTTACCGCACTAGCGTGGTAAAGAAAAGGAATTCTTCAGAACTATGAGACGCGCATGCGCAATGAATACAAGTACGTAAATAATTACCAGAGACGGGAAAAAGTCATAAACGTCATAGTCATATGATTTTGTCATAAAATAGCCTTTTTACGCATAAACGTCATAAAATAAGGGTTTCTTGGAATAAACGTCATAGAATGGCCTTTTTTTGCCAAATGATTAGCAAAAAAGGTTTTATTAGTTAAAGCAAATTTTTAAATTGAACATTCGTGGTCCGGTTCCAGGTAAAAGTGCAGTTCGAACAAAAAACCCTTACACCAGCTTAGTAAAGAGCCTAGTCTCTTAATTTTCCTGACTACTTTCGGACTTAACTAATGCGCTTATGCATACCTACAACCAAAGAGGCCGAGAGGCACCGACGGTCATCCCTAATTCTAAACTAGAGCTCCTGATCGGCTCCTTCTTGGAACAACAATCAACAACTCCTCCAATTTGAATCCAGGAAGTTCGAGATAAATTCTCCAATCAGCCAACAGTAAACCCTTTGGTTTGGGCAGTCTCCTGATAGGCTGTTCCAGAACTTTAGATTTTGTATTGTATATTCATGGTAAGGGAGTAGAATGTTTAATTGCTCATTTGATTTCTTACTCGTGATTCTTGATAAATTGATTAATTTTACTCGTTTCTTGATTTTTAACTAGTTTATTGAATTTTACTTCGTTTCTTGGTTCTTTAACTAGTTTCTTGATTTCTCTACCCCATGGTTGTGCATTTAACATGCTTCAGCCATGGCTTTATCGGGCTGCGGAAGCTGTGCGGGATGAATTCCCGGCTGTCAACAAACTGATTTCGTCAGTGAAGAAAGTTTTTCTTAAAACCCCAACGAGAGTAGACTTGTTTCGGAGCATTTTACCAACCACTCGTTTCCAATTTAACTCTGGAGCATATAGAACAACACATTGTGTTCAATTTTGAAGACGAAAACATTTGATGTCTCCGATTTGAAAAATTCCAAGACAGAAATCCGTTTCAGACATCAGGGAACATTTTTGATCTCGTGTCTTTCTGTCTATCGGTCTGTGTGACCGCGTCCCCTGAAACGTGTGACGATAACTTGAGTAAAAGTAGACCGATTTTGATGAAATTTGGTACACATATTAATTTTACCAATACCCAGGACAAGTTCGTTGGTTCGTTGGACAACGTTATCCGCCAAAGCGTTCGCCTGCAATGCTCGCGTTAACGTGAACTTCAAATTTAAAATTGGAATTTTAGGTCGGGAAGAAAATCCAACTTCATCTATTTAATGAGACTAACATTTTTTACAAATACAATTTTTTAATAAAACCAACAGCGACACCGCTATGAAGAGTTAAAGATCGCTAAAACTATTAATAGCTTTTATTGTGGAGAGAACACAAGGAGGGAGATAGACAAGGGGAATAGGAGGTGGCTTGGTCCCCCAGCTCTCTCTTTGACCTACCTCTTCAATAGCATAGTGAGCCTATGGACCTCGAGACCAGGCTTTATTGATGGGAAAATAAATAAATGAGACAATAATGCATTTTAAAAGCCTAAAATCATTCAAGTATACGCGAGGATGCTATGTGCTACTCTAATTGGAAGTGTATTTACAATGTTGAAGCATTCTGCTAATTATTATTATTTATTGTAAATATAATTCTGTGTTTATGAAGTATTGGAATCTTTCTTTTGAACTGTTTACCCTCCAAAATAACGAAACGCTTCATATAAAGACTAAATTTTCACAGTGAAATAAACGTCATACTTTTGGCTAAAACGTCATAAAACAACCGATTTTCTAAAATAGAGGTCATAAAACAGGAGAATAAAAGTCATAAAAGTCATAGAATAAAGGTCATGAAATGGAAAAATAAAAGTCATAAACGTCCCGTCTCTGATAATTACTCTCTACGCATCTTAACAGAGATATAAAGTTTATATTTTCGTATCAATCGTAGATAAAATATTTTATTACATCGTTCACCTTTAACGCTTTAGTACAATTTTATATCAAAGAAATAATTTTTAATATAAAATTATAAATTGATAAAAGGAAAGTGTTTTACAGGCAAAGAAGACTTTTAAGCTTTAGAGATTTTTTTAAAAATAAAAATAATATATTCGAATATAAAAAAAAGAATATAAATCTACACTTATTACTCGTAATATTATATAAAGTATTTCATATTTTCTGTGATATACAGAACACATTCTCTGTGAAATATGAGATATAATTTACAGAGGAAAGCCATTTAATATTATGTTTCAAGAATGTAAGTAACTTAGAAGATTTATAAAATACAGAATTAAATTACTTTGCGCACTAGAGTCTGCCTTTTAAAAAAAAAAATAATATATTACATTTTTGGAACTTGTTAGTTTAAAAACAGGTTCATACAAATTGAAATTATATCATTCTCTCAACTTCATTCTCTCATGTAGACTCGATAAGTGTGTTGAGTGCTACGAGAGACTTCGACTCTGCTGATGATGGCGTTTAGCCGAAACCGGTCCAGTGATCTCCAGATCAAGCAAGTATTGACGGTAGGGATATCCTCATTCGATAACGTACAAACTTGCGGTAACTACTCAAAATTCGATATATATATATATATATATATATATATATATATATATATATATATATATATATATATATATATATATATATATATATATATATAGAGGCTTTTAAATAATATTTCTTTTAATTTAAAAAACGACCTTGTTTTATAAGTAGAATGAATATTTTTACTGTTTCGGGGCTGTCGTTAGCAGTCATTTTCTTTGTAATTGTAACATAATTATTTTAAAGTGTTTTGAGGTTTTTACAATTCAAAATTACATCTTAAAGAGACGCAATTAGCATACTGATAAACCAGTTTAAGCATTTATGTTTGAAAAAAATTCTAGTTTAAATATAACATTAATTTTACTTGCATATTTTTTATATATATTTTTTTTTTTCCATCAATTAAACTAACTTTCTTTTGCAAGATGTTCTTGCTATACAGAAATTGCTGACACAAATAATTGGACGCATCCGTGATCCTTAATAATCTCCTTACGCATTAACAGATTTAGGTAAAAGATTTATTTATACTTATTATATTACACATAAAATAGACTGCCAATTGGTGTGGCGCATAGCTTCCTCGCATCCTATCCACGTACTTTATTGATTTTATCCTTTTACAAGCCATTATTGATTTTAATTGTTTCCCCCGTTTTTTTTTAAATCAAAATTGTTTTGATTTTTTACACAAATTAAAGTATAAATTTAGCAAAAGTTAAAGAGCGCAGACGGTTAAAATTAATGTGGGACTATCTGCGGGTTACTATTGATAGACTATATAAAAGTTTCATTTAAATCAGATAAGTACTTTTGAAGCTATAGGTGTAAATAAATGTATGTATGTGCGCATGTGGAAGAGAAGCAAATACGGTTGAAACTTATATGGGACCAACAATGTAGTTTTTAAGATATGTTGGTTCGCAAAAATTGAACGACAGACCGACAGACAGACACGGAACCAAAATTGTTCCCTGATGTCTGAAACGGATTTCTGTCTTGGAATTTTTAAAATCGGAGACCTAAAATTGTTTCGTACTTTAGAACGATCACATAGCTTCCGTTACCTTCGGTAAGCTCGGAAGCAAAAATAAAAAAAAAATATATATGCACCTCTAACTATATTAGTTCATAAGATATATGGGCCTAAAGTTTTGTTATTTTAAAACTGAATTATTGACCGAGTCAACAAAATTCTAAAGCACTTCTAGCAATCCTAGATACTTGAAATTTTGTATATAGTAAAGTGTGATGTACAAAAGAAAGAAAAATTAAAAAATCTGGTTCTTTGTCCCTCTCAATGCGAATAAAAAAACCACCTATTCAAAATATTTAAACAAAAAATTATAACAGACTCAACCTAATAGTCGACATCAAAACTAAAGTGTTACTTCCCTCTAATTATTAAAATTTTATATTGGAATAAGAGGGGGTTGAGCTTTATTGAGTATTGAACTTGAAGATGGTAAACATACGCTTCCCGTTCGTCCGCACACATACACTAGATAATTGTTTAGTTCAATTTGAACACCCACCACGTTTCATACATTACCTTTGCGTTTTAAACCTTTTTTTTAAACAATGATTAATTCCCTATTACTATTCCTTTATCTTCCTATTATTTCTTTCCTTTATCTTTCTTAATCATCCTATTATATCCTGTATTCCTTAGCCTTATATTTTCATATATTATATAATATATTTATATTATATGATGTTAAAAAAAGAATAAGAGGCTACGAGACGAATAAGTACTTATATACTTAAAAGAAGTGGAATTCCAACCAAATCGCTCTCGCGTAAAAAAGTTGAGAGATCATAAATTTAGCTAAGTCTCTCCGTGTCCGAGTAAGTTCTACTAGATCTAATGTATCCAGTATAAGTAAATGATGTAGTTTGTCTGCTTTTATATTATAAAAACGTCGTATAATTTAAGTAGCATTCCATTATCGTATCTAATATAAATTATTTAAAGATAAGAATGATAACCGCTTCCTAAGATTATCAAGGAAAACCCCAAGCAGATAAGTTGAAAATGTAGCACAATGTGGTTAAACAATAAAGTAATTAATAGATATTTCATTAGTGCTTACAGTCCAGGAGATAGCGTGCAAAAAAGTGTTTTACTAACATGAAGGTAAAATTTTGTGTAAAATTAATCTTTTAGTACCTATTAAGAATATGTGGACGGGTAAGTTCGTCAGCGGGACATCAGCTTTGCAATAGGAATTTGAAAAAAACAAACTGGTGGAGAGCGGCCATGTCCCGCCCATTATGGTGGACAATGTGATTTTCATGATCCTGAGTACAAAATTAGTTATTAGACCAAAAATAAAGTTGATGGTAGTTTGTCACTTAATAGGTTAGTTATTTAAGTATTACTCCAAATCAAAGTGGTCATTTATCAAGTTGAAAACTACCATCAACTTGATTTCGGTCAACTAAATAATTTTGTACTCAGTATCATGAAAATCACATTGTCCACCATAATTCGCGGGACATGGCCGCTCTCCATCGTTTTTTTTTTTTTTTTTTTCTTTTTTTCAAATGCCTATTGTCAAGCTATGTAGACGAACTTAGCCGATCATATATTCTTAAAAGGCAATAAAAGATTAACTTCTACACAAAATTCTAGCTTGATGTTAGTCAGACACTTTTCTGCACGCTATCTCCTCGACTATTAGTGATGCATTGATTTCTTTCGGTAACAAAATAAAAGATTTTATCTACGATTGATACGAAATATAAACATTATATCTTTGTTTAGATGCGTAGAAAGTGATTATTTACGTACTTGTATTCATTGCGCATGCGCGTCTCATAGTTCTAAATAATTCCTCTTCTTTACCACACTAGTGCGGTAAAGAAGAGGAATTCTTCAGCTTTACGCACGATTAGCTAGTTTGTTTACATTTAACAAAACTAATTTGCTATTATTAAAGTAACTGTTTATATCGAGTTTTTAGTGAAAAACAATGAGTGAATCAAGTGACTTTGACGAAAATGTGGAGAATAATACTCCTCAAGAAATAATTAATTCGGCAAAACATACAACTAATGAATTAATGCCATCTTTATCAAGAGAGAGATACGAACTTACATACAGCAAGTTTATTTTTTTCTGAATTTATTATTTAAATCTAACCATTGTAGATAAAGTACGGTACGCAACTCGTGCGAAAACGGCATTTTGCATTGCTCGTGTGGTTTTACCACCCTCGCTATCGCTCGGGTGCAAACTCCACACTCGCATGCAAAATGCAACTTTACGCACTCGACGCGTAATGTACTATTCTTTCTTTCTGATTACGACGCAGGTTAAAAAAACTAACTTGATTATCTTTAACTGGAAGTAAAAATTAGGCTTTAAAATGTTTAACTACATTTGCAGATGTACACTCGGAGATTATTGCTCATGAAACTTATGTTAAAATTTGAAGTTTTCCTTAATTTTTATAACTTTTAAGCAGCTGTGTATACTTATTTATGAACATGCGTTGTTTGCAAAACAGGACCATTTTCAAAAGAAGACGAAAAAAAGATAAAAATAAATAAGAAGTTGAGCCATTGTAAAGCGAGAGAAGAGGATGTCCTTGAAGCCCGAAAGCAGGAAAGATACAACTTAACCGGTTATGTCTGCAGACAAGAAGGGACAGACAATGAACAAGACAACGACATTCCACGCAACACGACATTATTTGTTTACTAATATTATATCGTAATTAATAACAATTCAAATTCAAATTCGGTAAAAAGATATATTTTCTTGATCCTTGATCTGCTCTGATATCAAATAACATGTTGCTAAAAAATATTCAAGAAACTCTAAGGTGAAGGTTGTTTGCGTTATAAATACATAAAATTAACAAAACAATATCCACTAAAATCGTTTCCGGTTGATAAACAAACCGGTTATATTTTACTACGTTTTTATTAGCTTGCATTCTTGTTTGTTTGTTTGTCCGGTACAAATCTGGCAATCGATTTCTAACTAACTTCCCGAATAGCTAGACATTTGAAACTTTTAGCATAGCTCAGAACACGATGACAATGCATTATTTTAATACTTTTAGCCATCTTTCAGCAGAATGTAATAGGTTTTCAGCAAATTTTGCTGTACGGAAAGTTAGTTCGGAAAAAATCCGCAAGTTATTTTATTTGTTTTGCCATATCCCATATTTACGCAATCTTCATTTTGACGGGTCTCAAATTTGTGATAGATAAACATTGAATGACAGCAAAAACAGGAAATATCGATTATATTATTTATATTATTTGAAATATATCGATGGCACGCTTTAGATTTGGTGTTGGGGAGATCTTTTGTACAAAGATTTGTCCTTTTATAGGTTTAAGATCAGCTCTCTAGATGGTTGTCATTTATGTGAAGTAAAAAAATTCGGAACTATTTTTATTCACTAACATTATATATTATATAACAATAACAATTATATTATCAACATTATATACGATTCAACAGAAAATTTAAAAACGTAGTATATAAAAAGTTATTTTTATCTTGAAATTATTTATTTTATATTTACAGCAGAAGAAAAAAAACTGTTAAATCATTTAAGCGACATCCTCATTTTGAACTTTAGATGGGTGTATAATAAATAACAGGACATTGTTTTAAAGTTTATTTCTTTCTTAACCAAAGATGAATCATAACTAATGATAACTGGAAATTAAATATCACCAACATATATATTTCCTTCGGTTAATCTGATTCCAATAATTTCATGATTTCGTTGGAATCAAAGCGATAGAATAATAATATGTGTTTCTGTTTTCTTTGAAAATGATTAAAATATGCAGTAAAGAAGGTTGTTTTTAATATCTATTACATATAATCTATATATGTATATAAAATTAAATTTTTGATTCATTGATCAGAATTGCGAAATTCGTGAATACTTTTTCATTTTATACTTTACCAAAATCCAAAACCGGTCCTGATTTTTTTCTGTCTAGATGGCTCAATCCATTCATTTTTTGCTTCCTAGCTTACCGAAGGTAACGGAAGCTATGTGATCGTTCTGAAGCACTAAACATTTTTAGGTCTCCGATTTCAAAAATTCCAAGACAGAAATCCGTTTCAGACATCAGGGATCATTTTTGGTTCCGTGTCTGTCTGTCGTTCAGTTTTTGCGAACCACCATATCTTAAAAACTACACGTCCGATTTTAATGAAATTTGGATGGTAGGTCATGAGTAGTCCATTGCTGGTCCCATATAAGTTTCAACATTCTGCGCTCATTTGTTTCACTTCCACATGCACAACATACATCTATTTACACCTACAGCTTCAAAAAAGTACTTATCTGATTTAAATGAAACTTTTATAGTCTATCGAAAGTAACCCGCAGATAGCCCCAGATTAATTTGAACCGTCTGCGCTCTTTAACTTTTGCTTAATTGATACTTGAATTCAAGTATAAAATCAAAACAATTTTGACAGATTAAAAAAAACGGAGGAAACAATTAAACAATAATGATTTCTAAATACATAAAATATAAAATTAATAATGTACGTGATAGGATGCGAGGAAGCTATGTGCCATACCAATTGGCAGTCTATTTCTTTAGTGGTGTGCACTAACATATGAAAACTTTATTTACTGCAGCTCAGACCAATAATAGGTGTGCAATGTAAAGTTCTGAAAGAGTTAGCTGGTGAATATTATAAATAAGCATTTGTCACCGTTCCAAATCTTACAAACAATCCTTCCAGAGTCTATTTTAACCCTTTCGTTCCAGGCGTCCAGTATACTGGACATCATTTTCAGGACAAGTTTTAATCTACATTAAGTCATTTGTCTTTATTTATTTTTTGGCCAACCTGATACCTTCTTTAGTGATTTTAAGTCATTAGTGTTAACAAAAATAATTATAGCTATTAGTTAAACATAATTTTGACCAGTATTTTTCGTCCCGACAACATGGCGTCCAGAGGAATTATGTATATATATGTTTCACTTTTTTGTTTTACATTTTCAATATTTCTTTTAGGCAGTAATTGTTTTGTAAAGATAATAGTTAAAATTTGTTAAATACTGATTTTCAATCACAAAAAATGTTCAAATTTAGCACATAATTTATCGTCAAAATTTGATGTCCAGTATACTGGATATTTGAACTTTATGGTAACATTTGGTTTTCTAATATGTTCAAGATCAGGTAATGAATTCAGAAGGAGGTAATGATTTAGAACTTGAAAATGAGTTTGATAAATTAGATTGTTTTATTCCAAATATTTATTTCATTATTATTATTAAAAATTTTATTTTTTAAAAATTATTTACTTTCTTAAAAATTCTTGTGAAAGGTTGAAATTGTTTTCACAATTCCTACAATAAAAATTCTAATGTTTATTATTTCTAATTTTACTTGTTTTATTGCAAATTAGTCTTATATTATAATTATTAACGATTTGATTTTTATAAATTCTTTATTTATTTATTGAAATTTTGAACCTTAAGGTGAGTTCAAATACCATGATTTTACTGATCATAATCATTGTAAACTGGTATATCAGCCATTTAAGCTAATGTGGAATATAACTGATCAAAGTGGTCATAATCACAGTGTTTGAACTGTCCACTTAAGTGGGCTTATAAATTTTACATGCACATCTGGGATCTTACTGTTGAGTCTGAATGTCCACTATAATGGTAAAATTTTACAATCAACAGAAAAAAATCGGGTGCGAAAGGGTTTAAGAAAAAAAAGCTCGGAAGCAAAATTCCGTTTCTACGATAGCTTGAAGCTATAGTTTAGTTATTTGTTTAGTCAAGTTATAAGGCTGCAAAAAAAACTAAAACTAAAGTATAATAAAAGAATTAAGTTTTATTTACGTTATCTTATATGACTATGAAAACGTTCAGTAAGCAAATTGCTTCAGTCATTCTGTGTTATCTTTAAATAAATGCTCTTTATTCGCCTAGGCATTACTGGAAACTGATGAGACAAAAAATATTAATTTAACTCGTTCCTGATATTCTGATTTAACTGCAGATCTATGATTCAGTCAGTATTCATATAAACCGTGATATGATGATACATCATCATTAACTTATTTCTAGAATGTGAAGAAAGCCTGTTTTTTATCTGCTTAAGAAGAAATATTATCGTATCTGTCAGACTTAAGGAACTATAAGTATAGAAAAGAAAACTATAAAGCCTTGCTTATACAGTGTCTTTGCATGACCTGTCCGAGAGACATCGAATTAAACAATAGAATTCAAAAGTTTCCCTATTATTAGAGTTAATAAGTTTTCTATTGATCCTCAAAAAAACTAATCAAGTTCCCTGTCTAAACATAAAGAACCTGCTCAAACTACTTGAACGACAACTAACTACCGTTATAATGGCTTTTCGGTTTTCTATTAGCGGTGTCTAAAAATCAATTTTTGTCAGGGCTAACGCCCAAAGCGCTTAGTGGATTATTTTTTTATTTAAAAAAAAACTTGCACCTTTTGCTTCCGAGATTACCGAAGGTAACGGAAGCTATGTGATCCTTCAAAAGGAAATTCTTTATGCCACCGATTTCAAAAATTCCAAATATAAAATCCGTTTAAGACAACAGGGAACAACAGAAAGTCTGTCGGTATGTCACTCAATTTTTGCGCACTAACATATCTTAAAAACGACTCGTCCGATTTTAATGAAATTTGTATAGTAGGTCATAATTAGCCTATTGTTGGTCCCATATAAGTTTTGACGTTCTGCGCCTTTTGTTTCTCTTCCACATGCGCCCAAACATACATATATTGGTACTTCTTTAGATTGTTGCTCCCCTATGTTGTTTTAGAATATAAATGACTTTGACTAAATAACTAGGTATAAAGAAAAAGGGATGTTTAGTCCAATGTACTTTTGGACAAAGGAATATCACACTTCTGTTTTTATAAGGGGAGTAACAGTCTAAAGAAGAACATTCCGAATAACTTCTTTAGATTGTTACTCCCCTCTGTTTTTTTATAAGGGGGGCCCCAGAATAATTTCAAGAAATTTATGTAAAAATAAACAGGTCAAGTGTGTGCTAGTCAGCACACAGCCGAGGGTCCGTAGGGAACCCTGCGTATAGTTTAAGTAGTACCCTATTGCTAGTGTTTTTTAAACAGCTAAATAGCTTTCTTTGAACTATCCTATGGATCTGATATTCTCAAAACACATAAACAAACTTCCGATAAAATATTTTTTTGCCACTGAACCGGACTACAACTATATAAATACATCGAAAAGACCAAAGTTATAAAAAAACGTATTTTGTCAATAAAAAATAAAATAATATTTTTTTCGAAATTTCCAAAAAGTGGTATCTTTACTTTTGGTCGAAGAATGTTCAGGAATTTTTTCAGATTTTTTGCACTTCACATAAGCGAGATAGAAGGGGGGGACACGTTTCACACCCACTTCAAACTTGCCTACGCTCGCCCTATCAAAGTTATGTTATAACCAAAGAATTATATATTTTTGTAATCAGCTCGACGTACCCTTTCATATGATACCCCTCACGGAGTCGAAAAAAAATAAAAACATTTTAACCCCTAAGTTTTTTTACCCTAATATTTTTGAAAAATATTTCTTTTAAGTCGCTATATTTTTAAAATATGTGGGCAGATACAAGACACATACATGCCAAATTTCAAAGTGATCGGACGAAAGGTGTAGCCGTGGGAGCAGGCGACAGGACGGACGGACAGACACACGCAGGGAAATATAAGGGTCCTTGGTTTTGCCTACGGACCCTAAAAAGAAAAAAAAGACAGATTTAAAAAAGGGGGAAAATTAAATAAATTTAACAATAATAGGTCATAAAATCATTCAATTTTATGAAAAGGACGCGAGGAAGCTATGTGCAGACTATTTTAATGTACACCCTGACTATGTTGTATGTAATGTATTTTAATATACCTGTACAAGCGCAAGCGGGTAATTTATAGATTATTCTCATCAACGGAAAAGCTTTTGACCTTCTCTTTAATACACACTTAAATTAAACACGGGTTAATCTAAAAAAAAAATCTATAACAGTTTTAACGATAATTTAAATGCAAATTACAATCAGACGACCGTTTCTGTCTTTCGATTAATTTCAATGACAAATGACAACTATACAAAGACTGAGTGAAGAAACAGGTGTTAATTAGTAGGAAAAGTAGAGTGGGTGGGGACAGGAGTCGTAGGCTCAGCAATATGGATTAAGGACCTGGGAGGTATGACTGTCTGTGAGAAGTGTTTTAATTAACGCTTATAATAATAAAGTACTCAATTATTAGTACCTGTTCTATTTCTAGTTCCAGTTCTATTGCCGTGAATATTTGGCTTGCTAGACTTGTAGAAAAAGATTGAAAGCTTGGATTCGGGGAACTTGTATCGGTAACGACAGAGAAAAATCATTCTCCAGTATGGCTCAGTTGGTAAGAGTGCCTGTAACTGATATATAGGAGACCTATGTGGTTCAAGTCCCGGTGCTGGGGACTATTTTCCTCTGTATGTCTCCTGTAGTTAATGATAATTATAATTTGATTTAAAGTAATATTATTGATTTAATTTTAAATGTCATATAATCATAATAATTGAAGATATAAATAGTAGATTGTTTAAAAGTGTTTTTTATGTCCAGTATAGAGGTTTTATAATAGAATAATACAGTTCAATAATAACTTTATTGAAGAAATGTAATTTGTAGTTTATATCTTATAACAATTATAACCTTTCGTATCATAAATTTACACACACCCGTACGCAATTAACCATAAATAAATGAATTGCTTCATAATACATGCCTTGAAACAGCTTGATAACAGTAATAACACCTTGTATTGAGGCGTTTACAACGACACCTAACGACAGAAATATTCGATTATATTTATCGAACTTCCACCGGACAGGTAAAAAGGAAACGATGGCACAACAAAACAACTCTTATCGACTGCCTAGGTAACAACTGACCTTGGCCAAACCGAAACGAAAGGCCCAGTCTTGCGAGCATGAGCAAAAAAACTGTTAATAAAAAAATTGAACAAGGAATAAGAAGATTCCGCTTTATTTCACTTCGTTCTTCTTTTGAATGAAGCAAAATCGACATAATAAATTCTTCTTGTATATCCTAAGAAATTTCTCTATCCTGCATCAAAGTAGTCTGCCAATTAGTGTGGCACATAGCTTCCTCGTGTCCTATTCCATGTACTTAAATGATTTTATGCGTTCACAACCTATTAATTTCACTTGATTTAATTTTCCTGCGGTTTTTTAAATTTGATACAATTGTTTTAATTTTGCTTCCGAACTAACCGAAGAAAATGGAAGCAATGTGATCGTTCTGAAGAACAAAAAATATTTAGGTCTCCGATTTCAAATATTTCCAAGACAGAAATCCGTTTCAGAGATCAGGGATCATTTTTGGTTCCGTGTCTGTCTGTCGGCCGGTCTGTCGTTCAATTTTTGCGAACCAACATATCTTATAAACACTGCACGTTCCATTTTAATGTAATTTGGGTGGTAGGTCATAATTAGCCCATTGTTGGTCCCATATAAGTTTCAACCTTCTCTGCCACATGCGCACAAACATACATTTATTTACTCCTACAGCTTCAAAAGTATACTTATCTGATTTGACTGAAACTTTTATAGTTTATCGAAAGTAAGCCGCAGTTAGCCCCAGATTAATTTGAACCGTCTACGCTCTTTAACTTTCGCTAAATTTAAATTTTTAATTCAAGTAAAAAATCAAAACAATTTTGACAGACAAAAAAACGGGGGAAACAATTAAACCAATTAGACAATAATGGCTTGTAAAAGCATAAAATCAATAAAATACGTGGATAGGATGCGAGGAAGCTATGTGGCACACCAATTGGCAATCTATTTTACATGAATTAAAGTATCAATTTAGCAAACTTTTAAGATCGGAGTCAGGTACATTTCATAAAAAAAATCAGATGAGTACTTTTGAAGATATAGGTGTAAATAAATGTATGTTGAGGAAGAGAAACATATTATAAGCGCAGAAGGTTGAAACTTATATGGGACCAACAATAGGCTGATTATGATTTACCATCTAAGTAATCGCGCATCTTTATATCACATGAAAAGGGAAGTTTCAAAGTTACAGAATCACGTTGACAGGCTGCGCGCGCATCTTCATAACAAATTTTAATATATAATCACCAGGGGGTGAGCACTAAGCACACCCCCTGGGTTGAGAAGTGTCGCCAAGAACTTGGAAAAAATCTACATCAAACTACCACTGTGCGCGCGCATAGGTAGGCCCAATTTCTTCCCGACTGTTATCCAAACAAGGAAGAAAAAGCATAACCTGATCGAATTTCTAAGAATTCCCATTCTTCTTGATCTTCTACAGTTATAACCATTGTACAATCATACGGGAAGGTAATCGATCCTACTCGGATCTTACTAGATTTTCCAAGTTCTTGGCGACACTTTTAGCGCCTAGTGCTCAATCCGTATTTTATAAGATCCTTGATAATCACATGAAAAGGGAGGTTTCAAAGTTACAGAATCACGTTGACAGGCTGCGCGCGCATCTTCATAACAAATTTTAATATATAATCACATGAAAAGGGAGGTTTCAAAGTTACAGAATCACGTTGACAGGCTGCGCGCGCATCTTCATAACAAATTTTAATATATAATCACATGAAAAGGGAGGTTTTAAAGTTACAGAATCACGTTGACAGGCTGCGCACGCATCTTCATAACAAATTTTAATATATAATTACATGAAAAGGGAGGTTTCAAAGTTACAGAATCACGTTGACAGGCTGCGCGCGCATCTTCATAACAAATTTTAATATATAATCACATGAAAAGGGAGGTTTCAAAGTTACAGAATCACGTTGACAGGCTGCGCGCGCATCTTCATAACAAATTTTAATATATAATCACATGAAAAGGGAGGTTTTAAAGTTACAGAATCACGTTGACAGGCTGCGCACGCATCTTCATAACAAATTTTAATATATAATTACATGAAAAGGGAGGTTTCAAAGTTACAGAATCACGTTGACAGGCTGCGCGCGCATCTTCATAACAAATTTTAATATATAATCACATGAAAAGGGAGGTTTCAAAGTTACAGAATCACGTTGACAGGCTGCGCGCGCATCTTCACAACAAATTTTAATATATAATCACATGAAAAGGGAGGTTTCAAAGTTACAGAATCACGTCGACAGGCTGCGCGCGCATCTTCATAACAAATTTTAATATATAATTACATGAAAAGGGAGGTTTCAAAGTTACAGAATCACGTTGACAGGCTGCGCGCGCATCTTCAAAAGAAATGTTTATACATAATCACTTGAAAAGGGAGGTTTCAAAGTTACTGAATCGACCTCAAGATGTGTTATTGAAGTGCATCTTTATTTTAAGAAGAAAACTAAGAATAACGGAGTTCTTATCCGATTAACTAAAATAGAAGAAATAGAACCCGTTACAATGGGATGTAGATAAGCATTCTAAAGCTAATTAGAATAAAAAATATTAAGGAAACAGGTTCTATCAATGATAAGCCACAGTAGAGAGACCCAATTAACTATGAGAACTAACTGACTAGTCTAAAGAATAAGACGCCGCATTTGGAGAAAAAATAAACAATCTAAACAATAACGAATTTTTAAAAAGTAGAAACTCATACTTTTTCTTTTTACTGAATAATGTGATTATACCATGCTCGAAAGTTAAAACAATATTACATTATATTTGTTAAAAAAAAAAAAAAAAAAGTAATTTATAATATATAATATATTGATTATGTTTTTAGAGGATTTGATTTTTACCTGACTGAGAGACTAATCAGCTGTTTTTTCCGTGGTAGAAAACAGTTCCCTAAAAATGATCTTAATGTTTGAAACGAAACTTTAACTTGGTATCCTCAAGCTTTATTTTCGTTTTAATTTCCTTTCTCCTTTTCTTAATTTTCCTTTACTTTACAGTCTAGTGCAAATCTAAATTAGTTTTCATTTCTCCTGCTGGTTGAAATGACTATTCAAGATGTAATGTACAGGTTTGCTTCCGAGCTTACCGAATGTAATGTAAGCAATGTGATCGTTCTAAAGAACGGAATATTTTTTTTATGTTTCCGATTTCAAAAATTTAAAGACCGAAATCCGTTTCAGACGCATCAGAAGAATATTTTTGGTTCCGCGTCTGTCGTTCAATTTTGTGAACTAACGTATTTTAAAAACTACCATGTATTTTTAAAATTACTGTTTCGCATCTACTATAAACAACTTCAAAGGTCACTGGACTAAACCTCAACAACTAGAAACTCTGTCATTTTGGAACCTCTCATACAAGTGTTTCTAAACAAAGTTTGTGGTGAAATTTCACGCGCATAGCTCTGTCAACGTGAATTTATAACTTTGATTCGCTGTTAAACTAAAAAAAAGTTGATATTAGGTTTCTGTACAAAGTAAAAAAAGAAACCTTATATAACGGCTCTGTCTGTCTGTCTGTCCGTTGGTGTCTGTCCGTTGCTTGTTTCAATTCATAAACTACTATAGCTAGGAACATAAAATTCGGCATACAGGTGCATATCGGCATTTGAGACAACTGGACACATTTTGGATTTTTCACACTTAATATTTTCAAGATGGCGGCCAATATGGCGGGCGATTAAAAAAATTTTTTTTAGTCACCATGACATGGTGACGTCTTGAAATGCAGAAAAAGAATATGCAACTATTAAAATTTCAAACATAATATTTTTAAGATGGCGGCCAATATGGCGGGAGACTAAAAAAAGTTCTTAGTAACTATGACATCTTATACATCAATTTAAAGGTCTTGAAATGAAGTAAAAGAATACGCAACTATTAAAATTTCACACGTAATATTTTTAAGATGGCGGGCAATATGGCGGGCGACTAAAAAAAGTTTTTTGTAACTATGACATGTTATATATCAACTTAAAGGTCTGGAAGTGTAGAAAAAGAATATGCAATTATTATAATTTTCAAGATGGCGGCCAATATGGCGGGTTACTAAACATTGTTTTAGTTACCATAACATGTTATACATTAATTTAAAGGTCTAAAAGAGTAGAAAAAGAATATTACTATTTAAATTAGTGTAATTATATTACACTAAATAATTTTAACTTTAATGTACAGAAACCGGCGATTATCGCCCCACGTACTAGTTTTAGTTTAAATATACGACACTCCAAAGTGCCGATGGAAAGAGACAATAACCTCATTATCACAGTTATCCATTATGTAAATAGTTGTATGAGCCCTTTCGCCATGGTGATAGTTAGTTACATCGATGGTGGTATTTACATATTTAGTGATTGTTATAGTCAAAATCCAAATAGTGTATTATTGTTTATATTTTCGTTTTAGGACTGCTGAAATAACCTATATTGGACTGACAGTGTTTAGTAAAGGTTGTTTTATCGCTTATTAGGTTCCTGTAAAAAGTAAAAAAAGAAACCTTATATAACGGCTCTGTCTGTCTGTCTGTCTGTCTGTCCGTTGGTGTCTGTCCGTTGCTTGTTTCAATTCATAAACTGCTATAGCTGGGAACATGAAATTCAGCACACAGGTGCATCTCGGCATCTTAGACAGCTGGACACATTTTGGATTTTTCACACTTAATATTTTCAAGATGGCGACCAATATGGCGGGCAGCTAAAAAAAAAGTTTTTAGTCACCATGACATGTTATATATCAATTTAAAGGGCTTGAAATGAAGAAAAAGAATATGCAACTATTAAAATTTTCTCACGTAATATTTTCAAGATGGCGGCCAATATGGCGGGCGACTAAAACCAGTTTTTAGTAACTATGACATGTCATATATTAATTTAAAGGTCTTGAACTGTAGAAAAAGAATATGCAATTATTAAAATTTTCAAGATGGCGGCCAATATGGCTGGTGACAAAACATTGTTTTAGTAACCATAACATGTTATACATCAATTTAAAGGTCTTGAAGAGTAGTAAAAGAATATTACTATTAAAATTAGTGTAATTATATTACACATAATAATTTTAACTTTAATGTACAGAAACCGGCGATTATTGCCCCACGTACTTACGTGAAGCGCGCCTTACTTGTTATATTTTATTGTGTTTCTATTTCAACTGTAATAGTGTGTTGTTATTTGTATGATACTTTTTTATTTTATTACTACAATAACATATATGTTATATAAGCCATGTTATGTAATATAACATACACGTTATAACTATTCTAAATTCTAATCTAAAGTTGAAGAAAAATTAAATGACGAAGAGTAAGAAGGAGTTAATTTCTGTTATCAACAAAATGCTATCTATAAGAAAGGACGCTTCCTCGATTTAGTTCGATATTCGGCCACAAACAGAGTTCACCGATGGCTATGATTTATATTGCATACTAACAATTTGATGAATACCCCAAGATTGATATATATGTATAAAAAAATGTATTATAGAATCGGCTCTCAGATTCAATTGTTGTTTTCAGTAAATATTCACTTCGTTTCCAGTTTCTATGATGTATAAATACGGATCGAATCCTGGGTGTTTCCTTGAGTGGTATTGAATCCTATTCAATACACGTTTTTATCTTATCGGCTTATAAAAAAAATACGTGTGGTGTCGCAGGACACCCGGTAGGAACGATGTTCCTTACATTTTTCATTAAATATAAATTATAAAATCACACTGCTAAGTACGTATACATTGCTAACTACTTATACATGGCGGAGTGAGAAAAGAGACAAAATTAAAAGTAACGAACTGTTTGTACCTGGCAGAGTTAAGGCAAAATTAAAAGAAAATCATTATTTGTATAATTAAAGCAAGCGTCTTACTATAAATATGTATTAAATATAAGAAAAAAGTAGATCATGATGAGTTTATAGTGAAAGAGTATGTTTTTAAAGGAGTTTAAATTGAAATAGGACTGTTTTCTACCTACCCGGCCAATTAATTTAAAATATATCTCTTCCCTACTCTACAGCTTCTGCTTGTATCAGGGTGAAATTTTACATGATTATATTTTATTTATTTACAAAACAAAGTGACATTTTTGACATATATAACAAAAATAATCAAAACAAGTCAAGAAACAGGCTTCCTTAATAACACTTTTTCCCGTCTTTTGAAGCTTACGTTTACGCGAGCGTTGCGCGTGAACGCTTGGGCGGATAACGTTTTCCGACGAACTCAGCCTGGGCATTGGTAAAATGAACATGTGTACTAAATTTCATCTAACTCGGTGAGCATTTACTCAGGTTATCGTCATCTGTAGATTTCGTGACGGATTTTGCGTGACGGTGATTTTGTGACGGTGGTTTTGGTTGTTTTTTTCGGATTCACTCCCGGGCTCCAGAACGTGCCATAAGCAACTTCGTTCCAATAAAACATTTTTTTTTATATTACTCAGTAGGAACCTAGTAGTAAAGGTTATAAATAATTTTGTAACCTTCACCTTTTATAACCAGGTTTGTTATGTTTGTTTTTAAGGATTGACTACAGTTTCTTTAGAAACACGCTAGGGGCGCTCACACGCACACTGCGCATGTCATGATGAAGTTTGGGTTTGTCCATGAAACTCGAACCCAGCATTTAGTCTATCATCTCAGGATCTAAATTGTATTTAAATCTAGGTTTCCATGGACACTTCGGATCCATGAACAGCATTCTACCCTTATTCAATCTGTATTTAAACATTTTGGAAAAGTAGTAATTGTTATCAATACTTATTATTAATGACTGACTCCTACAGATGGTTTTGAAAAAGAAAGTAAAAGGTCAGACGTTACAGCCTTTCTAAATGCTGCCTTCACCGGCAAATCTCAAAAGTTACCAATTATTTAGTGAAAAATAAAAGAGGAAGCCAACAAATCAGATAAAATAGACTGCCAATTGGTGTGGCACATAGCTTCCTCGCATCCTATCCACGTACTGTATTGGTTTTATGCTTTTTTTACAAGCCATTATTGTGTAATTTGTTTCATTGTTTCCCCCGTTTTTTTAATCTGTCAAAATTGTTTTAATTTTTTACATGAATTAAAGTATCAATTTAGCAAATGTTAAAGAGCGCAGACGGTTCAAATTAATCTTGGGATATCTACGGGTTATTTTCGATAAACTGTAAAAGTTTCATACAAATCGGAAAGTAAGAAGCTGTAAATAAATGTATGTTTGTGCGCAAGTGGATGAGAAACAAGTAGGCGCAGAAGGTTGAAACTTATATGCGGCCAACAATAGGCTAATCATGACCTACGATCAAAATTACATTAAAATCGGACGTGCAGTGTTTAAGATATGTTGGTTCACAAGAATTGAGCGACAGACCGACAGACAGACACGGAACCAAAAATGTTCCCTGATGAGTGAAACGGATTTCTGTCTTGGAATTTTAGAAATCAGAGATTCTTCAGAACGATCCGTTACCTTCGGTAAGCTCGGAAGCAAAAAATTAAATAAATATTATTATAAAATAAGGTGTGCAATATGTTGCTTCAGAATTTTTTTTTTAAATACCTAATCTATTTATCTAAGTTATTTTGAGTTTACACTTTAAAAACTTTTATCTTACTTGAAGTAGGTATAAAGAAATTCTGATAATGAGGAAATATTTTATCGATTATGTAAAACTTAAAAAACATATACACAAAAAAGAACAAAATATATAAAAGATAATAATGTATATTACAAGGGAATAAAAATATCAAATAAATAGTAAGTTAGGAAACGTATAATTCCCTCTTATGTAAGATAATGTATAATTTTGTAAAAACTGTACGTCAATTTTTTTTAAATATATATTGTACAATATTTATTTCACTATATAAATACAAATATAAAAACATCTATTATAGGTTCATGATAAGCCAGCGTTTTAAACTTTTATGTAATCTGAGAATGGTGATTAATATTAACACCATTTCTGTAATTGTGGTAACGCTTTGCTTCCCAAAAAGAAATTTCAGCCATACTTATATACGTTCTATTTTGTAAATCAAATATTTCAATTTTATAACTAGGTAATAGGGTTTAAAAGAATTTGATTCCATTCCCAACTACCAACTCCGTGAGAACAATATTTTCCATCACTGCTCGCGTTGAAAATTTCTATCACGAAGCTGTCTGCTCAATTTTGACGGCAATTTAAGTGTAAATTAGTCAAAACTTAATAGAAATTTTGAAAAAACTTGTAACCTAAGTGCAAGATCACCGGTCATACTGAATTCCTGTTATATCATGTGTATAATAAAATTTTTTCCGTGGTAGGCTGTAAAATAGTAATTTTAGAGCCAAAAAAACATAGCTAAAATCCATTTTTTCATTGAGTGGACTTAAAAAATCTTTTCATTACTCCTAGCTCTAAAAAAAAAAAAAGTTTTACTTCCTAGGACGAAAAAAGTTTTTATTGTACTGCTGGCAGTTGTCAAAACTTCCTTTAGTAGCGCTGCAGTCTTTGTAGAAAATCTTAGTACGATTTAATTCCGCTAGATGTCAATGCGTTTTATTTATCTTTTCTTATTGTGTAACCTCTTTTTAAGGTTTCTTTTTTTAAATCTTAAGTATGTTGTAATATTTGTTATTATTATATTGATTATTTATTAATATTTAATGTTTTTTCATTGTCTGCTACCTCGGAAAAAAAATAGCATATGCTACGCGACTGTGAAGTGTTTTTTCTTTACCGCGGCAATTACATTTACTGTCTCGCTTTGCTCGCCAGTAAATGTAATTGCCGCGGTAAAGAAAAAACTCACTTCACAGCCTAGTAACATAATATACTATTAATGTATAAAGCTCATGTCTTTCAATTTATAATTATGACTAGAGATGTTAAAAGAAAATAACACAACAATACTCATATTTTCTCCACAATTTTATACTAAAATACACAAACGCTTTTTTTTTTTTTTTTTTTTTTATTAAATCGACAATCAAAAAAAATTAGTTACAAAAACAAAATTTTCGATACATAATATTGTAGTAAACGCAACAGTTTACTAAAAATCTTTATTAAACACAACTAATCAACTAATAAGCAATACAACTAAACAAATTTACTATAACAAATCATAACCTCAGCACGCGCGTTAACCTCTTTAGGTCCTTCTCCAATTTTAGGCTCAATCACATTCATTCCACATATAACCCACAACCATAATACAGGTGTCGTCCTCAGCCCCACAATATCATCTTCAGGGTAGAGTGTTTACATAGTAAGAATAGAGATTTTACTCTTACTATGTAAACACTCAACACTGAACATGATATTATAAGTCGAAACGTGTTTGTGTATTTTAATATAAAATTGTGGTGACAATATTGTGTTCCTTTCTACTAACCTCTTTAGTCATAGTTATAAAGTGGAACCACAAAATCTCAGTCAAAACAACCAATTGTTCCTTTTAATTTAGTTGACAAAGATGTTTGTTTGTTCGTGCATGGGTCCATGGCAAACGATCAAAATTTTCAGAGGTCCATGACTAAGTATTTGGGAACGCTGAGAAAAACAAACCTAAGCTTGAAGCCTTACTTTACTTGACAAAAAAAAGACCATTAATTTTAACAGTATATATTATACTCGTATATCCCATTCTGCAATCATTATCAAGAATCCCATTTTTCAAAAGAATAATATTCCGCAGAGATTAAACAGGGGGAAGTTCATTGGTAGAATAACTCTGATACTAATTCAACTTAAAAACAATTCGCTGGGTCTTTTCCAATTCACAGAGAAGAAAATATATAGAATCAGACCCTCCCCCTGGCAATGTTATTAATTCTCTAATGCGTGCCGCAATATCCTCCCTCACTTCCTAGCGAGGACAGGCCCCCGACAAACTGTTTTTAAACAACAATGTCTTCGACTGCTAATAAAAACAACTCTTAACAACTGCTGCACTCATTAACAAAAAATAATGCTTGCATTTATGCACGAATATTCAAATACATCGTTATTTTATTTTACTTTAAAAAATAAATTAAAAAAAATAAAAATAAGGTTGAACTAAAAATAAAAATAGAATTAGAATTTGAGGTGAAACTTTTAAGATTTTAAATTTAATTTAAATCTTATTTTTGTAAGATTTTAAATCTTAAAATCCCAATGAAATCGGGAACACCAAATATTATAACAAATCCCATTTCTCTCAACAGGGTTTTAAACTTTAATATAACTAGAGAATGGTGATTACAAGTTAAGTCCTCAGAGTCCAAAAAACAACAAAAAAATTTATTTAAATCTCTGTTCGTCATTTGTAGTGTGTGAAGACGCGTGGAGCCCAACTACTGGGTAGATTTCGATGAAATGGGGGATGTATATGTTTAGAACATTTAATTTCTCAAAAAAAAAAACTAGCGCCTCCAAATTTGGAGCTAAAATTTATTTGATTTCGCCTCGGGGTATGATATTTCTGAACATATATCCCAAATTTCGTCGAAATCGACCTAGTAGTTTAGGCTACAAGCGTCTGCTCAGACGATAGACGAAAGACAGACATTTTTTTAAAACCACTCTTTTGGACAGGGGATCTCAAATCGTGTAAATCCATCAAAATAAAATGTTCACCGTTACGATTCTTTATATGAGAAATTAAAAACCAATATTATAATAAATTCATACATACAAAGAAACAGTCTCTCCACGGAAGACAATACTAGTTTATTCATCAAAGCAGCTTTTCGGCTTTTATAAAGCCATCATCAGTGCCGATTTCAGTAGAACTAGAGTTACATTATAAAGAACAACAAAAAAAAGTATGTAAAAAAATAAGAAAAGTATGTAGTGGGCGATGTCGGAAACTGACGTAAGACTCTTTATAATGTATCTCTAGTTCGACTGAAATCGGTACTGATGATGGCTTTATAAAAACCGACAGCTGCTTTGATAAATAAACAAGTATTATCTTCCGTGCAGAGACTGTTTCTTTTTTTACTTATTAAGATGACCTCCATCAAAATATTATAATGTTTTACTCAGAAATAAATCGACTGTGTACCTGCAATACCTCATAACCCTCAAAATAGAGATTTTTTTATTGCAATTTTGATAGATATTATTAGTATCTATCAACCTCATTATTGATGAACCTTATTAGTATCTATCAACAATTCACCTATGTGAAAAAGCTAGTAAGCCTTAAGCAATTATTTTTTATAGAAATTATTGTAATACTTCGTATTCATTATTTAACTTAAGTGTACAAAAAGCCTCGTATACGACAAGGTTTCAAAACCTCGTTACTCCCCATGCATTCTAAGTCTATAACTAGTTGTGGGATACGTTTAAGTGTTTCAGTAAAATTAATTAAAATTAAAATAATTTCAAGATAAAAAGTACTTTTTATATACTACGTTTTTGAATTTTCTAATGAATCGTATGTAATAAAAAATGAAAAATAAAAAAATTGATAATATAATTGTTATTGTTATATATAATATATAATGTTAGTGAAAAAAAAAAAAATAGTCCGAATTTATTTACTTCACATAAATGACTAACATCTAGAGAGCTGATCTTAAAACTATAAAAGGACAAATCTTTGTACAATGGATCTCCCCAACACCAAATCTAAACCGTGCCATCGATATATTTGAAATAATATAATCGATATATTTCCTGTTTTGCTGTCATTCAATGTTTATCTCTTTTTATAAAAATCACAAATTTGAAACCCTTCAAAATGAAGATTGCGTAAATATGGGACATGGCAAAACAGATAAAATGACTTGCGAATTTTTTCCGAACTAACTTTCCATACAAATTATTACCATAATAATAACTAGGCATCGCATGGCTCCATCATTGAAGCGAGCGTATAGTAATAAATATGTATTGAATATTGAAAAAATAGATTATCGTGAATCATGATGAGTTGATAGATAATGGGTCTGGTAGTAGTGCAGCGGCTAGTAGTAAGGGAACCACCCCGCGTTCTTACTATTCCTCTAACCACAACCACACATCTCTTTTTCAATTATTATAAAATGTATCGCTTTGCTACAAACAAACTGAATCAAATTGAAATTTCGCATGCCTTTTTCAACTGTGCATTAGATGGTGTCTATGAAGTTTCATTAAAATCGTTACGTTAGAACGTAAGATATCAGTAAAAAGGTTGTTTTCTCTATTTTAAACGTTTAGGTCCGCTTTAATAGTTTTTGCGATCTTTATTAATTCATAGCAGTGTCGCTGTTGGTTTTACTAATAAATGTTATTTGTAAAAAATGTTCGTCTCATCGAATAGATGATGATAGAATCTTTTCCCGTCCTGAAATTCCAATTTAATTTTTGAACCTCTCGTTTACGCGAGCGTTGCGCGCGAACTCTTGGACGGATCACGCTGTCCAACGAACTTAGCCTGAGTATTAGTAAGAGGATCATGTATACCAAATTTCAACTAAATCGGCCAACTTTTACTCAAGTTATCGTCACACGCGTAAACGTTACTGACAGACAGACAGACAGACAAGATGCATATTTCGTTGAATGTAAGAAGCTCGCTTACGCTCGCTTCAATTATTACTAGGCATCGCGTGGCTCAATCATTGAAGCGAGCGTATTGCAATTAAATACTGAATTTTAAAATTTGTTAATCATGATGAATGTCATAGTTGAAGATAAGTGGAAGAGGGTAGTGAGGGGTAGAGTGGGGGTACTCGGTACAAAGCTTTACTTCATAACAAACCTACACACAAAACGACTAAAAGAATCTTTACCACCCGGAATAGCTTTTAAACTAATATTATAAATGTATCACTTCATTACTCAAATACTACTGCTTGTATCAAGTTAAAATTTTACATACTTGTTTCAATTGCACTTTAGACAATGTATACGAAGTTTTATTAAAATCGTTACGTTAGAACGTAAGATATCGGTAAAAAGGTTGTTTCTCTATTTTAAACGTTTATGCCCGCTTTAATAGTTTTAGCGATCTTAATTAATTCATAGCAGTGTCGTTGTTGGTTTTACTAAAAAATGTTATTTGTAAAAAATGTTCGTCTCATCGAATAGGTGATGATAGAATTTTTTCCCGTCCTGAAATTCCAATTTTAAATTTAAAGCTAACGTTTACGCGAGCATTGCGCGCGAACTCTTGGACGGATCACGCTGTCCAACGAACTTAGCCTGAGTACTAGTAAAAGAAAGATGTATACCAAATTTCAACTAAATCGGTCAACTTTTACTCAAGTTATTGCCACACGCGTAAACGTTACTGACAGACAGACAGACAGACAGACAGACAGACAAGATGCATATTTCGTTGAATGTAAGAAGCTCGCTTACGCTCGCTTCAATTATACTAGGCATCGCGTAACTCTATCAATGAAGCGATCGTATTGCAATGAAATTTATTAATCATGATGAATGTCATAGTTGAAGATAAGTGGAAGAGGGTAGTGTGGGGAAGAGTGGGGGTACTCGGTACAAAGCTTTACATCCTAAACAAACCTATACACTATACGACTATAACAATCTTCACCACCCGCGGTAGCTTTTAAACAATTATTATAAATGTATCTCTTCACTACTCAAAGAATTCTGCTTGTATCAAGTTGAAATTTTGCATGCCTGTTTCAATTGTGCATTAGATGGTGTATATGAAGTTTTATTAAAATCGTTACGTTAGAACGTAAGATATCGGTAAAAAGGTTGTTTTCTCTATTATAAACGTTTAGGTCCGCTTTAATAGTTTTAGCGATCTTTATTACGTCATAGCGGTGTCGCTGTTGGTTTTAGTAAAAAATGTTATTTGGAAAAAATGTTCGTCTCATCGAATAGGTGATGATAGAACTTTTTTCCGTCCTGAAATTCCAATTTAATTTTTGTACCTTTCGTTTACGCGAGCGTTGCGCGCGAACTCTTGGACGGATCACGCTGTCCAACGAACTTAGCCTGAGTATTAGTAAGAGGAACATGCATACCAAATTTAAACTAAATCGGTCATTTTTTACTCAAGTTATCGTCACACGCGTAAACGTTACTGACAGACAGACAAGATGCATATTTCGTTGAATGTAAGAAGCTCGCTTACGCTCGCTTCAATAACTTTCCATACAGCAAAATTTGCTAAAAACCAATTAAATTCTGCTGAAAGATGGCTTAAAGTATTAAAATAATGCATTGCCATCGTGTTCTGAGCTATGCTAAAAGTTTCAAATGTTTAGCTATTCGGGAAGTTAGTTAGAAATCGATTGCCACATTTGTACCGGACAAACAAACAAACAAACAAGAAAGCAAGCTAATAAAAACGTAGTAATAAATATAAAGAAAATATAAAAATAAACTTTTTTAAAACAACGTTTTTTGCTTCTCCTGAAAAATTTAGTTTTTGGGGTTACGAGGTTTTGCAGGTACACAGTCGAAATAATGATTGAGTTCATCATAATATGAAATTTCAATAGAAAATCAATAACAATTATACATATATAGAGGCTAACTGTAAATGTTATTTTTCAGATTTAAATGTTCTTTCAAATAACAAATTATATAATATCCTCAATCAAAGACGAATAAAGAAAAACAAAGAACCAAATCAGACCATTCAAAAACATGAACTTCAATTTCAATGATAAATAAAAAATATCAAGGCAACCCTATATTTAAAATCCACAATTATTGTTTTCATTGATGATGATATGAGGTCAATGGAAGTTCATTGAAAAATAATTGAGGCAATACAACGTGACAGACATTCATTAAAATCGGTTAGTTCAGTTGAACGAGTAAGAATAGAACCAATCTCAAGACAATAATTTGAGTCAACATTTTTAATATGTATATGTATAATATGTACAGTGTACAACCAACTTCTTCAATAGAGGGAGGAATTTATCCATCTAATTGTTATTTGGTATTGGGCATCTGTTGACAATCAACAGACCGTATATAAATAACATGTTGCAAGAAATATCAAACCAAGCGTAAATATATTTTATCTATACGATTGCTACGAAATATAAACATTGTATATCTGTTTAGATGCGTAGAAAGTGCTTCTTTACGTACTTGTATTCATTGCGCATGCGCGTCTCATAATTCTGAAGAATTCCTCTTTTTTACTGCCCTAGGGTGGTAAAAAAGAGGAATTCTTCACCTTTACGCACGATTAGCGAGCTTGTTTACATTTAACAAAACTAATTTGATTTAAATCAAATTATAATTATTATTAACTACGGGAAACAGACAGTGAAAAATACACTCCTGTGCCGGGATTTGAACCACGGGCCTCTATATTTCCAGTATATAGAGGCCCGTGGTTCAAATCCCGGCACAGGAGTGTATTTTTCACTGTCTGTTTCCCGTAGTTAATAATAATTATAATTTGATTTAAATTAAAATTTAACTTTCCGTAGTATGAAAACTACCAAAAACTTAAAAAATTGAATTTCTAATTGATTGTACAAGGTACAGGTACTAATTGAGTACTTTATAATTATAAGCGTTAATTCTGGTTTAGTTCTAATGTCATAAATATTGACTGTCTAAATGTATATGAATATTGAAAGCTTGGATTCGGGACTAGTTATCGATTACGGTAGTGAAAAATCATTCTCCTGCGTAGCTTAGATGGAAGAGCGCTATACTGGAAATATAGAGGCCCGTGGTTCAAATCCCGGCACAGGAGTGTATTTTTCACTGTCTGTTTCCCGTAGTTAATAATAATTATAATTTGATTTAAATTAAAATTTAACTTTCCGTAGTATGAAAACTACCAAAAACTTAAAAAATTGAATTTCTAATTGATTGTACAAGGTACAGGTACTAATTGAGTACTTTATAATTATAAGCGTTAATTCTGGTTTAGTTCTAATGTCATAAATATTGACTGTCTAAATGTATATGAATATTGAAAGCTTGGATTCGGGACTAGTTATCGATTACGGTAGTGAAAAATCATTCTCCTGCGTAGCTTAGATGGAAGAGCGCTATACTGGAAATATAGAGGCCCGTGGTTCAAATCCCGGCACAGGAGTGTATTTTTCACTGTCTGTTTCCCGTAGTTAATAATAATTATAATTTGATTTAAATTAAAATTTAACTTTCCGTAGTATGAAAACTACCAAAAACTTAAAAAATTGAATTTCTAATTGATTGTACAAGGTACAGGTACTAATTGAGTACTTTATAATTATAAGCGTTAATTCTGGTTTAGTTCTAATGTCATAAATATTGACTGTCTAAATGTATATGAATATTGAAAGCTTGGATTCGGGACTAGTTATCGATTACGGTAGTGAAAAATCATTCTCCTGCGTAGCTTAGATGGAAGAGCGCTATACTGGAAATATAGAGGCCCGTGGTTCAAATCCCGGCACAGGAGTGTATTTTTCACTGTCTGTTTCCCGTAGTTAATAATAATTATAATTTGATTTAAATTAAAATTTAACTTTCCGTAGTATGAAAACTACCAAAAACTTAAAAAATTGCAAAACTAATTTGCTGTTTGTTTAATAAAAGTAACTGTTTATATCGAGTTTTTTTGTGAAAATCAATGAGTGATTTAAATTATTATGACGAATATGAGGAGAATAATACGCCTCCCGAAATAATTAATTCGGCACAAAATACAACTAATGAATTAATGTCATCTTTATCAAAAGAGAAATACGAACTTGCATACAGGAAGTTTATTTTTGCCTGTATTTATTATTTAAATCTAGCAATCGTAGATAATAAAGTACGGTACGCAACTCGTGCGAAATGGCATTTTACATTGCTTGTGTGGTTTTACTACCCTCGCTGTCGCTCGGGTGCAAACTCCACACTCGCATGCAAAATGCTACTTTCCTCACTCGACGCGTAATGTACTATTCTTCACTCTACTCGCGTATCACCCAGAACTATTAAAATATATATACTACAATGTATATATTTTGCTAGAAAAAACTCATCAATACATGAAAATTAATATCCTAAACATTGTTTTTTCTTTTATAAGTATATTATATGAAATATAATACAAACAGAAATACACTATAAAAAATAAATTAAAAAAAAAAAAAACCTTAGTGGCGAATCAATCCATAGAGGGGCCTAGGCCTAGGTTTGCCAAATGGCAGTATATAAACCTTAAAATTGGCATAATTAACCGAATATACACTAGTTCACATAAGCAGCAACCCATGTACATTGCCATGCTGAGTGAACACCGAGCGTATTATTCAATTTATAAACAATTTTATATTTTGGATATATAGTTTATTTTAATTTTCTAAATATTCAATAAACAAATAATTTTATAGGTAAACTTTAATTTTAACAACAATAAGTAAACAAAGTGATAATTCAATAAAAAAACAGTCTTCCAAGTAGTGTGGCACATAGCTTCCTCGTGTCCAATTCGTATACTGTGATTTTATGCTTTTATACAAACTATGGTTGTCTAGTTTATTTAATTGTTTCACACTTTTTAGGGTTTTGTAGATACTTCTCAAAACCCTTATGCCGAGGGTGATGTGTCCGTCCGTCCGTCGCTCTTTGGTTCATAGGGCCCGAACCGTTTAAGCGAAAGTACTGAAATTTGAAACACTGGTGCAACTTTTAGACCCAACCACAGGAAAAATATATAGAAGTTCATAATTAGATTTCCGCATGCGCAATTCGAAAAAATGTGGTAAACTCAAAAATTTATATTTTTTTTAATTTTTGAGTAGGGTATCAAATGAAAGCTGCTAAAGAGTAGGACACAAATAATATATATATGATTTTTTAAATGTTGCATTCCTTATTGGTTAAATAAATCAAAATATACCCAAAAACAATTCCCCCCCCCCCCCAACCACTATAGATTGGCTGGCGCTAAAATTTTGAAATAATTCATGCTAATATCTTATTGTGGGGCGATGAAAATTCCGGGAGTTCATCCCAAATTTTCAAAATTACCAATTTTTTGCGCGAAAATTTGGAGGCGCCCAAAATTTTATTTTTTAAAAATTTTGAGTTGGGTATCAAATGAAAGCTGCTGAAGAGTAGGATACAAATATATATTAGCTTTTTTAAATTTTTAATTCTTCATTGGTTTTATGTCAAAATATACCCTCAAAAAAATCCCCCCCCCCAAATTTTATATAAGGGCTGGTCTTAAAATTTTGAAATGATTCATGGTTACACCGTATGGTTGGGCGATGAAAATTTCCTAAAAAATGTAATTTATCTTGTCGTTATTACCTATAAAAAACATTGTGACCTCCCGGGGGATCGAAACCGGGACCCTTAGGATCGAAGAAAAAAAATCATAATTACATAACGGGTACGCTTAATCATCTACAAAACCCTAAAAAGTACTTGGACACAAGTACTTCCCTGTGATTTTTCAATTTACTTACAAACTAATTTCTGGCCTCTTCTACCTAGCGGTGAAGAGGATGAACAAACTTATCGCATCGCCACTGTGATCTATCTGTCTGTGGCCATTGTTTTTGCGCTTCTTGGGTCCACTTCTCTCTTTTGGAATTCGGGAATCAAATTGTCGGATCATTTTGCGGTCTACCCCGTGGTCGTCTATTCTCAGTCCTTGAAAAATTATTTTGATTTATTACATGAATTACAAGTACAAATTTAGTAAACTTCAAAGAGCGCTGAAGGTTGAAATTAATATGATGCTATCTGCCTGCTACTATCGGCAAACCATCCAAATTTCATAAAAATCAGATGAGTACTATTGAAGATACAGGTGTAAATAAATGTACGTTTGTGCGCATGTGGAAGAGAAATAAATGGGCGCAGAAGGTTGAAACTTATATGGGACCAACAATGGACTAATTAAGACCTACCATCTAAGATTCATTAAAATTGTACGAGTAGTTTTTAAGATATTTAGTGAGCCAACATAAAAATTGTGCAAGAGACAGAATGACAGACAGACACGGAACCAAAAATGTTTTCAGATGACTGAAACGGATTTCCGTCTAAAACATTTTTTGAAATCTTGACATAAATATTTTTCATTTTTCAAAACGATCATATAGCTTCCGTTACCTTCGGTAAGCTCGGAAGCAAATTAAATTTATTAAATGAAATGCTATAAAATTTAAATTTAGAACTATGTACAAGACAAAGTTTTTTTTGTGTTAGTAGAACCGATTTTGTTTGATAGAAAAAGAGAGTAAACATTTCTCGGTGTGTAACGTAAAAGGAGTCGCATTAATTTAAACCAAATAAACAGCCCTGATAAGAAGAAGATTAGCTATATTAAATATTAAAGTTAAATTAAAATTACAATAGCAGCGGAAAATTATCTACAAAATGTTTGAGAGCAGCAGGAGAAAGTTAAAAATGTTATCAGACTTTTTACTTTTAATAGTTTTAAAAGCAGAACTCATTTAAGTTAGTGAGGAAAAAAAAGAGAAGATTTATATGTATAATAGACAGCCAATCAACAAAGAGAGTTTAAGTAAAATAAAAACAAATTTTTAGTCAAGATGTTGTTTTAGTGTAAACGAAAAAAAGGTCTTAATAATTCAACAAGTTGGCAAGGAAAAAACATTCTCTAGGTTTAAAGGTAAAATGAGGTTGAAATTTTCTACAGTGAAACCAAGCCAGTGGAGAAGGGTTCGTGTTTAGGAAGATGGGAGGCTCGTGGTGGGGGAAACAGACGAGGAATATTTGCGGTGGAATCTCTGTAACCGTGGAATCGGTGCCAGGAAGGTGAAACCGAATAGGAGGTAGCTCGCTCCAACTGCATCGCTGAGGGCACTTTGAGCGGGCTCTCCCAGACGTAGAGTGACGTCACTACCTCGGGCATCCGTTACTAAGGCAACCCATACACGCACACATTATAGAGACCACTCCCGGCAATACTAATACTCTCTAACCGGCTCCGTCTTCAACTTCTGTCTGGCCTCTTCTATCTTCTATAATAGGCCTAACATAGAGGATTTTACAAAGCGCAAAATCTTACCCACGGATTAGCGTTACGTCCCATGCTTTAATACAGGAAAAAGTTACCTTTATAACTCACGGAGAAACAGGTACACAAATCCACCTTAGTATTTTAAGTATCGTAAAGACATTCTAATAAATAAAAAAGGTCATAATAACGGCTCTCCAGCTTTAAGAATCAAATGATATACAAGTAATTACCCGATCTTAGCAAAACAGAGCTGCAAGACTAGGTTTCAACTTTCAATTATATATTATCCGGGAATTATGGACTTCTAAGTATTTATGAATTATTTATTTCTAGATTTATTCATCTCGGTACGTAATATTGGTTATAACGATGAAGATGTAAGCACAATTAATCGTAATCGAATAACAATTTAATATTGTACATGAAATAGAGTCAGAATACATCGTATAGCGGCAATGATTTTTCTGAACATGTATACCAAATTTCGTCAAAATTGGTCCAGTAGTTTAGGCTCCACGCCTCTGCATAGACGACAGACAGACAGACAGACATTTTTTAAAAACCACTTTATTGGACTCAGGGGACCTGAAGACGTGTTAATCTATCAAAATCGAATTTTTGCGCCATCACAATACTTTCTCTTTATATATGAGAAAGTAAAAAAGGATGCAGAAATTAAGTTTTTTTACTTATTTAATTTTATAAATATTCCTCTTTAGAATTTGGCCTTTACACATCTCTTTACACATTTGGTTTTATTTAATCCATTTCAGGGCTGTCTGATACTTACACACCCCTTGAAAAACTGAAAAAGTCGACAAACCACATAAATATAATACTATTACAATACGTTTACCTTTTTTTTAGATAGAACATGTACATAGGTAAACTATATTTTCGTTGTATTTTAATAAAGTGTTTCGTGTCTAATGTACATTAAATTTACCTATGTCTGCTCTACTTGCAAAATAATAAATGTGGAGTAGGTCAAAATTAATAGAAAACACTCTGCGGCACCATAAATCGTCACCAACTCTTCTAAACTTAAAAAAAAAAAAAAAAAAATCATCTTCTAAATTGAAAGCTCTTCGAACAGAAGTAGAGTTGGTATAAATTGAATAATAATGGTTGCATTCAATTCAAGGCTTGATGTCTTTATTATAGAAGTCGGTTTTTTCGCTTTTACACTTTAAACTGATAATGAAAAAAAGAAAGAAAGAAAAATTAAACAAAGAGTGATAAAAGGATGCAGAACTTAAGCTCTTTTACTTATTTAATTTTATAAATTTTCCTCTTTAAAATTTGGCCTTTTAAGGGTTATTTGGTCTCTCTTTTTTTAAAAGCTATATTTTACCATATACTTTCGTGTTTCTTCAACTATACCTTTTACATGAGTGTAATTAATAAAAACTATCGCATACATTTACTTGAATCCTCCCTGCTTACATGCCAGATAGGATTTAAATAAAAATATATGTGGAGAAATGTGGTTTCCCTGTATTTCAAAGTTGTGGACAATTTTAATTTTAATCTGATGTGATAAAGCCCCGTCTACACGGTGAGAGTTAACATACGTCGAAACTTATTGTTTTGTACTCAAAGTTATATCAGTATCCTACATTTTTGACTTGATTACAGAAATAGAGCATTAAATATATATTACTAGGCATCGCGTGGCTCTATCATTGAAGCGAGCGTATTGTAATAAAATACTGAATATTGAAATTTATTAATCATGATGAATGTCATAGTTGAAGATAAGCGGAAGAGGGTAGTGTGAGGTAGAGTGGGGGTACTCGGTACAAAGCTTTACTTCCTAAACAAACCTATGCACTATAAGAATCTTAACCATCCGTACTAACTTTTATATTATTATTATAAATGTATCACTTCATTACTCAAATACTACTTCTTGTATCACGTTGAAATTTTACATACTTGTTTCAATTGTACTTTAGACGATGCACATGAAGTTTTATTAAAAATCGTTACGTTAGAACGTAAGATATTGGTAAAAAGGTTGTTTTCTCTATTTTAAACGTTTAGGTCCGCTTTAATAGTTTTAGCGATCTTTATTAATTCATAGCAGTATCGTTGTTGGTTTTAATAAAAAATGATATTTGAAAAAAATGTTCGTCTCATCGAATAGGTGATGATAGAATTTTTTCCCGTCCTGAAATTCCAATTTTAAATTTGAAGCTCACGTTTACGCGAGCATTGCGCGCGAACTCTTGGACGGATCACGCTGTCCAACGAACTTAGCCTGAGTATTAGTAAAAGGAAGATGTATACCAAATTTCAACTAAATCGGTCAACTTTTACTCAAGTTATCGTCGGACACGTAAACCTTACACACAGACAGACAGACAGACAGACAGACAAGATGCATATTTCGTTGAATGTAAGAAGCTCGCTTACGCTCGCTTCAATTAATAAAAACTATCACATACATTTACTTGAATCCTCCCTGCTTACATGCCAGATAGGATTTAAATAAAAATATATGTGGATAAATGTGGTTTCCCTGTATTTCAAAGTTGTGGACAATTATAATTTTAATCTGATGTGATAAAGCCCCGTCTACACGGTGAGAGTTAACATACGTCGAAACATATTGTCTTGTACTCAAAGTTATATCAGTATCCTACATTTTTGACTTGCATACAGAAATAGAGCATTAAATATATATTATAATGTTAAATTATAATACATATATAACAAACGGAATATTCATATTGTCGAATTTGTTTTTCGAATCTGCTTTCAAATATGAAGCAAACTATCATATTTACTGCCTATTAGATCTGTTATTACGTGATATAAAAGTATAAACAAACAATTTAGGCAATCAACGTCTAGTATCTAGCGTGATAGTTCTTAAATCTACCGCGTGAGTACTCTGACTGCTGTGATAGAACACTCAACTATCACGTCAGACGAGATACTGTGATGGCTGATAGTTCTATCGCGACAGAATCTATCACGTAGACTACACGTTGATAGTTAATGCGATAGTTGCTATCATGACCGTAGCTATCGCGTCAACTATCACCATGTAAACGGGGCTTTAGATGTAAAAGGGACAAGAGTGAAGAAGCCCGTAAGTGAAGGGTGAAATATAGCTTTTAAATAAACAGGTCAAGTGTGTGCTAGTCAGCACATAGCGAGGGTCCGTAGGCCACACTATATAGTGTTTAACTGTAAAGTGTATAAACAGTGTTCTTTTAAAATGCTAAAAAGCTCACTTTGAACCATTCTAAGGGTCTGATATTCTCAAAACACACTCTGATAAAGTATTTTTTTGCCACTGAACCGGACTACAATCATATAAATACATCGAAAAGACCATAATTATAAAAAAAAAAACTATTTTGTCAATAAAAAATAAAATAAGATTTTTTTCGAAATTTCCAAAAAGTGGTATCTTTACTTTTGGTCGAAGAATGTTCAGGAATTTTTTCAGATTTTTCGCACTTCACATAAGCGAGATAGAGGGGGGGGGGGACACGTTTCAAACTCGCTTCAAACTCGCCTACGCTCGCCCTATCAAAGTTATAACCAAAGAATTATATATTTTTGTAATCAGCTCGACGTACCCTTTCATATGATACCCCTCACGGTGTCGAAAAAAAATAAAAAAAATTTCCCTTAAGTTTTTTTACCCTAATGTTTTTGAAAAAAAAAATTTTTTTAAGTCGCTATATTTTTAAAATGTGTGGGCAGGTACAAGAAACATACATGCCAAATTTCAAAGTGATCGGACGAAAGGTGTAGCCGTGAGAGCACGCGAGAGGACGGACGGACAGACACACGCAGGAAAATATAAGGGTCCTTGGTTTTGCCTACGGACCCTAAAAAGAGAGAGCGGTTTTTTAATCAATTAAATAAAAAACCAAATAAACCTTTAAAAGGCCAAACTTTCAAGAGGAAAGGTTCAAGTTCAAAAAGAAGAAAAGAAAAATTATTTTATTTTAGTTAGATTAAAAATTTTAATGCTTTCACCGCATATTTCATTAAGTTTGATTTAATATGCATTAGATAAAATAGCTTTCGTATAATATTAATCTTTTCATATTAGAAAATTAATAACATTTTATTAATGGAAGTTTTCCTGCTTCAGTATGGATATGATAATAAGGTCCGTTGTACACCCGGTTAATTTATTTTGCGGATTTCTGTCTTGGAATTTTTGAAATCCGGGAACTAAAACTTTTTCGTATTCTTTAGAGCGATCACATAGCTTCCTTTGGTAAGTTCGGAGGCAAAAAAAAAAATATATATATTATAGATTGTAATAATACCTACAATTTTGTAAAAGCTCAAAATTAAATTTCCATAGGTACTAAAAGAAAATACAAATGATTGAAATAGAATAACTTTCTTTTTTAAGTCTAACAGACAAAAAAAACAATCAATAAAATGCATTATCAACAGAAAACCGTAATGTCCATAACATAGTATAGAAATAGAAAGTAGGTAAAATTACGTAAATATTGGCAGTAAATAGGAAAAAACAGCATGCACCAGTCTAGATAAGTGGATATGCTTTAAATTGATTCTCTTCGACAATTCCGAACGATCTGTATAAGCGCACGAAGTATAGCTACCAAGAAAAACGTTCTGTAAAAAGTCCATAGATAACTCAAAGTATCAGTATAACAAGGTCTGATTTTCCTATATTAATGTTGGAGAAAAAAATATAGATAGGTACATAGATAATATTATAGTGGGCAAAGCAACAGGTAATATAGCAGCGTGGAGATATAACAGCATATCCTAGATATTATATTATGTATCAATAGTAGATTAAATTGGATACCTATTTTATTTATAGAACATAAAAACAACTGTTACATAACCGTTAGCCAAGTCCAGAACAGGTTTCATTATCTATTATTTTTATTGCCAATAACAATGCACTTACAATAAGAAATATGCCCATAGTCTGCACTAATATGGTATTTATTTTACGGTCCGTACGTATATTTGATTGTTTAATAAAATAAGTCTGAAAGATGATTTAAAAAACTCAGAAATTTAAGATATTAAGATCAAATTCAACGTAAACGCTTTTATCTATGATTGTTACGAAATATAAACATTGTATCTCTGTTTAGATGCGTAAAAAGTAATTTTTTACGTACTTGTATTCATTGCGCATGTGCGTCTCATAATTCTGAAGAATTCCTCTTTTTTACCGCCCTAGGGTGGTAAAAAAGAAGAATTCTTTACCTTTACGCACGATTAGCGAGTTTGCTTACATTTATCAAAACTAATTTGCTGTTTGTTTAATTAAAGTAACTGTTTATATCAAGTTTTTTGACAAGTTCAATGAGTGATTATGACGAATATGAAGAGTAATACGGCTCCCGAAATAATTAATTCGGCACAAAATACAACTAATGAATTAATATCATCTCTATCAAAAGAGAAATACGAACTTAGACACAGGAAGTTTATTAAAAAATTGTTAAAATCCAACAATCGTAGATAAAGTACGGTACGCAACTCGTGAGAAAACGGCATTTTGCTTTGCTCGTGTGGTTTTACTACCATTTTACCCAAGAACGTTTAGTTCGATTTATCGTACCGAATTTGTTTTACATTTTAGATGCAAATGGGAGAAGGTAAGTAGAAATTGGCTTGTGTAAGTAATCATGTATCTGAAAGAGTACTTCTTTACATTGTTACTCCCCTATGTATTTTTGGAATATAAATGACATTGACTAAATAACAATTAAGACAAAGGGATGTTTAGTCCAATGTACTTTGGGACAGAGGAATATCACACTTCTGTTTCTATAAGGGGAGTAACAGTCTAAAGAAGAACATTCCGTACATCTTCTTTAGATTGTTACTCCCCACTGTTTTCTTTATAAGGGGAGTAACAATCTAAAGAAGAACATTCCGTACACCTTCTTTAGATTGTTACTCCCCTCTGATTTCTTTATAAAGGGGGTAACAGTCTAAAGAAGAACACTCCGTACACCTTCTTTAGATTGTTACTCCCCTCTGTTTTCTTTATAAAGGGGGTAACAGTCTAAAGAAGAACACTCCGTACACCTTCTTTAGATTGTTACTCCACTCTGTTTTCTTTATAAAGGGGGTAACAGTCTAAAGAATATATATATATATATATATATATATATATATATATATATATATATATATATATATATATATATATATATATATATATTTATTTTTATTTCTTTTTATTTTTTTTTTTTTTTTATAAAGGGAGTAACAATCTAAAGAAGTGCCCATAAAAGAAGGTGGTTGAAAATGGAAAAATTATTATAGAAATCCTAATTGGATTTTCCAATTAGTGACAAAACTCCAGCCTCTCAATATACGCAAAGAATAAAAAAATGGATCAGAAGAGGTCCTTAATTAATTAGATGGGCTTAACTTGTTTGAACCTAGGTTGATGAAAGGAATATATGTGGCACAGGCTTCAACCAATTATTAGTTTTGGCCATTAATTTTCCCTCTTGAGCTTAAATGCTTGAATGATGCTCTAACTCTAGCCTTCTCAACTGAAGGGTCATGAACTCTAAGGGGTTATGACCCCTCAGAGTTCGCATTGGAGTTCGGTGGAGTAAATAATATAGTAGAAACAGGGGAGGGATTAAGAGAGAGTGAAAACAGCATGGAAAGTAGAAAAAATAGTCTGCCAATTAGTGTGGCACATAGCTTCCACGCGTTCTATTTGTTATACTTTAATGATTTTATACTTTTACAACATATTATTGCTAAATTTATGTAATTACCCCTCCTCGTTATCAAAATTGTTTTGATTCTTTTTATGAATTAAAGTATCAATTCAGAAAAATTTAAAGAGCGCAGACGGTTGAAATTAATCTTAGGCTATCTGCAGGTTACTTTCGATAAACCATCCAAATTTCATAAAATTCAGATAAGTACTTTTGAAGATATAGGTGTTAATAGATGTATGTGTTGTGCGCATGTAGAAGAGAAACAAACAGACGCAGAAGGTTGAAACTTATATGGGACCAACAATGGGCTAACTATGACCTGACATCAAAATTTTATTAAAATCAAACGACCAGTAGTGTTAAGATGTATATTGGTTCGCAAAAATTTTGCGACAGACTGATAGACAGACACGAAACCAAAAATGTTCCTTGGTGTCTGAACCGGATTTCTGTCGTAGAATTTTTTCTGTCATGGAATGGAAGACATATATTTTTCGTTCTTTAAAACGATGATCGATCACATATAGCTTCTGCTACCATCGGTAAGCTCGGAAGAGAAAATGTATTATACATAATATATCCTTAACTACTAAAAGCATAAGGGTTTCCAGGTTTACCTCGAAACCCTAAAAACGTAAAATATATTTTGTGAGAAAAAAAATTACCCCCTCCCCCAAACAAAAAAAAAATGTATTGGAGTAGTTTTTAGCGTTTGGGCAATACAAATGCATACAAAGGCGTTTATCTACGATTTATACGAAATATAAACATTATATCTCTCTTTAGATGCGTAGTAAGTGATTCTTTTCGTAGCTATATTTATTGCGCATGTGCGATCATAATGAGGTGAAGAATTCCTCACCTTAACTGAGCCCCACCTCACTGAGGAATTCTTCACCTTAACGCACGATTAGCGAGTTTGTTTACATTCTAATTTGCCGTTTGTTTAATTTAAGTAACTGTTTATATCGAGTTTTTAGAGAAACAATGAGTGATTTAAGTGATTATGAAGAAAATGAGGAGAATTATACACCTTGCGAAATAATTAATTCGGCACAAAATACAACTAATGAATTAATGTCATCTTTATCAAAAGAGAAATGCGAACTTACTTACAGGAAGTTTATTAAAAAAAATTCTGTATTTATTATTAAAATCCACAATTGTAGATAAAGTACGGTACGCGACTCGTGGTTTTACTACCCTTCCTGTCGCTCGGGTGCAAACTCCACACTCGCATGCAAAATGCTACTTTCCACACTATACGCGTAATGTACTATTGTGAGAAAAAAAGTTACCCCCCCCCCCCCCCAAAAAAAAGTGTTTGTGTAGTTGTTAGCGCTTGGGCAATAAAAATGCATACAAAGGCTTTTGTTTCACATCCTCATATTAAATGGTCCAATAGTTATAGCTAAATGGAATTTTTAAATTGGCGCCATCTTGATGATTCGGCTGGGGCGATTATACTAGTTTACGATGAGTAGTGACCCTCCTTATATTTTAAAGGTCAAGAGAGCAACATTTTATCAAGCTTGGTAAAAAACTGAAGATTTTTATATAAAACAAACAGACACTCTTATATTCATAATATTCATAAATATAGATATTCGTTTAGTGTCATTCATACCATAAATTCTGTAAACATCTTTGACGAAACAAACAATTTAGAATTCAGTGTTTACTTTAAACAACCTTCCGGTTGCTTCAAAATATATATTTGTTTTGTTTATGAGATAAGGAATAAAATAAATTGTTTTCTCCAGGTAAATAGATATACATAGTTTATTTAACACCCACAACACCTTTCAGCTTTCATAAGACCATCGTCAGTGTCAAAGAACTATATGTTACAAACTAAACGTATACATAGTAAGAGTAAGAAGAACCTATGCAAAAACTAAACATATAAACAGTAAGAGTAAGAACCTATGCAATAACTAAACGTATAAACAGTAATAGTAAGAAGAACCTATGCAAAAACTAAACGTATAAACAGTAAGAGTAAGAAGAACCTATGCAAAAACTAAACGTATAAACAGTAAGAGTAAGAAGAACCTATGCAAAAACTAAACGTATAAACAGTAAGAGTAAGAACCTATGCAATAACTAAACGTATAAACAGTAAGAGTAAGAAGAACCTATGCAAAAACTAAACGTATAAACAGTAAGAGTAAGAAGAACCTATGCAAAAACTAAACGTATAAACAGTAAGAGTAAGAACCTATGCAATAACTAAACGTATAAACAGTAAGAGTAAGAAGAACCTATGCAAAAACTAAACGTATAAACAGTAAGAGTAAAAAGAACCTATGCAAAAACTAAACGTATAAACAGTAAGAGTAAGAAGAACCTATGCAAAAACTAAACGTATAAACAGTAAGAGTAAGAACCTATGCAATAACTAAACGTATAAACAGTAATAGTAAGAAGAACCTATGCAAAAACTAAACGTATAAACAGTAAGAGTAAGAACCTATGCAATAACTAAACGTATAAACAGTTAGAGTAAGAACCTATGCAATAACTAAACGTATAAACAGTAAGAGTAAGAACCTATGCAATAACTAAACAGTAAGAGTAAGAACCTATGCAATAACTAAACGTATAAACAGTAAGAGTAAGAACCTATGCAATAAGTAAACGTATAAACAGTAAGAGTAAGAACCTATGCAATAACTAAACGTATAAACAGTAAGAGTAAGAAGAACCTATGCAATAACTAAACGATAATAGTACAAGATAAAATAGTTATTTATCTACTTGCGGCAGCAAAATGAGGCATAATTGAACTGATTTCGGGCAGAGAAATGTTGTTTTACTGCCTAGGCAGCAAATGTTTTGTTTTTATAATGTTGGCAATAGCAGTTTATATTTTTATCTCTATCTTATGACATTATATTATTAGAGTTCAATAAGTAATATTTAATAAATAAACGTTTTAATAATAAAATAATTTTTTTATATTTGTTAATTCTGTTAAATAAGTTTAATGAATAGTATATCTTTAATTAAAAAAATAGCGGAGTCACTGGCTACACTGCAGCTTCATGTAAACATCCAACATCCATATTATTATTATTATTATTGGAGTCATTCTAGATTAGACATTTTACACTAGTTACTTCTTTTCTTCTAAGCAATAGAAAATATCTTTAATACTTTTAGTAATTTAAGTAAAAATATAAATAAATATTTAATATTGCGTGCTTTATTCATTCAGAAGTTTTGTGTGTTATAAACGTGTGTTTTGTATTTTCTATTATAGATTTCCAAGTTTCTTATTTGAACATTAATTTTAGTTAATACATATGTTAATATCTTATTAATATAACATAGTAATTATCTATGTTATATTAATAAAAACGGTATTTTAGCAATTTCATTTTTCTACCGCCCGTAGATAAAAAATATTGTATGAAACAAGGCAGCAAAGGAAACATTTCTGCCTTGTTTATTCATTGTCAAATAGGTAAATTTACCTGCCTCGGCTTCGCCTCGGAGGCTAATCTAATCACTCGTCAGTAAAATTCTATTTTGCTGCCTAGTTACATAAATAACTTTTTTCAACTAAAATATTTTTCAGGTAACATAGAATACAATTTCTACCTATTTGAGTATCCTTAAGATAATATTTTATTTTAACAGTGGTGTAACAAAAAAAAATATGTGTGAGGATCTCACGCATTAGAAGTGAAACTTAAGTTCTAAAATGCATTGCTCTCTTTCATTTTTTGACAAATTTATTATTTCAAGATTAAGAAATGGTTTTGAAGAAATTTTTAACTCAGTTCAGTGCACTAAAGCTTAAGAGGAAACTGGTGATATGTGAATTGGATTCAAGATAAACCTGAATTTCACTGTATTACAAGAACCAAACTTTAAGACAAAATGTCTTTATATAAACTAACAGATATACAATATCTTTATTTCCACTTAATTTTGTTAGCATATAGATATATAGTCTAATCTAATAGGTTATAGGTTACAATTTTACATAAATATTTACTGTATTTATAGAATTGAAGTGAGAGCCCTCAATAACATTAGATGCTAGAGCGAGGACTCTGCATTTAGTTGTTTTTAACATAGATATTACAAATATATACATAATAAAAAGTAGATTAAGATGCTTTTTAAATAATATTTAAAAATGTAACACTATCAATGTCATCTCAAAACTGAATGCATTTATCTCAACATTACGTTAGGTTTAAATAGATTTAATTAAGACACATTCTCTTCTAGTTTTCTTCCCGTTATTTTTGTTTCGACTGGAGCGAAATGCCATTGAAAAATAAAGTGGATAAACATCTTCTCCTTGAGACGTCTTAATTTCTACAAATATCTCTCCAAACTCCAATCTTAGCTTAGAAATAAATATGTGGCATAGAGTGTCCTATTTGGCAAATTTAATACCTTCCTCCAATAGAAACAAACGATTGCCACAATTGCCTTAGAAGCCAATAGCTCTTTAGGGATTTTTCCACAAGAGTAAATAGAAATAACTGAATTATCTCTCATGCTGTGTTTTAACTCTGGAACACTATATGTTCTGCTATTGCTCACTAGATGGAGCTAGAGGGCCGTGTTTTACAGTATTCTCCCTTCATAGATAAAAGTTTTCATAAATTTGGATTTTTTAAAACTCTGTAATATGGATAGATGTTACTTGATTTTAAATTGATTTATATGTTATTTTTTAAATTTATTTTTTTCTTGAAATTAGGGATGGATTTTCCTATAAGTCATTGAACTCGATATATTATATGGTTTATTAAAAATAAAAATAAAAAATAAAATAAAATCAGTCCGAGACAAATCACATACTACCTTTCTCATATACGAGTACATAAAAACTTGGACCAGTGTTTTCCAGTTATTAGTTATTCCGAAGTTACATTTAATTATTATTAAATATTTTATCAAAATGTATAATAAAAATAACTTCTCCCCAGCGAGGAATCGAACCCGTCCTCTCGCTGTCCACGTTTAAAGCTATATCCTCAGGAACTAGATTTTTCCTGGGAAAACGACTTATGTGAGCGACTTATACAACAAGAAATCTTTTTATTTCTTAATTTTTTGCATGATCAACGCCCCCATATTTAAAGCGAAAATTTATTTTTCTCAATTTCACCTCGGGGTATGATTTTTCTAAAGCTTTAAAACAAATTTCATCAAAATCGGCTTAGTATTTTAGACTTCCACGCTTCAGCCTAGACTTTACAGACGGACATTTAAAAAAAAAATAAAATAAAATAAAACAACAAATCTTTTAGGGACAAAATGTGTAAATCCATCAAAATTTTAAAATCGAATTTTCGCGCCTTCTACATACTTTATCATAATATAATATATGAAGTATTATATTATTATTTTAGTTATTATAAAGTATTATAGTTTTAAGTTTTATATTATATAACGTATATTTATGAGATGTTAGAAAAAAATATATTTAAATAAAAAAAATACACTTTAATATAGAAAATTTCCACTAGAAACTCGACGCAAAAAAATTTGTCAACTTGTTTTAATGGTCAATAGAGTGTTTTAAACTGTTATATATACCATTAACTATTACATTAAAATATATAGTAAATTCAAATTAATCTTAGTACCAATAACGAAAAAGGTTATATTATATAAAAGTATCAGATAACTATCGCATAAATTACCAGCAAAAGTAATTAACTAATCCGTATATAGTAAACAAAATCAGGATTTTTAGATAATTATAATTCGGATTGTAGATTTTACTTCCAGGGACTGATGTCATGAGCAGATGCAACTGATTTCCTTCATGGCAGAGACATGAAGATCGAACGTAACACCGTGATATCATTTCCTTAGCATAGACATCTGACTTGTTATTAGTACCGCATCATGTATCTCAACTGCATGAAGATTATCGTCTATAGAAAGATAAACGTACATTTATCTTCATATTGTATCAGCTAATTTAAATAAGATCGATCATAGATAACGTAACCAGTATCTATAGTAATAACACCGTTAAATTAGACGCATAATAACCGTCGGATATAAATAATCCACCGTAACAAGCTTTCTGATTAATTATGCTGAATATGACACCAATTTCAATATCTTATGAACTAGACTAAATTATGTAATGTAGATCTAGTCAAAAGTATATTCAGAAACCGAAACCATCTTTAGGTAACACAAAAATTTCAACCGTATTATTTTAGTCTCATTAAATCATATATCACTTTCTGATAGATCAGTGTAATCAGAAGTTTTAAAGGGGCAAACGTCAAAACGTGAGCCCCACTTTAACACCAACTATTAATTGCAGCCGATCCAATAATAATTGTTTATACATAATAATACATGAATGTATGATTAACTTTTTCTATAACTTATCTAGTAGTAGTCTAGTACTTCCTACTAGAACGGGTAGGACGAACCACTTGTTCGAACCTTGCAATTGGGCCATCACTTAGGCCCTTTTTACGCCCCGTGGTGGAGAGTTCCAGCTACTTCACACATCATACATTTGTACATTGTACCGCCGAAGCGAGTATGGTGTAGTTATTAGTAAGCTATATAAGCGTGCGTCAAAGCGTGGGGGAAGAGTCCCCATAAAGGGTGTCCCTCGCCCTGCACCGTCCGCGATTCATTGATGCGAATCAGAGTATCATGGCACAGGATCGAACGCACGACCTCGAGTTGCCTCGACTTATTGATAGCTGAGCGAGCGCCCTAACACGCTCGGCTACCCTGGTTCCCTCTATTTATAACTTATCTAAAAAAGTTGTTTAAGAGATTCATTTGCTTTAAAAAATATTATTGAAGCGAGCTTCTTACATTCAACGAACTATGCATCCTGTCTGTCTGTCTGTCAGTAACGTTTACGATTCCAACGATAACTTGAGTAAAAGTTGACTGATTTAGTTGGAATTTAGTATACATGTTCCTTTTTGTTCGTTCGACAGCGTTATCCGTCCAAGAGTTCGCGCGCAACGCTTGCGTAAACGTGAGCATCAAATGTAAAATTGGAATTTCAGGACGGGAAAAGATTCTATCATCACCTATTCGAAAAGAGATTTTTTTTTTCAAAATAATATTTTTTAGTAAAAACATTTTTTAGTCAAAATAACATTTTTTAGTAAAAACATTCATAGCGACACCGCTATGAATGAATAAAGATCGTTAAAACTATTAAAGCGGACCTAAACGTTTAAAGTAGAGAAAACAACGTTTTTACCGATACCTTACGTTCTAACGTAACGATTTTAATAAAACTTCATATACATCGTCTAAAGTACAACTAAACAGGCATGTAAAATTTCAACTTGATAAAAGCAGAGGTTTTTGAGTATTGAAGTGATACATTTATAATAATAGTTCAAAAGCTACTGCAGGTGGTCAAGATTCTTATAGGAGTGTAGTTATATAGGTTTATCTAGGAAGAGCTTTGTACCAAGTACCCCCCACTCTACCCCACACTACCCTCTTCCAGTTATCTTCAACTATGACATTCATCATGATTAAAAAATTTCTTAATATTCAGTATTTTATTGCAATACGCTCGCAATACGACCATAGTTAAATAATCTTCACGAGATACAACAAACTAGACTTAATGGAAATAAATAAACATCCTAAAATAAAAATTACTAATATAAAGTTTATTTTTTTCTTCCTCTAAATGAATGAGGAAGTCTAAAGTAAAAGTCAATCAACATTTTTATTAGTAATCTTATCAAATACAAGATAAGACTCTAGAAGATAACGCGCGTTAGACTGATAAACATTTATCAAGAGGTTAACAACAAATTCTCAAATGTGAAGTCAATAGAGCTTAAAAAAGAAAAGTACAATACTTATACGTTTTTAAAAGTCAATACTCACTCTGTGGTTTATACCACTCAAGGCAGCGGGGCAATGATAGTCCAGGAGATTTTTTGTAAAAGTGAATCCTTTTTATTGCCTTTTAAGAATATGTGGTCAGCTAAGTTCGTCTGCGGGTTAAAGCTCGGCAAAATGCCTATGCACTTGAAAAAAACAAACCGGTGGAAAGCGGCGCCATGTCCCGCCTATATATTGGCGGACAATGTGATTTTCATGATCCTGAGTACAAAATTAGTTCGTAGACCAATAACTAGGCATCGCGTGGCTCTATTATTGAAGCGAGCGTATTCCAATAAAATACTGAATATTCAAATTTGTTAATCATGATAAATGTCATAGTTGAAGATAAGTGGAAGAGGGCAGTGTGAGGAAGAGTGGGGGTACTCGGTACAAAGCTTTACTTCCTAAACAAACCTACATACAACACGACTATAAGAATCTTAACCACTCGTCATAGCTTTTAAACTAATATTATAAATGTATCACTTCATTACTCAAATACTACTGCTTGCATCAAGTTGAAATTTTACATACTTGTTTCAATTGCACTTTAGACGATGTATATGAAGTTTTATTAAAATCGTTACGTTAGAACGTAAGATATCGGTGAAAAGGTTGTTTTCTCTATTTTAAACGTTTAGGTCCGCTTTAATAGTTTTAGCGATCTTCATTAATTCATAGCAGTGTCGTTGTTGGTTTTACTAAAAAATGTTATTTAAAAAAAATGTTCGTCTCATCGAATAGGTGATGATAGCATTTTTTCCTGTCCTGAAATTCCAATTTTAAATTTGAAGCTCACGTTTACGCGAGCATTGCGCGCGAACTCTTGGACGGATCACGCTGTCCAACGAACTTAGCCTGAGTATTAGTAAGAAGATCATGTATACCAAATTTCAACTAAATCGGTCAACTTTTACTCAAGTTATCGTCACACGCGTAAACGTTACTGACAGACAGACAGACAGACAGACAGACAGACAAACAAGATGCATATTTCGTTGAATGTAAGAAGCTCGCTTACGCTCGCTTCAATTAAGTTAAAACCAAAGCTATGTCCCGCAGATGAACTTAGCCGACCACATATTCTTAAAAGGGCTTTTTTTGCACACCATCTGTTGTATCCTGATTTAGACAATGCTATGTAGATATATAATGGCTACACTGCTCCCCAGCTAACCACGTGATATACTCACACACTCGATATAAACGGTGTAATGTGACGCTCTTGCAATACAGCAATACCTTTTAAATGTTTCTATTTTATTATCTAACTAGGCATCGCGTGGCTCTATCATTGAAGCGAGCGTATAGTAATAAATATGTATTGAATATTGAAAAAAAAGATTATTGTGAATCATGATGAGTTGATAGATAATGGGTCTGGTAGTAGTGCAGCGGCTAGTAGTAGGGGAACCACCCCGCATTCTTACTTTTCCACTAACCACACATCTCTATTTCAATATTTATAATTTGTATCTCTTTGCTACAAACAAACTACTGAATGTATCAAATTGAAATTTTGCATGCCTGTTTCAATTGTGCATCAGATGGTGTCTATGAAGTTTTAATAAAATCGTTACGTTAGAACGTAAGATATCGGTAAAAAGGTTGTTTTCTCTATTTTAAACGTTTAGGCCCGATTTAATAGTTTTAGCGTACTTTATTAATTCATAGCGGTGTCGCTGTTGGTTTTACTAAAAAATGTTATTTGAAAAAAATGTTCGTCTCATCGAATAGATGATGATAGAATCTTTTCCCGTCCTGAAATTCCAATTTAATTTTTGAACCTCTCGTTTACGCGAGCGTTGCGCGCGAACTCTTGGACGGATCACGCTGTCCAACGAACTTAGCCTGAGTATTAGTAAGAGGATCATGTATACCAAATTTCAACTAAATCGGTCAACTTTTACTCAAGTTATCGTCACACGCGTGAACGTTACTGACAGACAGACAGACAGACAGACAGACAGACAGACAGACAGACAGACAGACAGACAGACACGGAGCATATTTCGTTGAATGTAGGAAGCTCGCTACGCTCGCTTCAATTATAATTCTCTTCTAAAGTTTTTATGTGTGTGTTAATTTATCAGAAAGACATAACACTATCTACTGTAGTATGAGGGTAGTACTGCATTACTACTACAATAAGACGCTCTCCATAGAACTCAACAAAGACGAATTAAAACAATAACCTGTGACTATTTTTTGTTAATAATCAAATTGATAAGAATGATAAAAGATTTGATGATTAGAACAAATATATTTTTGTTTAATTTTTATCCTGACAAAGAGTAAAAAATAGACTGCCAATTGGTGTGGCACATAGCTTCCTCGCATCCTATCCACTTACTGCATTGGTTTTATGCTTTTTTTACAAGCCATTATTGTCTAATTTGATTAATTGTTTCCCCGTTTTTTAATCTGTCAAAATTGTTTTAATTTTTTACATGAATTAAAGTATCAATTTAGCAAAAGTTAAAGAGCGCAGACGGTTCAAATTAATCTTGGGATATCTGCGGGTTACTTTTGTTAAACTGTAAAAGTATCATACAAATCAGATAAGTACTTTTGAAGCTATAGGTGTAAATAGATGTATGTTTGTGCGCATGTGGAAGAGAAACAAATAAGCTCAGTAGGTTCAAACTTATATGGGACCAACAATGGGCTAATTATGACCTACCATCTAAATTTCATTAAAATCGGACGTGTAGTTTTTAAGATATGTTGGTTCGCAAAAATCGAACGACAGACCGACAGACAGACACGGAACCAAAAATGTTCCCTGATGTCTGCAACGGATTTCTGTCTTGGAATTTTTGAAATCGGAGACCTAAAATATTTTCGTTTTTCGAAACGATCACATAGCTTCCGTTACCTTCGGTAAGCTCGGAAGCAATAGATAAAGCAGATATTCGTTTTTACTTTTCCGTATCCTAAAGAAAAAGTATTATTATCACTCAAAAATCCGGAACCGAGATTACAACAGAATTATCCGTTTTTGGTTCTTTTTTAGACGATTTGACGGGACTTTTAGCTGGATGTCTGTCTGTCTATCTGTGGCTCGCAAACTCCAAAAAAGTTTTAAAGCTAAACAGTTAAAACTAGGGACAAAAATCAGTCCTTACATGTTGTTATGCTGCCCAGAAAAAAATTTAATTTGTGATGTCATTAACCCGTTTTGCTGTATCTTGAAAATTTACAATTGCGCTAAAATGTGAACCGCAATTATACACCTCTTTATAAGACGAACATTTCACTGAATTTCGTTTTGATATCTGCGGCCATTTTGAAAATATATACTTTTCAACTTTTTAAACTTTAACGCTAAATAATTACAGAACTACAGCTGAAATTCATACAAATGATATCTTTCTATAAGATAAAATAAGTCCTCCATATTTTAGCTTAATATCTGCCGCCATTTTGAAAATATCGATTTTTTAATATTACATAGGAAAGTTTTTGTTTACATTTTTAAATACCTCGCAATAACGGACCTCACTTTCCGGACTTATTACTTTGTATGAAGTACAAACTAAATTATAAATAAAACATAATTAAAAAATCTTTTGTCATTGATAGGTTCATTTTTGATAAGAAAAAGTTCTGAGACGCTACGTCCGATTATTTAAAATTTAATTTAATCAGCTGAACTACTTAAAGGAAATAGGAAACTAAAAGAACAGTATGAAAAAAAAAATATATTCTACATAAGAAATGCGGAAATTAACGTATGCAGAACCAGATTCACTAGATAATGAACCTTCTCTGTACTCAGGTGTTATCGTAAATAATTTAAAAAAGAAGATAAAACATGCAGTAAGGAAATGATGTTCTAATATGAAGTTATGAACTAACGAGCGGGCTATTAAAACCCACGGACCAAGACTCACGAGACCAGTCTACCTTGAAATTGAACCCTATTGTTGAATGACATATCATTATGACACATGGCTTAACAAACCATAATAACGAGTAATCAATCTTGCATTGATAAACAACCTTCTTTCACTTTTAGAGATGTCAAACACTGCATACTACTGTTAAACAGCTGACTAAAATATGTATAGCATTCATAAAGATATAAGAAAAAAAACTAGAATAAATTGTAACAAAAAATTACTGCATATAGAGAGCTAACGAAAATTAAATCACGCTAATAAAGATATTATGTCAATAGAGATAAAAAGTAAAAGTTAGGTGAATAATTGTAACAGAAAATTAATTAAATAATATTAATAGCACAAACAAAAATGTTACAGAACTACAGTCTATAAGATTAGAGTTGGCACAATCGAAGGCGGGAAAATTTTGAGAGGGAAACGATTCTATTGGTCTGCCATCTTGAATGCAACTTTAGAAAAAAAATGCCCTACTCTAACCCTGTTCCACAAAAAAAATATAACATGGCAACACTGATTTTCCCTTTATATAACCCCAAAACTACCTCCACGTTTGTTGTTTCCCGCCTTCGATTGTGCCAACTCTAATCTTTTAGACTGTACATAATATTATGAATGAGGAAATCTCTTATAATATTCGGTACAGAAAAATTCATCCCTCTTTCGTCTCAGGGTATGATTTTTCTGAGCATGTATGCCAAATTTCCTCAAAATCGGGCCAGTAATTTTGGCTCCAGGCGTCCATGACATTTAATAAAAACTTCTTTTTTGACTCAGGGCACCCCAAAACGTGTAAATCCATCAAAATCTTAAAATCGAATTCGCTATCACACCACTTTCTCTTTATATGAGAAAGTAAAAACCCAGGAGAGTAACGGGTCCCTGGTTCGATCCCCCGGGTGGTCACAATGTTTTTATCAGTAAAAAAACGACAAGGTAAATAGATTTTTGTAAATGAAATTTTCATCGGCCAATCATAAGGTATTAGTTTGAATTATTTCATCATTTTAGGACTGACCGTTATAGGGCAGTTGGAGGGGTTCAATTTTTGAGGTAGAAGTCGATTTATAAAACCAAAAAAAAAATAGAGAATTTATAAATTTCATTTAAACATATTTGTAATACACATCAGTAGCTTTCATTTGATACCCCCACTCAAAATTTTAAACAAATAAAAATTATGGCTCACTGCCCATAATGGGTTAGCCCATCCCAGGTCCATTACAAATATACAAACTTAGAGGTGTCCTAATTAATATTCCTCCATTCGAAGGTTGAAGTTTACCGCTTTAAGTACCAGTTCAAAGAATGTTCAAAAGTTTAAGTTATTTACAATAAGTTACCTCTCTAATGATGAACCAGTTTATCTATTGAGTAATTTGATATTGCAGACTTACCTGAAACAAACAAAACGAAACTATTTAATAATTATAATGCATAATATATTCTACAAAAGATTAATATTGGATAAATAAATAAAAAAAAACTAAACACATAATTACTATTCATCTTAAATATATAATATATTAGTCAATAGGTTGGGTTCGTCGTTTAAAAGGTTTATACTTATACTGCTAATGGCCAATGAAGATACACTCTAACCCCGTATCATCCATCACACACACAGTCGTAAAAGCCCTTTTGCAGGCCTAAGCCCTTCAAGGGCTGTTGTGCCACAAATTATGATTACTACTATAATTACTAATAACGGACAAATCCATTAAAAAAATCGGGTACCTCAGAACATTTCCTCACTTCGGAGGACACTAAAGTGGCCTCTTCTGCTGCGTAGGAAACAGCATAGGGCATAGGGATGGGTGACCGTTTTGAACTAACTGATTTTTTTTTATTACAATTTTTCTAAAAAAAAAATGTTTTAATATTTTTTATTTCATTTATATTTATTTAAATTTTTGCGTAAATTATTATTTATTTATTTATTAATTATGCGTAGTAAATTATTATTTATTTATTTATTAATGGCAATTTATTTTTTTTTTGCATTACTATTTTTTTTTAATAGGAATCTTGTTTGGGAAGAAGAATCTTTGTTAAAATCTAATATCGATAAGAATTGCATTAACTTATACGGACTAGAAAGAAAACGTCATAAATTATTTATTTCTTTCAATAATAAATTGTTATAATATCAAATCACATAATTAAAAAAAAAAAAAACAACACAGTTTATCATAAACACAGCAGAGCTGTGTTTATGATAAAGGAAATAACAAAATACCCACGCAGTTCTTTATCAGCCAAATTATTTTTTTTATCCTCGTGGCCCGGGAATGGTTAAAAAATTGTACAGTAATAAAACATATTTCACACTCTAAGTGAAAAAACTGACAGACAGTATCACCTTCAAAACAAATTCATTTTTTTTTTTTAATTTTAAAATAACTCTGTTCTGCAAAGAAAAATAAATAAATACAAAATAATTTTAGACACGTTTATAAAATTACACATATATATACCTTGAACAAAAGCCATGTGTCTCTTGTAGTTAAAAAAAATAATATGTATATACTCTGAAATGCTATATTTTTAGAAGTATGTATTATGTATGTATACAATAAACTAATGCTGATGAGGTCATTAGCATGTATATTGTATGTATGAATCTTAATGAAGAAAAGCAAGCGGTGCCTTTTCTCGCAGATAATATTAATAATATAAGTATTTTAAAAACAAGAATAAAAAATTTAGAATAGATTTTTATCAATATTTATTATTAAAATATAAGATTTTCTTTTTTAATTCATTTATTCATTTGATTCTTTTTAGCTACTTTCTACTTTATGACTTTTTAAATTATCCTTCTCTTGCATTTGCCTATTTGTATTATGATAATTTGTACTAATAATTTGTACTATCAGTTTTTATTTTATTTTATTTGATAAATTTATTGTTATTTTATTTATCTATTGAACTTTTTGCTTCCGAGCGTACCGAAGGTAACGGTATCTATGTGATCGTTCTGATGAACGAAAATATTTAATGTCTCCGATTTCAAAAAATCCGTTTTAGACATCAAGGAACATTTTTGGTTTCGTGTCTGTCTGCCGCTAAATTTTTTCGAATCAAAATAGCTTAAAAACTACACGTCCGATTTTAATACAATTATTATAGTAGGTCGTAGTAGGTCCCATATAAGTTTCAACCTTCTACGCTTATTTGTTTCTCTCCCACATGCGCACAAACATACATTTATTTACAACTATAGCTTCAAAATTACTAATCTCATTTCTATGAAACTTTTACAGTTTATCGAAAGTAACCCGCAGATAGCCCTAGATTAATTTGAACCGTCTGCGCTCTTTAACTTTTGCTAAATTGATTCTTTAATTGATGTAAAAATTTGGACAGATTAAAAAACGGGGAAAAAATTATATATATTTGACAATAATGGCATAAAATTAATTAAGTACGTGATAACCAAAAGCTAACTTTAGAAATTAAAAATTCATTTGAGGAGAGGCTTTTCATTTTTACTTTTCCTCACTACTAATAGTAGGAAAAGTATTGTTTTCACCAAAAAATTTTTTTTTCGAGATTTCAACGGAATTATCCGTTTTAAGACCTCCTGAATGGTTTTCAGCATGACGTATGTATGTGTGTGTGTGTGTGTGTGTATGTGTGTTATCATCGTAGCGCCCAAGGTATTTAACCTAGAGAGTTGAAACTTGGCAGAAAAATCAGTTCTAACCTGTAGTTGTGCCGCCCGGAAAATCAACTTTTTCCGCCATCTTGAACCCAGTTTGCTAAGTCAGCAAAAATTTAAAAAAAATCGTAATAAATGGTCCTGATCGAGTTGAAATTTGGCTCGAATGTACCTCTCTGTATGACAAACAAACCCACTAAATTTCATTTTGATTTTGGCCGCCATTTTGAAGTTATATATTTTTGGAGTTTTAAACTTTGACCGTTAATAATACCGAAAGTAAAATAGGTTTTTGACGTATAGCATATCGTTGGAACAGGAAAAAATTAAGGAACAAATACAAAAAAAACTATAAAATTCCATTAATTAGTTTAAAAGTTATAAGCGAATATAATTATTTATTAGTAGTGCGATAATTTTGATGACGTCAAAGTTTGTTAACATCTGTCAAAATATCGCCAAACTTCAAATAATTAAATAAAATATAGGTATTAAAAATAAGGGTTTTTTTGGAAGAATGATAATAAATCAGTTAGTTCAGAACGGTCACCCATCCAAGAACTGACTACGTCCAATGCTGCTTCCTCCTGCTGCGAAGCAGCAGTAGAGGCCTTTTTAGTGGCCTCTGAAGTGAGGAAAAGTTCCGAGGTACCCCGTACCCGATTTTTATTATTCTAAAGACAAGAAAGAACAGTAATAGATTTATACCCATGACATTTATTTTAATAAATTAATTTTCAAATACCATCAAGTGCATTTGGAGAAAATCTATATCTGAATATTTTTTCTATAAAAACAACTAATAAATTAGCTTTGAACAACCCGAGAAATCGTACGCTTCTGAAAAAATCACAAAAGCAGCCCCTACACGATCAAGCTGCTTGATAAAAACGTCACGTCAAGCAATGGTGTCAAGCATGATTGATAGTCAAGGAAGCCGTTTGATGCTTGAGTCAAGCCTTGACGGAGATTGATGGAAAGTTTGAATGAGTCAAGCGGCTTGAAGGAGCGCTTGATAGTCTAGAACAATTTTGATCAAGCATTCCGTCAATCACCTGCTCGACACCCCAGATCCTGATTGGAAACCATGGTATCTACACAATACTGATTCACTACAGTCCAGGAGCAGCAGTTCACTAGTCGAAAACTCCGCTACAAATGAGTGTTGATGAAACGATTGATGGAATGCTTGATGCGCCCCAAGGCTGCTTGAAGGTCGTGTCAATCAGCTTGACGCGATGTTTTGATCAAGCGGCTTGATCGTGTAGGGGCTGCTTTAGGACATTATCAAAATCGTCGGAACCGTTTTCGAGAAACTGTTGAGAAAAAAAAAAAAGATGCTATGCGACTTAACTAAAAATATGTTAAGTAGGTAATTAAAAAAAAAATGTTCGTTTTAGACAAATCCACTTATAAAAGGCTACAAGCACCTTTTGTATTATAAATAATATTACACATTAAAAATTATAAAATTTTCCTCAAACCAGTATTTTTAACCAGTAATAATTATCTTTCATATATAATAGTTGGAATTAAGCTATAAGTTAATTTACAGTAGCACCGTTATAACAAGTACCACATTAATTTATGTATATAATAAATTATAGATGTTAGAAACATAGAAATATTATGTATAATATGTTAAAACAAACATTTTTTTTCAGAAATTTCTTCAAAAAAAAAAAAAAAAAAAAAAAAAAAAAAAAAAAAAAAAAAAAATCATAAGTATGTTAGTAATAAGAGTGCATTTTGTCTCAGTTAAGAAAAAGTTAAGTATTACATATTAGTTTTTAGATTAGAATTTATATTGTAAATTTGTTTTTAGGAAAATAATTATACGATTTTTTCCATAAAAGCATCAATTTTGCGTAAATATGTTTCTAGAAATTAAGCGTTTTGTTATTTACAACTAAAGTAGCAACTAAGGCAGAAAATTAAATTAGTTTTAGTTATATAAGATCATTATTATTATCATCTTTTAGCTCTGTTTTTTTTTTTAAACTGTTCTTGTCACAGTTGTTTTTGTTTAAATTTTAAAGTATTCAAGTATAATCGTTTGTTTCATTATCTTTTTAGTTAAATAGCAAATAAACCACAAATCCATTGTTTTGTTTCTTTTTCACGCATCAATTATCTTTAGAAAAACTACAGCACTGATCTTGAAATATCTCGAAAACAAAATAAATAAATATTTTAAAAAAACAGAATACTTTGTAGTTCAAAACGATATTTCCCAGATTGTTTAAAATGCCAATCTGATTCACATACGAAACAGAAACTGTTTTCCGTCTTCTTTTTGGTTAAATCATAACAACACTAAAGTAATAAAATCATGTCTGCCAATAAGTGTGGCACTAAGCTTTCTTTAATGATTTCATGCTTTTACAATCCATTATTGTTAAATTTATTAAATTTTTACAACAATTTTTAAATCTGTCAAAATTGTTTTGATTTTTTTACAAGAGTTAAAAAATCAATTAAGAGACATTTTAAGAGGACAGAAGGTTGAAATTAATCTGCAGCTCTCTGTGGGCTACTTTTGACAAACCATCCAAATTTCATAAAAATATACGTGTGGTGTCGCGGGACACCCGGTAGGAACGAAGTTCCGAAGTTCCTTACATTTTTCATTTAATATAAATTATAAAATCACACTGCTAAGTACGTATACGTTGCTAACTACTTATACATGGCGGAGTTAGAAAAGAGACAAAATTAAAAGTAACGACCTGTTTGTACCTAGCAGAGTTAAGGCAAAATTAAAAGGAATAATTAAAGCAAGCGTCTTACTATAAATATATATTGAATATAAGAAAAAAATTGATCAAGATGAGTTTATAGTGAAAGAGTATATGTTTGTTAAAGGAGTTTGGATTGAAATAGGACTGTTTTCTACCAACCCTGTCAATTAATTTAAAATATATCTCTTCCCTACTCTACAGCTTCTGCTTGTATCAGGGTGAAATTTTACATGATTATATTTTATTTATTTACAAAACAAAATGACATTTTTGACATATATAACAAAAATAACCAAAACAAGTCAAGTAACAGGCTTCCTTAATAAAACTTTTTCCTGTCTTTTGAAGCTTACGTTAACGCGAGCGTTGCGCGTGAACGCTTGGGCGGATAACGTTTTCCGACAAAGCCTGGGCATTGGTAAAATGAACATGTGTACCAAATTTCATCTAACTCGGTGATCATTTACTCAAGTTATCGTCATCAGTAATCGTGACGGTGATTTTGGTCGTTTTTTTTGGATTCACTCCCGGGCTCCAGAACGTGCCACAAGGAACTTCGTTCCAAAAATCAAATTAGAACTTTTCAAGATATAGGTGCAAATAAATTTATGTTTGTGCGCATGTGGAAGAAAAAACAATTAGGTGAAGAGGTTAAAACTTATGGGACCAACAATGGGCTAATTATGACCTTCCATTTAAATTTCAATAATATCAGATGAGTAGTTTTTAGGATATGTTGGTTCACAAAAATTGAGCAACAGACAGACAAAGAATTAGAGAGAAGAATGGGCGCAGACAATTGAAACTTATATGGCACCAACATTTGGATTATCGGTTAATAATCCAAATTTCAATAGACCTACTACTAAAATTTCATTAAAATCGGACGAGTAGTTTTTAAGATTGTATGTTGGTTCGCAAGAATTGAGCGACTGACAGACGCGGAACCAAAAATGGTCCCTGATTTCTGAAACGAATTTCTGTTCCGTTATCTTCGGTATGCTCAGGCTCGGAAGCGCAAAATAAAACATATGATGGATTCTTGGTGTACAACATATTGGTTAAAACTAGTGTATACTTGAACTTTATAGGCATCCGGATCAGTGTCCTACAACTGTATTACCTGGAACAGTAATTCAACCTCACGAGGACTGAGATCGATTCACAAAGAGGAGTGACATGCTTTTGAATAATGATCAAATCGATTCATGCTTAAAGATAAATATTTCTTCTATAATGATCTATTGTTTAAACTGCGCTATACTTTGCTAAAACTCTACTCTATTAAAATACCCTGAAACATATTAATGACGATCTATGTAAAGGAACATTTGGAGGCCACAAACTATCATCATAGGCTTTATCGCATCAACTGACACCAAAAACTCCAGCTATTGTTGGTTCCCTTTCAGATATTACCTGTATTATGACAAGCTGTTTTGTTTAAAAAATCATAATAAACCACTGTACAGTAATGATCTCACATTTTAACTATAACATAGTACTATAGCACAGCACATACTTAGATTAAGATGGCTGTGTTTATTAAGAATTTCATAGGAGAGATGTCCTAAAAAGCTTTTGGCGGACATTAGATGGCAGGGCGAATTGATGAAGACCTAGAAAGCGTTAGGATGAAATTTGGGATTGGCTTTAGAGGAACGAATGGGTGTGGATATTATCGAGGCAAGGCCTAAGCCCTTTAAAGGGCTGTAGCGTCACAGAGCACAGGCACGTCCAGAAAGAACGATTCTGAATCAAGTTTAAATTCTGAAAATAGGCTCGCGATACGTCAGCAGGAATGCAGGTGATGGCCGCAGTGAAGGCAGATTGAAATAGGCGCAGTCGCAACTTAAACACAAACAAGCAGTTGTAATATGAAGATATAGCTCGTTTGTTTATGGCCACAGAAAATGTTTTATATAAAATTAAAACGCGAAAGAATTGTTTGAAATTAATTAATTAGGGATTGCATATGGAGGAATACTACCTCTTTTCGAGCAGTTAACAAATTATAGGGAAGAGGGAACGTTTCTTCCAATATTTTAGAATTGAAGTGGAGACAATCTACTAAAATTAAGCTAAACACTTTCGTTATATGCGTTCTTTATTCATTACAATATTAAAAAAATAATCGAAAAAAAGATAAACAAACAAGAAGCAAAGAAGAAAATTATTTGTAGATATGTAACCAAGAAAAAGGTTTCATATCAAAGACAAACTCCAAAAAAAAGAAAGTAGTTTGATAGTTATGGTACAGTCCGTCCGCGCTGTTAGCAGTCAGAATCTGAAACAAGAATGATCTACACATTCCGATAAAGTCTCTGACTCCGAACCCTGCGTGTGCAACCAGTTGCTTACTTCCACTATGGCCACCGTTACTTTAACTACACTGTTCAATTTCTGCGCTTATTTTCTGAGTCTGAACCTGATTCGGAACCAGCTGCACAGTAGCCTTACCTACCGTACTTCAGTTTAGATAATTAAAAACGCTTTTTGACAACCTATGCAAGGATACATCATTGGCCTTTGTATTTGTCTAATCATATACATATAATTTACAAGATAATGTTGTTTTTTTAAACTCCGTAGTAAATATTGTAGAACAAGTACCAAGTATATAGAACTATACAAAGTAAAGAAGTCAGAGATGAGAAGCGATTCGTATTATTAAGATCTGCGTTCTTAAATAATTCCCACGCGATATCATCATACTCGCCTACACAGAAAAATCTACTACTTCATCAAACTACTATACTCACCACTGTTATTATCTTCTTTTCAATAAAGAGCCAACTATATAATAGATACCTAGAATTCATTCTGTTCACTCCATTAACTAATTCTAATATAGTAACCCATCAATTATCTAAGAAAGTTAAAAAGTCAAGGAACGAACTAAAAGAGATAGTAAAACAAATGTTTTAAACGGAAACATAAAGAACAAAATCTATCATTCATAAAACTCTACCTACTTATTTGTTCATTTAAATATGTAAATATGTTTACTTGAAGACGACAAGGTCATTTTCATTAACAAACTATTAAAGTCTAGACTACCGAACCGAACAGAGGAAACGAGCAGAGCATTGGTCTGTGCGCATGCCCAGTCTGAGCTGCGCATGCCCAGTCTGAGATGCGCATGCCCAGTCTGAGATGCACATGACCAGTCTGAGATGCGCAGGCGCACTTTAAACTGGACATGCGCAGAGACCAATGCTCGGCTCGTTTACTCTGTTCGGTTCGGCAGTCTGGTTTTTTAAAGACAGGAAACTTAGTTTTACTATTTATTTGTCATTATATAGTTTATTCTTCTACTTCCACCGTAATTTTGGTTGTTATATCATAAAAAAAAAGTTATTTGTGGAGTTAAGAGTCCGTAAAAATGTAAACCTTTTATGAAAAAAAATAATATGGAATAAGATATAATGTGGACGATAAACATAACAATAAAGTCAATAAACTTTTATTTTTAGAGAAAATACTTTTATTTTTTAAACATCAAGAGGTTATGAGACATTAAACGGTTTTATTGGGATTATTACAAAGTCGTTAGAAAATGTTGCCTTGTAAAAACGTTCATTTCGAAGGATCAGACAGCCGCAGAAATCACGAGATGGTCTCTTCCTCTCAAAGTGCCTTTTGAAGCAAAGGAAAGTTACTACATAATAAAAAAAGTAACAGCTGTATCATTTGAAAAGCAACGAAGAAACGTTTTCAATCTATCTTGATGGCCTTAAAAAGTACCAACCGATAATAAACAATTTCAAAAGTCGACGAAGCCAGACTTGAAGAAAATCATAATAATACAAGTGTCACGTCAAGATGATAGCATTAAACTTCATTTATACGTAACATTTATTTTCAAATTATCAAAATAAAGCATAAACTTCGTTTCCCATTATAACTTTATAGTTAAAAATAATCAGGCACGTGGTTCGATTCCCATAAGCCAGGCTTAAATTTTAATCTGCCTCTCTCTTCTTTCCTCTTCATTTAATAATTAATATATCTAAAGGTAGAATCGATATAATATAATTTGATATTAACAAAGTATTCTATGCATTAACTTTAAAGTCGATAAGCCATAAAATGATGCAGATAAGGAATGCATCCAGTGGCAATACTCGTGTAATGTAAAAAAAATAAGGAAGGTAAGCAATCAGAAAAATGAATTATTCTGTTCACATAGTGGAAGTGAGTCATACAGGGAAGATCTAATTAAATTCTATTATAACTTTTTAATGTTATACATTTAATTTAATTTAAATCTATAAATAGACATTGTTCGTGATTTTTTTTTAATTTAAATTATGATAAAGGTTTTGTGTATGTAACGGGGTTTTATTTTTAATCATGAAAAAAAAAATTATTTATTTTTAAATTTTTAGATTTAAAATAAAAATAATAATAAAATAAAATAATCGTGGCGCATTATTAGCGATAATTAGCCATTTATGCATTAGTTTAAATAACTATATATATATATATATATATATATATATATATATATATATATATATATATATATATATATATATATATATATATATATATATATATATATATAAATATAAAATAACTTTATATACTACGTTTTTAAATTTTCTGTTGAATCGTATGTAATGTTGATAATATAATTGTTATTGTTATATAATATATAATGTTAGTAAAAAAAAATAGTTGCGAATTTATTTACTTCAAATAAATGACAACCATCCAGAGAGCTGATCTTAAACCTATAAAAGGACAAATCTTTGTACAACGGATCTCCCCAACACCAAATCTAAAGCACGCCATCGATATATTTGAAATAATATTAATAATATAATCGATAATTAAATTCTGCTGAAAGATGGCTAAAAGTATTAAAATAATGCATTGTCATCGTGTTCTGAGCTATGCTAAAAGTTTTAAATGTCTAGCTATTCGGGAAGTTAGTTAGAAATCGATTGCCAGATTTGTACCGGACAAACAAACAAACAAACAAGAATGCAAGCTAATAAAAACGTAGTAAAATAAATTATAAGATTCATATTTTGTAAGTGGCTGACAAAACACAGAAGATTGCACGAAAAATACTCATGTCTAGAATATGTCCGGTCTAGACTGACGACCTAGAAATTCATGTCAATAGCGACTGAATTTAGCACTTCAATACTAATAAAAAAACGACTGTTTATTGACAGTGTTAGTGGCAGAGGCATACTCATGGCATGGAAATGTAAACAATATGATTTAAAACATTATTAGACACAATAAACAATAATGTGCAACATGTATTTTCTCATTCGCCAATAGAACATCGTGGCGCATTATTAGCGATAATTAGCCATTTATGCATTAGTTTAAATAACTATATATATATATATATATATATATATATATATATATATATATATATATATATATATATATATATGTGTGTGTCTGTGTGTGTGTGTGTTATTTAAAATAATGCATAGAATAATATAGAAAAAAATGAGTTACACGAAATAAAACATAGATACTAATTTACAACAATTTTGAATAATAAGTACATTTTTTCAAGTGTTGTCATATATCATGATATTTTATCAATTATGAACTTGTTTCATATTTTCTTATGTAACTAAAAATATAATATTGTTACAAGAAGAAGATTCTATGGAGGCGAGCGGAATTATATGTTAACACGGAAGAGTCAAAGGAGTTGCGTAAGTGCAGAGAGATAAGAGGAATATTATAAGCACGAGTTCAGTCTAAGGGCAAAGAGTAATATTATTATTAGGATTAGAAAACTTAGAAAGTCAAAGGGCGTTTACAGGCTTACTTAGTTTTACTTTCTAATAGTATTTTGAATTTGGTTGGCTAAGAAAAAAAACTAATGCATAGATACATGTTCATTATGACGGAGACATCTTCACCTATAGGAGTTAATTTCGAAAACTCAGTTCGAAAATCTTAATAGGGAATGAAATGTAAACAGTGTACTTGTTGCAAAGATTCTGAAGATTCGTTAAGAAATAGTTATTTATGTAACTAGGCAGCAAAATGGAATTTTTCTGACGAATGATTAAGTTAGCCTCCGAGCCGGAGGCGAGGTCAGGCTATGGAAATTAACTGCCAAGCAGGTAATTTATTCGATTGACTGCCGAGGCAGGCAATATATCAATATGAGGCAGAAATGTTTCCTTTGCTGCCTTGTTGCATACAATATTTTTCCTACTGGCGGCAGAAAAATGTTTTCTATAAATAATATTCATTTCATAATACTTACTTATCAAATACTATTATTGAACTATTCAAATTATAAAAACAAAAATAAAAAATGAATTGACAGAAATACAGTAAAAATAAAACAAAATGATGATAATAGACGAGCTGCAGTGTTGCCACTAATTTAATTATTTATGATTATTTTAAGACCTACTATTTTTTTGTAATATTTTTATTTCTTTTTTATCTTTTTACGCCATTCTATTTTATAAAATATAATCTATAATAAGTATTCATAAATCTTTTTTTATAAATTCGTAATATTTTTAAGGTAAATTGTTCAAATAATTTAGGTTAAAGATAATGTAAAAGAAAAAAGAAAAGGTTGTTTGTTTATTTATTTGTAGCGGGGAATGTGGGCGTGGCTTAGGCTGGAAAAATCCTCAGCATAATACGATTTTGCCGCCTAGGCAGCAAAATCGTATTTTGCTGCGTATTGTAAAGTTTTCTTGAAACCTCAGAGAAATTCAACTTTCAGGCCTAAAAACAGTTCAATAATGCGTAATTTTGCTGCCACTAGTAGGAAAAAAAATGCATTAATAATCAGAGACATCACTCATGAAGGAAGAGCATCAATAGTAATCGTGATCAGATAATTACATATAAAGAATTGCAAAAGAACTGAATACATATAATGCTTGCAGAAATTGTTGTACAGGCATTATTTATTTAACTACATATTATGTTGAATTCAAAAAATGTTTCATCTTATAATCAATTATTATAATTACGTTTTCCTACAGTTGTTCAACAAAGTGGTTGTTCTTGCACTTAACTTAAAATGGCAAGCAAAACAGAAGATTCAATATTTACTTTCCTGCACTCCAGTGTACCACCTTACGAACATAAATAATATGCCTCTAACAAGCCAGGTAACATCGTATAAGCTTGATAAAAGAAGTTAAAAAGCAGATTTAAAACTAAATATAGGAAAAATGTATGTCCAAATCGAGCTTAAAGTTTCTTAACTGCACTTGAGAAACTATTCAGCCCTTAACTTGCGGCTCGTGCGTAAAAACATTTTCTCGAGTGCAGCAAAATGCCACTTTGCTGCACTAGCTGCACAAATAGCGATTTCACGAGCAATAATGATGCTATAGTCTCCCTAAGTGGAAGCACTGACGAATGAGTGTATAGAAAGGGATAAGGATAGCTGATGGACAAGACCTAATCGAAAAAGTATGACGAAGGAAACGGAAGTCCTAATAATCAGGGCGTTAAGGGTCACCGTTCTAGCTCCTTGATAAGTTGTTCCTCTCTTTATTGGTCGAGAATAAAGCCATACGATAAATAGATAGTACAGTGATGTATTTTAGAAAATTCAATTTTAGTCCAGGACCAGGAGATAGTGTGCAAAAAAGTGTCTGACTAACATCAAGCTAGAATTTTGTATACAAGTCAATCTTTTAGCGCCTTTTAAGAATATGTGGTTGGCTAAGTTCGTCTGCGGGACATAGCTTGGCAATAGACGTTTGAAAAAAACAAACCGGTGGAGAGCGGCCATGTCTCACCAATTATGGTGGACAATGTGATTTTCATAATCCTGAGTACAGAATTAGTTGGTAGACTAAAAATCAAGTCGATGTTATTTTCACACTTGATAGGTTAGTTATTCAAATATTACTAATAATCAACGTGGTCACCTGTCAAGGGACAGACTAACATCAACTTGATTTTCAGTCTACTAACTAATTCTGTACTCAGGATCATGAAAATCACATTGTCCACCATAATTGGTGAGACATGGCCGCTCTCCACCGGTTTGTTTTTTTCAAACGCCTATTGCCATGCTATGTCCTGGAGAAGAACTTAGCCGACCACATATTCTTAAAGGGCGCTAAAAGATTGACTTGTATACAAAATTCTAGCTTGATATTAGTCAGACACTTTTTTGCACGCTATCTCCTGGACTATTTGGTTGATAAGAGATTAGCATGAAAGATCAAATCTAGATTAGTCGCATCTATTTTTACCAAACAGTGGTACCAGATACGATCGCGAAAAAGAGGTGTATGTTTAGCTTTGATTCTTTAGCTAAAAGTTCACCATAAAATCCAATATTTTCATGTATGCGTTTCATCCATGTCATTTATCACTCTCTAACTCAATTTCCCCATGGGGGTACTATCATGACTAACACCTTAAGTACTAACGAATGAAAATCCTATAAAGGGATTCTAAAAGCAAACCTTCTTTAGGGATTTTGTAGAGAGAGCGTTAATTTAATTTTAACCCTCCTACGCTGTTAAACAAGGTTTAAGAGCCGTGACTCTGTTATTAACAAAAGCAGGGGGCACCAAATATGACTAGCGAAGAGGAGAACTTCTGTATATAAAATAACTTCATTAGAAATTCTAAAGACTAGAATATAAAAGGAAACACGAGTTGGTTTATTGTAGAGGAATATGCGCCAATTATAAATACACCTACATGCAATAAAATCAACCAATGAATTCAAATGGCATGTTTGCTAAAGTTTACATTTTTCAATATGATCATGATCGTCTCATGGTTAAAGGAATTGATTGGAAAATTAACATCTAAAATGTCGACACGGGCTATCACTTGTCGACTAGATAATCTTTTATTTGCTCGCATTTTTTTTAACTGTTTTTCTTTTTATTAAAATATTGCTTCTATATATTGATGGAAAATTCGTAGTAATTAAACATAATGATAATTAATTGACACGAGAATAAAACAAACAGGTTGTTTAATCTAAAATAATATATGATATGTACAATGTACATATATAGGATATGTCAGAGTATAATTGTTATTGGAAATAATCGTTAAACTTAAACAGATCTTTTATCTTGTAAAAACTAAACGGTTTTTTCTTTTTTTAAATGTTGTATGTAAATTTTGTTTAATTTGTTCATCACCAATAGATTATTGATTTGATTGTTATCATTACATTATAAAGCACACTATTAAATAAATCAAAAATCTGTCCGAGACAACTCAGACAAACTTTCTCATTCACAAGTTCATAATTATTTAGCCCAGTGTTTTCCATTTATTGGTTTTCGTATGTACATTTAATTATTATTGAACATTTCTTCAAAATTTATCATAAAAATAACTTCTCCTGGGCGGGAAGTCGACCCGGACTCTCGCCGCCCGCGTTTTAAGCTATTGTCTGAGGAACTAGATTTTTCCCGGGAAAATAGTTTATAATATTTTTAGATTCTTATTTAAATGGACTACATTTCAGAATTTTTTAATCAAAATCGTCGGAACCGTTTTCGAGAAATAATTTTTTTTCACGTTTTTCCAGATTTTTTGGGGGATAGCGCCCCTAAATTTGGAGCTAAAATTCAATTCACGATTTTGCCTCAGAGTATGATTTTTCTGAACATATATGCCAAAATTCGTCAAAATCGGCCCAGTAGTTTAGGCTCCAGGCGTTTAGGCAAAGACGACAGACAGACATTTTTTAAAAACCATTTTTTTGGACTCAGGGGACCTTAAAACGTGTAAATCCATCAAAATCTCAAAAATTGAAATTTCGCGCCATTACAATACTTTCTCTTTATATGAGAAAGTAAAAAATTATTTAGTGCTTAAAGATAAATTGATTCAATTTTAATCGAATCCAATTAAGATTCTAATCGATATAGAAAAATCGAATATATTAAAAATTATTTGGACATCCTGAATTAGAACCTAGTAAAAAAAATATAAATTAAAAACGAAATGAAAATTGTTTTTATCTTCGTTTCTATATTAGCCTTTTAAAAAATGCTTTATTTAGGACAAAAATAGCTCTTTCAGAGAGGAAAAACAAAACCAGTAACCGTAAAATTTGCATATGGCTGTTAATCCAATTGTTCTAATAGTCGAAAAGACAGCAAGAGCAATGCATACGTAATGTTAATTAGGCAGTTGATTGGTCGGAACAGTGAATGGGTTGAGAGCCCGGCCCAGAGTGAGGACAGGTCCTGACAAGGTGTTCAAGGCAAATGTCTGGGTCAATATCAGAGTCGAGGACACACCTCTACATTAGAAACAAAACCAAAACAGGCTTGACATGTCGCTTCAAGGGTGGGGCTGGGGCGCTCGCGCTCTACTATAATATCCACCATTTCCATCTACTATACCGTAATTGACGCTCTCATACTAAAACCAACATCAACAACTAACAACGAAAACGGGTTAACATAACAGCGTTCCTTTAATTAGTATATGCAAAAAGAACACAACTTAATTTAATGATACGACATCTAAATGAGAAATTAGTTATTAACTTTTTTTTCATTATTTATTTATATAATCCCTCGTTTACATTCAGCCTTTGCCAACTGTTGTATTTACTCCCCTAAATACATCTATGACAGCATCGAATCGCGCTGCTACTTAATACTTTTGTGACAGAATCGAAGTCAGTGAGTATTTACTGCTAACTTGGGCAATGGAGGATGTCAAAGAAGATGCAGCTTCAACGGTTGCTAAAGCTGGAAAACAAAAGAACGTGGAACGTGGAAAACAAAGGACAAATAAAACTGTTAAAAACCTGTGTTCTGAACAGGAACACCAACATTATTATTGAAATAAAAGAAAAAAAAAAACATGAAAGAAGATCTTTGAAGAAGAATTTATTTTATCCCATGGATGGTCACCAGTACATTCGAAAAGATCATCCAGGGGTTATCAATGGTTGAATATCCCATGGACAAATATTTTGGATATCTTTTTAAGGACAACCAAGCCGAATATCCTACAGACATCCATCAGAGATATCAAAATGGATTAGATAATTTTTGGATAAACTGACATCCAGAGGACGTATTTTGGACAATGTGTGCTACTTGGGAACCTGTTGCATTTTGTCTTTTATGTTAAAAAGTTTTTATCAATACTTTATTGGTTGATATTGCCGAAATAGTTCCGAAATTATTTAAGGTTAAAGTTTATAACAATATTTTCAAAATGTCCGGCAGATATCAAAACGAAATTCCATGCGGAATGTTTGTCTTATAAAGAGGTATAATTTCAGAACAATCGGAACATTTTTACGATTTCAAAAAAAAATTTAACTGCAAAAATGGGTTAAGGCCAGTGAGCAGAATAGCAGAGTGTAAACATTCCCTACCACTCGCGCTGCCTGTCCTTTGACTTGCGCACGAAAAGCCACAAGAGAGAAAAGCACCGAGCAGCGCGAGTGGCAGGAGCATGGTCAGCGCGAGTGGCAGGAGCATGGTCAGCGCGAGTGGCAGGATCATGGTCAATCGTAGATAAAATAATTATTTTGATGTATTTTTTTCACGATCATGTTTTTTTCACCGATGCTAAAGAAGGTATGTTTTTATTGGTACTTTCTATGTAAAAAAAAAAAAAAAAAATAGAAAAAAACAAAACCTTTTCTTTTTATTTACATCCCTCTTTGTAGGGGCATAAAAATGTGGCATTTTACGTAGATTAAAAGGATGTCATCGAATAACATTGTAACGAAAGTGAAGAATGGGCAACACGTAACATATTTTAACTTTATTTTATATTTTTAAAGATTTAAGCATTTAATACATAAAGCAAGTATAAAGGACTGATAAATGTTAGGCATTTCCTCTCAGACACGTTAAGCCCAACTACTTGCCTGCTTGAAGCACTTGCAATCAATAACCAACCTTAAGTAACCTATGACGTAGTGTGATAACAAAACACATTCGCATTTTCAGTTCAATACATGAGAAAGTCATTTAGGTTTTGAAACTCCTGAATTGCAATGACATTTTATTGCAGTAAGGTTGCACATGCAATTGATAAATTAATTGCATCCCTCATCTACTTGTTAAAAGCTAAAAAGCTTGCAAAGGTTAAATAAGACTCATATCAAATTGGTCAACTAACTATCATTAAGTTTTTAGTTAAGCACATACTTTTACTTTCTCATATAAAGAGAAAGTATTGAGATGGCGCAAAAATTAGATTTTGATGGATTTACACGTTTTGAGGTTCCCGAGTCCAAGAAAAAATATTTTCTAAAAAATGTCTGACTGTCGTCTGTGCAGACGTATAGAGCCTATAGTCCAGTCACGAGGGGAAGTCCACCGTGCGTTTGGTGCAGGAAATGATTTTATTTTTTTATGTCCTCAGGTATGATTAGGAGATGTCAAATCCAAATTTGCGACCTCTAAATCAGGGCGGATAACTTTTGGTGGGCTAAAAATCACGATTATTTTGTCCATTTTTCGGTTTTTCGCTTATAACTTGAAAACGGCTGGTCCTGTCGACAAAATAGTTCTATTCAAAATTAAAGAGCACAAAATTTACTTTCAAATTCATTGGTCAAAATTATTTCTACTCCAATTTCTACCGGTTCTACAGAACTTTGAAAATTGCTAAAATTTTCCAAAATCGAAAAATCTCATATTTTTAAGGTTTTTAATATTGAACTCCTTTTTAATGTTGGTCTCCAAAAGTTTTATCACTTTTAGAAAGGTGTGGTAGGTTGATGTGCTAAATTTATTTTGATGAGCGGTTGGGGGGGGGGGGGGAGTAGGAGAAGTGGGAGTAGGGGGCGGGTAGGTGGTTTAGGAACCTAGTACCGACCCAACATTTAAAATTACCTGAGAGAATATAAATACAAACAAATCAGTGTAAGACTATTCTAAAACCAAATCCGTAAAAAAACCATAGATATATATTTGTCTATGTTTGTATCCATATATTTGTGTTTGACAAAATATTTTGTGCGCCAGCCAGGCTCACTTAAATTCTAAACCTATTTGCGTGCGCTTCCTACTTATGATGTAGCTCTCGGTCTATAAATGAGCAATATTTATTTGCTCATTGGTCAATTTGAAGAAAATGAATTAGAAAGCGCAGTATAATTAAAATTGACCTAAACACCAGTTCAAGGGGCATCCCTTGTAATGCCTGCATTTCATACCAATATTACCAATATGTAATACTTCCTTATCTGCTTTGCTTATTTTACAGGTAATGCTGTTTTTTGTGCATTTTTCGTATATATTTGGTGAAGAACGTCTAAAAATAAGTATTATCCGATTATACTAATAAGTTATATTCGATATATCTAATCGTTTGTTAATTTGTGACAGCGATCTCAGTGAAGGTGAAGTGATAATTGTTTAAGAGACAATTGTTAAATAAAAGAGGATAAAAACCTTGTTAGAGAGCAGCAAGCAACAAAGGTCAAAAAATCATCAGCAGTGCCGGCGAACTCGACTCGTTCAAAAATTGAAGCTTTCAATTTTAAAGAGAAATGTTTTTTTTATGTGGGAATTGTTCTCAGACGAATTTAATCAACAACTCTACAAGAAGCCAGATGATAAAATGTTCGACATCCACAAGATGATGAACCTCGAGGTGAAAGAGAGAATTATGACATCAGCATCAGCGTTGGCATTAAGAGGTGATGAATGGGCTCAACATCTGTTGATTGATCATTTGAATAGAACAGAGCTGATATCCTGTAGAATTATTTTGTTTATCTATATATTATAGAATTATTTTTAAATTCGAGGTTCGTTACCTTGTGGATGTCGAAAATTTCATCATCAGGCTTCCTGTAGAGTCGTAGTTTAGATTCTTCTGAGAACAATTTCCCATAGAAAAAACATATATCTCTAAAATTGAAAGCATTAATTTTTGAACGAGTCAAGTTCGGCACAGTTATTGATTTCAAAACCGCTGGTGATTGGATTTCCTTTGTTGCTTGCTGCTCTCTAACAAAGTTTTTTACACCTCTTTCTTTAACAATTGTCTCTCTAAAAATTATCACTTCACCTTCACTGAGATAAGTTTCATCATTTAGATTAAACTTATTTTTAGACGTTAGATATGGGAGCGTCTATGGAGGTCATCTTAAGGAAAAATTACACGTATAATTAACTTATTAATAGCCAAAGCAGCTTTCAGCCTTTAAAAGGCTGAAAGCTGCTTTTAGAGATATCTGACATGAAGTAGACCCACCTTTCACGGCATTTATTCCTACTATGTATGATACTACTATGATGATGGCTGAAAGCTGCTTTGGCTATTAAAAAGTTAATTTTACGTGGAGGGACTTTTCCATTTTTCCTATTTTTAGACGTTCTTCAGCAAATATATACGAAAAATGCACAAAGAACAGCATTACCTGTAAAATAAGCAAAGCAGATTAAGAAGTATTCCATATTGGTATGTAATTACAGGGGATGCCCCTTGAACTAGTGTTAAGGTCAATTTTAATTATACTGCGCTTTCCACTTCATTTTCTTCAAATTGATGCTCATTTATAGACCAAAAGCTACAACGAATAAATAGGAAGCGCACGCAAATAGGTTTAGAATTTAAGTGAGCCTGGCTGGCCCACACAATATTTTGTCAAACACAAATATATGGATACAATGATACAAACATAGACAAATATATATCTATGGTTTTTTTACGGATTTGGTTTTAGAATAGTCTTAAACTGATTTGTTTGTATTTATATTCTCTCAGGTAATTTTAAATGTTGGGCCGGTACTAGGTTCCTAAACCACCTACCCGTCCCCTACTCCCACTCCTCCTACTCCCCCCTGCTCATCAAAATAAATTTGACACATCAAAAGTCGTGAATGGACTGCGTTATACACTGCAATAATTGAATATTCGTTCCGTTACTTACTTCACCCCCCCCCCCCCCCCCCAGCAAAAACCTCTCCCCCCCCCCCTCCCCTGACCTTACCACACCTTTCTAAAAGCGATAAAACATTTGGAGAAGTTTTAAATGCCTTAGACCAACACTAAAAAGGAGTTTAATATTAAAAACCTTAAAAATATGAGTTTTTTTCGATTTTGGAAAATTTTAGCAATTTTCAAAGTTCTGTAGAACCGGTAGAAATTGGAGTAGAAATAATTTTGACCAATGCATTTGAAAGTAAATTTTGTGTTCTTTAATTTTGAATAGAACTATTTTGTCGACAGGACCAGCCGTTTTCAAGTTATAAGAGAAAAACCGAAAAATGTGCAAAATAATCGTGGTTTTTAGCCCACCAAAAGTTATCCGCCCTGATTTAGAGGTCGCAAATTTGGATTTGACATCTCCTAATCATACCTGAGGACATAAAAAAATAAAATCATTTCCTGCACCAAACGCACGGTGGACCCCCTTTTTGAACCTCTCGTGACTGGACTACTAGTAATACTGGGCCGATTTTCACGAAATTTGACATACATGTTCAGAAAATTCATACCCCGAGGTGAAATCGAGAAATTAATTTTAGTCCTAAATTTGGGGGCGCTAACCCCCAAAAACTCTGAAAAAACTTGAAAGCAAATATTTCTCGAAAACGATTCGGACGATTTGTATTAAAAATTCTAAAATGTAGTCCATTCAAATCTGAATCTAACAATATAAGCTATTTTCCAGGGAAAAATCTAGTTCTTAGATATTGGTGAAAATAAATCTGTTCAGTCATGCACCATGACTTAATGAACGAATTTTCAAAGAAATCTGCGTATTATAGGCTTATGATAATATAGGAAAATTTTGGTTTAGAATTTGGATGGATGAACAAAAAAATTTGGTACACATGGGTACGGGGTATAAAAGTTAAAATAGTATAAACCCTTCAAGATGCATGTCGTTGGAAAGCTTTTTAAAAGTACAGTAATTGTTGTTATGTACACTTTTGTCATATTTTCATGTAAGAGGGGGGTAAAATGAAAAAAAAAAAAAAAACACATTTTTTTATGCTATTTTTGACCCTAAATGGTCCAAATTTGACCCCTAAATGGACTTCAAAAATGCTGGCCAACGAACTCATCCTTTCTTTTGATATTATTGACATTTTAAAATTTGTTTGAAATATTTAAGTGAATCCTAAGGGGAGATATCGTCTGGAGTGACACATATACATACATACATATTATATACATACATACATAAAAAAAAGTGTTAAATTTGAGGAATCGATTCAGAATGGTCTAAAACGGATTTCCATGGAAAAAAAATTCAAAAATTCACATTAAAAAATTTTTGAAGGCATATTGCAATAGCTTTATTTTCTTCGTAAATTTGCTAAAAGTAAACAACCATCTGTTGAACACATTTTAAATAATATATATTAACTAAGCATCGCGCAGGTTTACCATTGAAGCGAGCTTAATCAATAAATATTTAATATTAAGCAAATTAATAGTTACTCCTGATGAGTTTATAGTTTAAAAGAATGATTGGAGTAGACGGTAGATCAGGGTGGGACACTTACTTCACTTTGAAGGTTCTATAGTAACCTTCTTCAAAGGTAGGCTCACAGTAACAGCTATAGCAGATCGACAGACTTTTTATTCGTAAGTATATAGATAACAATATATTCATGTTTTCTGGGATCTGGGACCGAGATTATATGAGAAAGTTAGTCTGAGTTGTCTCGGACCGATTTTTTTTATAAAAGTATTAAAAATACCAGAAGAAGAACGTTATATCTAGTGGCAAAATCCATAATGGGAAGATATTGATAAGGATAAAGGCCTTGAAGACAAATTATTATGTTTACTTCGGACAATGCACTTCCCATTTAGTATTATTTATCACATCTAATCGCAGTGCACGAGACAATCAATTAGGTTTTGTAATAAGGTCTAACAAATTAGTTACTATGAATGAACAACAATCTATAACGGAGAATCTAATATAATCTATGCCCGTTACAACTAAATAGAAATAGATAGATTGATTTTGTTAAGATTATATTTTCCTTTAGAAACGGAAGTTTTAAAAAACAACTATAAGCGAATTCAGAGTGCCTATTATGTTGGACCTCGACCCAGAAAATTAAAATATATGTCCTCGCGCCACTGATAATTTGATTCATTAATTCACATGAATAATCATGACATTTTCATCCACAAAGGGGACCATTACCACAAATTAATATTTAAACTCAACTCAGTTGTATATTTTTTTAAACTAGCATCTATTATAAAAGGTCTTGTCTTTAAAAGTATCAAATCAGGAAATAAAAAAAATAAAAAATACATAATAATACCTATTAGAAGGCGATCAAAATTTAAAGTTACGTCTGATTTATTAGTTTTTAATTAAATCTTTAATGTCACGTCACATTAAACTAAAAAAATATATTAATGAATGAAAAGGTGTCGTTGTCGTAAATAGATTATAGATACTTATGTTAAAATAATTTAAATCAGAAAACATTTATTTCACCAATCTAAAAATTGAAAAAAAAAAAAAAACAGGCAAATGTCAAGGTAAATGACTATAACAATCTAGAAATAAAACTTATATTTTTTTACAAAAACATTTACATAGCTATTAAACATAAGAAAGGAGAGTACATAGTACTACTTATGTAATAAATTAAAGACAAAAAAAAAAAATCGTCTGTCAATTAGTGTGGCACATAGCTTCCTCGCATTCTACTTTGTATACTTTAATGATTTTATACTATTAAAACCTATTATTGTCAAATTTATTTAATTCTCCCTCGTTTATTTAAAACTGTCAAAATGGTTTTGATTTGTTACATTAATTTAAGTATCAATTTAGCAAAATTTAAGGAGCGCAGGCGGTTGAAATTAATCTGGGTCCATTTGCAGGCTACTTTTGACAAAAAATTTAATATTCCCAAAAATCAGATAAGTGCTATCATATAAGTGTGGAAGAGAAACAATTAGGTGCAGAAGGTTAAAACTTATATGGTACCAATAATGGGCTAATTATGACCTACTATATAAATTTCATTAAAATTAGACGAGTAGTTTTTAGGATATCTTGGTTCCCAAAAATTGAGCGACAGACAAACAGACAGACAGGGAAACAAAATGTTCCCTGATGTCTGAAACGGATTTCTGTCTTGGAATTTTTGAAATCGGAGACTTAAAAAATGATCGTTCTTCGGAACGATCACATAGCTTCTGTTACTTTCTGTAAGCTTGGAAGCAAAATTATTGATTTAATGTAACTTCAAATTTTTAATAGGATGTATATAAAACCTAGAATATATTTGAAAAGTTATTATAAAAATTATATAAAACATAACAGGGCCATGTAAAGAGATTGGAAACGCAGTAACCGCAAACAAATGATATTCTAATAAATGCTATCACATCCTGCTTGAATTTTTAAAACAAATACTCATCTTTAATAAGGATAGTAAATGTTAATTTTTAAATATATATATATATATATATATATATATATATATATATATATATATATATATATATATATATATATATATATATATAACCTTACTCCTCATACATGTATTAATTTAAAAGAACATTCAGTAGTTAACAATGTACATACATTAAGTAATGAAGTTGCTATTATAATAAAAGTATAATAATAAATATAATGAACTCGCTTGAATAATAATAATAATAATAAACCTAGAATTTAATGTATTCAACAAGTACAAAATAACATCAACTTAATTTTTCTTATACTAACTAATTTTTTACTCAGGGTCATAAATAATCACATTGTCCGCCAATATGAGCGGTATACATAGCCGCTCTCCACGGTCTGTATTTTTAACCAACTTATGGCAAGCTATGTCCCGTAGACGAACTTAGCCGACCACATATTCTTAAAGGGCACCAAAAGATTTTACTTATGCTTATGCACAAAATTCTATTCTTTTTCGACGCAATCTTCTAGATTCTAGACTAATATTGTTCACAGATTATATTATCATAATAAAAACCCAAGAGGTGGAAATACAACAATATTCAATGGACCAGATCCTACTTGATTATGACATTTCTTTGGTCGAATTTCTTCAACCAAGTTTAAATAGCCATAACATTACAGAAATAGCCAAAAGTACAGTCAGTTAAAAATAACTGAACCGAGACCAAAAAAAAAAAAAAAAAAAGAAATAAAAACAGTATTCACGAGCGTTTTAACAATTTCGATTTGGTAACCGAGGGTTCAAGCGAAACATGTATTGCTTACTCGGCATCTGTTATTCCAACTCGATATTTAAAACATTTGTTAACCCAAGCATTTATCTACGAAATCGAAAAGTTAAAAACTTCTTTAATTCGACTATATTTCTTTTTGTATTTAAATTTCAAAATGTATTGCTACTTAAGTATCCAATGTCTTATTCAAAGTACATATGTTTGGTAAAACAGAAATTGGTTATTTGATTGGCTAAATGTTTTTTCTTTATCACCTGAACTTACTTTTTTTAATATAACTACAAGAATAACGTGGTTATTTTATTGTTATTGTGATTACTTTAATGAAGACATTTTTCAACCACTCTACTTATATTTAGGGTAAACTAATTCACTGCTCATTACCATTGCATAGAGAGGTCGAACTAAACATTGTACTTCAGTATTTAAAGTTTGAGAATAAACTGATCAATGATCAAGCTATACTTGGACAGGAGTGTAGCTGAGTGGAGTTATTAAGTTAACATATAAAAAAAAGCTTTGTTTAACATACAATTGAAATTAAATAAAGTGCATAAAAATTATTAATTCTAGAAAAAGAACGATGAAAAACTAATCTTGCCAGTTGAGTTCTACGTAAAGAAGTATGATCTTTTAAACGTCAAATATTTATATCTTAACTCAAAAACCTAATCGGAGTATTACAGTAATTAATTAACATTTCAAAACAAACATATTAACATAATAATTAAATGTTTCGTAGTTTAAGAACAAAGTTTATTCAATAACACAGAAAAGAAACCGCATTTCCACTACATGTGATTTGATTAAAGGCGTTCACGTCATTTTAACCGCAAGCTGTCAGTCCGCGGTAGCAAAACGTGAACGTCAGGTGAATATAAGTTTTCAGAGAATAATTACAAGAAACTAGGAGGCAACAGAGATGTAAGTAGACTGAATCGTAAACACGATGAGTCAGGATTTACCGCTGTCTCTGATAACAGCCGTCTAACTCCTATATTCATCCAATTCTACCTTATCATTCAATCGCTTGAGGATGAAATAAGGTTAAGTTGTCGTGCCAAAGATTTCTAACCTATTACACCACAAACATGTCTTATTAAACTTTTTTTTTATTATTTGTTAAGCCTTGTCCAGACGGCCGAACCGAACAGAGGAAACGAGCCAAACATTGGTCTCTGCGCATGCCCAGAGTGAGATGCGCAGGCGCACTTTAGACTGGACATGCGCAGACACCAATGCTCGGATCGATTCCTCTGTTTGGTTAGGCAGTCTGAACGAGGCTTTATGTTTTCAAGTAACAAGTTATACATAGTAACAATTTTCAAATTTTTTTTGTAAAATGGATATTACATAGATATTACAATGGCTAAAAATGGATATTACATATTAAAATAAACAGGTCAAGTGTGTGCTAGTCAGCACACAGCGAGGGTCCGTAGGCCACACTGTATAGTTTAAGTAGTACCCTATACGTCGCGTCAGTGAGGTTACGTAAAGTGACGAAGGTTGCTGTGACGTCATGCGCCCTCCACGATTTTTCGTAAGGTTATCTTTTCTGGCTCATAACAAACCATTGTTTACTAGAGTTCTGTAAGCATTTTATAGTTTTTTCCTCTTTTCATTCTATTAAAAGCTTTTTTAACTGTTTTTAATCTTATCATATATTAGTAACATCATTAATAAGCCAACAAATGTATACATTATAGATGATAAAACAAATAATTGATTAAAAAATAATAATAAAATAAAATAGCACTGATAAACCCCACCTATATCCAATGTTATGAGCCAGCTAACCTAACAACACACACTTTTTTACGTAAGTGACGTCACACTTCCCCGCCGTATTGATGGTATTTTTTAAAATGCTAAAAAGCTTACTTTGAACTATCCTATGGGTCTGATATTCTCAAAACACATAAACAAACTTCTGATAAAGTATTTTTTTGCCACTGAACCGGACTACAACCATATAAATACATCGAAAATACCAAAGTTATAAAAAACGTATTTTGTCAATAAAAAATAAAATAATATTTTTTTCGAAATTTCCAAAAAGTGGTATCTTTACTTTTGGTCGAAGAATGTTCAGAAATTATTTCAGATTTTTTGCACTTCACATAACATAAGCGAGATAGAGGGGGGGGGGGGACACGTTTCACACCCACTTAAAACTTGCCTACGCTCGCCCTATCAAAGTTATAACCAAAGAATATTATATATTTTTGTAATCAGCTCGACTTACCCTTTCATATGATACCCTTTCATATTTTTTTTTAAGTCGCTATATTTTTAAAATATGTGGGCAGGTACAAGACACATACATGCCAAATTTCAAAGTGATCGGACGAAAAGTGTAGCCGTGAGAGCAGGCGACAGGACGGACGGACAGACACACGCAGGAAAATATAAGGGTCCCTGGTTTTGCCTACGGACCCTAAAAAGGTCGTTGATCTAGTAGGATAAACACATCGCATGACGCTAACCTATCAAAATTCCCCTTTTACTTTTCCAACATAAATCAATCTTATATACACACTACTCTAACAAGAATTCATATGCGTGATGCATCATTTTCAATCGTAACTCACGCTTCAAAAGATGCAGCATAAATTCACTGCTGTTACCATGGTCTGAGAATAAATAAAACGAATGTGAAGGATAAATTGCCTTAATGCAAATTAATCTTTCGTATAATATATAATTTAGCAAACCTAGATGAAAATAAGACTAGAGAAGAACAATTTATAATTAGTGTTATAGTATATGTGCGTGAATTCTACTTCTCTGTCTCTGCCACTATATATAATATAATTATCTTTAGACCACAACGAGAATAAAAAAGTAGATTTTACAGGAAATCAAATTGATTTCTTTGTTGATGAAATAATTAAATTTTCACAACAGTGTACTTTGTCATTTTAATTTTTCCTCTGTGTCATTTACATCCACATTGATACATTGTTTATTTTTTTATGAACTAAAAATATTGAGGAATTATGTAAATGAATGGATGAATTATGTGTTATAATTGTATATTGATTGTTATTGTGTTATTCTAACAATTATTAAAAGATATGGGTATTCAATTAAAATATAAAGGGTAAGTGAGGATTTTCATTAAGGAATACATTATTTGTTAAATGTAAGCCAACACGGTAATCGTCCGATAAGGTGAAGAATTATGAAACGCGCTTGCGCAATGAATACAACTACAAATCACTTTCTACGCATTTAAACAGAGATAAAATGTTTATATTTCGTATATCAATCATAGATAAAATATCTTCTCTGGTTACTAATAAAAAAAAAAATACGTCCACTATAATCATCAGCTTCCTAACATGTTATCACGTACTAATTTATGTTATGCGTTTACAACCCCATTATTGTCTGATTTGTTTAATTGTTGTTTCACCCCTTTTTTAAATCTGTTAATTTTTTTTTTTTCTCATAATAATAATAATAATACTAATAATAATAAAGCCTTTATTAGATTCTTACAATTTAGAATTAAATTATACATGTTATTCTTAAGTTATAATAAAAGAAAACAAAAACTCTTTGTGTAACATTAATAAGGTAATTATAAAAATATAAAAAAGAACATTAGTGAAACCATATTAAGGTGGTGACACACTCGAGCATTCATTCATTTCTCAGCATTCATTTTTTTCTCATACACGAATAAAAGTATTAATTTAGCAAAATATCATGTGAGCAGGCGATTGAAGTTAATCTTGGGCTAAAAGCGTACTATACTTTCGACAAACCATCAAAATTTCTCTAAAATCAAATTAATACTTCTGAAGATGTATAGCTGTAAATATAAAATAAATATATATCTGCTAATTTGTGTGGCACATAGCTTCCTCAAATCCTATTAAAAATTTAATTGATGTTATGCTTTTACAATCCAATAATGTCTAATTTATTTATCCCCCCCCCCCCCCCCTTTTTAAATCAGTAGAAATAGTTTTGATTTTTATATGAATTAAAGTATCAATTTAGCAAAAGTTAAAGAGCGCAACGGTTAAAATTAATCTGGGGCTATCGAGTACTTTCGACAAACCATCCAAATTTCATAAAAATCAGATGAGTACTTTTGAAGATATACGTCTGTGGAAGAGATCCAAATGGGCGCAGAAGATTCAAACTTATATGGGATCAACAACTGGCTAATTATGACCTAACATCAAAATTTTATTAAAATCAGACAAGTAGTTTTGAAGATATGTTTGTTCGGAGAAATTGAGGGACAGACAGACCAACAGTGTTCCCTGATGTCGGAAACGGATTTCTGTCTCAGAATTTTTTAAATCGGAGACAAAATATTTTCGTTCTTCAGAACGAACACATAGCTTCCGTTACCTTCGGTAAGCTCGGAAGCAAAATATATATTAATTTGCTTGACACAGGAAAAAAGTGAAAGAAAGTAATTAAACCACGACTATTAAATCTTACATTTTGCCGATCCATGTCCTTAAAACATACTTATAAGAATGAAAAGAATTCGTATAAGAGATTTAGCCGGATATTTATATTTATTGAACCATTAAAACTTTTTAGTTTATTACAAGAAATATCAAGTATTGATTTCGAAGAAATAAAATCATATCTGGGATTACAAAACAATTATTTTTATCTACGACTGATACGAAATATAAACATTGTATCTCTGTTTAGATGCGTAGAAAGTGATTATTTACGCACCTGTATTCATTGCGCATGCGCCTCTCATAGTTCTGAAGAATTCCTCTTCTTTACCACCCTAGGGCGGTAAAGAAGAGGAATTCTACAGCTTTACGCACGATTAGCGAGTTTGTTTACATTTAACAAAACTAATTTGCTGTTCTTTTATTAATGTAACTGTTTATATCGAGTTTTTAGTGAAAAAAAAAAATGAGAGAATCAAGTGACTGACGAAAATGTGGAAAATAATACTCCTCCAGAAATAATTAATTCGGCAAAAAATACAACTCAAGAATTAATGCCATCTTTATCAAGAGAGAGAGATGCGAACTTACATACAGCAAGTTTATTTTTTTCTGTATTTATTATTTAAATCTAACAATCGTATATAATTATTTTTACAACACCTTAAAACACTAGTGTTGAGTATATCACTACTTTCTCTTCCTTAATTAATTTAAAAAAAAAATATATATAATAAAAGTTACAAAAGAACAATAGAGTTTAAGAATACAGATAAAAAAAAAGAGTTTCCTCTCCTGTATTACTGAAAACACGTATTAGATTAATTTTATAAAATTGTTTTAGATCCCTGCAGTATTATCGTAATCAGGAAATGTTTAATTATTATATTATTTAGTCTTTTTTATTTAATCAATTAAATCCTAAGGGTATAATTGTGACAAAAGGTAATTTGAGTTAACATTAGGTAAGAAAGTAAATTACACTTATCAAACACCTGTGCAATTATTATCACTGATTAAATGTTATATTATACGTATAAACAGCTGTTTTAAATTAATATTCCGCCTAAACTAATGAAATCCCTCTTTTGGATCCCGGATTTGGTAATGCCCAAAAAAACAAAAAACAAATTAAGATAAAGTAGAGATAGATGGAGATAGAGTATGATAAAAATAAAATAATTACGAATTTATCACCTGCCTTCGTCGTGGTAATGCGCAGAATTTAGTATTTTTTGTCATCTTCTAAATTAAACATATAGTAAAATCTTAACTCTCACCAATAGTTGTTCTTTTATTTATTTATTTTATTTTTCTTTTGGGTTATAGTCCCGATCAACTTCCAGGGTTATTACAGGACAGGGGTTATTTGGCCACTTTACTCATCTAAGCGATGAGATCATCAGTGTGAAACATGTCTTACCCTGCTGGGATTCGAACTCACAGCCGGGGTTTAGACCTTGGTTTCAGAGTCGAGTGCGCTAACCCCTCGGCTACACCGGCCCCGTTTTTCTTTTATCATTTTTTGTCACTTGCAGGACACGATGAACAGCCACTTTACACAACAATTCTTATCAGTGTATAAGATATTTCACCTGTCGGGGGGGGGGGGGGGGGGGGTGTTATGCCTTGTAGTTTAAAAACTTCAAGAAAAATAGTTACGAAGAAAATATTCTATTCACTATTTGACCAGCAACATGTGAAACGAACTTTTTACTTCAATTACTTTAGCTTAGCGTAAGCCTTGAAATTTAATACTTAATTGAGAGCAAATAAAAAAATCGGTTCGAGACAACTCAGACAAACTTTCTCATATACGAGTTCATAAATACTAAACCTAGTGTTTTCCATTTATTAGTTTCGTAAGTACATTTTATTATTATATTTATATTAACATTTTATCAAAATGTATCATAAAAATAACTTCTCCTCGTCGGGGAATCGAACCCGGCCTTCTCTCTGTCCACGTTTACAACTATATTCAGGAACTAGATTTTGCTCAGGAAATCGGCTTATATCGCTACATTCGTATTTAAATAGACTACATTTTGAATTATTTAATCAAAATTGTCTGAACCGCCGTTATTAAGAAATAATTGTTTTTCACGTTTTGTCAGAGTTTTTAAAGGGTAGTGCCCCCAAATTTAGAGCTAAAATTCATTTCTCGATTTCACCTCGGGGTAATGATTTTTCTGAACATGTATGCCAAATTTCGTCAAAATCGGTCTAGTAGGCTCCAGGCGTCTGTCCGTCCGCGTTTAAAGTTATTTTCTGAGGAACTAGATTTTTCCCGGGAAAACGTCTTATATCGTTAGATTTTTATTTAGATGGACTACAAGTTACCATTTGTAAATCAAAATAGTCGGAACAGTTTTCGAGAAATAAATATTTCTCATTGTTTCAGTTTTTCTTTGGGGGGGGGGGGGGGGGAGGAGCTGCCGAATTTGGAGCTAAAATTCATTTCTCGATTTCACCATGGGGTTTGATTTTTCTAAACATGTATGCCAAATTTCTTCAAAAATCGGCCCAGTAGTATAGGCTCTAGGCCTCTGCACAGACGATAGACAACCGACAGACTTTTTTTTTTTAAAAAAACAACACTTTTTTGGAGTCAGGGGACCTTAAAACGTGTACATCCATCAAAATCGAATTTTCGCGCCATCACAATACTTTCTCTTTATATGAGAAAGTAAAAGCAGACCAGTTGAAAAGATGAGAACTAGATGTTTAGTGCAATTATTGATAAGAGTTATCTTGTGTCGGGTCATATCAAAAAGATTGATAAGTTAGCTATAGATTCCAATTTTATTTTTACTTCAAGAAAAAATATCAAAAATTAAATTATAAAGCTTTTAGATTTTATTCCATCAATCATTCTATTCATAATACATACATATATATATATATATATATATATATATATATATATATATATATATATATATATATATATATATATATATATATATATATATATATATATATCTCAAAATAGACAAAATAAGTTTCAAGTCATACTGCATACAATCAAATCTACGTCGACAAAGATAAGTTTGTTTGGACATAACAAAAATAAATAGATTTTTGATAAAAGAAATACAAAATATGAATAAAAGAGGATTGAACTATTGTAACAATTTAAATTATTTAAAAAAAAAAAAATAATAATTCTAATATTTATTTATTGACAATAGATATTTCCTTTAGAATTGTATAGTTTGTCACTTTTATTTTAACTAAAATAAAAGTGATTGATAAACATTACAATAGTTTATTGTTTAATACATCGATAAATTCCAATATATTATTTAAACATTATAGTCCGATTTATATTAGATTATACTTTAACAGTCTATTTAGAATATAGAAAAATTAAATAAATAATAATAAATGAATAGTGAAACTATGATAACGATATGAATAGACCCCCGATAACAAATAATGGCAATGTATAATGCAGAATCGTACAAAATAACGCTGAATAACAATAATTCTAAGATAACAGTTCCCTTTTTTTGATATTCTGTATTTATTCTGCCATTTTAACTAAATGCATATTTTTTTTTTTTAATAAAGCGCATTTAATTGATAAGCAATAGGAAATACCTACTGTATAGAAATTGATAAAAATTATTATCGAAAAAATGAAACAATGCAATTCATATATGTAATTTTAGATTTATACATACATATATAATTTGATATTTCGTAAACTTTTCAGTAAAGTTTTGATTTGATTGCCAAACTTGTTTAAGAACAATTAAAAAGTTATTGAATTACCTATTCATTGAAAGTTGGTTATTTAAATAGATATATATGTAATGGAATTTTCGTTTTTTTTTGTAGTTTTCCAACAAATAGATATAAAGATAGACTGTCAATTGGTGTGGCACATGGCTTCCTCGCATCCTATCACGTACATTATTGATTTTATACTTTTACAAGCCATTATTGTCTAATAGTCCAGGAGATAGCGTGCAAAAAAGTGTCCGACTAACATCAAGCTAGAATTTTGTATACAAGTCAATCTTTTAGCGCCTTTTAAGAATATGTGGTCGGCTAAGTTCGTTTGCGGGACATAGCTTGGCAATAGGCGTTTGAAAAAAACAAACCGGTGGAGAGCGGCCATGTCTCACCAATTATGGTGGACAATGTGATTTTCATGATCCTGACTTCAGAATTAGTTAGTAGACCGAAAATCAAGTTGATGTTAGTTTGTCCGTTGACAGGTGACCACGTTGATTTTTAGTAATATTTGAATGACTAACCTATCAAGTGTAAAATAAAATCGACTTGATTTTTGGTCTACTAACTAATTCTGTATATTTTCAGTAAGCTCAGAAGCAAAGAATGTGGATTTGTTATAAATTTTAAGCAGGAACTTTTTGACACCAATAGTTACTAGTTATTTAAACAGTCTGCCAATTTGAGTGGCACAAAGCTTCGATGCGCCCTATAGATGGATAAATGGGTCACAAAAGATTTGGAATCTCAATTTGGATTTCTGTCTAGGAACATTTGAATTCGGAGACATAAAAAACAACACAATACTTCTGTTATCTTCGGAAGCTAAATAAACAACTATTTGAAATAGATTTATTTATAATGTAATAGATTATTCTTTCGTGTGTTTTGTTTTCATTTTCCCATAAGCCATAAATATTTATATTGATGCAAAGGAAGAATTATTGGCTTACTTTTGCAATATTTCGACCTCTCTTTAGGTCATCTTTAAGCTGACTATTGAAGATTGCTATCTCAAACTGTTCTTGCTATCTAACCTTAGTGGTTTTTGTGAATCCAGTTTTGGGATAAATTTGTTTCAAATTCCCTAGTTATTCTTTATACAGAGCTGTCAATATTAGTTGTGTAGATGTAGTAGATATCTGTGCAAAACACGTCAAACCTTAAAACTTAACTCTAAATTAAGGTAATTTAACTTAATCCAATTTCGTGGCATAACTATCAAACTTAATCTAACTTTCGTGGCATAACTATTAAACTTAATCCAACTTGCATGGTATAACTATCAAACTTAATACAACTTCCGTGGCATTACTATTAAACTTAATCCAACTTCCGAGGCATAACTATTAAACTTAATCCAACTTTCGTGGCATAACAATAAAACTTAATCCAACATTCGTTGCATAATTATTAAACTTAATCCAACTTTCGTGGCATAACTATAAAACTTAATCCAACATTCGTTGCATAATTATTAAACTTAATCCAACTTCCGTGGCATTACTATTAAACTTAATCCAACTTCCGAGGCATAACATTCAAACTTAATCCAACTTTCGTGGCATAACTATAAAACTTAATCCAACATTCGTTGCATAATTATTAAACTTAATCCAACTTTCGTGGCATAACTATAAAACTTAATCCAACATTCGTTGCATAATTATTAAACTTTTTATCATTGAAGCGAACGCCTAGCAATAAATAATGTATTGTATATTGAGAAAAAAGTTAATCATGATGAGTTTATAGTTAAAGCAGATGGTTGTAGTGACGGAAAACGACTGTTCTCTCAGACTCCACCGGCATATTACTCCTTTTAAAATATTATAAAATATATCACTTTACAACACCAAAACTTTTGCTTGGATCAGGTTGAAATTTTACATGCCTGTTTCAATTGTACTTTAGACGATCGTGCGCATAATGTTTAGTAACTAAATAGTGGCGTTGGGGACCGTTTAGAGTTTAGACCCTATGTTGTTTGTGAAGGGTTAAGTAATAGTTATTTATGTAACTAGGAAGAAAAATGAACTTATACTGACGAGATTAAGTCAGCCACCGAGCCGGAGGCGAGGACAGGCTATGAAAATTGAGTACCTCTGCTTCGCCTCGGCAGGCAATGAATACACAAGGCAGAAATTCCTGCCTGATATTAATATTTTAAAGACAAATTCTCGAGAGAGTACTTTCCAGCCTAAAAACAGTTAATGTTAAGTAATGCTTAATTTTGCTGCTGTGAGTAGATATACAATGTTACCTTTATAACATCTAACAGTTTTACCTTTAATCTTTCTAACAGTTCTTCAGTGCGTTTAATTAAACTACATTGTTGTTGAATAAAACATACAAAAAATTGAAATTATAAACCAACTTCTAAACTTATATTTTATTATCAGCAGCCGAGGGAAATGAGTAGTTTTTCTTTAGTCTATGAAACAATCGAAGAATTATTTTCCTTGTTTTTCACAAGGTCAATAAGATCTTAGATAAAAAGAAATCAATTACAACACTTAAACGCTATTTTACCTCCGCATTCTTCTTTTTATTTCTTTTATTCTTAACCCAAGATAAAATTCTTTCAATTGCTACTGGATTTACAGTATATGATACTTTAAAGAAGGAAGGCGGAAGATTTTAAAATTAACTTGAAGATAAAAGCTTTAAACCAGACATCGTACAATCGTATACTTCAATAATAGATCATGCTTATTTTTAAAATTTATGTATCTGATAAAAAGTTGTGAAATAGAACTCTTTTAAAATGAGGATTAGGCAAATTTCAAGAAACCTTCTAATCTATCTAAATAACAATCAAGAGAGTGTACGTACTACCCATACATAATACATACAACTATACATAAGAAGAAGTAAATATACAATGGGTAAACGCGTAGGTAAATATCTACATAATATTTAATATAATTACCACGTTACTGCGTATTATGTAAAAGTCAATATATCTGAAATGTGAAAGACTGCAAAAATTACATAACTGGGAAAAATGAACGTCGACGGACATTACTCAACTTTAATTTAATAACTATTATCTATAAAACTGTCAATATATTTATTCTTATCTTTTATGTACAAAGTAGACACTGATATTCCATTACGTTTTACATTGAAAAATGTAAGAAAACCTTCTTGTGTGATTATCAATCTAATAAAGTTAGGTTTGTTTAAAATTAAAGAGACTATATAGATTAACAAAAATGTTTTAATTTTTCATCTAATACAGTTAGGGTTATTTAAAATTAAAGAGACTATATAGATTAACAAAATGGTTTTAATTTTTAATTTTTCATCTAATGAAGTTAGGTTTATTTAAAATTAAAAATACTATATAGGTAAAACAAAATTGTTTTAATTTTTCATATATTTAAAATTAAAAAGACTATATAGATTAACAAAATTGATTTAATTTTTCAACTAATAAAGTTAGGTTTATTTAAAATTAAAGATACTATATAGATAAAACAAAATTGTTTAATTTTTCATCTAATAAAATTAGGTTTATTTAAAATTAAAGAGATTTACAAGATTGTTTTCATCATCGATCATCATATATATTAATTATTTATACATCATCAACTTTGTTTATTACCTTGAACTAAAATTAAAAAAAAAAAAGAAACGAAGATATTGTTTGATCAGTTGCTTGATAATTAAACATTAATTAATTGGTGATTAATAATGAACAATTAATTAATAATGACAAGCCAATTTCATTTTAAGTAAAAAAAAACAAACAATACCCAATATTTATTCTAACTGTCACATACATGTTTATTTACGAAACCGAGTTTACATCATTTAAATTAAATTAAAATATTTAAATAAACTAAAACTAACTATCTCAACAGATATTTTAAGATAACTCAAGAATATGAATCAATATAGAGCCAGGAAAATATAAACATATAAACAAGAAACGTAAAAGCTTAAAATTAGACTCAAGCTTAAATGGAAACGTAAAGGAGGGGAAATTGAACAAACTAATAAATAAACGTAGAGAATTGAAAATAGAACATACTAAAAATAAACGTAGAGACTTGCAAATAGGACAAATTATTACGAAACGTACAGCCGTATAGCTTTAAAAATAAAACAAATTAAAATGAGTACGTACGACGTAGAGGGCTTGGAAATAGAACACATTAGTAAGATACGTAGAACATTATAAACAGAACTAACTAACATAATCAAAGTCTAGTTCAGTTCGACTAAGAGAAGAGAGTAGATTTACATCGGAGAAAACCGTATTAGAGATTTTGCCAATTTTAACACTTCTAACCCATGTTAGGGAATAAATAAGTTTCAAATATGTTCTAGAAACTGGTCACTACTAATTTAAAATTAAGACGCTTAAGGCCATTTTATATTTTTTTCACGATTTTGTCTAATGACTTTTTACTCCGTCTTTTTACACTATTTTTTTTTTTTTTTTTTTTTTTTTTTTTTTTTTTTTTTTTACACAAAAATCATAATGGGTTTCTTTTATGTTTACACTTTTGGACTTGGTTCACATGATTTGGCGGTGAATCTTTTATTTTTAAGGAAACAAACACAACTTTGAAAACAAAACAAACAAGTTAAGTATTTTATACCCAGTTTTTTCCATTTATTAGTTTTCCTATGAACGTATGTAGTAGTATGTAGGTACGTATGTAGTTTAGGTATTTCATCAACATTTATCATAAAAATAACTTCTCATAAGCGGGGAATCGAACCCGGGCTCCGTCCACGTTTAAAGCTATTTTCTCACAAACTAGATTTTCCCCAGGAAAACGGCTTATATCGTTAGATTCGTATTTAAATGGACTACATTTTAGAATTTTTTAATCCAAATCGTCGGAACTGTTTTCTAGAATAGACATTTTTTTCACGATTATTTAAGTTTTTAGGGGGGGGGGGGGGACAGAGCCCCGAAATTGGGAACAAATATCGATTTCATTTCGGGGTATGATTTTTCTGAACATGTATGCCAAATTTCGTCAAAATCGGCCCAGTAGTATAGGCTCCAGGCGTCTGCACAGACACATGACAGACAGACATTTTTTAAAAACCACTCTTTTGGACTCAGGGGATCTCAAAACGTGTAAATCCATCAAAGTCTCAAAATCGAATTTTTGCGCCATCATAATACTTCATCTGTATATTGAAAAGCCGAAGAAATAGAAGAAACAAAAATGAAACTAGGCTTGAAAATAGAACAGATTAGAAGAAAACGTCTTGGAAGAAGAACAAACATAATATGAAACACACAGGTTTACAAAATAGAACTTCTGATCTTTGAAATTCTTAAAAAAGACCTACTATACAACAAACCTGCTTAATAAAATACAGACAATTGCAGTGGGAAAACCACATAAATGTCAAAACTTTCATCTTTACGCCAGCACACACTCTTTTTGAACACAACCAAGGGAGAAAGTTAGAAACGCATTAAAATAGCACATTAACTTCAAGGAATTAAAATTACCCAGAGCAAGAAAGTCAAGAAATCGACCAGCAAACAAGGTTTAACTGCAATAATTTAGCACAAGTGTCACCTGCAGAAGAATAGTAGAGAATATCATTATTTTCTTTCACTTTATTGACGAAAACATAATAATTCTAAGTTTTCACTTTTGACTGTTAAAAAGAGGAAAAACAAATTTTATTTTCTATTTCTGACACATAAGTTAAGAAAGGAATGATTGTGTTTAGATGAGCTCTCCCTCGTTCTTATAGACATTATTAATGTACATTGTACAAGTATATTATACATTTTAGAAAGTAAGTTATTAGGTATTTTACTAAAAAAGGAATAGAAAGGTGATATAATGTTCTGAAGTAGCGTGAATGTTCTCTTTAAGTTTTAGAATCTTAATTTATTATTAAAACTGAAAAACAAGCCAATACACATTTATATTTGAATGTGAATCGTATTTAATACGAATAGTACAGGAGATAGCGTGCAAAAAAGTGTTTGACTAACATCAAGCTAGAATGTTGTGTATAAGTAAATGTTTTGGTGCCTTTTAAGAATATATGGTCGGCTAAGTTCGTCCGCGGGACATAGCTTGGCAATAGGCATTTGAAAAAAAAACAAACCGGTGGAGAGCGGCCATGTCCCGCCCTTTTTGATGGTCTAAAAGACTAGCCATCATGAGTACTAACATAGTTAATAGACCTGAAAGACTAGCCATCATGAGTACTAACTTAGTTAATAGACCTGAAAGACTAGCCATCATGAGTACTAACTTAGTTAATAGACCTGAAAGACTAGCCATCATGAGTACTAACTTAGTTAATAGACCTGAAAGACAAGCCATCATGAGTATTAACTTAGTTAATAGACCTAAAAGACTAGCCATCATGAGTACTAACTTAGTTAATAGACCTAAAAGAGCGTAAAGTCAAGACTTTAAAAGGCTAAAAGACTAGCCATCATGAGTACTAACTTAGTTAGTAGACCAAACATCAAGTTGATGGTAGTCGGTCACTTAATATTAGACCTTTTTAATTTGGAGTAATGTTTGACTAACTAACCTATTAAGTGACAAACTGCCATCGACTTGATGTTTGGTCTACTAACCAAGTTAGTACTGAGGATCATGAAAAGCGCATTGTACACCAAAAAGGGCGGGACATGGCCGCTCTCCACTTTTTTCAAACGCCTATTGCCAATCTATGTCCCACAGACGAACTTAGCCGACCACATATTCTTAAAAGGCACCAAAACATTTACTTATACACAAAATTCTAGCTTGATGTTAATCAGACACATTTTCGCACACTATCTCCTGGACTAGAATGATTAGATCAACATACTCGACTGGGAACTTGGAAGGTTTGTTTACATTTAGAAAAAGACAGCAAGAGTTAGGTTCATAACCTGCACCCGTTATATTTAATATGAATGATTAGATCAACATACTAGACTGGGAACTTGAAAGGTTTGTACATTCAGAAAATGAGAGCGAAAGTTAGGTTTATAAACCGCACCCGTTTTATTTTTATGAATGATTAGATCAAGATACTCGACTGGGAACTTGGAAGGTTTGGTTACATTCAGAAAAAAGAGAGCAAGAGTTAGGTTCATAACCTGCACCCGTTTTATTTAATGTGAATGATTAGATCAACATACTCGACTGGGAACTTGAAAGGTTTGTTTACAATCAGAAAAAGAAAGCGAAAGTTAGGTTTATAAACTGCACCCGTTTTATTTATATGAATGATTAGATCAAGATACTCGACTAGAAACTTGGAAGGTTTGTTTACAATCAGAAAAAGACAGCAAGAGTTAGGTTCATAACCTGAACTCGGCAAACCTTCCTCACATCGTATTCATATTTACAGAAAACAGTGGTATACTTGATTAAAAACTGACTGCACAACATAACACAAAAACATAACACATAACATGACTCAAAAACAACAAACCAACCAATAATTACTCTTTCCTATACACGTTTGCAAAGATTAATCGTTTGGAATTTTAAATAGAAGTCGTAGGATTGATTGATTAAACCTTTACGTCCCCACCAGCACAGTACTGTTCTGACATTTTTAATCAATTTCTAAAGCTGTGTAATTTCACCTCACACATTTTAACGCACCAGTGTTTAATCACAGGCGTTTCAAATTTCGTTTTATAAATGTGTTGTTCAAAAATGATCGACATGGTCTCTGTTGTTTTAACCTTTTTAATATTCCATCTAGAGGTCGACCAAGAAATGGCGCTCGGGAAAAACTTTAAACTTCGTTTATAATCGAAATTCCCGAGAATTGCCGGGCAAAGTCAGTCCAGTCTGGGGTAGTAAAAACAAAATATAGAAGTTGTCAAAAATAAATTTATCAAAAATAAATGGGCACTCTTTTAGTTTGGTACCCCCCTACTTCATTGCGAATTTGAGAAGACCTAGGTGGGTAAATGAGTGGGAATTAGTACTGACTTGCCTAGTTAGGCAGTTAGTACTATGCCAGACAAATTTAAACACCCAGGTCATCTTAAATTTCCAATGAAATGGGTCAGTAATTAATAATATACAATGAGTGGATTTTACATACTTTTACAAAACATTGTTTCTGATCATCTTTTCTTTCCCCGAAATGGGAAAGAAAAGACTTCACTTTGTCTAAATAACTACAACGATAATCGGATATTTAGTCTAATGTACATTGGGACAAAGGAATATCACACTTTTATACACAAAAGTGTGATATTCCTTTGTCTCAATGTACATTAGACTAAACATTCCTTTTTCTTAATACATAGTTATTTAGTCAAAGTTGGGCAGTTATGATATATTTACCGGAAGATATGAGTGAGCGATACTAGGTTATTTTCATTCATTTTAATATATTCAAGTTTTAAGAAATAAAATACCTCAAACAAACTTTCACAAAAATTACAATTCAAATTTTAAGTACCTTACCTTGCATCCATTGGAAAAACTCCCTCTCATTTAATTGTCCATTAAACAGAATTACACTTCGGAAATTTAGACCTTTCTATTCCTCTAAAACTCAACTTATTTTAATTTCGCTTTAGACAAATCTAATATTTTTTCTGTCAACGAAATCAAATTTAATTGACAATGTCTATTTTGACATATAACAGGTCATTCAATTAAAAAAAAAATAATAATAATATGCCCAAGAAATGATACATAATACTCCCTTTGTCTATGACGTTAGAGAGGTGTTCCTCACTTTTCAATTTTAATTCCTGCCCTAAATTAATTTAATTAAATAATCCTACAAGATTATTCATTTTTCTTATGGGGGTACCAAACTAAAAGAGGCGACCCTATACGCCTCTTTTAGTTTGGTACCCCCCTATATTTTTCTTCTCTTTCTTTCCCCTTTCTCAACCCCACACAAAAGCCCCACTGCTTTTGAAATTCCCCTATTAAGATAGTTAATTTTTTATTTATAAAAAATAACATTTCATCATGTATTTAAATAAAATAAACGGGGGGTACCAAACTAAAGTGCTGCCACATGGCACCTATTTTAGTTTGGTACCCCCCTATTGGGGGGTACCAAACAAAAAGAGAACCAATAAATGACAACACTGAGTTTTTTGCTATTAAAATAATAACTGCATTTCCTTACGTAAATTCACAGTGACATTGTGATTTTACGACACTTATTTTACAGTCTTTAAATTACACCCTTTATATTAACGATTAGATTTACATACTCGAAACTTGGAAGGTTTGTTTACATTCAGAGAGAGAGAGAACAAGAGTTAGGTTTTATAACCTGCACCCAGCAAACCTTCCTAACTTCGTTTTGTTGCTTACAAATTTACAACACAGTAGTCTATTTTATTAAAAACTGACTATAAATGACTCACAAACAACAACACTGGCGCACTCCTCAGATTTTCATATCTTCTTGGTCGAACTTTAGACACCAATTATTGTTAATCCGAAAAAAATATTTTTGTTTTGTACTAAAAAATACATTAAAATAATAGGTGATTATTAAAAGTATTTCTGATAAACCAATACAATTCAAAACTAGGTGGCATGGAAATTCTAGTTTCTTTTATGACGGTGCAGGATTAAGAACGTGTAAACGTATATGATTTTAAAGTAGTGCGCAGTTGGGAATAAGTGGCGAGAAGTAAAGATGATTAGTCAAGACCAAAGAAAGTGGCGTGACTTCGTAAAGGCCCTATCCTCCCCTCCAATAACTCCAAAACGGAGTGATAGGAAATAAGTAAATTAAGTCAAACGTATAAAAGCATAATAACGAATAAATTAACAGCAAAATCCCATAAAGTGCTAAGTGCTACTGATAAACCAAAAGTGATCATCTTACCGAAATTAGGTAATAAAACATTTATCTCCAGGAACCATAGAAAAGTGGTCAACTTAACCTGGTACCTGGTACTGTATTGTTAACTTGTTACGTAGAGTTTAGTAGTTGTTATCATAATGAAGTGTACGGTTATCAAGCACATTAGGTAAGTAAATAGTTTCCTTAAGTTACTTCTTAAATGCCGGAGTCACGAAGGGAGTTTATGCAAGATAACGTCACTGAAAATGCCAGTAAATAGTTCAAGCTGTTCCTTCCATCAGAGCAACATATTATAAATCCCTGAAGATACTTCTGACATTGTAGACGAAACGCCAGAATCAACAGAAGACTCGTCCGTCTCTTTAAATAATCGTCAATATTTAAGTAAAATGATGTTAATACATCTTTCATCACATTGCACTGAAGAAATCCACCAGCTACAGTCTCTAAGTATGACGCAGTACAAATACTAGTGTAATAAAGTTTAATAAAGAATATTAATTATCTCCAGTAGGGAGAAAAAGTTATGATTCTGGATTAGATTAGAGGGACTAAAGTGTCTTTTCTTCCCTGAACTCAAAAAGTAGGGAGAAAAAGTAAAAGTAGGGAGAAAAAGTAAAACTAGGAAGAAAAAGAAGGATTGCCAACTTAATTATTTTATAAATAGTAGAGAATGAATGGGGAAGAGAATTAATGCAGTGAAGATGTTGAAATCATGTTGGCGACACTGCTTTTTCGACCTTTTTTTGTAATTTGCGTTTAACATTGTTTAAACCTGCATCTAAATAACCTTTTATTTGAGTTTAATTGCAATTCTTATTTGTTTATAATATTGAATCTTTTATATGTGCTATTAAAAGTGCTAACAATTAGTATTATTTATTATAATAAAAACTTTGCAATGGATAAAGATGCGTTTTCTCCCTACTGGAGATAAAATATTATATGTACCTCGGGAGTAAAGTGCTATAATTCCCGCGCGATAATTATCTCCCTCGGCTGCGCCTCGAGATTTAGGGACCAAGGTTTCTTCGGCTTCGCCTTAAGAACCAACTTATTCGCGCAGGGAATAATGGCTTACTTTACTCCCTAGGTGCATAAATATCTATTTAAGTTTTTGCTATACCTAGTTTTAATTTTCTACCGGATTTCAGGGAAATTAAAGCACAACTTAATTATACAAAACAGGCAATTGAGGAAAGTATTTGAATTCTTTTCTGAGAAAAAGAGAAACACTAAACCAATATAACCGGCTGGTCAAATATTACCACCAGGACAGTAAAAAGAAGCTACTACATGAAAAATATACTAAGAATCAAAATAAAAAACTTTACTTTTTATCTAAAGTAAATAATCGTTATACCATGTAAATCCCGGTTAATCTTAACTAAGCTTAATCCATTCTACTCGGCTAACATGCTCAGGTAGAAGTATGGCTCAGTAGTAACAGTCATCTAGAAAACGGTTGATGCAACAGGTAGCGGCCCCGTAGTGAGTCAAATGTAACATAACTAAGCACCCTTTGCTTTACCTACCGTACTTAAACCTTCACCTACTGTGTGAGAATTAAAAATTATAATGTAACCTACACAACTATAAGCTATAAGATATGGGTACTTCTTTAGATTGTTACTCCCCTATGTGATTTTAGAATATAAATGACATTAACTAAATAACTATCAACGCAAAGGGATGCTTAGTCCAATGTACTTTGGGACAAAGGAATATCACACTTCTGTTTATATAAGGGGAGTAACAGTCTAAAGAAGAACATTCCGTACACCTTCTTTAGATTGTTACTCCCCTCTGTTTTCTTTATAAAGGGGGTAACAGTCTGAAGAAGAACACTCCGTACACCTTCTTTAGATTGTTACTGCCCTTTGTTTTCTTTATAAGGGGAGTAACAATCTAAAGAAGAACACTCCGTACACCTTCTTTAGATTGTTACTCCCCTCTGTTTTCTTTATAAAGGGGGTAACAGTCTAAAGAAGAACACTCCGTACACCTTCTTCAGATTGTTACTCCCCTCTGATTTCTTTATAAGGGGAGTAACAATCTAAAGAAGAACATTCCGTACAGCTTCTTTAGATTGTTACTCCACTCTGTTTTCTTTATAAGGGGAGTAACAATCTAAAGAAGAACATTCCGTACAGCTTCTTTAGATTGTTACTCCCCTCTGTTTTCTTTATAAAGGGGGTAACAGTCTAAAGAAGAACACTCCGTACACCTTCTATAGATTGTTACTCCCCTCTGTTTTCTTTATAAAGGGGGTAACAGTCTAAAGAAGAACACTCCGTACAGCTTCTTTAGATTGTTACTCCACTCTGTTTTCTTTATAAGGGGAGTAACAATCTAAAGAAGTGCCAAGATATGTTTGAATGCGGACTGTATTCATTTATTAGCTTTGAGAACAGGGCTAAAGATCAAAGATCGTTATAAACCAGATTTGTAAGTATTAAGTTAAAAAAACAGAGTTGATTGCATTGAGTTAAAAGTAGACTCATTACAAAAACCTTGCGCTACCTAATTAAATTAATTAATTTAAATGTGTATTTTGATTTATTATCATTAGGCATGGTATTTAACTATTTAATAAGAACGTTAACAATCACACCTAATAAAGAGAGAGATGTTCATTAAATAGTTCTGATGAGGAAATCTTTTCAAATTGATTTTAATAAGCACCTACAATACAATGTTTAGATATGAGAGCGCCTATTAAGGTCATCTTAAAAGTTTGAATTTACGTAGAGTGGCAGTTTTATTGTTCATAACAATACAATAGTTTAAAATTACAAGATAAAAACAACTTTTTATATACTAAGTTTTTAAATTTTCTGTTGAATCATATGTAATGTTGATAGTATAATTGTTATTGTTATAATATAATGTTGTGAAAAAAAAAAAACCCCGTTTCGAATATATTTACTTCACATAAATGACAACCATCTAGAGAGCTGATCTTAAACCTATAAAAGGACAAATCTTTGTACAACGGATCTCCCCAACACCGAATCCAAACCATGCCATTGATATGCCCCCGTGTAGGAACAGTAAGAGAAGAAAAAGAAAAATGTGTACAAGTAAAGAAGTACAGATGCAGAAAAATTAAACCGATACCTAGGACACAAGTGTAAACAAACCTGGTTGTCACACGTCAGTTAATTTATTTCCTTGTTTACTTTTTCTTTTTCGCTGTCATTCAATGTTAATCTCTTAATAAAAAATAACAAATTTTCATCTCGTCAAAATAAAGATTGTAAATATGGGACATGTCAAAATAAATAAAAAAAACTTATTTAAAAGTATTAAAATATTGCATTGTCATCGTGTTCTGAGCTATTCTAAAAGTTTCAAATGTCTAGCTATTCGGGAAGTTAGTTAAAAATCGATTGCAATATTTGTACTGGACACACAAACAAACAAACAAGAAAGCAAGCTAATAAAAACGTAGAAAAAAGTAACATAAACTTCGTTAACAGCATTATAAAAGAGTTTAATCTATTAAGAAAAAAAAGCTTAATGGAAGTAATTAAGAACATAACATTCACAAATGCTTTTCAAAAAAGTATTGAACTCAATAATAACTAATACATTTTTCATGAGCCTTTCATAATGAAAGTGCTATTAAAAATCATGCGGGCTCTAAATGAAGGTGGCTCACTAACTAAAGAATGGTCATAAATAAACTTTTGTTATTACAGTTTAGTACAGTGTGTGTTATTACAGTTAGTACAGGAAATAAAAGAAAAAGTCCAACATTTAAGAGATGTAAGATCACAGTGGCGCACCCGGGGGGGGGGGCACGTGCCCCCCTCAAAAATTCAAGTATGCAATTCCGCAGAACGTGTTAAAGTAATAGTAATCACAACACTATTACTTTAACAGTAAAAAAAAAAAAAAAAATTACATATCTAGTTTAGCCCGACATTTTTTTTTTTTTTTTTTGGCGTTAAAAAAGACGGTTTTTAAAAAGAAGATGAAGAAAGAGAATAGAAGTAAGTCAAGTTATCAACCCGTTTAGGTTAAGGATCTATAAAATAGGGATGGAGCTCCTGGGTGAAAAAGTGTCGTCTATTGAACTTGGAAAAATCAACATAAAATTACGACTGCGCATGGTCATAACTTTTTAGTGGGACGAATTTCTTTCCGGCTTTTATCCATTGTTTATTTTGAATGAAAGGTTACAATATAACATTTTTTAATCAAGTTTTTAATTAAATTTTTCTTGTTTTAAGGGTATTTATTTTAATCTAAAGTTTTACTTTAATATATTAATTAAATTTAGTTAGAATAGTTAGTAGCAGTCATTAGAATAGTTTTTAATTATAGAATAATTAATATTAATGAATTTGGAAACGGGTTCAATTGTAGAATAAGATTTTAAAAATTGCAGATACCCGACCTTTCGCAAGGAAGACTATTTTTTGTACTTATTGACTGGACTGTTAGATACCCTACTATGTTTATTTTTAACCTAATACTATCAGCTAATTTCTGTTAAACTCAAAACATTTGGCGAACGTATTTTTTTTTTTTTTTTTTTTTTTTTTTTTTTTTTTTTTTTTGTTAATTCACGTATAACTAAAATATTTTTAAAATGTACCAATTTATTTTTCTGGCTACTAAAATAAAACATTAATCTATTATATAATGTACAACTTTTAATAATAAAATATTATTAGTATGTATATCATTTTGTTTAAATAAAATACCCCGGTCTTCATGTCCCGTTCTTAAAAAACTTAAATTTATTTGTTTATAATAACATTTTAGATGCTCTTAGATAGGCTAAAAAGACGTTTTCAAGTAACGTAAACTATAAAAAATTTTCCCGGGGGAGGCCCCCGGACCCCCCTAAAAGAGAGCCCAGCCCCCCTTCAAAATTGGCTGGATACACCCTTGATATGAAGTATTTTAAGAACAAAGAAAACCAGACTCGTTAAATTGTCTGTGACTATGCTAAGCCCTCATTATACCCCCTCCCCCCCCCCCCCTTATTTTTTTTTTAATCTGTGCCCCTCCCAAAAATAAATCCTGGGTGCGCCACTGTAAGATCAGATTACTCTCAAAAGAGTATCTATGAAGAAGTAATATAATGTTGATGATCAAATCTTACTAGAATTTAAGAGAGTAATTATTACTATAGTCCAGGAGATAGAGTGGAAAAATGTGTCTGACTAACATCATTAAACTAGAATTTTGTGTATAAGTTAATCTTTTGTTACATTGTAAGAATATATGGTCGGTTAAGTTCATCTGCAGTACTTAGCTTGGCAATAGAAATTTGAAGAAAACAATCCAGAGGAGAGCAGCCCATAGCCCGCCCATTTTAATGGACAATTTGATTTCCATGATCCTAAGTAAAATAGTCTGCCAATTTGTGGCACATAGCTTCCTCGCTCCTATTTCGTATACTTTAATGATTTTATCTACGATTGATACGAAATATAAACATTATATCTCTGTTTAGATGCGTAGACAGTGATTCTTTACATACTTGTATTAATTGCGCATGCGCGTCTTATAGTTCTGAACAATTCCTCTTCTTTACCACGCTAGCGCGGTAAAGAAGAGGAATTCTTCAGCTTTACGCACGATTAGCGAGTTTGTTTACATTTAACAAAACTAATTTGCTATTCTTTTATTAAAGTAACTGTTTATATCGAGTTTTTGGTGAAAAACAATGAATGAATCAAGTGGCTTTGACGAAAATGTAGAGATTAATACTCCTCCAGAAATAATTAATTCGGCAAAAAATACAACTCAAGATTGCTATCTTTATCAAGAGAAGAGATACGAACTTACATACAGAAAGTTTCTTTTTTTCTGTATTTATTATTTAAATCTAACAATCGTAGATAAAGTACGGTACGCAACTCGTGCGAAAACGGCATTTTGCATTGCTCGTGTGGTTTTACTACCCTCGCTATCGCTCGTGTGCAAACTCCACACTCGCATGCAAAATGCTATTTTCCGCACTCGACGCGTAATGTACTATTATGCTTTTACAACCTATTATATTGTCAAATTTATTTAATTTTCTCCCGTTTTGTAAACCCGTCAAAATTTGTTCAATTATTTCCTAAATTTAAGTATCAATTTAGCAAATTTAAAGAGCGCAGAAGGTTGATTGATCTGGAGCTATCTGCGGACAACGTTTGACAAACCATCTAAATTTCATAATAAACAGACGAGTACTTTTAAAGATATAGGTGTAAATAAAAGTATGTTAGTGTGCATGTGGTAGAGAAATAAATGGGCTCAGAAGGTTGCAACTTATATAGGGCCAACATTGGGCTAATTATGACTTACCATTCAAATTTCGGTAAAATCGGACGAATAGTTTTTTTTTAAGATATGGTGGTTCGCAAAAATTGAGTGACAGGCAGACAGACACGGAACCAAAAATATTTCCTGATATCTGAAACGGATTTCTGCCTTGGAATTTTTGAAATCGTTGACATAAAATTTTTTCGTTCTTCGGAACGATCACATAGCTTCCATTGCCTTCGGTAAGCTCGGAAGCAAAATCAGTTAATATACAAACAATCAGTTGATGTTAGTTCATCACTTTATAGGTGAGTACGTTGATATGAAGTAATATTTGAATAACTAACCTTATGAAGTGACAAACTAACATGAACTTGATTTTTTGTCAAGAAACTAATTCTGTACTCTGAGTCATGGAAATCATATTGTCCACCAAAATGGGCAGGGGACATGGCTGCTCTCCACCGATATATTTTCTTCAAATGCCTATTGCTAAGCTATGTCTCGCAGACGAACTTAGCCAACCAAATATTCTTAAAAGGTACAAAAAGATAAAACTTATACACAAAATTCTAGCTTGATGTTAGTCAAGAAACTTTTTTGCATGCTATCTCCTCGACTATAATGATGATGGTAATAGTCGTATCTTGCTAGAATTTGAGAGTGTAATGATTACTAAGAATGATATTGTATATAATTTCCAAGATTTACAGACGTAATATGTTTATTTGTTATTTTAGTATCGTTTTTATCAAATCGTCTGGGCCAGGAAAAAAAATAAATGCAACGTCAATCTTTTTAAAGTTTAGTTGGTATCGGCTACATTTAAATTAACACGTCAGTATCTTCAGACGCGTTCCTTGCAACGCAACTTCCAAGTTTATGACTAGTCTCTGCTGAAGTCATATTATTAAAGATATACTTTTGAAAGGAAACCGATTGAGAATCTTATGGGGGCTATTAAACCGTGTCAGGCGGAACCTCACCAACCCAGATATACCGAAAGCAATCTTGACTTTTATTTTTTTGTCTTTATAAGGAGTTGAATGACATTGAACCACCGCACCCGATGGATATCCTCGCCTTATGGCACAAGTTCCGCTCTATCACTCCTGTCAAACAGGTTCCATCGTCTATCTCTTTGTCCGTCAGTCATGTCCAGGGTATCATTCCTATTTTACACCTGCAGAACGAATCAAATAATATCTAGACATGACTTTATGTCAAAAGGATTTCAAGAAGACCTAACCGATTTGTCAGATATAGAATGGATAAAATAAAGCTACATATTACCAATTTATAATTAAGCAATGGTTTTACAGAAGCAAGTGATAATGTAATTAACTCGGCACTTCTTTAGATTGTTACTCCCCCTTATAAAAAAACCAGAAGGGACTAACAATCTAAAGAAGGTACAGGGAATATTCTTCTTTAGACTGTTACTCCCCTTATAAAAACAGAAGTGTGATATTTCTTTGTCCCAAGTACATAGTACATTGGACTAAACATCTCATTGTCTTAATAGTTATTTAAGTAAAAGTCATCTTACTACGTTTTTATTAGCTTGCTTTCTTGTTTGTTTGTTTGTCCAGTACAAATCTTGCAATCGATTTTTAACTAACTTCCCGAGTAGCTAGACATTTGAAACTTTTAGAATAGCTCAGAACACGATGACAGTGCATTATTTTAATACTTTTAGCCATCTTTCAGAATAATTTAATTCGTTTTCAGCAAATTTTTCTGTGTGGCAAGTTAGTTCGGAAAAAATCCGCAAGTTATTTTATTTGTTTTGACATGTCCCATATTTACAATCTTCATTTTGACGGGTTTCAAATTTGTGATTTTTATTAAGAGGTAAACATTGAATGATAGCAAAAAAAGGAAAAGTAAACAAAGAAATAAATTAATTGATCTAAGATGAGGTGAGATCCGTTGTACAAAAATTTGTCCTTTTTAAAGGTTTAAGATCAGCTCTCTAGATGGTTGTCATTTATGTGAAGTAAATAAATTCGGAACTATTATTTTCCATTAAATTTTTATATTTATAACAATGACAATTATATTATCAACATTACATATGATTTAACAGAAAATTTAAAAACGTAGTACATAAAAAGTTCTTTTTATCTATTAATTTATTTATATTCTAAAAACATAGGGGAGTAGCAATCTAAAGAAGTACCAATAACTCATCAATTATTATATTTAATCAGGCAAAGATTAATCGCAGGGTAATAATTACTTTCTAACTCATCGTGCTAAGAAGACTTAATCTATATTTAATCGTAAGTAATGGGGCAACACTGACTAATAAATCAAGCACTAATCTAATCAGCTAATCATTCCTTAGAGATAAAAGAAATTGTTTTAGTGTCACAACATGACTTTTCTCTCCTAATTTTAATTAAATATTTTATACTATAAAGTGTATCTAGTGGCGAGTAAATTTATTTAGCTCATCTATATAATATGCAATTAAATTCCAATAAATTTCATTGCATAAAGTAGTTTAATAATTTGAATTAGTGGCTACACTCCTTGAAACTCAATCTGAAAATCTAATCAAGAGATTTTCTTGAGCATCAAACAAACAATATAATTTCGAACTTAAACTTTTCTAGAAAAAGAGCTTCATAAAAAAACGAATTGAAGTTCCGTCAGTACTTCATTGACTGAGTTTAATATAAACTTAACGCAATGAATTGCGTGACAATCAAATCATTACAAATATTAGAGTATAAAATAGTTTTTTAATTTTTACTATGGCAACACTGATTAGTGCCTGATTAGTACATTTAGCAAACAATTTTATTCCGAACTTTAACTTTTTCTTAAATAAAACAGCGACTTGAATAATTAAATGAAAGTTCCACCAGTCATTGACTGTGTTTAATTTAAAATAATTGCAAGATAAAAATAACTTTTTATATACTACGTTTTTAAATTTTCTGTCATAAATCATAAATTTAAAACCCGTCAAAATGAAGATCGTAAATATGGGACATGTTAAAACAAATAAAATAACATAATGTTGTGAAACAAAAATAGTTCCGAATTTATTTACTTCACATAAATGACAACTATCTAGAGAGCTGATCTTAAACCTATAAAAGGACGAATCTTTGTTCAATGGATCTCACAAACACCGAATCTAAACCGTGCCATCGATATATTTTGAAATAATATAATCGATATATATTTCCTGTTTTGCTGTCATTCAATGTTTATCTCTTATTTATAAAAATCACAAACTTCAAACCCGTCAAAATGAAGATTGTAAATATGGGACATGTCAAAACAAATAAAATAACTTGCGGATTTTTTCCGAACTAACTTTCCATACAGCAAAATTTGCTTTCAATTAAATTCTTCTAAAAGATGGCTAAAAGTATTAAAATAATACATTGTCATCGTGTTCTGAGCTATTCTAAAAGTTTCAAATGTCTAGCTACTCGGGAAGTTAGTTAAAAATCGATTGCAAGATTTGTACTGGACAAACAAACAAACAAGAAAGCAAGGTAATAAAAACGTAGTAATTAACAATGAATTGCGTGAAACTCAATCCACCATATTAAGCAATTAAAATTAAAATTAAATTAAAACATTATGCTACGATTATTATAAATTAAACAGAGAACTGCAGAGTGAGAAAATAAAATCAATTTATACTCAGTCGACTAGAGAGCAGACGAACATTAAAAGTTAAATTATTAACAGAGCATTAAGTAATTGAAAAATCGAAGCAGGCAATGAATAAAGAATAGTAAGATTTTTAAACCACGAGACAAGCATCATGTAGATAAACAGAGCCAAAAATATTATTTATTCAGAGCATAATAATAATAATGTTTTGTTTTCTTTCAAATTGTCTAGGCAGAGGGTTCAGAATATATAAATATATTATATTAGTCATCACAACGACTTTTATTCGATCTTGCCTACTAGTTGTAAATTTATGTTTTCTTGATTGAATAATTCGATTAAGTAGTCCGTTGAAAGTGGAGAAACCCCATTAAAAACATAATGCATAGTAGTATTAAGGACTGATAAGAAATAAATAATAATAAACATAGTCTCTTCTCAATGTTGATTACAATAGCTTTGTTCCAACCAAGAAGTGTACCGATCGTCACGGGCATGCGCAATGGATGGCGCCGTTCCAACCCGACTTGTGACAGTGTTTCATGGCGCAGGGATCGGATTAAACATAGTTGAAAAACAGGTCAACAGGTATTTGTTTTCGATTTTCAAAAAATTCATATTTATTTACATGAATATCTCAGAAACTAGATTAAAATAAAATAACTTGCGGATTTTTTCCGAACTAACTTTCCATACAGCAAAATTTGCTGAAAACCGATTAAATTCTGCTGAAAGATGGCTAAAAGTATTAAAATAATGCATTGTCATCGTGTTCTGAGCTATGCTAAAAGTTTCAAATGTCTAGCTATTCGGAAGTTATTTAGAAATCGATTGCCAGATTTGTACCCGACAAACAAACAAGAAAGCAAGCTAATAAAAACGTAGTGAAATAGAGCATTAAATATATTATAATGTTAAATTATAATACAATTACAGCAAAAGGAATATTCATATTTTCAAAAACAACAAAATCTGATATCAAATGTGAAGCAAGATATCATATTTGGTGCCTTTTGGATCTGTTATCACATGATATAAGTATAAACAAACAATAAGCCAATCAGCGTCTTGTATTTAGCGTGGTAGTTCGTAAATCTGCTACGTGTGAACTCAGACTGCTGTAATAGAAGACTCAACTACCTCGCCAGATGAGATAGTGTGATGGATGATAGTACTATCGCGACAAAATCTATCACGTAGTCTACATGGTGATAGGTAATTCGATAGTTGCTATCGTGACCACAACTATTGCGCCAACTATAACCGTGTAAACGGGGCTAAAGAGGAACAACATGCTATCTGGATTAGGTTTGGCTAAGCCTTGAGAGCAACAGTTTCCCGCTTCTTCTTAACTTACTATAAAACCAACAAATTCTTTTTAACAAGTAACTGCATTACGACAACCACATCAGAGAACTGCATAATCTTCTTTTTTCTTTAAATAAAAAAAAAATACATGTCTAAAGCATAAAGATAAAAATAAGAATAACGCTGACGTATATTGTAAGAGGATCCCGTTGAGACTTGAGAGATGTGATACTGCAGTAGAAAAACTCTAGTCTGACTCCAGCCTGAATATCAAAGGCCTTCTTTCTTATTTTATAACTGAGTCTTTATTTTTAGACGATTTAAAAATATTCCTGTGTGACTGGGACGCACGCACGTGTGTCATTAACTAACCCACGCTCCTTCAAATCCCTACTCACTCACACTAAAGTCTCCTTTCTAATGTAATTTCATGAAAACTAAAAGAGTTCATTCAAATTAGATGATGCATGTTCTATAAAAATATCTCTATGCGCATATTCTAGATAAATCCTTTCTCTGTTAAAAACGAGGTAAAAAATAGACTGCCAATTAATGTGGAACATAGCTTCCTCGCATCCTATCACGTACTTAATTGATTTTATGCTTTTACAAGCCATTATTGTCTAATATATTTAATTGTTTTCCCCGTTTTTTAATCTATCAAAATTGTTTAGATTTTTTACATGAATTAAAGTATCAATTTAGCAATGTTTAAAGAGCGCAGATGATTGAAATTAATTAGGGGCTCTATGAGGGCTTCTTTTGTCAAACCATTCAAAAATTTTATAAAAATTAGTTAAGTTCTTTTGATGATATAGGTGTAAATAAATGTAGGACTGTGTGCATGTGGAAGAGAGACAAATGGGCATAAGAGTGAAACTTATATGGGACCAACAATGACCTAATTATGACCTACCATCCAAGTTTTAATAAAATCGGGCAAGTAGTTTTTAGGGTCCGCAGGCAAAACCAAGGACCCTTCTATTTTCCTGCGTGTGTCTGTCCGTCCGTCCTCTCGCGTGCTCTCACGGCTACACCTTTCGTCCTATCACTTTGAAATTTGGCATGTATGTGTCTTGTACCTGCCCACATATTTTAAAAATATAGTGACTTAAAAAAAATATTTTTCAAAAAAAAATGAGGGTAAAAAAACTGAAGGGTTAAAATGTTTTTATTTTTTTTCGACACTGTGATGGGTATTATATGAAAGGGTACGTCGAGCTGATTACAAAAATATATAATTCTTTGGTCATAACTTTGATAGGGCGAGCGTACGCAAGTTATTTATATGGTTGTAGTCCGGTTCAGTGGCAAAAAAATACTTCATCAGAGTGTGTTTTGAGAAAATCAGACCCTTAGAATGGTTCAAAGTAAGCTTTTTAGCATTTTAAAAAACACCATCAATAGGGTACTACTTAAACTATACAGTGTGGCCTACGGACCCTCGATGTGTGCTGACTAGCACACACTTGACCTGTTCATTCCGCCCTAGTGCGGTAAAAAAGAAGAATTCTTCACCTTAACGCAAGATTAGCGAGTTTGTTTACATTTATAATAATAATAATACCATTTATTAATACCATTTATTAAAAGTGACGCAATATTACAATTCTTGATTAATCAGAAATTTTGCTATACATTGGGTCATTTTAAATCAGCCGGAGCTGTGGTATCCTTTGAGGTAATGTTCGGTCGTTTTCTTATATTGTTTATGTATGTGAAAATTAAATTGATAAACACCAATTAATGGTAGAAAGATTCGGAATGGTATATATAAATTAAACATAATTTAAAAATAAATACTATCTACATGATTTAACAGACTCTAGATAGGTTTCTACCTATCTTCTGTAACTGTTTCTTCTGAGTTTTTCACTCTGAAAACTGAAAACAATACGTTCTACGGCTTCGCACTCTAGTTAACTTGTGATTGTTAATAATGAATCTATTGTTTATTGATTAGTTATTGATCAAGTTATTTTGTCATGCTTTCTATTTCCAGATCTTATTTCATTGCCTTTAAACAGTTATATTCGTTTCTCTTCGACTAATTCGCTGTTTGATTGTTCGATCTCTGGTACACGCAATTGTAATATTACAATTGTAAATTATAGTTGTCATTGTCAAACAATCGTTATAGAGAAAACCATCTGTGGAAATTATAGAAAGTTTTCTTCTGGAATTGGAATATTGCTTTATTACAAGAATAATTCACATTGACTGCTTATAAAAATAAACATGTTAAAAGAAATAATAATGAATAGTATATTATGTTACTAGGCTGTGAAGTGAGTTTTTTCTTTACCCCGGCAATTACATTTACTGTCGAGCGAAGCGAGACAGTAAATATTGCCAAGGTAAAGAAAAAACACTTCACAGTCGCGTAGCATATGCTATTTTTTCCGAGGTAGCAGACAATGAAAAAATATTAAATATTAATCACTAATCAATATATAATAATAACAAATATTAGTACATACTTAAGACTTAAAAAAAGAAACCTTAAAAAGAGGTTACACTATAAGAAAAGATAAATAAAACGCATTGACATCTAGCGGATCTTTATCGTACTAGAAGCATTTCTACAAAGACTGCAGCGGTACTAACGGAAGTTTTGACAACTACCCGCCGGAAAATAAAAATCTTTTAGTTCCTAGGACGTAAAAGATTTTTTCTTTACAGCTAGGAATAATGAAAAGATTTTTTTAAGTCCACGTAATGAAAAAATGGATTTTAGCTATGTTTTTTAGGCTCTAAAGGTACTATTTCACAGAATACCACGGAAAAAATATATTTTCGAAATACTCCAACAAAACTATTTCATTTACATATTATTACACCGAATTTATATCCACTAATATAAGCATTTAATTAAATGATTATATTATTAAATTAATTAAAATAGTCTGGAAATTAGTGTGGCACATAGCTTCCTCGCGTCCTATTTTGTATAAATTAATGCTTTTACAACCTATTATTGTCCAATTTATTCAATTTCCCACCCGTTATTTAAACCTGTCAAAATTGTTTCAATGTTTCACTTGAATTAAAGTATAAATTTAAAGAGCGCAGACGGTTGAAATTAATCTGGGGCATCTCCAGGGTACTTTCGATAAACTTACAAAATGTCATATAATTTCAAGATAAAAAGAACTTTTTATATAGTACGTTTTTAAATTTTCTGTTGAATCGTATGTAATGTTTATAATATAATTGTTATTGTTACATAATATATAATGTTAGTGAAAAAAAAAAAAAAAATAGTTCGAAATTTATTTACTTCACATAAATGACAACCATCCAGAGAGCTGATCTTAAACCTATAAAAGGATAAATCTTTGTACAACGGATCTCCCCAACACCAAATCCAAAGTATGCCATCGATATATTTGAAATAATATAATCGATATTTCCTGTTTTGCTGTCATTCAATGTTTATCTATCAAAAATTTGAGACCCGTCAAAATGAAGATTGCGTAAATATTGGATATGGCAAAACAAATAAAATAACTTGCGGATTTTTTCCGAACTAACTTTCCGCACAGCAAAATTTGCTGAAAATTAATTAAATTCTGCTGAAAGATGGCTAAAAGTATTAAAATAATGCATTGTCGTCGTGTTCTGAGCTATGATAAAAGTTTCAAATGTCTAGCTATTCGGGAAGTTAGTTAGAAATCGATTGTCAGATTTGTACCGTACAAACAAACAAACAAGAATGCCATAATAAAAACGTATAGTAAAAAATCAGATAAGTACGTTTGAAGATATAGGTGTAAATAAATGTATGTTTGTGCGCATGGGGAAGAGAAACAAATGAGCTCATAAAGTTGAAGCTTATATGGCACCAACAATGGGCTAATTATATGACATACCATCCAAATTTCAATAAAATCGTACGAGTAGTTTTTAAAATATTATGTTGGTTCGCCAAAAATTGAGCGACAGACAGACATGGAACCAAAAAAAAAAAAGTTCCCTGATGTCTGAAACGGATATCTGTCTTAGAATTTTTGAAATCGGAAACCTAAAACATTTTCGTTCTTCGGAACGATCACTTAGCTTCCATTACCTTGGGTAAGCTCGAAAGCAAAAGTTATTGTTTACATCAGTTTATTTTTCATCATTATCTTTGTGACTAAATAAGTTTCAACCTTCTGCTTAATATTAATAGCCATTTATTGAAAAAAAAAAAAAATGATTTTCTATATAATATCTTACATTGTCTTTTACTTTCTCATATAAAGAGAAAGTATTGTGATAGCGCGAAATTTCGATTTTGATGGATTTACACGTTTTGAGGTCCCCTGAGTCCAAAAAAGTGGTTTTTAAAAAATGTCTGTCTGTCTGTCTGTCTGTCGTCTGTCGTCTGTGCAGACGCCTGGAGCCTAAACTACTGGGCTGATTTTGACGAAATTTGGCACACATGTTCAGAAAAATCATACCCCGAGGCGAAATCGAGAAATGAATTTTAGCTCTAATTTTGGGGACGCTACCCCCCAAACACTCTGAAAAAACAAGAAAAAAAAAATTATTTCTCAAAAACGGTTCCGACGATTTTAATTAAAAAATTCTAAAATGTAGTCCATTTGAATACGAATGCAACGATATAAGCCGTTTTCCCGGGAAAAATCTAGTTCCTGAGAAATTAGCTTAAAACGCGGACGGAGTGAGCCCGGGTTCGATTCCCCTCCCAGGAGAAGTTATTTTTATGATACTTTTTGATGAAATGTTCAATAATATTTAACTGTACTTTTGAAAACTAATAAATGGAAACACTGGGCTACGTAATTATAAACTCGTAAATGAGAAAGTTTGTCTGAGTTGTCTCGGACCGATTTTTTTTTTTTTTTTTGTTAACCTGTTTTTCAATTTTTAGTTTTTGGTAGTTTTCATACTACGGAAAGTTTAAATTTTAATTTAATAGTCCAGTGCAATTAGACAAAAAAAAAGGCTCAACTTCGGAAAAATTAGGGGAAAGCTGAATTTTGGAATGAACCTTGATATTGTGGTTCTAAACAAAATGTCAAAAGTCCCCACTGATCCGAGTGCCGCTAAAAGAACTACGCGGGGTCAAAGGTCATCAAAATCGGTTTTTTGTGAATATCTCATTAACACTCACGTTTACTGAAAAAATACAAGTAATTAAATTTGTAGCTTAGAACATTTCCTACAAAAAAGATCTCATGACTTATATTCGTAGGTGTAACGGTTTTGGAGATAACCTCAATTTACTTTCTTATTTATCATGAAACGTGCACTCCTTTCCACACCACCTTAGAGGCAAAGTGCAAGGTAAAGTATGCCGAGGGTGATGTGAAATTTGCAACACTGGCGCAACTTTTTGCACCAAGCACAGAAAAAAATACGCACAAGTTAAAAATTAAATATGCGCATGCGCAATTCGCAAAAATGAGGTAAACTCAAAATTTTATATTTCTTTAATTTTCGAGTGGGGTATCAAATGAGAGCTGCTGAAGAGTAGGATGCAAATATGTATATGCTATTTCGACTTTTGCATTCTTTATTGGTTTAATAAGTTAAAATATACAAAAAAAAATCTCCTCCCCCGAACCACTTTATAACGGCTGGTCCTAACATTTTGAAATAATTCATAAATTCCATGAAGAACAAATTTGAACTCAACTCTGAAATTTGAAACAACTCTGTAAAGGATGATTCACGCTACACCGAGCCGGGGCCGTGCCGTGCCGGGCACGAGCCCTCCCACCGTGCCCCGTCCGAGCCTTCACATACATGCTACAACGAGCCGGGGACGTGGCGGGCACGGGCCGGGCTGTCCTCTACTAGGCGACCCGTGTTTATTTCATATCTAGTGCTTGTGCCTTATGTTTAATAACGAGGGTGGGAGGTGGGAGGGCTCGGTCCCGGCACGGCCCGGGCTCGTTGTAGCGTGGGCTCGTTGTACCTCAACGAGGCGGGGCCGAGGCGGGCACGGGCCGGGCGCGTGAAAACAATGTATCCCAACGTTTTGCCACCGAGCCTCGGACGAGGCTCGGTCATGACTCGTGTCGTGCCCGGTGTACTGTGCATTGCTTCAATGCTTCATTTAAAATCTATACAACATTTTTTCAGCGAGCCTCGGGCCCGGCACGGCACGGCCCCGGCTCGGTGTAGCGTGAATCATCCTTAAATCGAATTATCTCCAAAACCGTTATACCAACGAATAAAAATCAAGAGATCATTTTTGTAGGAAATGTTCTAAGCTACAAATTTGATTACTTGTATTTTTTTCTGTAAACGTGTGCGTTAATGAGATATTCACAAAAAAACAATTTTGATGACCTTTGACCCCGCGTAGTTCTTTTAGCGGCACTCGGATCAATGGGGACTTTTGACATTTTGTTTAGAACCGCAATATCAAAGTTCATGCCAAAATTCAGCTTTCCCCTAATTTTTCCGAAGTGCAATGTCTAATTGCACTGGACTATAAATCAAATTATAATTATTATAAACTACGGGAAACAGAAAGAGAAAAATACACTCCAGCGCCGGAAGAAACCTGTTTTTTTTTAAATCGGTTTTAAAACCGTGGCACCCACGATAGCTACATAAACAACATGTAAAACTCTGTCCATCTATTTAGTATGTATAAAGTAGAGATGGGCATAATCGATATTTTTCAATCAATCGATTATTTTTAATCGATTATTCTAATAATCGAATGATTTCACAATCGATTATTTTTTAGAGGAGGGGGTTAAAGTAAAGAAAAAAGGGGAGACAAATAGTTGCGATACCTAAAATACGGGGAACTTAGCGGCCGTGCCGGACGCCCGACAAAGCGCGGGTTTTTGCTTTGTCGGCAAACGACACGATAACGAAAAGTCTTTAAACTACTACTCATACTCATAATCCCTGCTTCATATTCTTCTTAACCCTTATCACTTTCTTGATCTCTAATTAATATAAAACATTCTTACATAATACTACGTTTCTAGTTTCTACGATGTTTAAATTCGGATTGAATCCTAATTTGGAATTTAACTAGTTAGGTGTTTCCATAAGTAGTATTGAATCCGTATTCAATACGAAATAAAAAAAAAAAAACTTTCTTGGTTACTTTTGCTAAAGGTTATAAAAAATTTTGTAACCTTCACCTTTTATAACCATTTTTTTATTACGTATTGTAACATATTTGACTACAGTTTCTACTTCTACAGAAATACGCTGACACGCTCTCTGCGCATGTCAGCGTGTTTCCATGCAACTCGATCCTGATACGATCCCAGAATTTAGTGTATCGTATTGGGAGCGGTATCTTATTTAATCTAGGTTTCCATGGACACTTTGGATCCATAAACTGTATTCAACCTGTATTCAATCCGTATTTAAACATCGTGGAAACGTAGTAACACTGTTTAAGTCACATGTCACATTCGTTTTCGTTCCTTGCACAATTATTTTAGAGAGCAAATAATTTACATTGGTTTAAGTGATTGGGAAATTTAGTTTTGTATATTGAGGTGATTTTAGTTTTTCAAAAATTAGACTTTTTTTGGCACTAACCAATTATGTATCTTATCTATATACTATATTACTGATTTTTCTAAAATTTAGTTATTGCTTGCTATACTTAATTAGTATCATATTATGTTAAAATAATTATATTTATGTTTTAATAAGTTTCAAACTATATAGTTGGAATTATTTATATAATTACTTTTAATTACCTTTAAATTATTTTTCTTAAATATAAGAATAACTATTTATTTAATCCAAGAGAGAAGGGGTTAAGCGAATTGTTACCTATGAACTTATTGCATTGAGGTTTTTAAGGAAAAGAGAGATTTACTAGATTTTATTGGATAATTGAAACGTGGTGTGAAATCAATATTTATTTTAAGCCTATATTGGAATTACTTAAAATGTAAAATATGTTATAACATATTTTTTAAAAATAAATATAATACATGGAAATAACCATGAATTTTGAATCGTTTTCATAATTATGAAAAAGTGCGTATTAGGACGCGGCATCATTCCGATTTCTGATTCCGAATGACAGTGCTCGGTATCGGTTATTATTGTAACAGGGTTAGTTACTAGGACTAGGTATCCGAGATCGTGAAAAGATTCGAAATGCAAGCGCCGAAATTTCGATTCCGAATGACAATGCTCGGTATCGTTAACTAGCAACTGGGTTAGGCACTAGGCCTTGTGTGCACTTAGGCCTAGGCATCCGATTGTGAAAAGATTCGAAATGCAAGCCCCGACATTTCGATTCCGAGCGTCCGATTCAAGAATAAATTATAATCAGTGAACGAGCGATGGGTGGAATTTCGATTACGAGTGATCGGACCCGGAGCCGAACACTCGATTATGAGAACGATTTTGAATTGAGTTGAACTAACTTCGAGCGATCAAATAATCGGTCTCATAATCGAGTGTTCGGGCCCGGAGCCGATCACTCGATTATGAGAACGATTTCGAATAATAATCGAATTGAGTTGAACTAACTTCGAGCGATCAAATAATCGTTCTCATAATCGAGTGTTCGGGCCCGGAGCCGATCACTCGATTATGAGAACGATTTCGAATAATAATCGAATTGAGTTGAACTAACTTCGAGCGATCAAATAATCGGTCTCATATACCGATTATAAATAAACGATTACGAGCATTCGATTATTGTTGCATAATCGATTTAAACGATTATTTTAATCGATTATGCCCATCACTAGTATAAAGTAAACACGTGGAAGAGGAGAGAATTAATCAATATGGGTGCGAGAAGCGCGGCGTAGTTGCTTCAAAAGCGAGGAGATTAAACCGGGAGAAAGTTCAAGGTCGGAGCGTTATCCAGACAACACTGTTAGGAAAACCCACGTGGCTTTAGGCCTCTCATAACTTTACCTGTATAATACCTAGCTAACGTTATAGTCTGTTAGCCAACATGATAGCACTTGAAAATCGTGATAAACTGATAAACGCATCTTTAAACGAAGAAAAATAAGCTACACTATTGTCTACCCCCGTCTAAAATAAGCTACACTATTGTCTAACCCCAGCCTAAAATAAGATTCACTGTTGTCTAACCCCAGCCTAAAATAAGATTCACTGTTGTCTAACCCCAGCCTAAAATAAGATTCACTGTTGTCTAACCCCGTCTAAAATAAGCTACAATCTACAATATTGTTAACACCAGCCTAAAACAAGCTACACTATTGTCTACTCCAGACTAAAATAAACTAAACTACTATAAACCCCAGCATAAAATAAGCTACACTATTGCACATCACAGCCTAAAATAAGCTACACTATTGCACATCACAGCCTAAAATAAGCTACACTATTTACTACCACAAGCTTAAAGTAAGCTACATTATTGTCAACCCCAGCCTAAAATAAACTACTCGAGCTTAAAATAAGCTACACTATAGTCTTTAACATTGTTGTTTATAACCAGAGACGGGACGTTTATGACTTTTATTTTTCCATTTCATGACCTTTATTCTATGACTTTTATGACTTTTATTATCCTGTTTTATGACCTCTATTTTAGAAAATCGGTTGTTTTATGACGTTTTAGCAAAAAGTATGACGTTTATTTTCAATTTGAAAAATTAGCCTTTTTTAGCGAAAATTTAGCGTTATTTTGGAGGTTAACAGTTCAAAAGAAAGATTTCAATATTTCATAAACACAGAATTATATTTACAATATATAATAAATAATAATAATTAGCAGAATGCTTCAACGTTGTAAAAAATAATCATATGTTGTTCTATATTATCCAGCGTTAAATTGGCTCTTTTGTCCGTCAGTAGAATTTTAAACTTGGAAAAAGACCATTCGACGTCGGCAGATGAGCTAGGAGCAAAATGAAAGGGACACTTCATTTCATTTTTGCCCTTCAGGCAATTTCCGAACTTCTTTGCCCTTTAGTCGGGCAGCTATGGCCTTGGGCGTGTTCCCATCCATGATTCAAATTTTGATGTTTTTTTAACAAAATGGCATGAAAAATTAAACACTTTCCACACTATATATTTTGTGTTATATATTTTTGTAATCTACTCCTCAATACCTTTCATTATATACCTCACTCTAAATTTTAAAAAATTCCCTCGTGACAGGAATTAGCCGCCATCTTGGATTCCCAGTAATTCATATCGAATTGCTATTCTTATTTTTCTATGGCCCAGCAGAAAGCACATTTTGCATATTTTTTCATATTTTTAGAAACAGCAGAAAAAAAGTTTTAAGGGGGGGGGGGGGGGGGGGGGGTACACGAAAAATGTTGATGGTTTTTGACAAAATGGCGTTGAAAATTTAACGCTTTCCACAAGTGTTATATAGTTTTGTATCTACTCTTCAATACCTTTCATTTGATACCCCACTCAAAATTTTAAAAAAATAAAAAAAAATCGCGTGACGTGAGTTTCCGCCATTTTGGATTTGAACAGCTGATTATTTTGAGTTCGCAATATTTTTCCTGTGTGTGCGTCAAAACGATCTTTAATATTGGAATTTCATGTTTGTATCTCTTTTGATTCTAAAGTTATTGGAACTGTACCGACTGACAGATAGACAGACACATGAACGAAACTATAAGGGTTTCCTTTTTTGGTTTTACCAACGAAACCCAAGTAAAAGAACAAGTAAAAAAAAAAACAAGTAACACGAGTAAGAAATCAAATTAGCAATTAAACATTCTAATCCCTTACCATGAATATATACAAAATCTTAAGTTCTGGAACAGCTAATCAGGAAACAGCCCAACCCAATGGGTTTACTATTGGCTGATTGGAGAATCTATCTTGACCTTCCTGGATTCTAATTGGAATATTTGTTACAAGAAGGAGCCGATCAGGAGCCCTAGTTTGGAATTAGGGATGACCGTCGGTGCCTCTCTAGTTGCAGGTATGCATAAGTGCTTTAGTTAAGTCCGAAAGTGATCAGGGAATTAAGAGCCCAGGCCTTTCACTAAGCTGGTGTAAGGGTTTTTTGTTTGAACTGCACTTTTACCTGGAACCGGACCACGAGTGTTAAATATAAAAAAAAAAACTTTTTGCTAAACATTTGACAAAAAAGGCCATTCTATGACGTTTATCCCAAGAAAACCCCATTTTATGACGTTTATTCGAAAAATGGCTATTTCATGACAAAATCATATGACTATGACGTTTATGACTTTTTCCCGTCTCTGTTTATAACTAAAGAATGTGGACTTAGTGGTGGATTTAGTTAAGAACTGTGTTACATCAGTTGCGAACTTAATGTGGGGGGGGGGGGGGGGGGGGGCTAAAGGAGGAGCAAATAAGAAAATTATACTTTTTATTAAAAGTTTTTGTTTATTACTAGGCAACACTAGGTACTGTTATTATAATACTGCTATTGTATTTGCCTTATAAATCAATATTGTTTTACCTGTATAATCTAACTATATCTGTATAGATATAGATAGATTATTATATTGTTATAACTTTATCTATCAAGTATACATAAAATATACCTAATATTGTAGGAAATAATAAACTAATTAATTTATTTTTAAATACTAAATAAAAAGATTGTGAAATCATTTTATGATACCGATATTGGATAACAATACTTTTAAATGATTATTCTGTTACAATAATTAAAGCAGTCGATACATAAAAATATAACTTAAAAAAATTAAATAAATAATTATATAAATAATTATATATAAAAAAAAAAAAAAAAAAAAAAAAAAAAAAAATTACCAAAATAATTCTTATCACAAATAATTAGTATTGTGCGTCATCTGATTCAATACTTAATATTGTCGTATAATCTCAGTAGATATCTGACTAATACAAAAACCTAAAAATAATCTATATCTAAAAACTAATTAATTTAATATTTGCATTGAACATTTTATTTGAATTTAACAATCAACCTCAAGCAAATAAAATATCATTAAAGCTATCTAAGATTATAATGAATGTGATTAAAAAAAAAACTTTCCGTACGCCTACTAGCTAAACATTAGGAATCGACAACAACAACACTAATTTAATAAAGCAACAGAGATGGAACAACATTATCACATACATACATATATATATGTGAGACAGCTCAACGTGGGAGAAATGAAAAATGGGAAAGTGCATTTACACAAACCTAATATGATTACATATATATGTACCTATTAATAATCCTTATTTAAAATAAATAAAAATAAAAAAAAGGAAGCAAAAAAATCCATACAAGCCGTATATATCATAAACTAATCAAAAACTGAAATGATTCGATAAAGTATGACTAGAAATGAAGCTAATCTAGTTATAAGAAACCAGGAACACCAATAATTGGAAATTCCTGGGAGCAGAAAAGTTCAGCGGAAGTGGGAGGGACCTTATGACATTTGCAGTAATATTGATCGAATATAGTACCGTAACATCGTTAAAATACATTATTAATATACAAAGTAGGTACATATTGATAAAAAAGAAAATAAATAAATAAATCTAAGGCCTCATTCACACTAGAGATTCCGGAATGCGATTCACGCATGTAAGATTCTTATGATACCAAGCGGCTTGTCTGAATGGACATAAGCAAAATGCATAAGCCGCTTGGTATCATTAGAATCTTGCATTCGTGAATCGCATTCCGAAATCTCTAGTGTGTATGAGGCCTTAGGTTCTATAACCTGCACCCGGCAAACCTTCCTTACTTCGTTTCCATATTTACAACACAGTGGTTTATTTTGTTAAAACTGACAATACCTAACACAAAAGACCAAAGAAACAACACTAGCGCACTCCTTGGATTTCCATAACTTCTCGATCTTTAAGCCTCGTCCAGACTGCCGAACTGAACAGAGGGAACGAGCCGAACATTGATCTCTGCGCATGCCCGGTCTAAAGTGCACCTGCGCATCTCAGACTGGGCATGCGCATGCCCAGTCCGAGATGCGCATGCGCACTTTAGACCAGGCATGCGCAGAGACCAATGTTCGGCACGTTTCCTCTCCTCAGTTCGGTTCGGCAGTCCGTACGAGGCTTTTAATAGTTCACACCACACATAAGGTTTTAATTTCAATATTTCTTAAAAATACGCCTTCATTTTGCTTTTAACTCAACATAATAAAAGGGTTTTATCAAAATGCATCACAATACTTTCTCCACATAATACGAGAATTTCAAAGAATAAAAAATACGAGAAAGAAAAAAAAACTATCAGTATAATTACTTAAAATGGAATAGACTATTAATAATTAGTAACAATTATAAGGAGGTAAGAATAAAAACCATTCCAGACACAACTGTTAAAAAAACACGTTAATATCATCGTAATTTGTTTGACAATCAATTATTACTTTGCTAACAAACATGTGTTACTATTTATATTGATTCCATCAGAGTTTAAATTACACCCTATTTTTCCCAACACGAAAAAATTACGACGTATCAAAATGAATTTCATGAAGGACGATGAGGTAAAAATTGCCGCTCCAATTTCAGCTTGTCAATCGATACATCAATAACTCTAACATTGTGTGCAGTAGAGTATAGACTAGAGGGGGGGGGGGGGAAGAATAATGATTCCTGACTTAAATATTTGACAGTTTTGACAACCAATCTTCTACCTAAAGGTAAATAATTGAGGGCAAGGGTTTTTAAAAGGGTTCAAACTTATGAAAAATTGTCCCTGCTCATTTATAACGGATAAGATTCTTTCAACAAGAAACTTTTAAAATGTTGAAAACATTTTGAACACTTTTGTCAAGAAAAATATTAACTCACTAATTAAGTACATAAATCAAAAGTTTAGTAGTCAGTCAAAAATAAAAGTTAGCATATTGAACAATTTAACATGAATTGATAAAAGATAGATAAAAAATGTCTGAGAACGACATGAAGATAATCTATCCGTGACGCGAGCTAGCTGTGCTAGGTCAGTGAGCTGATGATTGAGTGGTTGTAAATTTTTTAATTACGAGAAGTGCAAGTAATGAAATTTTTCTACTCGCGGACAGTGAAAGTGTCACTTTTACTTCCATGAAAATGGAAGTATGGTGATACCCTCCAAAACTTGATTCCGAGATCTCTGTGAAGGAGGGGTCTTACGAACCCGGGGGTATCAGGAAAATCCGTTTCATATACGTGTATGTCTGTGCGTACGTATGTATGTATGTACGTACGTTCGTTCGGAACTTTAATCCTTTATAATATCGCTTCAAGACATCGTATCGAGATGTGGTTTGCGGCATTTTTTAGAACTTTGGACGGAAAAACTGATGGCACAAACCTAAACATCGTAGCTTAAGACGTTTCGGAGCTACATTCACTTAAGCACGAAATCGGTCTGTCGACGATAACTTCAGTAGGCTTTATTTGATTTCAATTTCCTTTGGGGTATATATGTGTCCTATATGGTATCTTGTACCTATAATTTTTGAGCAAAATCAGACAAGCGGTTTAGGAGATATTAGCATTTTAGTGTGTAAATAATTAAGTTTTTTGTTATAAAGGATAAATATTAATAAATTTGTTTTGTTTTCGCATAGACTTACCTTAAACTCTAGATGTAAACAAACCTCCCTTCTCTCTAATCCTTTTTAGATTCTACCGACATTTATAAGGTAAACATTTTATTTTTATGTTAACTATATATTTAATTGTGTTTTATTATCATTATTATTTTTGTTTAATTTTGGATTTTTGTTGCAAAACTATAATGGATATTAGCTGTTTGTATGATGTAGTTTATACTGAGTTCTCTCTTGCTCACGTATTGACACCCACAACATTTCATGGAAGTCTGTGTGGGATTTCCCACACCGGTACTTTAAAAAATGACTTACTCAATGAATTCCTAAAGGAACAGTAATGACCTATAGGCCTATA